>CM067167.1:262877911-262915411 GCA_034093135.1 Erigeron breviscapus
CATGATCCCATCCATTAGTGATCCAACTTAAATGGATCATGATCCGATCCGTGATCCAATATAATGGATCATGATCCGACCCATATCCATATAATTTTAAGTGGATGGATCACAATCCGGATTGATGCATTTATTTTATTTTATTCAATTTTTATTATTATTTATTTTTTAATGACAAAGATCTATTTAAGAATTTAAATGGAAAAGATAACTACTGAAGGGGTGTTTGGTTGGATGTATTAAAAGGTGGGGAATGTGTATAATTATCATTAATAATACTTGGTTTGTTATATATTGAGTAATCATTACCCATTACTATATAATACACCATTCCCCATTAAAGTGGCGGTAATAAAACTAGGTAATGAATAACCCCCTAATTAACCTTACTTTTGTAACTTCCGAAATTATCTCCATTTTCATACGGTTACAATTTGTGTAACTTTCTAAATGACTTATTTATATATTTCAGAAATATGAATGATATAAATCAACTTCCGTATATAATATATATAGATGTATGCCCGCGCGATGCGGCGATGATGGTGCCAGAGCTAGCGAGAGAAGGCGGAGGCTCAAGGAGAAGGTATGTTTTAGGGTTAGGATTTATGATATGTTTTAGATGGATACAACACATAATATTAGGATATAAAAAAGAAATAATGTAATATATATATAGTGATATATATATATATATATATATATATATATATATATATATATATATATATATATATATATATATATATATATATATATATATATATATATATATATATATATATATATATATATATATATATATATATATATATATATATATATATATATATATATATATATATATATATATATATATATATATATATATATATATATATATATATATATATATATATATATATATATATATATATATATATATATATATATATATATATATATATATATATATATATATATATATATATATATATATATATATATATATATATATATATATATATATATATATATATATATATATATATATATATATATATATATATATATATATATATATATATATATATATATATATATATATATATATATATATATATATATATATATATATATATATATATATATATATATATATATATATATATATATATATATATATATATATATATATATATATATATATATATATATATATATATATATATATATATATATATATATATATATATATATATATATATATATATATATATATATATATATATATATATATATATATATATATATATATATATATATATATATATATATATATATATATATATATATATATATATATATATATATATATATATATATATATATATATATATATATATATATATATATATATATATATATATATATATATATATATATATATATATATATATATATATATATATATATATATATATATATATATATATATATATATATATATATATATATATATATATATATATATATATATATATATATATATATATATATATATATATATATATATATATATATATATATATATATATATATATATATATATATATATATATATATATATATATATATATATATATATATATATATATATATATATATATATATATATATATATATATATATATATATATATATATATATATATATATATATATATATATATATATATATATATATATATATATATATATATATATATATATATATATATATATATATATATATATATATATATATATATATATATATATATATATATATATATATATATATATATATATATATATATATATATATATATATATATATATATATATATATATATATATATATATATATATATATATATATATATATATATATATATATATATATATATATATATATATATATATATATATATATATATATATATATATATATATATATATATATATATATATATATATATATATATATATATATATATATATATATATATATATATATATATATATATATATATATATATATATATATATATATATATATATATATATATATATATATATATATATATATATATATATATATATATATATATATATATATATATATATATATATATATATATATATATATATATATATATATATATATATATATATATATATATATATATATATATATATATATATATATATATATATATATATATATATATATATATATATATATATATATATATATATATATATATATATATATATATATATATATATATATATATAACTTTAATAGTATCGATATAGATATATCGATATATATATCGATATATATATATATACAAAAACAAAATCGATATATATATATATATATTGATGTATATATCGATGTATATATATATATATATATTATCCCAAAAACAAAATCCCCAAATTATAAACCCTAAATTAAAAACCCTTTAATTTCTTTCTTTCTTTAACCCGATCAAATTAACTATAAAATCAAGAATGGTGTTTTGTTGGTGCGGTAAGCAAGCAATACTTCGAACATCATGGACTGACAGAAACCCAGGAAGGCGTTTTTTTGCTTGTCCAAAACAGGTTTGAATTCAAAGATTCATTGCAATTTGGTTACAATTTCATCTAAAGTGGGCGTTGTTGGTCTTGCAGGCTTCCAAATGTCGATTCATTGGATGGCATGATCCAGAAATGTGTCAACGTGCTACTGACATTATACCCGGTTTGCTTAGGTCCAAAAATCGAGTTGAAGCACAACTGAAACAAAGAGATGAGCAAGTGAAAAGATTGAAGACAATGTTGTTGCTTGCTGCGATTGTAATTCTGTTTCTTGTATCATTGTTACTTGTGTGAAGTGGGTATATAGATTTAGGCAGTGGATTGTTTTTGGTAATTGTGTAATGCTAATGCAGAATTAAGTGAAGATTGTAATGCAAAATTAACTTTCAAGTATCAATCAAAATGGTAGTATGTTATATAAACTGCCAGAATTGTAATTTTCATACATTCTTGCAGTCTTCATTTTAGATAAACTGCCAGAATTGTAATTTTCAGTACCATCCAACATATATTAAACCAAAGTTATACAGACAATGACATAAGTTGCATTACATAAAGTAGCCAAACACATAAGTTGCATTACATGACATAATGATACCAAATTATCCAACAAAAGACATCAAAAGATACCAAATTATCCAACAAAAGACAACCAGAATTACATGACCAAAAGATACGAAATTAATCTAAACTTGAACTGACTTGAGTCCACCCTTGGTTTTAATCCACCTAATTGTACCACCTGGACTGGTAACAGCTTTGGATTTGCTTGAACCACCAACAAATGTACCACCTTGACTCACATTTTGAGTGACTTGAGCTCCTACATTTTGGCTGCCACCTTCACTTGGATAATTTGAAGTAGCTTGACTTGATTGGGTTGGAACATTTTGACTGCCAGGGTTTGAAGTCTGCAGTTCTAGTATGTAATCTCTAAGCATGTTGTATTGTTTGGTGTAATCTCCCCTAAGTTGCCCTTTTGCACATTTTTTTGCTCTTTGTGCTTTCTGTTGAGACACTCCTAACTCTAGCTTTCTCTGTAATTCATCCTGTAGAGCTGAACTAGGGATTTCTGGATTCCCTGTAAAACAAAATGTAATAAATTAGTACAAATTGTAATAAATTAGTACAAAATGTAATAAATTAGTATGTAATAAATTTACCTTCAATCTGTTGTACTATTGTTTTGCCAAGATATGTATGTGTGCAGTGCTTGATAAATCTGGACTGGAGACATTTATGCTCTTCCTTAAAGGTTTTAACCATCCATGTTGCAGAACCATGTATCTTGGACACATGTAATCTCCAAGGACATTGAAATTCATTGGGGTCTGTCTTATGTCCTCTACCACCTTTATTGACTTGGGAGTTCTCACCTACCACCTCAGCCTGTTTTCTTTTTGACCTAGTGGACTGACTTGGACCATCAGTTGTCTGTTTTGGCCCACTGGACTTACTTGGCCCACTGGACTTAGTTGGACCTTCACTTGTCTTCTGCTTTGTGGCTTTCTTTTTTGAAACACTTGACCTAGTTGGCCCATCACCATTGTTTATTGTCTCAGTTGCATGTTCTACATTCAGATGCCCCACAACTCTATCATTTTCATCAAAAACAGGAATTTTTCCTTCACATAAAACTGTCACTCTAATTTTATCATTTTTGACAATCTTCAACTCCCTCCTGGTCTCAATTGCAAGGCTTTTCACCAATTCTTTTACCTCATCAGAGTTCCCAAATGTTTGACCAACTTGGAAATAAGTTTTATCAATCTTCCCACTTTGAACTGGCTGCTTCTTTGCCAACTTTCTCAACAGTCTCTTCCTAATTCTATTAGTTTCATCTTGTGAGTCAGAAGCACTTTCAAAGTCTTCATTGTTCATTACCTCAACCTCTTCATCATCACCAACAACTTCATCTGTAACAGGAGGTACATTGCTACCCATGAACTCTACATTAGGATCTACATGCAGTTGAAAGTCTCTCATGTCCACTTCAACATCCTCAATTTCATTATCTTTATCTCCAAAGTAGTCACTATCCTCACTGTCTTCTCCTTCACTATCTTGACTATCTTCATTATCTTTATCTTCACTATCTTGACTATCTTCTCCTTCACTATTATGACTTTCAGTACTACCCACTTGTGCTTCTTCTAATGGTTCTTTACCCTTATCAGTTTGATTGACATTCACTCCCTCATTCACATTGTTAGTTTGCATGTTCTCTTGACTACTAGGGGTTAAAACAGGTTCGTTCTCATTCCAATCAAGCAACAATCTCCTATAAGTTCCTTTATTCTTCATGGGTTTTGATGGTCTAGGCCTAGATGAAGTGGGTATAACATCAGGGATCTCTTGAATCACAACTTTTGATGGTCTAGGCATAAAATACTGATCTAAATTTGACATGCCATGTTCAATGTAAACACTAAACATATTAGTTTGTTCAACATAATTACCCAAGTTAATTACATCTTGATCACTAGATAGGGGTTGCAAACCATCGTCTAATGAACATCCTGGTTTCAAAAAGTAATAAAACATCCTTTGCCCCTCCACATAACCTAAATCCTCCATAATGGAGTCCATTTCATGAACTGAAAATTGATCAATATTAATGCAATCGGCATAGTTAATCTTACCCTTTTCATATGTCATTCCTGGCCATGGTGTGAAAAACCCTCCATGGTGAATCATCATCGAAAACAACCCAGCATAACTTCCTGCATTTTAACAAAAATAGAGGCTGGTTAAATACTGAAACTTGAAAAAATAATGAGCAAAAGCAAACAAATAAACACTCACGATAGATACTGTCGAGGTCCCAATCTTCACCAGGCACACGAATGGTATATAATGGACATCCTGTCATTTTTGTTTCAAAAGTTTAAGATTTTACATGGAAGAAGGAAATGTGTAGTTGGTGGTGTGCTTATGGGGATCGGGTATGATTGAGAAAGAAAGATTTAGGGTTAATTGTGTTTTTTTGGGGGAAAACATATATATATACATCGATATATACAGATAGAAAAGAGAGAGAAGAGAGTCAAAGAGAGTCAAAAGGTGCCAAAATACTAAACTACCCTCACGTGGTTTACACGTGAGGTGCCTAACGGAGATGGGATAACGGCAGTTATCGAAAAGGACCATAGGTGAACCTTATCCTCCTATAAAGGATGATCTCTGAGGTTTTGAAAGTTAAAGGACGAAACCTGACTGTTTGTGTAAACCACAAGGACGATTTGTGTCGATCACTCTATTTAAAAAAATATAATTCAATAACTAAGCATTTAATTGATATATTTATAAACAAAGCAACATTAATAAAACAAGGACTACTAAAGAATGCTCATTATATTCCCTGACATTTCTTTTGCCTTTCCCATTGTCATTGCTTAACTTAGACCAAGCACCCCCTGAAACATATTTCGTATATATGTTGTTGACGATGTACCCCTCCGAACCATGATACGAAGGCCACCTAGCACGAAGCCCGAAGATGTTAATAATAAATAAATGGTTGGGGATAAGCCTAAATCCTTTCCTAAAATATAGCAAATCATATCCCAATTATAAAGGGATAATGATGGCAAGCAAATCGGATAAACATGGCAATGATATCCGAAACCCTAAAGAAGGCTAAAACCCTAGCTTTCCCTCCAAGTTACCCTCTCCTATATAAGGAGAGGGAATTCTCCCTCAAAAGCACGATCACGAATCGGCCGAAAACCCTAACATAAGTCGAAAACCTTCGACAATTACAAAACACACATAGTTGGCGTAAAGGAGCACCGCTCCTACCTTCGGGGAATCGCCAACAAACTCTTAAACCTCAACCTACTCTCCATGGACGAAGCCCCTTGCCGGAGTCATCATCAACTATGCGGTTTGGTGCACAATCATTTGGCGCCATCCGTGGGACCACACTGATTCATATCACAAAACCCACCATTAAACCACACCATGATCCGTCGTGCCAAGCTAAAAACATGATAGATCAAGCAAGGGAAAAACTCGGACGAACGAATGATCACTTTCTTATGTGATTAGACGATCCGAGATTAGATGTGTAATACTATTTTGCACACGTATACATTCATGCTACATCAGGTATTAACACAATAGCTATACTCTATTTATGTAGGCTATTATGTATATCTGCATGTGTCACCTTCAAAATAAATTAATGGAAGCTAATTCTTTGGCGGTTACATATTCTTTGGCGGCTGCATATAAATATATGATAACATGCTGCTGTATGTTTGTTGTACATATATTACATTATTACTCACTCCAACAAGATAACCATACAATATAGTATGTTATATTATAAGCCGCTTTGATAAATAAGAAAACTTCATGATCCTTTTCAAAGCCAGGATATGATCATTGTTTATCCGGATATATATTACCAATTTAATTATATATACCCTATTGGTATAAAATAAAACCAAGGCCGCCTCCGAGATGAAGAGCCTGCTTCACAACCTTACCAGTTTTCCATGTACAAGATCCAGATGGAAGCTCTAAAACCGAAGCCCTCTCCAAGTTTCGAAAAATTTTCACAGCTTTCTCCTAGCTTCGGAAACCTCCGACAGCCTTCAACGAGCTTCGGACACCTCCGATAGCATTCAGCAAGCTTCGGAAACCTCCGACAGCCTTCAACGAGCTTCGGACACCTCCGATAGCATTCAGCAAGCTTCGGAAACCTCCGACAGCCTTCGACTAGCTTCGGACACCTCCGGTAGCATTCAGAGCTTCGGAAACCTCAATTAGCCTTCAAAGACCTACGAAAACTTCCGACAGTCTGTAGCTACGGTCAGAAATCTTATATAGTCTCTAGCGGCCTTCGGAAGCCTCCAGCGAGCTTCGAAGGACCCCTACAGCCTCTGGCATCCTCCAACAGCCTTTCCCGACGTAGATCAAGATAGAGAACTTGACCCAGAATCTTCAACAGCCTTCGAAAACCTTCGTCAGCATTCAGCAAGCCTCAGACACTTTCAGCAGCCTCCGACGAGCTTTGGAAATCTCATACAGCCTTCGTTGAGCTTCGAAGACCTCCTAAAGCTTCCAGAGACCTACGGAAACCTCCAGAAGCCTTTTAACGAGCTCTAGAAGTCTCCAGGAGACTTCTAGCCAGCTCTGGAAACCTTCGACAGCCTTCGGTGACCTTCGGAAATCTCCGATAGCATACAGTGACCTTCAGGAACTCTCCGCAGCCTTCGATACTCTCTTTTATCGAAGTAAATTCGATGCAATAACTCGTGAAATTGGCGAACAAGGAGTACAGTCTAAAATCACGACCCTAGCAGTCCATAATATTAGACTGAGGGGCTAATGATGATATATACCTCACCTTCGATGACGTTGCGCGACCAAATTCACAAATCCTTCTGACACTTTCTCCACTCAAAAAGGTCACACCTGCAATCTTCCTCTACAAAGCTCAAGACGTGAGGTAAAAAATCTCCAACCAAAGTATATGGGCATTAAAATCCCAAGGTATGTGCTAAAACCATGATCTTTTACATTTTGCCTAAAGGTGTATATAGCTTGTATAATGGTCACCTACGTGATAGTTTAAACCATATACCACAGCTCACCCACGGCTCAATTCGTAAGGCATAAGCCTCATAAATTACCAACCCCTAAAAGTATTGACATACTGAAATATTCCCGTCAAGATAAAGCCACGGACATGGTTTCCTACTCTTCGCAGATCATACAACCTCCGTAGAGCAAAATCATCGGGTATAATACTTTCCCTTCATAACGCTTCCATAGAGTAAAACTCCGAAAGTAGGTTACCCCCTACACGGTTTATTACCCAAAAATCAATCTATGCATCCTAGAATAGCATACCTAATATATACCCATACAACCTAGATAAATGCCAAGCGCATAAAACTCATATACTCTGGGGAAAACCCGAAACCAAAATATATCAGAGGCCACGAGCCTACGATCTTGTATAAAAAGTCTTATTTAAGCCTAAGAAGGTTGAGACTACTATCACTCACACTTCTATAAACCTTTTAAATAACCCCCCTCCGCAAGCACGAAGGTCAACAAATACACGTTTCATCACTACCCTTAAGCCTGAGAGGCTTGACAATCCACCTCCCTGTAAATTCGGAAGGTCATACATAGCCTGCCGCGATAATTTCCTTACAACATCCGAATATCCAAAGTTTTACCCATTACCAACAATCCTCTCTACACTGCATAAGTCAAAGAAGTCCTCGTCTCACTCTTGTTGACACAACTAGAGACTCAGACAATATCCTCCAACGCCTTTTACTAGAAAATCTTACTCAAAATCGTTACCTAGGCCTTAGCCTCGTAACTAAACATCAATTAAACTCCACTCCCAAAAACTTAAAGAAATCCAAGTATAATAAAGAACGCTCAAATAGCATATAATTAGAGCCACAAGGATACAATCCTGAGGTTATAACACGCAGAAAATATGAGGCATGGAACATCAAAGGTGGTTGCCTTCGAAACCATGCAGCCTTGTGGGCAACAAAAATGCGAGACATGGAACCCCGCGGGTGGTTGCCTTCGGAACCATGCATTAATATCCCTAAAACTATAGGAACGTAGAACACCGAAAAAGAACAAAGTTCAGAGTCATAAAACGAAGGGGATATGTAAGTGCACGTTCTGGTGCACAATTTGTGTCCGATGCATCTCAATTAAAGGGCTGTTACTTTACAGAGATTATCCAGACAACTGGACAAACTCGTGTGAACAGTACCACGAGTTTGGACAAACTCGTGTGAACAGTACCACGAGTTTGGACAAACTCGTGTGAACAGTACCACGAGTTTGGACAAACTCGTGTGAACAGTACACGAGTTTGGACAAACTCGTGTGAACAGTAACACGAGTTTTGAAGCCCAGCCCGTTTTGTAGCCTATAAATAGAGATCTTAGGTTTCGGTTTTAGGTTAATGATTTTAGTTGCAACAGATTTCATTCACTAGGTTCTCGAGGTAGAGATCTATACCTCGAGATGCCGCCCATATTATTCGATTATCAAGAGTCGTCTCGTTGATTGTAATCCGTAGTCATCGTAGATGTATTGTAAACGGATTTATTCATTGTAATCATTCGACTAATGATAAAGGAATTCTTTCTATATCTCCTGTTCATATTTGTTAAATTCGTGTTCATATATGTTTGATTCATTCAATTGCCTCAATAACGATTATGTTTGGATTCCGCACTTACATAGTCGTAGGAATCACGAATCGATCGATCACAGGAACTTCATCCAAGGATGGGTTCACTTGAGCTGACTGAAGTGTCAGGCTCAGTTTGGGTAGAGGAAGAACTCTTGTCATTTGATTTTACTTTCCATTGTTGTTTACCACCTGATAGGTCCTAAAGGAGATAACAGGATGGTTTAAATGTCTCAAAGAGTTGTAGAGGGGGGTGAATACAACTTTTAAAATTAATCAGCTTGAGAATACTTTTAAATGCGGAATATAAGTTATCTTAAAGTATTTGTCCATATTCAGATTTAGATAGATATGTTAATGAAACTGTAAACAACAGAACAGAATATAAAGACAGTAAAGTAAAAGTGCAGTCCAAGAACAAAGTGCAAGCTGAGTTTCAACCAATTCTTTTATTGAATAATAAAAAGAATTACAAGTAGTTGTGGAACAGATTAGCCTACAAATCTAACTACTTGGCTGAATAGCAAGTTACAACTTTGTTTATTAACTCTACTAGCTCAAGCTGAGTACAACACAGATCCAAGTTGAATGCTTTAATCGTTGTGAGAGTTAATGTTATGGATGCACACATTCTTGAGACACAAAGGCTGGTTTATATAGGCATCAACACTGCCTTGGATGCCGTCCATTTCTTTCCACGCGTCTTGATCTAATAGTCTCTGCATGATCAGTACTAGGTGACAGTGACATTGTCCTTTTTGTTCCCTACTTGTTCACCAAGATAAATCGTGCAGCAACAATACAATGGACACCTCATAGAATGTTTACAATCAATAACTGGCATTTCTAGAATGTCCTTTCTGGTGTTTATCTAGTTGATTGATGATGTATACAAAGTTATAACAACCTTGGAGCACTTGCAAGACTCCAGGCTGACAATGTACCTTCCAAGCTGACTGTAAGATCCAAGCTGACTTCCGCCCATCAGCTTGGTCTTCTATCCTTGTTCTTCATCTTCGATTTAGACCAAGTGCTAGTTCTTCATTTGATGCAACTTGAAAGATACCATCTTCAATTTGAAGATGTTCAAGCTGACTCAACTTGGAACCATCCAAGCTGACTCAGCTCCAGAACCAAGGACTTAAGTATTTCTTGAGTTGTTTGTCATCTTCAAATCTATTTTGTGATATGTGAGTGACTTGACTCCAACATTAATATTGATTGATTTATTATAAAATTAACTTTATATATGGAAGTTGGAGCTTTGACTACTTGTTTTGTCTTTTGTTAGATATATTTATTCTTGTATTTTATGTGTTGTTATTTCGTATGTTTAGGGTGTACTACAATTTAAAAATATGGATCAGAAATAAATTAACAAACATAATCTTGGCTTAAGTGGTTATATATTTTGCTATGCATATGGGAGGTTGTAGGTTTGATACTCGTCGATTGATTTTTATGTTTATTTTATATTTGTTATTGTTATTTATAGTGTAAAGATGCAATGCCACATAAGATGATGAGATGTCAAGTAAATAGAGATGAAGTCTATAAACATGACACGTAGGAAAAAGATGATGTGACGATAACATAGATGTAGACATCATCACTTGGAGATAGAGAATATCTATATATATATATATAGAGATAGATATATATATATATATATTTAATATTATATATTATTATTATATATATATATATATATAAGAATAAAAAATGAAGTGGAAACGGAGAATGGAGGATATATAGGAGAGACTACTGGGGATTTAAAGTGTGAGAGAGATATGGTGAACCATAAATTAATATAAGGGAGATGGGGGATTTAAAGGAGGAAGAAAGATAAGAAAAACATAAATTAATAAATTTATGAAAAAAATAAAATAAAACTTAACCTGTTATTGTAAGTCATCAGGTCAACATTTGGTCAACCATGTAAAAATTAGAAAAGTATGTGGGTGATATATATTAATAATTCAGTTCAATGGGCAACCATGTAAATGAAGAAAAGTACATTGTTCATCCAGTAACTAAACCCTTATTAATTGCACCACCTAGTTTTAGATATGTCAAATGATTTGCAGGTTTCATTTCTATCTTCACGAAATTATATTTTAAATCCATGACTTTGGACTTCTGTAAAAACTTTTGGTCTAAAAGTGTTGACTATATTGACCCAAAGTGACGACTTTTGAGTCAAAAGTGGGACGGAGATCTAAAGTTGTTTGTACACCAATCCGGGCTCCTGGTCTGGGTATGTTCGCCTGGTACTATACCCGGGTGGGGTTTGGTACATGTTTGGGATCCAGGTGTTTGTTGCGTAGGTGTTTACTTGTGGCCCTTCTCCTTGGTATTGAGGTTGATATCCTTGGTTGTACAGTCCCTGGTTATTTAAATAATTCTGGTTATGTCCCTGACTTGTATTCATTTGGTATGCCTGGTTTGCTGCTTGAAAGTCTTGGTTAGCGTTCTGCTGCTGTAGACCTGGGGTAATTGGTACTTGTCCATGTATCTGAAATCCTTGCGGTTGTGCTCCATAAATAAAGCCTCCTTGGGTTTGTTGACCTGATTGGTTGCCTTGAAAGCTATGGGCTTGCTGGTTTTGGTTATTGTTGATTGACCCTGGCGTGGGTGTACCCTGGGGGTAGTTCTGGAATCACGGGGTTGCTGATCCTTGGGTGTTGAGTGGGAAACCTTGATTTGTTTGCCCTTGGGAGGTGTTTTGGTACCCTGTTGTGAAAACTCCTTGATTGTTGTTTTGAAAACCTTGAGTAAACGCTCCTTGGTTGTTACTCTGGGGACCCTGGGTAAATGTTCCCTGAGTGTTGTTGTAATATCCTGGGTAGGCATGCCCTGGGGGTTTCCATGGGACCCTGGGGCCAACAATCTCTGGGTACTGGCAGTATACTGTGTGTATTGTGGTTGTTGGATATATCCTGGTATACTGGCTTGGGACCCTGGGGGTGTGAGGTTATTAGGTATTGGTGGCTGCTGGACCTGGGCATTGTTTGCGGGTCCTGGGTTTTGCACCCCCTGGGGTGTGTTTTGAATGTTTTGGGTACCCTGTCCTGATTGGTCGTTTTGTGGACCTGGGTTGTTTTTGTCCTGGGTGTTAGGCTGCGCCCTGTAGCGTTACCGCCTTGGTTATGGTTGATCAGCGTTGCTGCAGAATCATTACCTGGTGTAGAGTTCTTACTCTTGACCGATGATCGAACGGCTGTCTCTGCCTTCCGTTGGGTGGCGTGTCTCCATCATATTCATCTTAGGCTTCATCAAAATTGATCGCTCTTCTTGTTATTACCCCAGTCTCCTAAAGACGTCGTAGGGTGTTTAGGATGCTTTCATGGTTTTGGCGTATATATGCCTCATCGAATAGAGGCGGCGCCGATGTAGAGGCAATGGTTGCCCCTCCTGAAGAAGGTGTTATGGGTGTTCCACCATTGGTTCGGTTCAGATCTATGCTTGCATTGGTATGTCCTGCGCCGAATCTGGGTGGTCTGTTTCCATCCTCCATGTTCTAGGCTTAGGATCTGAAAAACAAAAATTTGTGGTTTTTTGGTGGGTTGCGATTAAGATGCATCCCACGGATGGCGCCAATTGTTTGTACACCAATCCGGGCTCCTAGAACTTGTGAATGGGGGTTAAATGTGATGATTATCTGGCGATTCCCTTACGAAGAGGCTATGCCTTTTGTACGCCAAGTAAGTATGTGCTTTGTGAATGAATGCTTTTCGATTGATTGTGTTCCCCTTTTATAGGGAACACAAGACTTCCTCTCCAAGTAGAGTTTTGGGTGCTGACCATATCATTTTCGAAAATACCTTGATTCATGCTTCTCTCTTATTTAGATATCAACCTCTGAGATATGTACGTATCCTTTCCTTCCTTATTTATCGCACCCCTTATGGCCGGGTGGATACGTCATCAAAAGTGATAATTTCATGAAAACATGGATGAAACTTAGTTTGTTCGGGAGCTTTAATTTCGGTTGTTTCTTTGTTACTCATATTTGTGTCTTTGTGAGTCTAAATGTCTAAGTGATAGTAATATTGTAATTCTTATTTGTTCGTGATTGGTGGTCCGTTTTAGATTGATAAAGTCGAGTGTCAGCACCCTCGTCCTGTATCGACACACAACATATAAATAAATATTATTGTTTAGTAATTTTTTAATTAACGTGTATTGTGCTGGTATAATTATAGCTGGCTAATTATGAAAATCTAAAATTATTTAATAGATAATGTAAATTTTGAATAATAAGGTAAAAAGTACAGCCTTTATAATAATAAAAAAGGGTAAAAAGTACATGGTGCTAATAATTGTGAGTATGTTGTAGTGTAATGAGAATGAAAGTTCTATATCATACGTCAAAAAGTGAAATGAAATTTTTTTTTTGTAATAAGTAGTAAATTAAGAGAAAGAGACGAGTAATATCATATGAGTTTTTGTTTAGTTACCTTTTGTCTTTTTTTATTTTTATGATTATTAAGTCGATTTATCATTAACCTTCTAAATAATAAAATAAACTACATCAATTTTTGCATCTCACATGGATATTTTTTTAATTAAAAGGTCAATTGTACCTGAAAGGCTGAAAGTAGCTTAATTATTTATTAACCAAAAGGTGAATATTATTATTTATAACTAACATGATATCCGCGCGTTGTGGCGGATACACTTGACACCACGTCATGATGATTACCGTCAACAATACTATGTGTTGTGTTTTTTAGGAGAAAACAATAATATGTGTTTTGTGTGTGTTTTCGTTTCTAAGTGGTGGATTGTGTGTGTTCAAGGGGTAGGAAATAATTAGGGTATAAGTGTAATTTTGCCATATGTAACTTTCAACATTTAAGAGAGAGAGCGCTATTTTTTTTATAAAAAAAGTATAGATTAATGATTGAAAATACATGAAGTTGCAACAAGCCAACAATTATTATACTAGTAAGAATTAAAATATTAATGCAACATATAATTATTATAAGAATAAGAATAAGAATATAATAATTAGTGGGTTCCAACAAAGTTGGCGATCACTTGAATCAATTTACGAGTTTCCTCTGAGGTTTTTGGGTCGACATCAATGGCAATCTTGTTGAGATAAAAACTATGTCCAACTCCATTACTCACCAACAACTCAATCTTTTTCCCATCCTTTTTCATCCCTTCATAAAATTCCATTTCAGTGTCGATCACAAGATCTTCCTCGGCTACACAAAATAAATATGGTGGCAAATCTAGCTCGGATACGGGTTCTCCCATTGGGGATGTTATAGGTTGGTCTTTTGTGCTTGCTTCGGGTAAGGCTAGTCCCAAGAACTTGTCCAACATGTCTAGAGTGAGCATTGGAGATTGCGGCTTCTCCAACTCGGACTTACTTCTCGTGGACCGGACAAACCCAGGGTGTATAGGGATTGCACCAGCTAATCTTAATGGATGGAGGTTTTGGTTTTCTATGGCTGCCTTTTTGGCTACTTGGTGGACTATGTTAGCCCCCGAGCTGTCTCCAA
Source organism: Erigeron breviscapus (assembly GCA_034093135.1). Classification (NCBI taxonomy): domain Eukaryota; kingdom Viridiplantae; phylum Streptophyta; class Magnoliopsida; order Asterales; family Asteraceae; genus Erigeron; species Erigeron breviscapus. The sequence continues at coordinate 262,893,223 of CM067167.1, forward strand.
TAAGGAAAACTCGGTTGAAGTCTCCTTTAGTGGACAACCATGGTTCATTGGATTTCTTGTTTGCCAAGTCTCGAAGCCAAAGGAGAGTGGAGTAGCCAGCGTTGATGGCTGCAGGAAGACGGTGCTCAGGTGCGAGTGGAAGGTATGTACTAACCACTATGGCACCAATTTCACGTGCAAGACGTGTGTAAATATTGTAGTACATGAACCAGTCTGCCCGGCTAATACAAAATCCTCCACCGTGGTAGTGGACGAGTATTGGCAGCTTTTCAGTGTCAGGGTTTATCTGTGGCAGGTAAACCCTGACACGAAGATCGGACTGTTCATTAATCACAACATCATTGATTGCGACCCCATCAATGAAATTGTGATGTGGCAGGACAGGGTCCGACAAGAATTTGAATTGTGGCGGTCCGGTCCATGTACGATCAACGAAACCGTCGTCATAGATGGTTAGCCAGCCAGAAACTTGTTCGATAATTTTTCTTTCTGTTGCCATTTCAACTTTCTTATGTGTGTGAAAATATTTTTTTTTATGTTTTTGAAAATAAACGTAGAAATGGTTGTGAATTGTGTTGATAGTGTGTGAGTTTATATAGCATGGGATGGGATTGACTCGTATTATATGTTTGGAGTCAAGGAAGGAGTGGAAGTTGTTTGGAAATTATTGAATTCATCAAGTCAATGGCTGCAATCTGAAAGTTTGAATACATAATGAAGATGGTCCCCATTATAACTAAAATTTGACTTCTTTTTACACCACATTATCTTCTTTATATATATATATTCACTAACTTTACTTTACAATTTCTATATTGTTAATATTTTCATATTTTGCATAGCTTTTTGACCACTTTTCATTAAATTTATTCAATCATTGGCTTATCTACTACGATTTTTTTAAACAACCACACATAATAAGAATTGATACTCATGTTAAGATATTATAAATGTATTTAGATTGTAAATTATCGATGACTTGGGGTTCAAAGCTATCAGTATAAGTGTATGACTTATACATGTACAAAGTATAGGATCTTTAATGTCAGTAAAAATCAACCATGATACTTTGTAAGTTGTAACCATGTTAATAAGAGTATTACTTTCCAATATGTGTTGATTTGACAGGATCATCACCCTTGACACAGACAGGGATGGTCGACTTTGTGCCTGGTCGTGCCGTGGTTGAGGCTGCACAACGTAAACGCGCCAAGTACGAGGCTAAGTGTGCGGATATTGGATATGGTTTCCTCCCATTCTCATTCTCCTCCTTTGGGGAACTTGAGAAAGATGTCGTGGTATTACTCAAGAGAATCTGAAAGTTTTCTGTGACACAAGACATTGGGGCGCGTGCCGCTGCCCTTATATTTAGTAGGATTAGTTTTGCTATCGCTAAAGGAGTGGGGGCCCAGATAGTATCTCGACTCCCCACTAACTTTTGTAATATCGTTTGGTTTCTAATGAAGTTGTTATTATAATAATAATAATAATAATAATAATAATAATAATAATAATAATAACTTGTAACTTTGCTCTGCAATTTCTTTCAAATTTCCACAAGAATTCATAAATGTCATATCTATCACATTTATCACTACATGGAAAAAAGTTGCAAAAAGTATGAAGTTTGGTTGGTAGTTTACTCTAAAGCCGTAAGAAATTTCTGTCACATGAAAAATCAACATATTCAAGAAACATGCAAAGAGACAATTAAAGTCGGGGGGCAGAATTTTGAATGTGTGTTTTCATTTAATTGGTTGTATAAACACAATCAAGATATTATGCTATTTAGATAGTACTAAACTTCACTGTAATTTACATGTATTTGTTATATACTTTGATTTAAATTTGTTGTGTAGGTAGAATCTCTCTTTTAACATACATGAAAACAAGCTTGTACGTGGTTTTTTAGTTACCACATACAAGTAGAGAGACTGCTTCCATAAGGACCTACGACCACAATAAGGTAAAAGTCAGAAGGTGTAAAGAGTTTAATTATCATACCTGTCGGCTGGTTAACCATTATTTATATACTTATTATTCATGAAGATTTATCGATTTCCAATGAAAAGTGTTTATTATCTTTTTATCTTTCATTGGTGCTTACCTTTTTACACGATGAATAAATAGATGCATAAGCTTTATAAAGCGTTACTTCTAGATGAGAAGTACTCATTCTTTTATTTTATAAATATAGATGAATACAGTTTTTAAACTTACCGAAATCAATACTCATCATATAATTTGTTCGTTCTTATAATAAAATCTACTTTGGTGACAGCTTTCGAATAATGTAATTTATAATAATATTCGCTGTTAAGTTTTTCTTTTGATTAATATTAAAATTTTAATTAGAAAGTAATTTTTTTTTTATGAACAGCAATTAGAAAGTTGTCATGAACCCATCAGTTCTTATGCTCATAGCGAGTACTTTTTCAAACTCTGACTGCAAAATACAAGGACTGATATTGCAAATATTCCAAGATGTAAATTGAGAAAAATTTTTAAAACTTCCACATAATTTATAACCTGCTAAAACCACAAACTTTCAAAATGTAACTTAGCCACTCGCCCATCACCTTTTTCTTTGACAGCTGAACAACACATTATCGCCTTCCCTGCTACTGGGTCAGTCATGTCCAGTTTTTCGTTTATAACTTATAAACTTACAAAAAATATTTCTGATAAAGAGATGTTGAAATCGCTAGGGCATCCCCTCGAGCTTTCACAGGATAAAGCTTTGTATTTTGTTGCCATTTATTTGAGTATGATATCCATTCCTTTCTCCATTCGACTAACTCAAACGTTGTGTTTTCTCTAAAACTTTTGGACAAACGACTGAAATACATTGAAGCTCGCGGTAGATAGTAGTCGACCAATAATCCACTCCAAAACTTGTTTGCTGCTCATATAAAGGTAAAAGATAAGTATATAACAATAATGACCCAAATATAACATATATATGAATCATGGAGAGAGATCAAATGAGAAGGTGTGTTAAGGAGAGAAGAGAGAGAAGGTTCTATGAACCAATCAGAACGTGACATGTGGCTTTTAAAAAAAATTGCGCGGTGGCATTTTTGTAAATAATTTGACTTCAAACCCAAGCTGACCCACCCCAAGCTGACCCACCCCAAGCTGACCCAACCCAAGCTGACTCACCCCAAGCTGACCCATCCCAAGCTGACCCATCCCAAGCTGACTCACCCCAAGCTGACCCATCCCAAGCAAAAGGGGGGGGGGGGGGGGGGGGGGGGGGGGGGGGGGGGGGGGGGGGGGGGGGGTGTCAAGCTGACCCAACCCAAGCTAACCAAGCTGACCCAACCCAGCTGACCCAACCCAAACTGACCAAGCTGACCCAACCCCAAGCTGACCCAAAACCTATAATCTACATTTGTGTAGATTAATTACATTGTGTAGATTGTGTCAAGCTGACCCAACCCAAGCTAACCAAGCTGACCCAACCCAGCTGACCAAGCTGACCCAACCCAAACTGACCAAGCTGACCCAACCCAAGCTGACCCAACCCAAGCTGACCCAAAACCTATAATCTACATTTGTGTAGATTAATCTACATTTGTGTAGATTATGTGTAGATTGTGTCAAGCTGACCCAACCCAAGCTAACCAAGCTGACCCAACCCAGCTGACCCAACCCAAACTGACCAAGCTGACCCAACCCCAAGCTGACCCAACCCAAGCTGACCCAACCCAAGCTACCCAAGCTGACCAACCCAAGCTGACCCAAACGAACCCCAAGCTGACCCAACCCAACCCAAGCTACCAAGCTGACCAACCCAACCCAAGCTGACCCAACCGAATCCCAAGCTGACCCAACCGAACCCCAAACTGACCCAACCCAAGCTGACCCAACCCCAAGCCGACTAAGCTGACCCAACCCAAACTGACCAAGCTGACCCTACCCAGCTGACCAAGCTGACCCAACCCAGCTAACCAAGCTGACTCAACCCAAGCTGACCCAGAACCTAAGCTGACCAAGCTTCACAAAAGTTTAATTTATTTACGATTATGCCACCGCGCAATTTTTTTTATTTTGACACATGTCGCGTTTTGATTGGCCCATAGGACCTTCTCTCCCTTCTCTCCTTAAGACACCTTCTTCCAGGATCCTCACCCTATGAATCATATACCCTTTTTTTTCTTCAAGAAATGTAAAATGTTCATACCTACACGCATAAAAACTTTTTATAGAAAAGTCACAACAAATTTGCGCTTATAATTGAAACTGAAAAGAATTAACATTTGCACTCGAGAGTATGGGATGTTATAGATTATGTCCAGACTTAAAAATAGAGACTAATTTGTTAAACCTAATTTGATCACAATTGTAAAATACCGTAATCATGAAGTTGGCTCTGATTGGTTTTTGTTGTATCGTACCACATCGTGACTTGTGTTCTTGCATTCCATTCATACTGAAATGACACACAAAGAAGTTAAAAGAGAAGAAATATATATTAATGCATCCCCATATCAGTCGTTCTAGTAAATCGGTTATCACCTGCTGTTTTTCTTGTGGGGTTAAAGCTAGCTTTTTTGCACTCTCGAGCCACGTTCCAAGAAGGAAGTTATCATCAGCGGCAAGAAGTTCATCAATGTCAATGATGAGTTGTTCAAATTTTTGGCTGTGATATTTCAGAGCTTTCGTGTCCTTGTGTTGGAAAGCAAATAAAACATCTAGATAGACTTGATTTGCGAGCTTTGACAACACTTGTCGAGTTAAATCAACCAAGTCATACCTATAAAAATTATTTTAAAAAAATGAATCATAAATGCTATCAAGAGAAAAAGAAGACAAACTGGACTAAATAGCAATGTACTTCACATTAACTACATTGCAATTTAGCACAACTTCCAAAACAAGGACAAATAGTTTAACCAAGCATCGACGTATACCTGTAAGTGAGGCTCCCAACAAGATCCTTGCCTGCATCAATGAACAGTTTTAATGCCTTGATGGCATCACTATTCGAGTACCACATATGTGGTTGAGGTAACGTAGACTTAACTTCACTCAGCATAGACCTTCGATTTCTAGGCAGTGTGATGAGGCTTAGTTTGTGGTTTTGTTTCGGGATGCTAGAGTAGATATTTGAATATGGGTCCCAATCAGGAAACTTCACAATATAATCTGTGTTGTGGTCCTAAGAAGATAACAAAAACCGTGTCAAGACATAGAGATCAAGTACCATATGACCAAACACTTTTTATCAACCAAGGCATATTACAAGTATAAAATAATGCATTTTAAGTTGGTTTCTATTTTAGGGAACATGCTTAGAAGATCAACATATAAGAGCCTGGAACCTAAGGTTTCTGATCAAATAAGGGACCTGGTTACCACTGAAAGGTTAGGTATCAAACCAATACATTAATAGATGGAGTGGTACCCGTTACCAATACGGGGTGGGATGATGTGTATCCAATGTGGTTCCGGGGACAGGGTGCCCTCCCTTATCCTTTTGTTTAGAAAGGTTAGGTATCAAAGTCCATTATTTGGTTATTAGCTTACAAGACTTTGGAATTCCATTCCATGAATTAGAATTGCCTCGAAGTGTATTCCTTCACGTGCAACTTGACAGTTATAAGTAGTTGCACGTGATGTCCCAAGTTGTGAGCAAGAAGTACAACAAAAGTGAAATAAACCAAGATATAGTATTATATCTTTTCTGTAAAAAATAAGAGAAACGTACAGCAATTCCATCACTGCAATTATAAATAGATCTATGAAGAATTTCCCATGCTGACTCAGCTTGTTTCACTGTCTTGCCGTAACGTCTATGAGAATAGATGTTCAACCATTCCTGCATTAGAATACATAGCTTAAACTTCCCAAGCTTTAGAGAGCCTAAATACTTTAATAGTCAATATCCATCCAATTATTACAAAAAAAAATAATATAATCACCTCAACATGAACTTTATCCTTTCGAAATGCCATTTCGGGCATCAACTCGTACACAACAGGATTATGCTCTATTCCTTCCATACACATTCCAACACCAACCTGTGCGGAAAACGAGAAAAGAAACACAGTCAAATACAAATCTTCTCTATTATATGAAGATATTTCTTCTATTGCAATTGTTCTAAAATTTTCACATGTTATATTATCCACAAATTATATACTAGTCTCAGAAATTAAAGCTGACCATAGTTGAATTTTCACTGAGCCGTGCAACAATAGGACCCGATGCAAGTGCGTCCAATACGCCATACATCTCAATGTTCCCGCCAAAGTTGTGTAACATGCACCTGATTTATGTACAAGTCATAAATAAAATACAGATTATTGCCAAATTAAACTTTTTAAAGCAAGTGACAAAATGCTGTTACCACACATAAGGGGTGCCATAGAATTGCGAGGATGATTCCCATACGGGTTTAACATCAGCGAATAGATCAAGAACAATCATTTTCCCAAATGGAACCGAATGCAAAAGCGCCTGTTACACAAATAATATCATTGCTAACTCGTCAATAAGCTACGGTCTACTCTTCCAACACAAACTTCCAAATTTCCAAGTTAGGTATGGGTCAAAACAGCTTTGGGTATATAGGGAATTTTAAACACCGTTAAAACACATTGGGTTTACACATAGACATCTTTTATCCAAGTTCATGAAAAATAATTATTCGATGGTAAATTAGCAGACTTTGTATAACTCTCAAGTTCACATGCAAACATAATTAAACATAATCTCAAATTTTACACAGACATATCTTTTATCCAAGTTCATGAAAAATTAATTATTCGATGGTAAATTAGCAGACTTTGTACAACTCTCAAGTTCACATGCAAACATAATTAAACATAATCTCAAATTTTGTAATAAATGATTCATAAGGTTGTATGTTTAAATACACTTTGTGTAACTCTTAAGTCGTCCGACCCAATATTCCCCATTTAGTTGAGAGAATGAAGAGCTTCCTAACGCATCCTTCTATTAAGCCTACTAACAATAAGATCGCGACACTTTGCAAAACACAGAAATAAGGATGAGGAGAGGATTAGTGGGTCACACATGCCAAATTGCTATGGTATTAGGAGGATTATTAGGCTAAACTTTAGAAGGATAAATCATTTTTGGGTAAACAGGTAAACGGCCTAATAAGGGTTTGCGTGGCCATTTCCTAGTCTTCTTTGGCCATCCCAAGATGTTTACCTAGCGAGGGTCATTTAACTTGACCCAAAATGGCTTGAAGTTGTCACCTATACAAAGAATCAATGAAAAGAACATACTTTCATTTGCGGAGGTTTCCAAAAAGATGAATCTGAATAGAACAGCCAGCCCTGCATAATCAAACATTCAAACCATCTAAAATCTAACTCCATAATGATTAAAATACTTGAACCACCCATGATATTAATTAGTAAGATACCTGCATAAGCCAAATTGCATTCTTGTCAGCTTTGGACATTGCTTCATAAACAGCAGAACCAAGAGTTGATATGTATGTTGGATCACTTGTTGGAGGTAAATTCTCATTGAATGTATCGCTTTATAAAACACCAAGATCATTTAAGATATCACATTTAGCTGTAAAACCTAAGAAATTACTGAATAAGGATTACAGAAGCTACCAGTTATAAATGTCCGTCACATCTCCATATTCTGCATTTAATATTCAAAGAGTCAAATGAAGTGATCAGTTTACATGCCCAAACAGAGGAAATGGTTAACAGATACACATGTTCACCTTCAATTTGTTTTTTTATAAATGCCTCCCCAATTTGTATGAACAAGGGATCAGAAGGGTCGAGAAGGTAAGTACAGCACCAGCGAGGATTAGCATTAACTGTGTTCCTATGAGAGCCAAAACAAAAAACATATTAATAGATGTATCATCTAAACTAGCTGTCAAAACATGGGAGAATAAGGCAGGTTGGGCAATCGGTCCACCAGGTTCTGTTCTGAATGTGTCATATAAAATATTTATAAGGATCATAATGGTTTGGGTTTTCCTGAAACAGTTTGTTAAAAGATTAAAATACCACAAAAACAAGTTTCTCAGATATGATTACAAATATTAGATTATTTAAATAATCAATGAGTTATATGAATTAAAAATATAATTTGTACTGCTTTTGATCCGTTTGACCATTTGACTTGTTTCCTCTCAGCTAATTTTCTTTACTTTGCCCATTTCGCCTAATAGAGATAAAACTTAACCCAAAATGCCACCTCTATTACTAGATTGAATCAATTAACACAAGTCTAATAAGTTGTGAAAATCAAGTAACTGACCAGTCTCCAAGCCTGGTGATATTTGCAGATGGGAATATGTCTCTAAGTGCCTTAGGAACATTTCCAGAAAATGATGGAAGCACTATAAAAGATAATATTTCAGATGAAGCATATTATGGTTCCAAACAACGGCTAAAGAGCTAAACTTGAAACTTGAAAGGTTAAAATATTGACAAATTATTACCTGGAGTCATGCCTAACTCGATCATCCGGGATAATATTTGTTTTTGCAACACCAACTGCTGATCCAGCCAGTTCTGAGATAACGGTCCACCCCATCTGATACAATAATCAATAAACGGTTAAATTGAAGATTATTAAGATGCATCAGCATTAAGTTTATCAAGCCTAAGTGATTCGATCATGACCCTCATTTACAAACAATTGAAACAGGCCAAAGAAATAGAGCTCAATGAATAATGTTGACTCACGCATGTAAGTTTCCCATTCGAGCCCATGCAAGAAAAGCTGGTCCACCGAAAAAAGTGTTCAAATCCTGTGAACTAATATTGAAATCCTGCAACAAAACAGAGATAATGGTATATGAACTCAACGCACAAGTGAACTGGCTATAAATAACAATAAAATCTAAATCGTTACAGAACTTGATATATAGACGTCATATATATTAATTCAAGATAATACTCATGGTGATTAGGAAAACGGCCGTTGTAACATACGTAATAAGAAAGACTTTTAATTCACCATAAAAACTTTCTGCCAGATGGATTCTTGCCCGGTAAACGCAAGAGGCAGATTAATTCCTTGAAGTGCCATCCAATCAATCTCCTCCTCCCATCTTTCCCAATCCCACCAAACGTATGAATCTGTTTATATGAGAAACACAACCATGTTTATAGTCTTAAAAAAACAGCAGTATGAGCTAAATATCATATCCCTTTTAGAGAAAGAACTATTCACTGTGAGTCTGTGATAAGCATAAAAATATTATGTGTAAGAAGTTAACGAACTTGTTCATATTTCTATATCAGGTAACACGCTTTATTTTTGCCCTATAAATGTCCTAAAGTTTTCATTTTAACCAATCTGACGTGACAGTAACTTTGACCATCATAGGCGGAACGTAGTGGAGGCAAGGGAGGGTCTTGGCCCTCCTAAAACTTCTGACGTTTATTAGATATATATATAGGGGTGAGATAAATTATACATGTATTAGCAAACTCTAAACAGACTTTAGAGTAGCTCAGTTGGTAATAACTTGCACCTATGCTCTTCCATATTTGAATTGCTGAGAGTTCGAGCCTTACCAACAACCTTTATTGTTTTCCCTTTTTGTTTCCAATTTCCTTCTCATTCATTAGTTTATTAATACTATATCAGTACATAATTTTGTTTCTTTCTTTATCAATATTATTAATATTATGTACTGATAAACAAAATTATACTTCATTGATAATTTATTGTAAAATATTGATATAAATATAGAGGTATCTATATAGATACCGCATTACATTTTATAAGTCATTTTGGCCCTCCCGTAGAAAAAACTCACGTTCCGCCACTGTTGACCATGTTGCTTTAATATGGGCGAACCTCAAGATTACCCTACATTTTGAGCCTTTTATATGGGTTAAAACAATGTCCATCCAAAGCTTGTTACCTTTCTATTATACTTACAAGAGAATCAACATTAGAAGACCATAAGCCCAGAAACAAAATTTTATCTAAAACTAATTGAAAATCAAAGGTTCATACTTACAGCTAGAAGTGACTACATTTTGATAATAATTCCATGGAACTGGACGTTGAATCAGAATTCCATCTTCTTTTACACGTGGTAAGCTTCCTGGAGGCGGGATAGATGCTATCTGAATGCCACCTGTCTTGTCCCAAGACACATGAGCACCACAAAAATACTTCAAGTACCAATGAAGGCCGGATGCTATTTCAACCGCTGTAGTGCCTTGGATACTGACAATGATAACGGGTAAGAAAGAATAGCAAAAGACATACACAAATGGTATGTAAATTTCATATTAAAACTAGGAATAATAACTAGATCATACATACATAATTTCTGGGGATTTGTTGCTTGCATTCTGGTAATTTGATATCCAAAAGCAGCTGTATCCACCACAAGCACCCTAATATGAGAGCCAGAATTTTGAACAAATTATATCTTGTTAGGGTAACAATGTACAAACAACTGAATAAATAAAAACAAACCAAAAAACTTAATTGACTAACAATTCGTGTCAGCAATAAGCCAATAAAGAACATCAAACCCAATATGGTACAATATATTTGGGGAAACTTCATCCTACATCCCCTCAACTTATGATACAACAGACTTTGGACTAAATTTGAATATGTTCTCAAGCACTATTCCCTAGAATTTAATGTCAAGCGGGCTCCATTTTTCGTTTGGCCTAGTACACCAAAATGTTTTTTTTTTTTTAATGGCATATTATTCCACTCATACTCCTATATTACATGAATGTCTGAGATGGAAGGACTCTCGAAAAACCCTCTATTTAATCCACCCCCATAAATGTGGGAAGTAGATTACACCAAATACTAACTTTCAAACCAAATACTATATGTTTCGAACTTTCTAAATTTGCTACTGTCTGACCTACGGTTTTAATGACATGGCAGATGACCAAGGCTACTTATATCATCAAAAATAATCGTTACTTGCTGTAAAGGTAATCCGATACATACAATAGCAATGAACCGAAAATATCAAAAACACAATAGCAAAACGTGACAACAACAACAACAACAAAACCCAATCCCTAAGCGGGGTACGGAGGAGGTGAGCTGTAGACACTAGAGGCCGCTTCCATAAGGACCTCCGGCCAGAAGAAGTAAAAAAAAGAGTTAAGAGTTTAGTTCCCATACGGCCGAAAGAATAGCAAAACGTGAAAAGTTTGACAAATTTGGTGCACTTAAACTCTTTTTAAGATGTTTGAGACTCAAAGCTAGTCATACTACTATGTTACAACAATTTCCAAGATGATGTACTAAAAATACTAAATCATGGGTTTTAATTAATTTTTTTCATCCAAGATTCAATTTTTAAGCAACTATGCTCGAAATTATTGAATACCCAACAACCAAAATTGCATAAAATAGCATAAACTGATGAATTAAACTAAAAAATAAAAAAAATCATAAGATGATTACAAAAAAAATAAAAATTGAACCTTGGAGACAATCTTGAAACGGAAACTGGACAAATGGGTAGGAAGCAATCTTTTGAGAAGAGCTTTAGCTGCAGATTCTTGTAATAATGAAGATTGTTTATTTTTATCCAAATTTTTTATTAAACTGTTAATTGCTTCTGAAGATGATGACGATGATGAGAGTGGTAATAAAAGAAGTAAAATTAGATAATATAATTTGGAATTGAACATCATTTTGTTAGCTTATTATCATGAGTTGAATCTCTGTTTAAAGAGTGAAGTAGATAATGGCATAGTGCTTACTTCTTGTTAAGAACAACATTTATTATGGGTTTGTATGAATAAAAAAATAAGAGTTAAGTACTTTTTTCGTCCCTGTGTTTTATTGTTTTATCATTTTTCATCCTCTCCGTTAACTTTTGGCTAAAATCATCCCCGTGGTTTGCATTTCGTCCCTGCCGTTATAACTTTGCCGTTAACCCCCTCACATGCAAGTCACGTGAGGGGCATTTTCGTTTTTTCACCAATTTAAGTGCAAAAATCATCCCTGTGGTTTGTCGTTTTTGCATTTTTCATCCTCGCCGTTAACATTGTTGACCAAATCTTCATATGTTCTTCATAGCTGCTTCCAAATCATCCCTGATTGCGTGTGTTGATTGTGTATATATTGATTTGTGTTAATGGAGGAGGCGGTGGTTGTATATGGAAGTGGTGGTTGTTATTAGACCGGATTCTGGGTTTATATGAAGATGAGATACAGAATCTGGGTTGCTATGAAGAACAGTTGAAGATTTGGTCAACCGTGTACAAGGATGAAAAATGCAAAAACGACAAACCATAAGGATGAATTTTGCACTTAACCATAGGTGAAAAGACATAAATGCCCCTCACGTGCCTTGCACGTGAGGGGTTAACGGATCCAGGGACGAAAAGTAAACCACAGGGATGATTTTAGCCAAAAGTTAACGGCGAGGACGAAAAATGAACAAATGATAAACCACAGGGACGAAAAAAGTACTTAACTCAAAAAATAAAATATATTGTGTTTTGGAATTACGCTCTGTCAAGACGATTCCCAACTGTGATGAGTGCAAACGGCAAACTAACAAAATTAAGAATAATCAAACATAGTAAGTTAAAAACTTAAAATTACACAAATTGTTCATATGGTTTACTATTTTAGTATTTTGTCAGTTCTTAATTTCTTATCTTCATTAAAAAAAATTGAAATTTGAAAATAAACCAAATAATAATAAATACTGAATATTTTTTTAAGGGTACGGCACAAAAGCTTTGAGTTAGGGTTGTGGTTAGGGGTTTGGAGCTGGAGCTTGTAAATGAGGCTAGGAATTGAGACTTTTATTTCAACTCTTCTTACACAAACTTTTATTTTAAAGACATTTCAGAGCTTTTTGGGGCTAGTGCTTTAGATCTCAAATGTATAACCAAACGGGGCTACCATTTTAAAATGAGTTTTTTGGGTCTGTTTGGTAAAGGGCTTTTGCGGGCTTTTTGGAGGCTACAAGCCCTTTGCCAAACCACCCTTAGTTTGTTGGTGTAATCTACTATTCTTATCATTGCAAACATACCCGTTTAGGCCAAAAAAGTAAATAAAAGTATATTGAACACGAGTACACCAGAAGCTCCGCCGCTACCCCCACTACACCGACGAATACGCCAACTTTTTTAACGTAAGCTCGACATAACGTCTCAATAAGCCAGTAATTTGCGGGCCCTGGAGTTGGTCTTAAGTCTTAACAAGGTGTATCCACTATTGATCATGGAAGAGCCATATTTGTTACAACTACTATTAGGTTTTGGTTAATCTTGATCATTCTCATAGCCATAATTGCCGTGTAGATTAAATATTTCTTACATTATAGATGGACGACTCATTATAAGTCGTTTGAGTTGTTAATTATTAGCAATCTTTTTATCACATGTCCAGGAAATATTAAATTCATGGAAGGAAAAAAATTAGGAATAAAGTTGATGTAATATTTAATTTAGAGGTAAGATGTCTACCAATGACAAATTGTTGGGGTATTCTTTTTGACGTCGAAGAAGATGCGTTTTTGGTTAAAATCTTTTTTTACCAATAATAAAGAAAAATGAAAAGATGTTAATATATAGAAAACAAAAATATATTTGATGATAAAGAGAGAAAAATGTCGTTGTCATTAGGATAATGTTTTTGACTTCCAATCATCAATTTTTTTTTCCATTCTCTCAACTTAAATTTTAAAACTTTTATAAATCAATTTAGTCGATATGAAAGGTATCTTACTGGTAGTTTCTCCTTCTTAAGAGGTATGATCGCCGTAGAATTTTTTTGTACGGATATGACAAAAATCAACCCATTTGGTGTAAATACGAACTTTTGTTTAAAATTTTGCAAAAATACGAAAACCGGTGTCTAAGACGCCGGTCTTAACTTTTTTTAGGCAAAGCCGGTGTTATAAACACCGGTCCTAACATACGTGACAACCCAAAGCCGGTGTCTTATACACCGGTCTTCAATTTTCTGAACTCAGAGGCCGACTTAATGCATTAATGGAGTTTCGACCTAAACCCAATATGTGTCATGGTTCGATTGGATGGAAAAGGTAAAACCGGTGTCTTAGACACCGGCCCTCTGCGCAAAAGTACTAAAACCGGTGTCTTAGACACCGGCTCTCTGAAAAAGTAGCAATAACAATACGCTTCCCCTTTATTACAACCACTAGTAAATGCTTTTTATATATACATGCAGCATGCGGCAAAACATATATACAAAATAGTAATGTTTTTTTATATATACACTCACACAAAAAAAGCATGCAAAACAAACGTAGCTGGAGGGTTTTTTCAAAAAGGAAAAGTTTTAAGACCGGTGTCTAAGACACCGGCTTTGATAGGAAATACAAAAAGTTGAAGACCGGTGTCTAAGACACCGGCTTTGGGTTGCCACGTATGTTAGGACCGGTGTTATAAACACCGGCTTTGCCCAAAAAAGTTAAGACCGGTGTCTTAGACACCGGTTTTCGTAGTTTTGCAAAATTTCAAACAAAAGTTCATATTTACACCAAGTGGGTTGATTTTTGTCGTATCCGTACAAAAAAATCATCGCCGTATGGTATGCTTGATGCGGCCTTCAACATTACAAAAAGATGATGTGCTCTTTATGAGATTTGGCGTAAGTCCACAAATTTTCTTGATTTGGTCCGGTATATATGTGAAGAGAATGATATTTGAGAATTTTGTCTGTGCAATAAGAGAGATTTATTAAGATATCTAATATTTCGGACATTTAATATGTTTGATCATGATAAGATCATTTAGTGATGTGATTATGAACGAGACGTTGTACTCTTTTTCTCTTGAGCAAGATTTTGTCCACTAGTATCTGTCAATGTTTTTAATGAGAAAACATCCTAAAACGTATCAAAAGAATTATGTTATCTTTTTTCTTCACTAGACTTTTGTCCCATTGGGTTTTATCTAATATGGTTTTAACGAGCATAATGTCTTTAATCGATGGACATCCAAGGGGGGGTAATTATGGACGAATGTCCATATCATTTATTATGGTAACTAGATAATACTAGGGCGCGTTTGGTTCACATAATGTTTTTGGAAGGAATTGGATCTATCAAAGGAATTAGAATTTGAAAGAATGGAAAGAGATTCGATCAAATGATGGAATGTTTACATTCCAACGGAATGAGATTCCTCTATATTTAAACAACGAAACACACTACAGAATGGAATTCAATTCCAATTTCATCAGATTCCATCAAATTTTGTGATACAAACACAACCTATGAGATATATTTCCAAAAGGAAATATTATAGATAAATACAGAATGAATGTCCATATCATTTATTATGGTAACTAGTACTCTAGTAGTAGGAGATATATTTATTTGGAAAAGACTCCATCATTGTGTATATATATAAACATATGTATTGATAAGATTAATTAGACAATTTTATCATTTTCTCTATATATTTGTTTCTTGTTCTTTATTACTCGTATATTGTTATGTTTTATAGTTCTACAAAAAAATGTAGTTTTTTACAAGATATCTATTAATGACAAAACGGGCCGGATAAATGTGCGTGTAGGGGCCATGCTAACCTTGGTTATTTAATTTGCCACCGAAAGATAAGTTTCCTATCTTATTTAAGTTAAAAAAGAATAAGTGTTGCTTAGTAGGAGACAGATATAACAGAGAATCAAATAGTTTCATGGGATTATGGCAATGGACTAATGGACTTAGTGGGGTTGTTGCAATGCAAAAATGGGCTGGGCTTGCTGGAAAATTAGCTCAGGTAAGTTTGGAAGATCAATGACAAATCGATTTGGCTTGGGGGAAACTGTAACGAGTTCTCGGTGAAAATCGTAAAACTTTTCTTATTGAGTGGAACGGATTTTAGTAACCGATACGTTTTCAAGTGGTCAAAAATGGGTGCCCAAGAAATGTAAGATATTTATGTGGAGGGCGGTGATGGATTGAATCCCGACCCTCCTTGCTCTTCAAGCTCGGAATCATGGATTTGGCGAGGTGTATTGCGGGTTGTGTAATAGTGCTCCTGAGTCAGCCAACCATATGTTTAGTGAAAGTTGGATCACTACGAAGATATGCAATAAGCGCCTAGTGTAAGGTAAAGAATTTTTTCATTTCACGGTAAAAGATTTGGTTGAAACTCATGAGTATGTGAGTCTTGAAAGGAGGTTAAAAGATAATTTGAAAGGAATTGTTATGGTGACATGTTGATGTTTATGGAAAATTATGAATGATTAAAGGTCTCGGGGATACTGTCAACAGAGAAAATCATTATGCTAATAAAGTCTACAAGTTACTTATGGTATACAAATAGATCTAAGAACTGTGTGATTAGTTGAGAAGATTGCTATAAATTTAATGTAATATAGTCATTGTAGATCTTTGTATACATTTTTCCGCCTGCTAGTTTTGCGTATAGATAAAAGTCTTCTTTCATAAAAATTAAAAATGAATATATGTGTTTAAACTAATATTAATGACATATGTAATTACCTTAATAGGCTTGAAATCTAATGCTAACATATAAATTTCTCTTAATCTTAACTTCAATTTTCATCTACCACAAAACTTTTAATACAATATAATTGTTCTACCGTAACAAATTAGTTAAGTCATTTTTTTTTTCTCATTAATAAATAAAAAAGGTAGCTTTTTTCATTTTATAAAAAAACGTATTTCAAATCATAACTCCAACTCATTATAAAAGGATAAGTGTCATCCAATGTAAGCTTAAATATCTTAAGCTAATTAGGGTTATTTTACATGAAATGAAATGAGACTAGTGTTATAACTTTTATGTTATGGGCTACTTGAAATCCCCGTTAGATATATTAAATTACTAACCTAAGACTCAAATTTATATGAAAACTCACCCAATTGATTTATACCATTGTGATTAAAGATGTTGGTGAACACAATATGAAATGAAACCCGCAAAATGATAAAAAGCCGCCAGAGTGATAAGAGAATCAAGCACGCGAAAATGATTGGTCCCCAGGACTCCAACCACCCATCTCTCTTTCCTTTTTCTTTTGAACAGCACGACCAACAAACGAATATTTTACACATTACATATTTACATCATTACTTGGTGACATTATATATACAAGAACATCTCCAATGGTGGGTTGAAGAAAAGATTTTTTGAAAGAAAAAGTCTTTGTAAAGGTTGATATCATTGGAGTGAATAACTTTTTTGATGAATAGGTTGACAATCCTCAACCTTTTGATCAAAAGCTTTTTTCTTGTTTAGTGGTAAAAAAAGCTTTAAAAAAAGCTTTCCATTGGAGGAGATGACTTTTTAAGAGGTTGAAGATGGTGGATTGATTAGGTGACAAAATAAAAAGCTTTTAAAAGCTTTTTGTCATTGTGGAATGGGTTGTGAATAGTAACTCGCATGCGTGGCGAGTTACTATTCGCCCATGTCACACTCCATATTAGTATTTATATTTTACCAAATCGCATTCCGTTCAGGTTTTTATTACGGGTTAGTTTTTGGTTTCTTACATATTTTTTTCCTTTCGGGTATTTAAATAATTTTATTAAGAAGTTTTTGTACTACTATACGGATTTTACCACATTTGATCCCATTCGGGTATAAAACTCCAAGTTACTTTTTGGTTTTTTACATATTTTTTCTTTTTTGGGTTTCCAAATAATATAATGAAAGCTTTTATTGTATATCTTTGTAGTGAATAAATACCTATTTCATATGTCAAAGTTTTTAGCAATGGTGAGTTACTATTCGTAGATTACACTATGTAATATTATTCGGATTTTACAACATCACATCGCGTTCGAGTTTTCTACTGTGTTACTTTTTGGTTTCTTGCAAAACCCCGCAACGCGGGGTTGCGAACCTTCTAGTTTATTAATACTACAAAGTGATTTAAATAGTGAAGTGAAGGTTTCAAAGCATAAAGTACAAACATTACATCAATAATTAGACTAAGAGGAGTGGTGATCAAAGGAGGGAGGGGTAACTTGCGCCATGTGGCATGTGGGGTAAAAAAAGTTGCCCTTGAAAAAAGATAAAAATGGATGAATTTTGGAGAGTGCGGCGACTTGCGCCATGTGGCATGTGGCGTAGGGAAGTGTTGTAAATATATACAGGAGGAAGAGAAAAAAAATAATAAAAAAAATCAGATTTTATGTACTTACCTCTGTCCACGTGATAGCCAAAGAAAAAAAGGGCGACCGTGAGGGTTCGCCTAAAGGGAGGTTTGCCCCATGGGGGCGGTGTTTGGGGTGGAAGAGGGGCGACACCCATGCCACATAAAAAGGTTCGCCATTTTTTTTTCCCTTTCAGTCTTAACAACTCTCATATCTAATTTAATTAAAAATATAATAATTTATTAATTTTGAAACAAAAATGCTTAAGAGGATTGATTTTTTGTCACCAGTTTGGCTTTTAAATGAACTATGAGATCAAGGGATTGATCCCTTTCTTTTATGTTTTTATGTTTTAGTTTTCTTTTTTGTTGTAAAACAACGATCTAATAACATAACATACTTATAATAAGATATAGAACAATAGCAAAATAGACATAAGAGATGGAGATGAAGAGAACTTTTTCATTGATTCATTTCAATATACATGAAGCCTATATATAGGCTATACAATATAAATACAATTAATACATACATAAATAATGGAATATGAATAGTTAGGGTGTTATGGATAGCCACATAAATAATAGATTTATAACACTCCCCCTTGGCTATCCATTAGTCAAAAGAATATGCCTTATGCAATCAAAATGTTACCTCCAATGAAAACCGGGACGTTTTTCTTTGTTCAAAATAATCGGTTACAAACAATTAACTTATTAATCTCGCATCGATAATTTTAATGTCATAATTTAGACAATAAGATAAAAAAATTAAGTATTTAATGTCATAATTTAGACAATAAGATAAAAAATTAAGTATTTAATGTCATAATTTAGACAATAAGATAAAAAATTAAGTATTTAATGTCATAATTTAGACAATAAGATAAAAAATTAAGTATGGACTTTTAATTTTAATGCACTATATAAGCATATATTGTTTAACATCCATGAAAATAATACGACATTAAATTGATAACTCATGCCAATAGAATATGAAGTTAACACATTAGTCCATTACCCTCCAAAGTTTGTTACCATGATCATGCGCAATTTAGTTGAGTTATAACTTATAATTAAGGACTAATTAAGGACCTTAAGTTCCCATTAAAAACCAAAATTTTCTAACGTTTGAGTATCATTTAATAACTTCATATAATAAATTCTTTTTAATATGGACCTATCATATTACTCAAATCTACAAATTAAAAGGGGGTTAGAAAGTCATAATATAATTACTTTCTATAATTTAAACAACCAAAAGTGTATTCTAACATTATTTGGGATTCCATGATTATTATTTTTCAAAAGTATAACTTGGAGAAATCCAAAAATCTCTAATGTAACAACAGTATCCGTGGCAGTTAATAGTTTATCATGCTTTGTTGAATTTTTTTCTTAATTTAAAGTCTCTACCACATACATATATCACAATAGGTAGATGTGTAAACCACTGTCACTTATACAAGAACGATAAAATATACACACTTCTAAATTCTAAAATATACATGGTCCAAATATCATTTTGATCAATTAAATGTATTTAGCATTTTCTGTAATAAAATAAACGAGTAAATGTTTATGGCTCATATTGCATTCTAATGTAACAAAGTTCATGACAAAGTTCATGACAACTTTGGCCCCGCTAAATGAATATTATAGTATATAAAAATTTAGCAAAAATGAATTACCCAAATATTAATTGATGAAAGGATATGAATTATCCGAAGAAATTATTGTTGACACATATATCAACATTGTATACGATAATTAAGCATATAGCATAATATAAAATGATATGAGAAATTATTGATAATGGCATAGACGTAGATACATCAAGTAAAAGTAAAATATAATTTGGGTTTCTCAATCTGTCAGAAGGCTAAATGTATTCTTTTGTCAAGTAGAATAAGAATTCAATAGTAGATTGATCTGTTTTTCAGGTTTCATGTTTAAGTTTCATCAATAGTATAATTACCTATTTATATCTATAGCAACTTATATTATTCAGCCGACATTTAATCAAATAATGACTATACGAAAGGATCAATGCCAGGATCAATACCATTCCTGAGCAGCAAAAACTCATCATAATTAAATTGTATATACTTTATAAAAAGTTATAAATAAAATATAAAGAAGTATCTTGAATAAAAGTAATTATGTGAGCACACACTAATTATCAACTCATCACAGATCTAATTTTTCAATTGCATGTATCATGTAATAGATAGTATTATGCGACGAAGAAATTAATATATACTAAAAAGTTATAAATAAAATATAAAGAAGTATCTTGAATAAAAGTAATTATGTGAGCACACACTAATTATCAACTCATCACAGATCTAATTTTTCAATTGCATGTATCATGTAATAGATAGTATTATGCGACGAAGAAATTAATATATACTAAAAAGTTGGTCTATTACCTTTCATGTGATTGTGCAATCACATATTCAAGAACAATGACTGCAACCTTTATCCCATCCATTTATAGTTTTATATATATAACCGATCCGTCAATATGTATCTTTGAGGAAACAAATACAAATCTGACCAGTATTTATTCGATTTCTTTAGATTTTTTCAAAAGTTTGATGATTGATGAATTGATGTATTCACGGATCCAATTACGACAGCTTTTCGTGCTGATAACGTGTTGTAAAACAACGATCTAATAAGATAACATACTTATAATAAGATATAGAACAATAGCAAAATAGACATAAGAGATGGAGATGAAGAGAACTTTTTCATTGATTCATTTCAATATACATGAAGCCTATATATAGGCTATACAATATAAATACAATTAATACATACATAAATAATAGAATATGAATAGTTAGGGTGTTATGGATAGCCACATAAATAATAGATTTATAACATTTTTTGATTTTTATTTGGCTTATTCTCACAAATTTTTAGTAGGATGACCCAAAATACCAACCTATTAATGATCAATATATATTATTACATTTGTATACAATTAATGGTTTTATATTATAAAAGATTAATTAGTTAATTTCCTTTGTATTTTATTTCCTTTTCATTTTTCTTTTCTGTTTTCATTTTTCTTACATTAAATAAATGTTACAACCACAAAAGCGAATTCAAAATGTTTTATAGGTTGTTACAGTTTATTTTATATTTATTTTTTGCAACCTTTAATATGGATATATATTGAATAATATGGACATATATTAAACTAGAAAATTTATGGCCCCGCGTTGCGGGGCATCATTTGTTGTGTTGAAACGATTGTGTTATTTAGTATAGTTGCGTTGAATTGTCAAACATTCTTTTATGGATAGGTTTGTTTAAAAGTTTATCATATCAAATATATATTTATTTAAGGGCAAAACCACAATAGTTTCCGTCTGCGTGTTGCGCGGTTTCAATCAGTTCGATTACTTTTTGTTATTGATGATTTATGTTTGCTAAAAACTTTGACATATAAAATATATACTAATTCAAAGACAATACCACAAAAAAAAAAAAGTTTTTAATATATTGTTTAGAAACCTGGAAACGATTATGTTTTGTTATTGATGATGTATGTTTGCTGAAAACTTTGACATATGAAATAGATTTATTCAAAGGCAATACCACAAAAAAAAATAGTTTTCATATACAATTTGAAAACCCAAAAGAAAAAAAATATGTAAGAAACTAAGAAGTAACCCGTAATTTTAAACCTGAAAGAGATCCAATGTGGTAAAATCTGAATATTGTTACAAAAAAAGGATAAACGTTTTCAATATAATTATTTGAAAACCCGAAAGGAAAAACATATGGGAAAAACCAAGAAGTAATTCGTATTAGAAAACTTGAACGGGATGCGATTTGGCAAAATTCGAATAATGGTGCGGGTTATAGCATGGACGAATAGTAACTCGCCACGCAGGCGAGTTACTATTCACAACCATTTCATTTATTATAGTATATAGTATATAATATAATATATATAATATAATATAATATAATATAATATAATATAATATAATAGTATGCGTCATCACGCCAAACTCATTACTGCTTATGCTTGCACACACCGATGCTGCGGCTTGAAACCATCTAGTATATGATTAAAAATGAATATTTTGAA
>CM067167.1:262920411-262927911 GCA_034093135.1 Erigeron breviscapus
AACAATCTCCTAACAATGAAATGAAATAAATATTTCCATCTTGCACAGGTCCTTTTAAGTTCGAGTACACAAATGAAACGAAAAATGATGTAAAGTTGGGGCCGAACCCTTATTCATGGACAAAGGTTCCCCTTTCCTTACAATCATATATATGTATATCTTCGGTTGTTTCTAAATGTGAAGTGTGATGATTTAACCGTTCATGGTGTGTTGTTGTAGACAGACAATGTGATATTTATAGACCTACCAGTTGGCACTGTTTTTTCGTATGCAAAGACATGGCAATCATCAAGAAGCAGTGATTCCCTTGTAGTTACTCATGCATATGAATTTATAAGAAAGGTAAGACCGATACACGTACAATCACATATATGTTGTGTGCCAACATATATCTGTTTTAGTTTAGTGAATGACAACTGTCGAATAGAACATGTCCTCACCATTCAAAGGTAAAGTTCTATTAGTGGGTTGTTTTAACCGAGGCACCACTACATCCAACAACGAGTAGTCATCCAAGGAAAAACCACACGTACTTAAGGCCCTAGTCTAGAGGTTACTCCACTCCAGATCAAACTCCTTTCGGGTTTCCTAAAGAAAGTATATATATTAGGAGTGTTGAATATAATGAATTAATAATGACAAGAAGTGTGTTTAATTTCTCTTCCTATAGATCTGGTTTATATACAAAATGTTGATATCAAGACTATTTGTTTGACTCTAATGTTTCAGTAAATTTACAGTGGCTCATTGAGCATCCTTCACTAATGAGTAATCCATTGTACATTACGGGACTTTCTTACATGGGACTTATCATTCCAAGACTTGTGTCAAGAATATATGATGGTAACAATTGTCTTTCCTCTAGGCTCTAGATATATGTTTCCAATGATATATGCACTTGTTAACTTTAGAAAGCAATTCCGACTCATGAAACTTTTTTTTTTTTATATAATTTTTGTAGGCAACGAACGAAAAATCCAACCAAGTTTGAACATCAAGGTTACTTGGCGTCTCCATACTCGAATAATTATAAACATCTCCATGTTCACTAATTCTAATCAACTCATCATATTCTCCGACATAGGGATTTTTGATTGTGAACCCTCTTACAGATAGGTCCATAGACTTTAATTCAAGACCCGAATTTGCTTATCGAGCTGCACTTATAGAAGAGGAAATCTATGAGGTACATTAGTAAATTTGCTCTGTACTAAAATTAATAGTCTGTTTCTTACGTGCTTAATCATGTACGAGTATGTTTTTATTGATTAATCCAAATTAATTAACCTCAATCTTGCAGCCAGCAAAAGAAAACTGTGGAGGTGTATGTTGAATTTAGAGTGAACTGGATTTGTGAGAAGGATACTAAAAGGTGAATATGGAAAAGGAAGAGTTTACTGCTGAGCCAAACAAACGAATGCTCTATTTCTCAATAAAAACTCAACATACATAAGATGCTTAAATAGAAAGAAAATTAACTGCTGCTACTGAATCGTGGGTATCCCATTTCCCACTAAACAAAAAACTACCCTAAAGACTAGGACTACATACTAGACTTATTCATAAAAGAAACTGACTTAAACAAATAAACAGTCAAACTTTGCCAAGTAAGCTGCCACCTGGACACCACCTCAATATTGATATTGCTTCTTCAACATCCCCTCTCAATATCATAATCGATCATTCCCATACTTTCAGAGTGTTGTTTCAGCTTGGCGCCACTTACACTTTTAGTTAAGCAATCTGCTACTTGATCTTCTGTATCAACAGCTTCCAAATCAATCTCATTCTTCAACACTTTTTCTTGAATGAAATGATAATGAATCTCTATGTGTTTTGTTCTTGCATGGAACACTGGATTTTTTGCTAACTTTATAGCTGAAATGTTGTCACATAGCAGCTTTACTGGATAATCAACTTTCTGATTTAAACTTCGCAACAGCTCCGCCAGCCATACACATTCTTGAGCTGCCATAGCAGCAGCACTCGGCTTCGGTTGTAGAGAGTGATACTGTTGGTTGACGCTTGCTGCACCATGAAATGGAACTTGAACCGAGCAGAAACACATATCCAGTGATCGATCTTCTTTCATCCAGGTCACTTGACCCGTAATCTGCGTCACAATATCCATTCAACCTTGCCTCGGGCTCTTTTCTGAAACATAGCCCCTTTCCAACTGAACTTTTAAGGTATTTTAGAACTCCTTTCATAGCTACCATGTGAGGTATCCTGGGATCCTGCATAAAACGACTAAGCAGACCAACAACAAAGGCTATGTCAGGCCTTGTTAGTGTTAAATAAATCAGTCTCCCCACCATCCTTCGGTAATCAGTTGGACTATCAAGTTTCCTTCCTTCATTTGCATTCAATTTGATGCCCCTATCCATTGGTGTAACTGCAGGTTTACAAGCTTGCATATTGAACTTGAGTAATAAATCAGCAGTGTACTTCTTTTGGTGTAATACCAAATCTTCACCAGCATACTTCAATTCCATTCCCAGGAAGTGTTGCAACTTTCCCAGGTCCTTCATCTTGAATCGGGTGCACAAATTTGACTTGAGCAAATCAATTTCATCTTGTATATCACCTGTCAAAATTAGGTCATCTACATATACAAGGATACATACCACCTTATCTCCAACTTTCTTCACAAACAAGCTGTGATCTGCCGATGTCAAATGGTAACCATTTTGCTCCAGAAACTCAGCCATCTTGCCAAACCATGATCTTGGTGATTGCTTCAAGCCATATATCGCTTTCTTTAATTTACACACATAATCAGGGTACTCACTACTTTCAAAACCAACAGGTTGTTCCATATGGATGATATGGTCAAGCTCACCATAAAGAAAGGCGTTGTTGACATCCATTTGCCATAGCTTCCACCCCTTTGTGGCGGCTAAAGCTAATATGACTCGTATAGTGGTGATTTTTGCCACCGGACTAAACGTGTCCTCATAATCAAGACCATATTGCTGTGAAAAACCGCGAGCTACATACCTGGCCTTGTATCTTTCCACACTGCCATCCGACCTTTGCTTGATTTTGAACACCCATTTTCCTGTCACTGGCTTCACACCTTCGGGTTTTGGGACAAACTCCCAAGTCTGATTCTGAAGTAGTGCATCCAACTCTTCACTCATTGCTTTGACCCATTCCTCTTTGTTATAAGCCTCTTTAAATGACTCAGGCTCCACTAGACAGTCCTGAACAATTGCAACATTTGCATACCTTGAATTTGGTTTCCTTTGCCTTTCCGATCTTCTCAAGCTAACTTCGGGTTCAGGGACTGGTATTTCAGAATGGTCCTCTTCTAAATGTTCTTCTTCAAGAAGAATTATATGCTTACCAGATTCATCAATCACCTGCCACACTTGGCTCTTTTCCAGATCTTCAACAAGTTGATCCGTATCATTTAGGACTGAATTATCAGGTCCCCACCATGAAGAAGCTTCATCAAATACAACGTTTCGAGAAACATGTATTTTTCGGGTTTCAGGACAATAACACCTCCACTCTTTCCTTTCTGAATCATAACCTACAAACACACAACGTATGGCCTTCTTCTCCATCTTGTGTCGAAGATGGTTAGGCACAAACACATAGCAAACGCAACCGAAAACTCGAAAATAGTGAACTGTAGGTTTAATCTTATATAACCTTTCAAATGGTGATTCAAAATCCAGCCTTTGTGATGGAGTGCGATTGATGACATAGTTGGCTGTCTGCATTGCCTCGGCCCAAAAGCTACCAGGAAGATTTTTATCATGAATCAAACACCGAGTTACTTCTGCAAGGTGACGGTTCTTACGCTCGGATACACCATTTTGTTGGGGTGTATTCGGGAAAGTAAGTTGTCTCCTGATTCTCCTTTCTTTCAAATACTTGTCAAATTCATGAGACATATATTCCCCTCCGTTATCAGTTCGCAAACAGCCAACAACATGACCAGTTTCTCGTTCAGCTTCAGCTTCAAATAACTTGAACTTTTCCAGTACTTCTGACTTGGCCTTCATAAAATAGATCCAACAAAATTTTGAGTAATCATCAATAAAAGATACCATATAAACCATACCCTTCATAGACTTGTGCTTGGATGGCCCGAAAACATCAGAATGTACCAACCCAAGTGGCTCCTTGGCTCTGTAACTTGATGATGAATACGGCTGCTCATGTGCCTTGCCATATTGGCAGCCTGCGCACACTATGTTCTTATTGACTTCAAGCTTCGGCAATCCAGTAACCAAACCTTTTTGCATCATTAAGCTCAACTTATCATATCCAACGTGTCCTAGCCGATGGTGCCACAAATCAGCATTCTGTGTATTCTTTGTCTTTTCTACAAACGCATCTTCAGCAGAGAGAACATAAACATAATCGCGCTTATGTCCTTTAAGCATCGGAACAGATGATGTTTTGAACTCCTTGAATACCTGCACATCCTCTGGACCAAAGAGCACATATTTACCTTCTGACGTCATTTGTGGCACCGAAAGGAGGTTCTTCTTCATTCCCGGAACATGATACACATCAGAAAACTTCAATTCACATCGGTTATCTTCAGAAGGAAAAACAACATCACCAATGTGTGCAATTTGGTGTTTTGAGTTGTCTGCAATGATAACCACTCTACTGCCTTGATATTTGATTGGATTTTTCAACCTCTCCTTTTCTCCAGTAAGATGGTTTGTACAGCCTGAATCAACAATCCAATCGTCAAGGTGATTTGAGCGTTTCTCCTCGGCAGTTGCGGTGCAAGCAATTACCACTTCTTCTGAGTGAGCGGCTAGGGCTTGGACATCCCAAGCTTCCTCATTCTTCACTTCTGCAGCGTGGCCTTGGTCTGGATCCGGTGCTCGACACTCCCTAGCCATATGCCCCCTGCGACCGCATCGATGGCAATTAAAAGGAAACTTTTTTCCTTTTCCTCGCCAGTTTTTGTCACTACCATTTTCCCTTTTTTCTTTTTCATATCCCTTCTTTGGCTGAACTTCTTTCTTATTATTATTTTGGGCCTCACTTTTATAAGAATTATTATTGGGCTTTTGACCACTAGATTTATGGTAATCTCTCCCTTTTGTTCTTCCAGCATACAACGCCGCTGGTTCATTTTTAGATACCGCATCAATCGACATATCACCCATTTGTTTTGCTAGGGCTTCCTGACTTGCCAAAAGATTCTCAAACTCTCCCAATGATGGCTGTTTTTGCCATCCCTGCACGGCTGCTACATAATTGTGGAATTCCGGTTTGAGTCCGTGAATTATAATTCTCTTCATCCGAGCATCTCCAATTTTGGCTTCAGCATCGAGTTCACTTATCTCCCGACATAAGGTTTTGACCTTATGAAAGTACTGGGGGATAGTTTGATCCCGTTGTGACACTGATAGCAACTCGTTTTCGAGGAGTTGTAGTTTCGTGTCGTTCTTTTTTGAGAACAAAGTCTTCAACTCGTCCCACACATCCTTCGATGATTCCGCTTCTCGTATATGATCCAGCACTTCCTCCTCCAAAGTCGTCTTCAACACAAACATGGCTTTTCCGGACTTAATCCTCCATTTACGAAGGGCTCCATGTTCATTCTCGCTCGGTGGCTCAACATCCGTACCTTCAACAACATCCCAAAGGTCCTGACCTTGTAGATATGATTTCATACAAGTAGCCCATGAGTTATAGTTTTGGTTGTTGAGTTTCTTGATGCCACCAATTAATTGTAACTCTGACATTGTGGAGTTTGGCTCTGATACCAAATGTTGAATTTAGAGTGAACTGGATTTGTGAGAAGGATACTAAAAGGTGAATATGGAAAAGGAAGAGTTTACTGCTGAGCCAAACAAACGAATGCTCTATTTCTCAATAAAAAACTCAACATACATAAGATGCTTAAATAGAAAGAAAATTAACTGCTGCTACTGAATCGTGGGTATCCCATTTCCCACTAAACAAAAAACTACCCTAAAGACTAGGACTACATACTAGACTTATTCATAAAAGAAACTGACTTAAACAAATAAACAGTCAAACTTTGCCAACTAAGCTGCCACCTGGACACCACCTCAATATTGATATTGCTTCTTCAACAGTGTATACTTTAATATAAACCCAAATAACACATTGTGTCTCGACAGTCTTAAACCCATTAATGAGGTGAGTCGATTAATGGATCTTCTCTGTTTTTTTTGTTTTTTGTTTTTTTTATATGTTACTTATGATGTATTGCCCTCTCATATATGTTATAACTTGTACATGTTTTTAAATGTCAGTGCTTAAGTCGAATCAATGTAGGTCAAATATTAGATCCGGTTTGCAATGCACAAGATCCAAAGACAATTTGTCGAGTAAACTCTAATTATAGCCCTTTTGGTTAAAACACATTTGTATATATCTTATCATTATAATTATATTACGGAGTATTATATAATCTTTTTAGTGATCATAGTTAACTTTTAACTTTCTTTAGGAATCTATTTATGCCTATTCGAGTATTTGGGGCAACATAAAATCTGTTCGAGAAGCTCTCCACATTCGTGCGGTATGTTAATCATATGTTTACGTTGAACGTTCGCACCTAGTAGTATTATGGGGAAAACGATATAATTCAAGTGCATCCTACCGTAACTAAGGCCGATACTGTAGGGGAGGTCCTGTGGAAAAATAGCTTGATGCCAGGGGTGATTGACAGACAATATTTTTGAAACGGTCGTTTTTCAAGCGTGTTTTGTCAAACAAGTTTTCGAATTTTTTTTTTGGTGCAACCGGGTAAACCGGTATTGGCACTACCGGTTTGGAATATTTGGGTCGAACCCGGTATTCGCATTACCGGTTTCAGAAAAAGTCGATCGAAACCGGTATTAGCATTACCGGTTTCAGAGTGATTTGACATAGCGCAGTGAAATCTTTGACTGGAACAGTAGACGTGACAGAAAGCCTGAACCCGGTTTTGGCAATACCGGGTTCGGCCCAAACTCTAACACGTGTCGCTTTGTAGTGAAACCCTAACTCAACTTGTAAACCTAATATTTATATATAGTACATGTGATGTATCTTGAAGCATTATCAGTATTTCAACAAATATTTTCAGATAACATTTCAAACACTTTCATAAACTATATTTCCAAAAAAAAAATGGCATCTTCATCATTCAACCCAATTATGGTTCAGTTAATATGGGATGATTGTGTATCATTCGTAAATGGGATCCTTGAAACTGCAGATTCATCAAAAAGAAGAAGTTTTCATCTTTTTAACGTAATGAATTATTCAGAAATTTGTGTTGTCACATACAGTTGTTTTGGTGTTTCAAAACAAGACTTCAAACTGCAATTATATTTATGGTATGAATTTAAGGGTGTTCCTTTTAGAAATTTAATTACGGATGATAATACTTTGGCAATGATTTATCATCTGGGTGATGCGCAATTTGAAGTGAAGTTCGAGTCTACTTTTACAAACCAGTTGTTAAGCTTGACTCAAAGTCAATGTTTTTTTCAAGCGGGTAAC
>CM067167.1:262932911-263117911 GCA_034093135.1 Erigeron breviscapus
ATTTTGTTATGAGGGCTAGATATCATCTTAATATAAAATGATGTAGTTGATTTGATGCAAGTGATACGGATTTTCGCAGGGGGCAGGTCACTCGGTGGCGATTTACAAACCTGAAGAATCCATGGTAATTTATGATCAAATGAAAAGTCTCCTGGTTAATGGTATTTGATGTAATTTATGAAACAACGGTTAATTTGTGAATTCTAGTAGACAAAGTTAAATTATGTGCGAAGATAAATTTTCTTTTGATGAAAAGAAGTAACTTACAACAACAACAACAAAGACCCAATCCCTAAACGGGGTACGGGGGAGGTGAGCTGTAGACAGTCTTACCTCTACCCAAAGGTAGAGAGACTGCTTCCATAAGGACCTCCGGCCACAAAGAGGTGAAAGTCGATAAGTGTAAAGAGTTTAGTTATCATACCTGTCGGTCGACGATAGCATAGAAGGAAATACCTGTCTGTTAGCGCGGGGGGAGTAGCAAGCATGCAACCTAACATACTTTAGCACAGGTTCGACAATACATATACACTAGCCACCCTATTGAACATATTAAACAACAAAAGTGTAAAAGCATAATAAGCCTAGCCTACTGCAAGAAACCCAACATGGGATATGGAAAACAACGGTTAATTTGTGAATTCTAGTAGACAAAGTTAAATTATGTGCGAAGATAAATTTTCTTTTGATGAAAAGAAGTAACTTACAACAACAACAACAAAGACCCAATCCCTAAACGGGGTACGGGGGAGGTGAGCTGTAGACAGTCTTACCTCTACCCAAAGGTAGAGAGACTGCTTCCATAAGGACCTCCGGCCACAAAGAGGTGAAAGTCGATAAGTGTAAAGAGTTTAGTTATCATACCTGTCGGTCGACGATAGCATAGAAGGAAATACCTGTCTGTTAGCGCGGGGGGAGTAGCAAGCATGCAACCTAACATACTTTAGCACAGGTTCGACAATACATATACACTAGCCACCCTATTGAACATATTAAACAACAAAAGTGTAAAAGCATAATAAGCCTAGCCTACTGCAAGAAACCCAACATGGGATATGGAAACAACCATGCATACATGCATATAAAAATGGAACCAACTATGCAAGAAAGATAATTGGTGCTAGACACCCTATGGAACAAAGTACTAAGGCCGCCTAGCTAGACTAATCATATTCCTCACATGTACTCTCAAAACCCCTAAGCTAATCCTAGTCCTCTAAATCCTCTCTCATTGGTCATGTCCTCTGACAAGCAAAGCATTTTGGGGTCAGCCTAACGTGACCTCCCCCCTCGGTTTAGGCCTACCTCTACACAAGGCCAAAACCAACCCTCACATCCTTGGGCAAAGCCATATGGGAAAAGATGTCGATCTTAGTCACTCAGCGATCTACCCTAGCCTAATCCTCTACTCTAGTCCTAGTTCTCCACTCCTATCCGACGTCATGTCCTCTGATAAGCTAAGCTCTTTTAGGTCCTTCGCTAGTCTCTCCTCCCACCTCATCTTTGGCCTTCCCCTTCTTCTTACGCCGTCAACGTGAATAGATTCTGCTCTCCTTAGTGGTGCAGCTTGGTCTCTTCTCCTAACATGACCAAACCATCTTAAGCGTCCTTCCCTTAGCTTGTTAATGATGGACCCTACTTCAAGTTCGTCTCTAAAAACTCCTGTGGGGATCCTATCTGGATAGTTTCTTCCCGCAAGTCCACCTTAGCATCCTCATCTCAGCCACCTCCATCCGGGACGCTTGGGCTTTCGTCATCGATGGTGTTTTCCTCTTTATGTAGTAGTTATTTTAAGTATGCAGTATTCTTTCATATGTTAGTTCTTTGTTTTCTTAGAACTATTATAGCATTTTTGTTTTCTAAAGTTTTTGTCTCATATATATCTTTTAGAATCTTTTTATATTTTTGATAATATTTTTTGACGGGTTTTTTGGGGTTCTTTGTAATCTATGATGTTTTTGGCTTTTTTACACTTTAATAGATAAATAAACTATCTTTTTTGTTTTTTTTTTTTTTTTTTTTTTTTTTTTTTTTTTTTTTTTTTTTTTTTTTTTTTTTTTTTTTTTTTTTTTTTTTTTTTTTTTTTTTTTTTTTTTTTTTTTTTTTTTTTTTTTTTTTTTTTTTTTTTTTTTTTTTTTTTTTTTTTTTTTTTTTTTTTTTTTTTTTTTTTTTTTTTTTTTTTTTTTTTTTTTTTTTTTTTTTTTTTTTTTTTTTTTTTTTTTTTTTTTTTTTTTTTTTTTTTTTTTTTTTTTTTTTTTTTTTTTTTTTTTTTTTTTTTTTTTTTTTTTTTTTTTTTTTTTTTTTTTTTTTTTTTTTTTTTTTTTTTTTTTTTTTTTTTTTTTTTTTTTTTTTTTTTTTTTTTTTTTTTTTTTTTTTTTTTTTTTTTTTTTTTTTTTTTTTTTTTTTTTTTTTTTTTTTTTTTTTTTTTTTTTTTTTTTTTTTTTTTTTTTTTTTTTTTTTTTTTTTTTTTTTTTTTTTTTTTTTTTTTTTTTTTTTTTTTTTTTTTTTTTTTTTTTTTTTTTTTTTTTTTTTTTTTTTTTTTTTTTTTTTTTTTTTTTTTTTTTTTTTTTTTTTTTTTTTTTTTTTTTTTTTTTTTTTTTTTTTTTTTTTTTTTTTTTTTTTTTTTTTTTTTTTTTTTTTTTTTTTTTTTTTTTTTTTTTTTTTTTTTTTTTTTTTTTTTTTTTTTTTTTTTTTTTTTTTTTTTTTTTTTTTTTTTTTTTTTTTTTTTTTTTTTTTTTTTTTTTTTTTTTTTTTTTTTTTTTTTTTTTTTTTTTTTTTTTTAGTTGTATTTTTTTCATTTTTGTTTTTTAACACTTTGTAACATTTTGTTCTTCGTAACATATCATTTATAACTTCTTTGTTTTCTTAGAACTATTATAGCATTTTTGTTTTCTAAAGTTTTTGTCTCATATATATCTTTTAGAATCTTTTTATATTTTTGATAATATTTTTTGACGGGTTTTTTGGGGTTCTTTGTAATCTATGATGTTTTTGGCTTTTTTACACTTTAATAGATAAATAACCTATCTTTTTTTTTGTAAAACTTTGTCTTACGTATATCTCATCCGGAATTTCTTTTAATTCCTTTTGCATTCTTTTTCTTTCCACGTTTCGGGAATTTTTTACAATTATTCTGCCTCATGATATTTTGGGGAAAATATAAATTTGATGGGTGTTTTTGTAATATTGCCCTGAAAAAGAAAAACGACATTTCTTAATGTTTTATATTTAGGTAGCATTTGAGATGTAACACCCCAAGATTTTTAAGATAAATAAATTAACCCCTTTTTGTAGTTTTAACATTAAAATAATTTCCTAGTATTTTATTTTTAGATACGGGGTTAATTTAGTTGGAACTTTAGTGGATAGCGGGTATTTTACCCACCAAAACTCATGAGAGGCGTGGCATCAAGAGAAGATGCCAGCCACCTCTTTTCCTTGTGAATCACCATTCTTTTCTATCTAAACCCATCTTCCATTCTTTTCATTCTATCAATTCTCATTTCATTCCAATTTCAATTCTCATGTATATAATTCCAATAAAACCAAATCCTCCAAATAAATATAATAATCTTCTTGTATCCTAACAATTGAAAGTGAGGGTTTTGAGAGGTGATTGGGGGCTGAAATTTACAAGAAAAAGAAGAGGAAGAAATTGAGATTTTCATTTCTATTTAGTTGTTATTCATCCAAGTTGTAGATTGATGGTTATTCAATTGGTAAATTAGGGTTCTTATTACCCAATTGATTTGGGGGTGCTTGGTTCAAGATTAAAAAGGGAAGAAAACAATTTAGTGTGTGATTGCATGTCATCCTCTAGTTGATTTCACCTCAATTTGAAGGTATTTCTAATTCATTTGATTGTTTAAATTAGGGTTCTTAATATAATAATTTGGGGATTTTGGGTAAATGAGTATTTTGCTTTGAAAACCCTATGTTGTTGGTTAAATTAGGATCAAGCAAAGTTGTTTGTAATTTCCCACCTTAATTTGAATAATTTTGTTGTCATTGAGTTGAATGGTTGATTTTAATGTTAACTTTGTAGTGACTTTCATAGTCAAAGAATGAAAATGATGATTTTGATGATTTTTGGGTAAGGATGTTATATGGCCATATTATTATGATTATGAAAATGGTTTTGATATGTTTGGCTAACTTTTTATGAAAAGAGATATGGAAATTTTGTTGTAGCCATATTTGCTAGAGTTGAAAATAATATGAAAATGGTGATTTTTAGTATTAAAATGAGATATGGTCATGTTGTTGTGAAAGTAAAATGAGATTTGGAAATGAGTCAACTCAATGATAATATAGGTTTGAATTGGGTAAAAGAATGCTAGTGAACTGTTTGTGTTTCGTTATGGCTAGATAGCCTTGAATATGATGGATGACCTTATATGTGTTTTGTAATTTGATTTGCTAGATTGAAAGCTTGTAATTTGCGTTCTTGTGGTCATCATGATTTTGATTGTGGTCGCGGAGGAGGTGAGTATTCTTGCATACCTTTATATATGCGTCGGGTCGATTACCATATGATGATGGATTTCATGTATGGTAATCGATTTGGCGTTCAAGCCCAAGTGGGGGAATTGCGATGAATGAGGCCTAAGAACCTCTTGAGATATGAGATATACGAGGCCTAAGAACCTCTTGATATGTGATTTACGAGGCCTAAGAACCTCTTGTGAATGGGGCCTAAAAATCCCAAGATTATATTGATTGTGTTGATATAGCTTATATGGATCCATGTAATGCGTTAAAGTACAAAGGTGAGCATGTAGATATGGTACGACGGTGCCATAGGCTACATGTAATAGTCCTTTGTGCGTTGCCCTCCTTCGTGTGTATAAACGTATGCAAGATTATTCTCTAAGCTTTGCTTACTTTTTAGTTGTTTACCCATTTTATAGGTTGTCCCGGATGTGAAAACAAAGTTAAGTGCTAGAAAGATTGAAGTTGAATTGTAAAGCTTGAAGCATATCATATTCGCGGTAAAATGGAATTGATGATAGAACCCTTAGTGACCCCTTTGAACTATTGGCTCTTGGTACAAAGTTTATATTTTGGAAATGTTTAATAGGTAAGAATTTCAGTAATGTGATGTGTCTTGGGTCATTTGAAACTTGATGTAAAGTTTGACTTTGGTTATTTGGCAAAACGGGTAAATGACTCATTTCGTTGTAAATTGTACACTTGATCAAATAAAAGCTTTTGGAATATTGAGTCATGCGTATTTAACTTCTTCTTGGTTCTGATTTTACTTCATCTTGGTTCTGATTTTACTTCATCTTGGTTCTGATTTTACTTCATCTTGGTTCTGATTTTACTTCATCTTGGTTCTGATTTTACTTCATCTTGGTTCTGATTTTACTTCATCTTGGTTCTGATTTTACTTCATCTTGGTTCTGATTTTACTTCATCTTGGTTCTGATTTTACTTCATCTTGGTTCTGATTTTACTTCATCTTGGTTCTGATTTTACTTCATCTTGGTTCTGATTTTACTTCATCTTGGTTCTGATTTTACTTCATCTTGGTTCTGATTTTACTTCATCTTGGTTCTGATTTTACTTCATCTTGGTTCTGATTTTACTTCATCTTGGTTCTGATTTTACTTCATCTTGGTTCTGATTTTACTTCATCTTGGTTCTGATTTTACTTCATCTTGGTTCTGATTTTACTTCATCTTGGTTCTGATTTTACTTCATCTTGGTTCTGATTTTACTTCATCTTGGTTCTGATTTTACTTCATCTTGGTTCTGATTTTACTTCATCTTGGTTCTGATTTTACTTCATCTTGGTTCTGATTTTACTTCATCTTGGTTCTGATTTTACTTCATCTTGGTTCTGATTTTACTTCATCTTGGTTCTGATTTTACTTCATCTTGGTTCTGATTTTACTTCATCTTGGTTCTGATTTTACTTCATCTTGGTTCTGATTTTACTTCATCTTGGTTCTGATTTTACTTCATCTTGGTTCTGATTTTACTTCATCTTGGTTCTGATTTTACTTCATCTTGGTTCTGATTTTACTTCATCTTGGTTCTGATTTTACTTCATCTTGGTTCTGATTTTACTTCATCTTGGTTCTGATTTTACTTCATCTTGGTTCTGATTTTACTTCATCTTGGTTCTGATTTTACTTCATCTTGGTTCTGATTTTACTTCATCTTGGTTCTGATTTTACTTCATCTTGGTTCTGATTTTACTTCATCTTGGTTCTGATTTTACTTCATCTTGGTTCTGATTTTACTTCATCTTGGTTCTGATTTTACTTCATCTTGGTTCTGATTTTACTTCATCTTGGTTCTGATTTTACTTCATCTTGGTTCTGATTTTACTTCATCTTGGTTCTGATTTTACTTCATCTTGGTTCTGATTTTACTTCATCTTGGTTCTGATTTTACTTCATCTTGGTTCTGATTTTACTTCATCTTGGTTCTGATTTTACTTCATCTTGGTTCTGATTTTACTTCATCTTGGTTCTGATTTTACTTCATCTTGGTTCTGATTTTACTTCATCTTGGTTCTGATTTTACTTCATCTTGGTTCTGATTTTACTTCATCTTGGTTCTGATTTTACTTCATCTTGGTTCTGATTTTACTTCATCTTGGTTCTGATTTTACTTCATCTTGGTTCTGATTTTACTTCATCTTGGTTCTGATTTTACTTCATCTTGGTTCTGATTTTACTTCATCTTGGTTCTGATTTTACTTCATCTTGGTTCTGATTTTACTTCATCTTGGTTCTGATTTTACTTCATCTTGGTTCTGATTTTACTTCATCTTGGTTCTGATTTTACTTCATCTTGGTTATGATTTTACTTCATCTTGGTAGTGATTTTTCTTCATCTGGGTAAAAAAGAAAATTGTCTTATTTTCGGGTTGAGTCTTTTCAAGTGGTATCAGAGCCGTAGTTTAAGGGATTTAGGTATTTTATGATTACAAGGATACCTAGACTTAAACCGTAGACGTGACTTGGGCTTTATGTGTATAGTTGGTTTATACTGACATATTCAAGTATTTAGCGAATTTCACTTGGGGCGTATTATAATATGTAATCATAATAATGACTGCAACATTAGTATCATCGTATATTATAATAGCCCAAGTCAAACCCGTTAAATATGGAAGTATGTTAGTATGAACCCATAGGTTGGAGACCTTGCTTGGCAATGTGATTCAATTTATATCTTTTCTTGTTGATATGTAGGTTTGATAGAAAATTTTTGCATGTCTAAATGGTTTGTGGAGCGGCAAAGATTGAAAATTTGAAATTGGTTGATGAGTTTAATATGCCATTTGATGAATGTAAAGAAAAGGGACTGATAAATACATGGTAAACGTGGAATGTATGTTATTGTGTTATGGTTATTATTTGGTGTAAGACCATTGGGTAGTGAGACCCATGGCATCGTATTATTTGGTGTAAGACCATTGGGTAGTGAGACCCGTGGCATCATTATTGTAGTGAAAGACCATACGAGGTATGACAATGAGAATTAATTGTGTAGTAATATGCTTAAACTGAAAATTTAATGTGTGTTAGGTCTAGATTTACTGGACTCGCTCCAGACTCGACTACTGGAGCCTTACTGAAGATCTGTCCAGAAACGTGTTCTACTGGACCTACTCCAGACTTGGAATCTGGAGTCCCTCTGAAGATTTGTCCAGAAATAATGGAAGACCAGTGAGCAAATACTTGTATAGGAAATCTGGAGTATTCTCCAGATTAGCTCACTGGACTTCACCCCAGTCCAGATTTACTTTACTGAAGACATTCTCACTGAAGTTAAAGACTGAAGTCAGAATAAAGAAGACTGACAAATGCCGGAATCCACTGGAAGTCTTACCAGATCTGTACACTGGAGGATTGTCAGTGTTCTAGACCTTACAAGTCTGAACACTGATATCTAGTAATTGACTTTTGCCTTTACACACTTTCCAAAGAACAATCCACTTGTTCTTTCCCAAAGTTTATACGTGTGTAAAGGTGGTTGGTTAAAAGAATAAAGTCATATTGATGTGACTTTATCCTTGTACCTTATCCAATGAATTTAATGTTCTTGTCGGATCATTAAATGCATGCAACCATATTTGTACGACACAAAATTCACTGGTGAATTTTGTTGCCTATAAATACAAAGTCATTTCCTTGAGAAAATTACTTTAAAGCATACATTTAGCATTAGAGTGAATTTGTCTAAATACTCTCGATCTTAAACAGGGATACTTCACAACTTAAGTATCTCGATCCAAAAGAGTTATTTGACAAATATAGATCATTTGTAATTCATAGGTTGTTAGGATACATACTTATTTGTATTATCTTGATTCCGCACAACCTTGTATTTTATTTAACATCATAAATAAAATACACCTTGAAAAATACATTATGTTCCACTTTACTTGTTTATTGCTTTAAGTCTTGTATTACTTTCCAGTGTTCATGATGCCCAATCTGTTATTGGGAGATTAAACACATTTTTTCTCTCATGTCCATTATATGGTGCTCTAACATTAAATCCAGGAAGGGAACGGTCTACATGAGCAAACTGACAGACTCATGGAGATACTTCTTCACGCACATCGTTGAATGCTTGGGAGGCAGTTCTGGAGGGTTAGACCAGATAAATCAAACTCATCTCCAGATTGCCTACTGCCTCTGGTTTGGACTAAGAGTGGATTTCGCTCAGATCCTATTTGATGATCTGGTAGAGCGTCTTAGGGTGAAAGGAAGAAAAGCTTTTGTTCCTTATATCCGTTTCCTTTCACTGATGTTTAAAAGAGCTCTAGGAGACCAGTACGATTATGAAACTACTCACTTTTCTGTGAGTGAGTATATGAGGGATCTGACCAACCTCAGATCTCCACTGAATGAGGTAGATATTCCTCATTCCATGCTCTCCTTTCAAAGGGAAGAAGTTGAATTGGCTCCAGGTAGAGGTCAAGTTGGTGAAGGACCCTTTGGTGACCAAGATGTTCAGATCATAGAAGTTGTACAACCAATTAGATAAGTGGCTCCTGAAGGTCAAGGACCAGAAAATATTGAACTTTCCAGACGACCTAGATCAAACAGGCGTCTGATGAGAGCTGGAGTTCAGGTGAATCCAGAAAGACATCCTGGTGATGTAATGAATTTGGATGGGTCTCCAATTTTTGAACCTGAAGAGAATGTTGAATAAGTTGTTGAGCAAGAGAATGTTGGGCAGGTGAATGATGAACATATAGAAAATGTGGCTCAGATTATTGAGCAGGTTGTTGAGCAGGTCGAACAAGATGTTCAGACTGATGGGGCACACATATATTGTGGATGAGCATGGCCAGCTATCCAGGAAGGGAACGGTCTACATGAGCAAACTGACAGACTCATGGAGATACTTCTTCACGCACATCGTTGAATGCTTGGGAGGCAGTTCTGGAGGGTTAGACCAGATAAATCAAACTCATCTCCAGATTGCCTACTGCCTCTGGTTTGGACTAAGAGTGGATTTCGCTCAGATCCTATTTGATGATCTGGTAGAGCGTCTTAGGGTGAAAGGAAGAAAAGCTTTTGTTCCTTATATCCGTTTCCTTTCACTGATGTTTAAAAGAGCTCTAGGAGACCAGTACGATTATGAAACTACTCACTTTTCTGTGAGTGAGTATATGAGGGATCTGACCAACCTCAGATCTCCACTGAATGAGGTAGATATTCCTCATTCCATGCTCTCCTTTCAAAGGGAAGAAGTTGAATTGGCTCCAGGTAGAGGTCAAGTTGGTGAAGGACCCTTTGGTGACCAAGATGTACAGATCATAGAAGTTGTACAACCAATTAGATAAGTGGCTCCTGAAGGTCAAGGACCAGAAAATATTGAACTTTCCAGACGACCTAGATCAAACAGGCGTCTGATGAGAGCTGGAGTTCAGGTGAATCCAGAAAGACATCCTGGTGATGTAATGAATTTGGATGGGTCTCCAATTTTTGAACCTGAAGAGAATGTTGAATAAGTTGTTGAGCAAGAGAATGTTGGGCAGGTGAATGATGAACATATAGAAAATGTGGCTCAGATTATTGAGCAGGTTGTTGAGCAGGTCGAACAAGATGTTCAGACTGATGAGCAAGTATCTGGTGAGCAAGAGGCTCAAATAGATTTGAATGTTGAAGCAAGTGAACCGGCTGGTGAACCGGTTAGTGCTCAGGCTGGTGAAATGTTTTGGGATGAGGCTGATTCTCCCATGTCAGAAGATCAGAACTTTGATGTTATTATGAACCTTCTGGGTGAGGATGTTGTACAAGATGAAAGACTACTAGAAATGCCACCACCTCCACCAGAAACAAATATTCCTCCACCAGAATCAGAAATGCCACCACCTCCACCAGAATCAAACATGCCACCACCTCCACCAGAATCAGAAATGCCACCACCTCCACCAGAAACAAATATTCCTCCACCAGAATCAGAAATGCCACCACCTCCACCAGAATCAGAAATGCCACCACC
Source organism: Erigeron breviscapus (assembly GCA_034093135.1). NCBI lineage: Eukaryota > Viridiplantae > Streptophyta > Magnoliopsida > Asterales > Asteraceae > Erigeron > Erigeron breviscapus. The sequence goes on from CM067167.1 coordinate 262,943,394, forward strand.
TCCACCAGAAACAAATATTCCTCCACCAGAATCAGAAATGCCACCACCTCCACCAGAATCAAACATGCCACCACCACCACCAGAAACAAATATTCCTCCACTAGAATCAGAAATGCCACCACCTCCACCAGAAACAAATATTCCTCCACCAGAATCAGAAATGCCACCACCTCCACCAGAATCAAACATGCCACCACCACCACCACCTTCACCAGAAACAAATATTCCTCCACCAGAATCAGAAATGCCACCACCTCCACCAGAAACAAATATTCCTCCACCAGAATCAGAAATGCCACCACCTCCACCAGAATCAAATATGCCACCACCAGAATCAGAAATGCCACCACCTCCACCAGAAACAAATATTCCTCCACCAGAATCAGATATGCCACCACCTCCACCAGAAATCAAATATCCTCCACCAGAATCAGAAATGCCACCACCTCCACCAGAAACAAATATTCCTCCACCAGAATCAGAAATGCCACCACCTCCACCAGAAACAAATATTCCTCCACCAGAATCAGAAATGCCACCACCTCCACCAGAATCAAATATGCCACCACTAGATCAGAAATGCCACCACCTCCACCAGAAACAAATATTCCTCCACCAGAATCAGAAATGCCACCACCTCCACCAGAATCAAACATGCCACCACCACCACCACCTTCACCAGAAACAAATATTCCTCCACCAGAATCAGATATGCCACCACCTCCACCAGAAATCAAATATTCCTCCACCAGAACCAGAAATGCCACCACCTCCACCAGAAACAAATATTCCTCCACCAGAAACAAATATTCCTCCACCAGAATCAAACATGCCACCACCACCACCAGAAACAAATATTCCTCCACCAGAATCAGATATGCCACCACCTCCACCAGAAACAAACATTCCTCCACCAGAAACAAATATTCCTCCACCAGAATCAGAAATGCCACCACCTCCACCAGAATCAGAAATGCCACCACCTCCACCAGAAACAAATATTCCTCCACCAGAATCAGAAATGCCACCACCTCCACCAGAAACAAATATTCCTCCACCAGAATCAGAAATGCCACCACCTCCACCAGAATCAAAAATGCCACCACCTCCACCAGAATCAGAAATGCCACCACCTCCACCAGAAACAAATATTCCTCCACCAGAATCAAACATGCCACCACCACCACCACCTTCAATTCCAGAAAACACTCAATACTTCACTCCTACAACCATTCAAACTTCACAAACTCAACCTCCACCAACTGAAACTCCAGTCGAGATATCTGAACAAGGTGCGCTGGACTCAACAGTTGTAACATCTGAAGCTGCAACTGAAGAGGTCTGGGCACAAGTACCTCTCATGACCAGATTGACTTCCAATCTTGAACCTCCCAGTGGTCTCTCCACTTCATCTTCTGCCGAGGTCCAAGGCCTTCTTAGTAAGGTGGCGGACCTGGAGAGATCACTTCAGACTTCATCGCATGTTATTTCAGACTTTAAATCTTTATTATCAAATAACCTTGCATCTGAGATGATTGTGTTTGCTGGGAATGAGAAGCTTGTTTATGAGAAGCTTGATGAACTGGTACTGGCCACAAACAACAATACTGAAAATTTCAAAGTGGCAGTCCAGGGATTGGAGACAAGGCTGGTGAACTCTGTTCAGACTGCAGTGACTGGTGAACTTATTCAACCACTGGCAGGTCTGAAAGAAGAGGTTTAGAAGTTGGTTACTAGGGTTAGTTCTCTGGAGAGCAGGTCCACACTTGATCAGGATGCTGTTGTTAGCACAATTAGTGATGAATGTACAAAGAAGTTCAGAATCAGTATGCTGAAAGAATTATCTGAAGAAATTTCTGAGACTGTTCTTCGAACTCTTCAAGATGGGCTGTTACCCCAAGTAGAGAGGTTAATGGAAGAAAAATTACGAAAGCACTTGCCTAAAGAAGTTGAAACTGTTAAAAAGGAAGTGCAGGCACTTAAGAAAGTTGTGACTGATACAACTCCAGTGGCTGGAAGAACCTTTGGTGCACTGGAGTTAGAGTACAGAAGGAAATTAACTGGCTTACCAAAACTGACTGCCAAACAGATCAAAGCAATTAAAGATGTCATGTACGCTCCTTTTATGCCGAAGAAGAACAGATATATGACTCAATAATTTATGGTGTAAGTGTACCAGAACTTATCAAACAGAGAAAGGAGGAACTGGTGATGCTCCAGAGGAAGATAAGGAAAAATGTTGGTGCACTGGACAGACACATGCTAGAACAATTATGGAATGATCTCAAGTCCAGAACTGGTGATCATTCCAAGGGGGAAAACTCGTTGGTGCACTGGACAGACACATGCTAGAACAATTATGGAATGATCTCAAGTCCAGAACTGGTGATCATTCCAAGGTAAGGAAAACTTTGGTGCACTGGACAGACACATGCTAGAACAATTATGGAATGATCTCAAGTCCAGAACTGGTGATCATTCCAAGGGGAAAACTTTTGGTGCACTGGACAGACACATGCTAGAACAATTATGGAATGATCTCAAGTCCAGAACTGGTGATCATTCCAAGGGAGAAAAGTTGGTGCACTGGACAGACACATGCTAGAACAATTATGGAATGATCTCAAGTCCAGAACTGGTGATCATTCCAAGGGGAAAAGTTGGTGCACTGGACAGACACATGCTAGAACAATTATGGAATGATCTCAAGTCCAGAACTGGTGATGCATTCCAAGGAGTAAGGAAAAATGTTGGTGCACTGGAGTTAGAGTGAACTGAAGGAGATTACCTTAACGTTCAGGGGGAAGACAAATGTGTCGACTGATGTTAAAGCATTTCTGAAGAGGGTTGAGAAGGTATGGAGAAGAAAGCAACAGATGGAAGTTGCAATGGGCATGAAATCGCCAGAATCAATACCATCTTCTCCATCACCAAAGAGAAAGGCTTCTGAAGATGCTCCAGGACAGACATCGAAGAGAAGGGCCTGACTCTTATCATTTACTTGTTGTAATTTATTGTTTGATGAAAATTGTAAACTATTTATCAGTTGATGTATGTAATATTAGTTGTAATTTTTTATTCATAAAAGTAAATAATCAGATTTAGTCTAAGTTAGAACTTAAAAGATGAAACTGAAAACACTCATGATCTATAAAGTGTTTTCCAGTAACTTAGATTTTTTAGACTAAAATCAAAACTTGTGTTTTTCAAGCATACAAAATTGTATAGATTTAAGCTTGAAAACACTTGCATTATTTCTAAACAAATAGGGGGAATTTGTTAGGTCCAGATTTACTGGACTCGCTCCAGACTCGACTACTGGAGCCTTACTGAAGATCTGTCCAGAAACGTGTTCTACTGGACCTACTCCAGACTTGGAATCTGGAGTCCCTCTGAAGATTTGTCTAGAAATAATGGAAGACCAGTGAGCAAATACTTGTATAGGAAATCTGGAGTATTCTCCAGATTAGCTCACTGGACTTCACCCCAGTCCAGATCTACTCTACTGAAGACATTCTCACTGAAGTCAGAAAAAAGAAGACTGACAAATGGCGGAGTCCACTGGAAGTCTTACCAGATCTGTACACTGGAGGATTGTCAGTGTTCTAGACCTTACAAGTCTGAACACTGATATCGAGTAATTGACTTTTGCCTTTACACACTATCCAAAGAATAATCCACTTGTTCTTTCCCAAAGTTTATACGTGTGTAAAGGTGGTTGGTTAAAAGAATAAAGTCATATTGATGTGACTTTATCCTTGTACCTTATCCAATGCATTTAATGTTCTTGTCGGATCATTAAATGCATGCAACCATATTTGTACGACACAAAATTCACTGGTGAATTTTGTTGCCTATAAATACAAAGTCATTTCCTTGAGAAAATTACTTTAAAGCATACATTTAGCAATAGAGTGAATTTGTCTAAATACTCTCGATCTTAAACAGGGATACTTCACAACTTTAAGTATCTCGATCCAAAAGAGTTATTTGACAAATATAGATCATTTGTAATTCATAGGTTGTTAGGATACATACTTATTTGTATTATCTTGATTCCGCACAACCTTGTATTTTATTTAACATCATAAATAAAATACACCTTGAAAAATACATTATGTTCCACTTTACTTGTTTATTGCTTTAAGTCATGTATTACTTTATTTATATACTTGCATTTATATTTAAGTAATACTAGTCCATTCTAGTGATTATTAGACTTGTTGTATTTTACACTTTCAGGGTTAACCATCGTAATTTAAGGGACTCACAATGTGTTGGATGCATGTCATGTGATAGTATAAAGTCGTGGAAATTGTGATTCCTGGTTTGAAGATGATTATTTAAGTCTATGATTAAAAGACCATACGGAGTATGGTGAATGTGTTTTTGATTTTGATTGACATGCTTTTCTTGAATGAGTATTTGACTACTTGATGTCTAATGATAGAAATGTAACACCTGTCGTTTAAAAATATGGATTTTCAAATATTTTCGCCTAACGGCGTCAAAAGAAAGCGGAAGTAAACTTTTAAAAGTCCAAACCACAAAATCTGTTTGCTTCATTTATTACTTGGTGTTACTAGCCATATCATCAAAACAAGTTTAAATGGAAACCCATCGGTTGCCCAACATAAAGCAATCATCCACAAAACCTATACATGTCATAAATGTCTAAACCTAATGCAAAAGTCTAAAGTGAGCAGCCACTATGGGTAAACTATAGACAACTTCAAGTCAATCTACCCATGCCTCGCTCTTATTCACCATCCATCATAACTTGCTAAACCTGAGGGAGCAACACATTTCAAGAAACAAGTGTTAGCTAACGAATTAGCTAAGTAAGAATACACATGGTTTATAAAGCATTTATCCATTTAAAACATTATAGAAAAGTCATTAAGGTCGTTAAGGAACATATCACATCAATTACCTCATAGCACATACATATCATTGCATCATCAATTCCATATTAGGATGAATCACCCTAAATGTGCCTAATCATCTTTCATATTATTTTCACATATCATCATTGCAAGTGTGACATAAGTCACGCATATCATATAAGGGGTAAGTTTGTGTGTAGGCGGTCATAAGACATAACAGGGAACCTCACACCCGACTGGATGGATAAGCCATATGGCGGTCCATCAGTTTCGTTAAGGAATGGCAAGCCAATCCAGGAGTAGTTCGTATGTTCAAAGACATTGGTGGGTAATCAGGCCACCCGGAGATACTCTACCACTTAATTATGTTGCAAGGAGCCACCCAAGCAACCACATATACGCACCCGCTGGGCAAGGGCAAGTACGGGTTAAGCTTAACACTTTCATTAACCATCGTAATTTAAGGGACTCACAATGTGTTGGATGCATGTCATGTGATAGTATAAAGTCGTGGAAATTGTGATTCCTGGTTTGAAGATGATTATTTAAGTCTATGATTAAAAGACCATACGGAGTATGGTGAATGTGTTTTTGATTTTGATTGACATGCTTTTCTTGAATGAGTATTTGACTACTTGATGTCTAATGATAGAAATGTAACACCTGTCGTTTAAAAATATGGATTTTCAAATATTTTCGCCTAACGGCGTCAAAAGAAAGCGGAAGTAAACTTTTAAAAGTCCAAACCACAAAATCTGTTTGCTTCATTTATTACTTGGTGTTACTAGCCATATCATCAAAACAAGTTTAAATGGAAACCCATCGGTTGCCCAACATAAAGCAATCATCCACAAAACCTATACATGTCATAAATGTCTAAACCTAATGCAAAAGTCTAAAGTGAGCAGCCACTATGGGTAAACTATAGACAACTTCAAGTCAATCTACCCATGCCTCGCTCTTATTCACCATCCATCATAACTTGCTAAACCTGAGGGAGCAACACATTTCAAGAAACAAGTGTTAGCTAACGAATTAGCTAAGTAAGAATACACATGGTTTATAAAGCATTTATCCATTTAAAACATTATAGAAAAGTCATTAAGGTCGTTAAGGAACATATCACATCAATTACCTCATAGCACATACATATCTTGCATCATCAATTCCATATTAGGATGAATCACCTGAATACATGAAATCGGTAAACGTTTAATCAATTAACCCAACCAAAACCCCATGGCCTGGATTGATTACTCATCTATGACTCAAATAATCAGATTTCAAAGAGAATATTACCTATATTACCTGCACTTGATGTAAGGGATCTAAGATCTAAACAAAACTTGATACCAAACTGGACTCATTATGCGCCGCATATAATGTCTATGCGCCGCATATCGGGCCCCTTCAGAAATCCAATTTGCAAAACTCAGCAGATATGCGCCGCATGAAAGGCTCATGCGCCGCATATCGCCCAGTTCGACCAAAATCCCAACTTTCAAACCTTAAATCGAATTCCATACGAACACACACCATTAATTCGACCTGAAGACATAAAATTAACCTTTTTGACAATACCTTTGATGACTTTAATCCATCAATCTTTCCTTTAATCCTTTATAACATAGATCTCTCATTGAATCACCTGAATACCATGAAATCGGTAAACGTTTAATCAATTAACCCAACCCAAACCCCATGGCCTGGATTGATTACTCATCTATGACTCAAATAATCATATTTCAAAAAGAATATTACCTATATTACCTGCACTTGATGTAAGGGATCTAAGATCTAAACAAAACTTGATCAAAACTGGACTCATCTCATGCGCCGCATATCGCCCAGTTCGACCAAAATCCCAACTTTCAAACCTTAAATCGAATTCCATACGAACACACACCATTAATTCGACCTGAAGACATAAAATTAACCTTTTTGACAATACCTTTGATGACTTTAATCCATCAATCTTTCCTTTAATCCTTTATAACATAGATCTCTCATTGAATCACCTGAATACCATGAAATCGGTAAACGTTTAATCAATTAACCCAACCCAAACCCCATGGCCTGGATTGATTACTCATCTATGACTCAAATAATCAGATTTCAAAGAGAATATTACCTATATTACCTGCACTTGATGTAAGGGATCTAAGATCTAAACAAAACTTGATTAAAACGGCACTCATATGCGCCGCATGAAAGGCTCATGCGCCGCATATCGCCCAGTTCGACCAAAATCCCAACTTTCAAACCTTAAATCGAATTCCATACGAACACACACCATTAATTCGACCTGAAGACATAAAATTAACCTTTTTGACAATACCTTTGATGACTTTAATCCATCAATCTTTCCTTTAATCCTTTATAACATAGACTTAACGAACCTAACGTTAACTAACGGGAAAGTCAAATAGTCAAACACGAAAAGTTTGGGATGTTACAATTACCTCCCCCTTAAGAGGATTCCGTCCCCGGAATCACATCAGAAATGAACAATTCTGGATACTTCTTCTTCATCACAGATTCGGTTTCCCAAGTTAGACTTTCTCCATGGTTATGCTTCCATTTGATCAACACAAGATCAATCACCTTCCGACGTAGCTTCTTTTGCTTTCTACCAAGTATTGCTACTGGTTCATCAACCATTCTTTTCCTTGGATCAATACTCACATCTTCAATAGGAATGACACTAGACTCTTCCGCCAAGCACTTCCTCAAATAGGATACATGAAATGTGTTGTGAATTCCATCCAATTTTGGAGGAAATTCCAACTGATATGCAAGGTCTTTGATACGCTTCAAAATCTTAAAAGGTCCAATGAAACGAGGACTTAGCTTTCCTTTCTTTCCGAAACGAATCACCCCTTTCCATGGAGAAACTTTCAGCATCACCATATCACCAACTTTAAACTCAACCGGCCTTCTTTTCTTGTCAGCATAAGTCTTCTGTCATTCTCTAGCTACACGAAGTGCTTCCTTTGCAATATTAACTTTTTCAGCTGTGATCTCTATAATTTCAGGACTCGTAAATTGCTTCTCACCGGGCTCCAACCAACAACTTGGAGTCCTACACCTCCTACCATAAAGCATTTCAAATGGTGGCATCCCAACACACATGATCATCCCACACTCCACCATACTCTAATACACATGCTCTTAACATCTCCTCCAATGTCTGAATTATTCTTTCACTTTGCCCATCAGTTTGAGGATGATAGGCGGTGCTCAAGTTTACTCTAGTACCTAACTCTCGCTGAAGACCTTTCCAAAATCTAGATACATACCTCGTGTCCTGATATGAAACAATGGACAAAGGGACACCATGCTTTGAAACGATTTCATCTATATACATCTTTGCCATCTTGGTCAATGGTACATCTTGTTGAGTCGCTAAGAAGTGAGCACTCTTCGTCAATCTATCCACAATAACCCATACCATGTCATTTCCCTATGGGGTTCTAGGTAGCTTGGTCACAAAATCCATAGTAATATGATCCCATTTCCATTCTGGAATCTCCAACTGCTGTAACAATCCATATGGCTTTTTGTGATCAGCTTTTACACGAGCACAAGTCAAGCATCTTTCAACAAAATGTGCCACTTCTCCCTTAATGTTTGGCCACCAATAAATAGGCTTCAAATCTGCATACATCTTTGTAGCACCAGGGTGAACTGAATATCTTGACCTATGAGCTTCTTCAAGGATCAACTCTCGGTTACCATCAAGCAATGGTACCCAAATTCGACCTTTATAAATCCGAAATCCACGGCTGTTCGTTTCCATCTCAAGACGTTTCTTCTTTCCAATACTTTCCTTGTCAATGTTATCCTTCATCAAAGCCTTAACTTGGGCTTCCTTGATGCGGTCAAGTAACCCAGACTTAGCTTGTACATCCATACTCATCAATCTACAAGAAAAATTCTGCATTTTTCTACTCAATGCATCCGCCACCACATTAGCTTTACCGGGATGATACTTAATTTCACAATCATAATCCTTCAGAAGTTCCATCCATCTCCTTTGTCTTACATTCATTTCCTTTTGTGAGAACACATATTGCAAACTCTTATGATCCGTGTACAAGGTACACTTAGTGCCATATAAGTAGTGCCTCCATAACTTCAAGGCAAACACCACAACAGCTAACTCTAGATCGTGGGTCGGGTAGTTCTTTTCATGAGGTTTTAACTGACGTGAAGCATAGGCAATAACTTTGTCCCTTTGCGTAAGAACACAACCCAAACCTAAAATAGAAGCATCACTATAAACAACAAGATCATCGGTACCTTCGGGTAAGGCAAGGATCGGAGCTTCACATAACTTGGTCTTTAATGTTTGAAAGGCCTTTTCTTGAGCTTCAGTCCACACAAATTTCACCCCTTTCTTTGTCAATTCGGTCATAGGCTTAGCTATACGGGAGAAATCTTGAATGAACCTTCGATAGTAGCCCGCTAAGCCAAGAAAACTCTTGATTTCCGTGGGTGTCTTTGGTTGTTCCCATTTAGAGACAGCTTCAATCTTTGCGGGATCAACTTTAATTCCCTCAGAAGAGATAACATGCCCAAGAAATTGAACTTCTCAAAGTCAGAATTCACACTTGGAGAACTTTGCATATAACTTCTTCTCCCTAAGAACCTCAAGAACGACTCTTAAGTGCTTACGGTGCTCTTCTTTAGACTTAGAATAAATCAGAATATCGTCAATGAAGATAATCACAAAATGATCTAAGAATGGGTGACATACCCGATTCATCAAATCCATAAAAGCGGCAGGAGCATTTGTCAACCCAAATGGCATGACAAGAAACTCATAGTGCCCATATCGTGTACGAAAAGCTGTCTTGGCCACATCTTCCTTTTTGACCTTTAATTGATGATAGCCGGACCGCAAATCAATCTTAGAGAAGTAAGAAGCACCATGGAGCTGATCAAAGAGATCGTCAATACGCGGAAGAGGATACTTATTCTTAACCGTTCGCTTATTCAGCTCACGGTAGTCTATGCACATGCGCATAGAACCATCTTTCTTCTTGACAAAGAGAACCGGAGCTCCCCAAGGCGAGGAACTAGGTCGTATGAAACCTTTGTCGAGTAGCTCTTGGAGCTGAGACATTAGCTCTTTCATTTCAGTAGGAGCCAAACGATATGGTGCTTTTGCAACAGGAGTAGCACTGGTACAAGATAAATCTGAAAAGTAACTTCTTGGTCGGGAGGAATACCGGGAAGATCACCCGAAAAGACATCAGAAAATTCAGAAACTATATCAACATTAGAGATAGAAGACTTCTCCTTTCGTGTATCGATAACATAAGCAAGGAAGTGATTCTTATTATGCCGAATGCATTTGAGAGCCTTCATCAAATTAATGATCTTTATGCTCCCTTTCTTCTTATCTCAATACACAGAAATGACTTTACCATCCGGAGTAGAGAAACGCACGATCTTTTGAGAACATATAATAGTAGCATCATTTTTAGACAACCAGTCCATACCTATCACTATATCAAAACCAGCAAGAGTAGTAGGCAATAACTGGACCGGAAAGGAACGACCCTCAATTTCGATAGAGCAATCATCATAACCCACATGGATGTCATTAATAGTACCATTAGCAATTTCAACCTCTAAAGAACAATCTAAGGGGGTAGTAACTCTTTCGAGCTTAGGAGCAAACAATGTGGACACAAAAGACCTATTTGCAACCGAATCAAAGAGAACAGAAGCAGGTTTTGAATTAACAAGAAAAGTACCGCTTACTACCTCATCGTTGTCCTTGGCAGCTTCCACTGTCATCTGAAGAGCTTGAACTTTTGGCTTTTGGGCAGCCGTCTTCCTTCCATCATTCTTCATCTGAGGACAATCAGCAATCATATGACCCGTTTCTTGACACTTATAACAACGAGTCTTGTCTTTACAAACAGCTGCGGCGTGCCCCGGTTTACCACACTTATCACACCTCTTGGTCTTGTCGGAACATGGACCATCATGATGAGACTTGCAAGCTGAACACCATATGCTGCTCTTCTTCTTGTCCTTTTCCCCATTCGAAGAAGAACTACTTTTAAACCTCTAATTAGAATTTGATGACCCATTGAACCTTCTCTTGAATCCAGACTTCTTATCATCAGCTTTATCAACCACTTTCTCAGACCTGAAATCATCATCTAACCTTTTGGACTCCTTAATCGCAGCAGACAATGTAGTATGTTGCCTATAAATGCCACGATAACTAGCAGGGAGACCATCACAATAAGCTTTAATTTGATCCACTTCTCTACGGACCCTGTGACCAACAAACTTTAGCTTTTCCATAAATGAGTGAGCATACTCAGTTATGGCACCGGGCTTAGCGGTTAAAGCTCTAAACTCCTTCTCAATCAATCTCAGTTCACGAGTGCCCACATATTCTTCCAGAAATTTCACTTTGAAAGTACCCCAAGGCATAACAGCTAGTACCTCGGGAGCCAAAGAAACAGTAGTAGACCTCCACCAATTTCAAGCATTCTTCTTCAGCATACGGGAAGCACATAACACCTTCATATCCTCTGGACAATAACATGAAGCAAACACAACCTCTATATCATCCAACCATTCCATAGCACCCACAGCATTTTGAGTACCATCAAACTCTTTTGCACCACACTTCTGGAAGCTATCATACTTAAAGTTAGTGGTACGAGGAGCAACCACAACATGAGGCTCCACCACATTTCCCCCACCATTCACATCAGCAACAACATTCATAGGAGCAACCTGTGACCTTACAATAGATGGCTCAGTATGGTTTGGGTGGTTGGAATAGTTTATATTAGTATGCTCATCCAGATGCAAGCTAGCTTCCCTTTCAACTCTCACTTGAGCCAATTCCTCCTCAGTCCTTATCAAATGGGCTCGAATAGCCCTAAAATCTTCGAACATTTCAGCTTGAGCAGGAATCTGCTCAATCACTGGGTTCGCCCTTTCAATTTCTGATCTAGTGGGCATTTCACCCGGCACAGGCCTTCGAGGAGTCCTTTGATTAACACCATTTACAGCCCATTCTGATCGGCTGGAGCATTACTTGGAGTAGCTCTATCACGTTGACTGTTAGTATGAGTGTTAACCATGTTGTCTACAATGCAATGACGACGGCTAGCAAAGGTTAAAGTGAGAATAAAGAGATTAAGGATACATATCACCTATTTTAGCAACATATAAACACATTCATGCCTCAACCTACACTCTCACTCAATCCCAAACCCGTCCTAAAGCATTTCATCTCAACGGCTAAGCATTCCTACTTAAGCCTAACTTATCCTCTATCGGTTTAAGTCCAATTCCTATGGTAAACCTATAGTCCTTGGTTCACTTAAACCATTTCTCTGATACCACTTGTAACACCTGTCGTTTAAAAATATAGATTTCCAAAAATTTTCGCCTAACGGCGTCAAAAGAAAGCGGAAGTAAACTTCTAAAAGTCCAAACCACAAAATCTGTTTGGTTCATTTATTACTTGGTGTTGCTAGCCATATCATCAAAACAAGTTTTAATGGAAACCCATCGGTTGCCCAACATAAAGCAACCGTCCACAAACCATATACATGTCATAAATGTCTAAACATAATGCAAAAGTCTAAAGTAAGCAACCACTATGGGTAAACTATAGCCATCTTCAAGTCAATCTACCCATGCCTCGCTCTTATTCACCATCCATCATAACTTGCTAAACCTGAGGGAGCAACACATTTCAAGAAATAAGTGTTAGCTAATGAATTAGCTAAGTAAGAATACACATGGTTTATAAAGCATTTATCCATTTAAAACATTATAGAAAAGTCATTAAGGTCGTTAAGGAACATATCACATCAATTACCTCATAGCACATACATATCATTGCATCATCAATTCCATATTAGGATGAATCACCCTAAATGTGCCTAATCATCTTTCATATTATTTTCACATATCATAACACATTCAAGCCTCAACCTACACTCTCACTCAATCCCAAACCCGTCCTAAAGCATTTCATCTCAACGGCTAAGCATTCCTACTTAAGCCTAACTTATCCTCTATCGGTTTAAGTCCAATTCCTATGGTAAACCTATAGTCCTTGGTTCACTTAAACCATTTCTCTGATACCACTTGTAACACCTGTCGTTTAAAAATATAGATTTCCAAAAATTTTCGCCTAACGGCGTCAAAAGAAAGCGGAAGTAAACTTCTAAAAGTCCAAACCACAAAATCTGTTTGGTTCATTTATTACTTGGTGTTGCTAGCCATATCATCAAAACAAGTTTTAATGGAAACCCATCGGTTGCCCAACATAAAGCAACCGTCCACAAACCATATACATGTCATAAATGTCTAAACATAATGCAAAAGTCTAAAGTAAGCAACCACTATGGGTAAACTATAGCCATCTTCAAGTCAATCTACCCATGCCTCGCTCTTATTCACCATCCATCATAACTTGCTAAACCTGAGGGAGCAACACATTTCAAGAAATAAGTGTTAGCTAATGAATTAGCTAAGTAAGAATACACATGGTTTATAAAGCATTTATCCATTTAAAACATTATAGAAAAGTCATTAAGGTCGTTAAGGAACATATCACATCAATTACCTCATAGCACATACATATCATTGCATCATCAATTCCATATTAGGATGAATCACCCTAAATGTGCCTAATCATCTTTCATATTATTTTCACATATCATATTAACGTTTGGGCCCTTAAACGTGCACGTGTCATGGCAACCTAATAAGTCTAGTGAACTAGATGAACAAGCCATACAATTATGCACATTTCAATACATCTCAAAGCATAACATATCATTACATATCATATCATTTCATTTCATTTCATATCATAGGGACTGCATACCAGGCCTCAATGGTCATTTACATAGCCCATATCACCTCCCGTGTAACCCCGAATACCCATAAGCAAACAAGATAACATTTGGGAAGTTAATATATGAAAACCATGTTTTTTGTTGAACCCTCAGCGTGTCAAAGTAGTGTATCTTACCTTGGTACAGCTTACCAATAAGTTAAGAGTGTCTTATAGTGCTTGCTAAGTGCTCCCGACAACCTAGATTAAGTATAAGATCAATCTATAAGCTAAACAAAACTTAAGTACCAAACTGGACTCATTTATGCACCGCATGGAGGATTCATGCGCCGCATAAATCCATAACTAAGCACTTATGCGCCGCATGGAACTTATGAGATATGCGCCGCATGAAAGTCTCATGCGCCGCATATCGCCCAGTTCGACCAAAATCCCAACTTTCAAACCTTAAATCGAATTCCATACGAACACACACCATTAATTCGACCTGAAGACATAAAATTAACCTTTTTGACAATACCTTTGATGACTTTAATCCATCAATCTTTCCTTTAATCCTTTATAACATAGATCTCTCATTGAATCACCCGAATAACATGAAATCGGTAAACGTTTAATCAATTAACCCAACCAAAACCCCATGGCCTGGATTGATTACTCATCTATGACTCAAATAATCAGATTTCAAAGAGAATATTACCTATATTACCTGCACTTGATGTAAGGGATCTAAGATCTAAACAAAACTTGAGTACAAACTGGACTCATTTATGCACCGCATGAGGATTCATGCGCCGCATATCGCCCAGTTCGACCAAAATCCCAACTTTCAAACCTTAAATCGAATTCCATACGAACACACACCATTAATTCGACCTGAAGACATAAAATTAACCTTTTTGACAATACCTTTGATGACTTTAATCCATCAATCTTTCCTTTAATCCTTTATAACATAGATCTCTCATTGAATCACCCGAATAACATGAAATCGGTAAACGTTTAATCAATTAACCCAACCAAAACCCCATGGCCTGGATTGATTACTCATCTATGACTCAAATAATCAGATTTCAAAGAGAATATTACCTATATTACCTGCACTTGATGTAAGGGATCTAAGATCTAAACAAAACTTGATCAAAACGGCACGAAACGGTCGAATCTTGAAGGAAACTTGCTTGGAGAGGGAGGGAGATCGGCTGGGGGTTTTTCACACACACGATGCAGAAGTTTTGTGACAATTAGGGCTACCTAATTGCTCACTAACCCCTGGCCATCAACCCAATATGTTACACTTAGGACCCCTCCACTTCTAAACTTAACTTTCTTAGCTTAATTCACTTACCGGGAGACTTAACACACTAACAAGCACTTATTACATCACTATACTTTAATTACTTTCATTAACATCATATTAATTATTTCACATTAAACATATATGCATTTAATCACATATGAGCACATAGACTTAACGAACCTAACGTTAACTAACGGGAAAGTCAAATAGTCAAACACGAAAAGTTTGGGATGTTACAAGAAATTAAGATGAAATTGGCATAGTGAGAACATGAGGATATTATGGTAGCAATGAACTCGTAAATGATAAGTATGGTAGTTATAAAAGTTGAAACCTAATCTGAAATTCTTCGAGCCAATTTGTTTTCTTTTCCTTCGGGAGCGTGTGATACAATGTTTGAGAATGGACTAGCTAAGTGTGAACGACGCCAAATTTCGTGGAAGGAGAAGGCTACTAGTTGAATATCTCTATTCGAGAGAATAAAATTGTCTTCGCCCGAAAGAAATGAAACGGTTGATTTTTTTGTTGCTACTTTCGCTCGTGCGTTTTGATAATTGTCATATGGCATTCAAGTCTCATGTGTTTTGATCATCAACGCCGAAGGGATACCACGGTCAAGGGAGAATATTCTTGCTGTTCGCGATTATCTCAATGTATTTTTCGTGAATTTTATTCTTTTCTAGTCGTTCCTGAGAGGTATAATTATCCTTTTCGATGAAATCAAAGATGGAATTAGGTATGTGTAAAGTTTATCTATTCATGAGTTCAATAAAGTAACGATGGAAGATGAGTACCCGTTGTCAAGATTTGATGTCCTATTCGATCACTTGGAAGCAGTTTTGCATCATTTAAAGATCGATTTTCGTCTCATTCATCATCAACTTAAAGCACGCGATGAAGATGTTCCTAAAAATGCTATCTATACTCGTTGCGAACACTTTGAATTCGTAGTTATGCTCTTCGATTTTATCAATGATTTTGCACTTTTCATGAATCTTTTGAACCGCAATTATCACCCGCTATGAGATAAATCCGTATATGTTTGCATTACCAAAATGTTGTTTATTTCGAAAGTCAATTCGGCCATGACGTTCCTTTTATGCGAAGTCTTGGAGATACTATGAAAGGAAAAGTTCCATGTCAACTCATTGAATGAGCAGTCTGGTTAGGAGAGGTGCAATTAACTCGAACGTGTGATTACCGAAGGAGAGAATGTGGTTGATCCGGCTTGGATTAGTGTGGTGATGATATGGGGACAACCTACAAGATCAACATAGATTAGAAGTTTCGTGGTGACGGGTGACAAATATTTTTCTATTTTCGGCTTTTTGAAGATAGTCTCACCGTTGATCGAATTAATTAGAAAGAATGTGAAGTGATCTTGGAGAAAAGAATAAGAAGTTGAACAGAGTATTAAAAGAAATCAAGAATAATCTTTCCATTCACGTTTTAGAATCCATCGGAGTTGTTTTTACTTTAAAATTTTCGTGTTTTACCTCTATATTGTCAAGTTTACCATTTGTTTTCGATCATATGAGTCTTAAGTATTTTCTTTTCCTGTCGAACATGGAAAACTCAACAACTGTCAAGGAAGTCGATTAACTCTTTCAAAAGATTACGTCTATGAAGTTTGGTGTCACCCCGAGGAGGCTCAAGAGAGGATTTTGCAACGAGAACCTAAACAAACGAGAAGTCAGATCACACGAAATATTTTCTAAATGTTTATGAAATCTTACTAGAGACATGATATAATTTAAAATCCCTAACGAATCAAAGCGAATTTGCTACACGAAAACAACAAAATCCGAATACTTCATTCGCCTCGCACGAAAAAAAGGGTGTCAATACTTAAAGAGAGATTATTTTTGACCCGAAATGAAGCGGGAGGGTATGAAATATGTTAAGAGTTGCCTCACTTGTGCATAAGCGAAATCCTAGCATCAAAAGCCTTATGGGAAATGTCAATCTTTGGAAACCTTCATGTTAAAATGGGGGCACATCATGATGGACTCGGTTACAAGATTTCTCAAGACGTACCGAGACCAATCTGACTTTATCGGGTTATTTCTAAACATTTGATGAAGAACGCTCAAACCCTACCAATTCGAACACTCATAATTCAGGAATTTTAGTCAACATTTATGCCGAGAAAGTAGTAGCGAGGCGTGGAGTTTCCATCTTCAGTAGTTGTGACAAATATACGCGTTTTGGAGTAAATGTCAAGGGAAATGAGCAAGTCCAATTGAAGCATTGCATATTACCCTAAGATGGGTGGACACAGCGAGGGAACCATCCAAAATTCTTAAAGACACGTTTGAGCATGAACAGATGATCCATGGCGGAACGTAGAATTTGCACTTGTCCTAAATAGAATTCTCGTATAGTAATAGCTATAGCGCTAGTATTCATATTGCCTACGTAGGAATGTTGTTTGGTAGGAGATGTTGATCCCCTATTCGTTTGGGAAAAATGGGATGAAAGAGTTGTGTAGCTCGGATGTAGTTGTGAAGATGACTAAGATGATTGCAATGATCAAATAACGACTTAAAGTGAATCAAGATCGACAAGAATCTTATGCGGATAAAAGAGAGAGGCATGTTACGAATTTGCATACGTGGAAAGCTAAGATCTTGGTTTATCAGTTCTTATAGAATACTTGTTCAAGTCGACCAGGTGGCTTATGGCTTGGGATTGCTCAATGAACTCCCGGTAATTCTCCATACCTTTCATGTTCATTGATATAGGAAGTATTATGTCGTTAAGGTTTCAAGTGTACTTTTAAAAGAAATTGAACTTTGAAACGAATTAAAATAAGACAACGTCGAGGAGCCTATTGCCTTTGTGAAGAAACATTTAAGAGGCATGTCAATCAAGACTATATGATAGTGCAAAGTGCTAGGAGAGCATGGAAAGATGTTCGAGGTGTTAATGTGTACTTGAGATAAATGTTTTTATTTAATGTCGTTGCGGGATGTGGCTTGGATCACGAGGTCGTGATCCGTTTCAAGTGGGGGAGAGTTGTAACACCCCAAGATTTTTAAGATAAATAAATTAACCCCTTTTTGTAGTTTTAACATTAAAATAATTTCCTAGTATTTTATTTTTAGATACGGGGTTAATTTAGTGGGAACTTTAGTGGATAGCGGATATTTTACCCACCAAAACTCATGAGAGACGTGGCATCAAGAGAAGATGTCAGCCACCTCTTTTCCTTGTGAATCACCATTCTTTTCTATCTAAACCCATCTTCCATTCTTTTCATTCTATCAATTCTCATTTCATTCCAATTTCAATTCTCATGTATACAATTCCAATAAAACCAAATCCTCCAAATAAATATAATAATCTTCTTGTATCCTAACAATTGAAAGTGAAGGTTTTGAGTGGTGATTAGGGGCCGAATGTTACAAGAAAAAGAAAAGGGAGAAATTAAGATTTCCATTTCTATTTAGTTGTTGTTCATCCAAGTTGTAGATTGATGGTTATTCAATTGGTAAATTAGGGTTCTTATTACCCAATTGATTTGGGGGTGCTTGGTTCAAGATTTTAAAGGGAAGAAAACAATTTAGTGTGTGATTGCATGTCATCCTCTAGTTGATTTCACCTCAATTTGAAGGTATTTCTAATTCATTTGATTGTTTAAATTAGGGTTCTGATTTTACTTCATCTTGGTTCTGATTTTACTTCATCTTGGTTCTGATTTTACTTCATCTTGGTTCTGATTTTACTTCATCTTGGTTCTGATTTTACTTCATCTTGGTTCTGATTTTACTTCATCTTGGTTCTGATTTTACTTCATCTTGGTTCTGATTTTACTTCATCTTGGTTCTGATTTTACTTCATCTTGGTTCTGATTTTACTTCATCTTGGTTCTGATTTTACTTCATCTTGGTTCTGATTTTACTTCATCTTGGTTCTGATTTTACTTCATCTTGGTTCTGATTTTACTTCATCTTGGTTCTGATTTTACTTCATCTTGGTTCTGATTTTACTTCATCTTGGTTCTGATTTTACTTCATCTTGGTTCTGATTTTACTTCATCTTGGTTCTGATTTTACTTCATCTTGGTTCTGATTTTACTTCATCTTGGTTCTGATTTTACTTCATCTTGGTTCTGATTTTACTTCATCTTGGTTCTGATTTTACTTCATCTTGGTTCTGATTTTACTTCATCTTGGTTCTGATTTTACTTCATCTTGGTTCTGATTTTACTTCATCTTGGTTCTGATTTTACTTCATCTTGGTTCTGATTTTACTTCATCTTGGTTCTGATTTTACTTCATCTTGGTTCTGATTTTACTTCATCTTGGTTCTGATTTTACTTCATCTTGGTTCTGATTTTACTTCATCTTGGTTCTGATTTTACTTCATCTTGGTTCTGATTTTACTTCATCTTGGTTCTGATTTTACTTCATCTTGGTTCTGATTTTACTTCATCTTGGTTCTGATTTTACTTCATCTTGGTTCTGATTTTACTTCATCTTGGTTCTGATTTTACTTCATCTTGGTTCTGATTTTACTTCATCTTGGTTCTGATTTTACTTCATCTTGGTTCTGATTTTACTTCATCTTGGTTCTGATTTTACTTCATCTTGGTTCTGATTTTACTTCATCTTGGTTCTGATTTTACTTCATCTTGGTTCTGATTTTACTTCATCTTGGTTCTGATTTTACTTCATCTTGGTTCTGATTTTACTTCATCTTGGTTCTGATTTTACTTCATCTTGGTTCTGATTTTACTTCATCTTGGTTCTGATTTTACTTCATCTTGGTTCTGATTTTACTTCATCTTGGTTCTGATTTTACTTCATCTTGGTTCTGATTTTACTTCATCTTGGTTCTGATTTTACTTCATCTTGGTTCTGATTTTACTTCATCTTGGTTCTGATTTTACTTCATCTTGGTTCTGATTTTACTTCATCTTGGTTCTGATTTTACTTCATCTTGGTTCTGATTTTACTTCATCTTGGTTCTGATTTTACTTCATCTTGGTTCTGATTTTACTTCATCTTGGTTCTGATTTTACTTCATCTTGGTTCTGATTTTACTTCATCTTGGTTCTGATTTTACTTCATCTTGGTTCTGATTTTACTTCATCTTGGTTCTGATTTTACTTCATCTTGGTTCTGATTTTACTTCATCTTGGTTCTGATTTTACTTCATCTTGGTTCTGATTTTACTTCATCTTGGTTCTGATTTTACTTCATCTTGGTTCTGATTTTACTTCATCTTGGTTCTGATTTTACTTCATCTTGGTTCTGATTTTACTTCATCTTGGTTCTGATTTTACTTCATCTTGGTTCTGATTTTACTTCATCTTGGTTCTGATTTTACTTCATCTTGGTTCTGATTTTACTTCATCTTGGTTCTGATTTTACTTCATCTTGGTTCTGATTTTACTTCATCTTGGTTCTGATTTTACTTCATCTTGGTTCTGATTTTACTTCATCTTGGTTCTGATTTTACTTCATCTTGGTTCTGATTTTACTTCATCTTGGTTCTGATTTTACTTCATCTTGGTTCTGATTTTACTTCATCTTGGTTCTGATTTTACTTCATCTTGGTTCTGATTTTACTTCATCTTGGTTCTGATTTTACTTCATCTTGGTTCTGATTTTACTTCATCTTGGTTCTGATTTTACTTCATCTTGGTTCTGATTTTACTTCATCTTGGTTCTGATTTTACTTCATCTTGGTTCTGATTTTACTTCATCTTGGTTCTGATTTTACTTCATCTTGGTTCTGATTTTACTTCATCTTGGTTCTGATTTTACTTCATCTTGGTTCTGATTTTACTTCATCTTGGTTCTGATTTTACTTCATCTTGGTTCTGATTTTACTTCATCTTGGTTCTGATTTTACTTCATCTTGGTTCTGATTTTACTTCATCTTGGTTCTGATTTTACTTCATCTTGGTTCTGATTTTACTTCATCTTGGTTCTGATTTTACTTCATCTTGGTTCTGATTTTACTTCATCTTGGTTCTGATTTTACTTCATCTTGGTTCTGATTTTACTTCATCTTGGTTCTGATTTTACTTCATCTTGGTTCTGATTTTACTTCATCTTGGTTCTGATTTTACTTCATCTTGGTTCTGATTTTACTTCATCTTGGTTCTGATTTTACTTCATCTTGGTTCTGATTTTACTTCATCTTGGTTCTGATTTTACTTCATCTTGGTTCTGATTTTACTTCATCTTGGTTCTGATTTTACTTCATCTTGGTTCTGATTTTACTTCATCTTGGTTCTGATTTTACTTCATCTTGGTTCTGATTTTACTTCATCTTGGTTCTGATTTTACTTCATCTTGGTTCTGATTTTACTTCATCTTGGTTCTGATTTTACTTCATCTTGGTTCTGATTTTACTTCATCTTGGTTCTGATTTTACTTCATCTTGGTTCTGATTTTACTTCATCTTGGTTCTGATTTTACTTCATCTTGGTTCTGATTTTACTTCATCTTGGTTCTGATTTTACTTCATCTTGGTTCTGATTTTACTTCATCTTGGTTCTGATTTTACTTCATCTTGGTTCTGATTTTACTTCATCTTGGTTCTGATTTTACTTCATCTTGGTTCTGATTTTACTTCATCTTGGTTCTGATTTTACTTCATCTTGGTTCTGATTTTACTTCATCTTGGTTCTGATTTTACTTCATCTTGGTTCTGATTTTACTTCATCTTGGTTCTGATTTTACTTCATCTTGGTTCTGATTTTACTTCATCTTGGTTCTGATTTTACTTCATCTTGGTTCTGATTTTACTTCATCTTGGTTCTGATTTTACTTCATCTTGGTTCTGATTTTACTTCATCTTGGTTCTGATTTTACTTCATCTTGGTTCTGATTTTACTTCATCTTGGTTCTGATTTTACTTCATCTTGGTTCTAATTTTTCTTCATCTGGGTAAAAAAAAAGAATGTCTTATTTTCGGGTTGAGTCTTTTCATGAGACCCCACAGTGACATCCAATTTGGCAATATTCTTAATGTTTTATACCTTATGTTTAGTTTTTATAAGCATTCTTGATCTCGAATCAAATGAATACTACATGTTATCTTAAAAAAAGTTTATTATTTTTAGTTTTAACTTCGACCCATGAATGCAAACGCTTGCAGAGATCGACGCCACCCATCGGGCGGGTCGAACAACCTAGTTAGTATTATTTCTCCTAAAAAGGTTGCCACTATATGCCAATCCCCCTTGCAAGTTTACCCCCTATAGTTAAGAAAAAAGTTTAACTTCCACCTCTGATTCTTATCTTACATTAAATTAAATTAAAATATCAATAAAGATGATGGTTAGAGAGAAGTGAGAGCATCGATGACAACTGTCCGATTATGATTTTGTAACACCCCAAGTTTTAAAAAGATAAGTAAATGATTTTTATTATAGTTTTGTCATTAAAATAATTTCTTAATATTTATTTTTAAGATACGGAGTCAAATTAGTTGAATCCTTAGTAGATAACGGATCTTTTAACCATTTAAAGTTGGTGAGGGCGTGGCATCACTAGGAAAGGCCAGCCATGTTTTCTCTTATGACTCAATCCCCACCCTCACTTAAATTCTTCTTCAATCTTTCATTTCAAGTGTGTGTGTGAAATTTTCATGTTTATATTCACAACAAATCCTCCATAATAATAATATCTATATTCAAGATTTCAAGCAAGAATAAATTGGGGGATTCTTCCGTGTGGGAGTGTGAGTGGGTCGAATTACATAGAGAAGGAAAAGAGAAGATTCGTTATTTATATATAATTTAGTTATTGTCTCTCAAAGGTATGATAAATTTCTTGTTTGATTTACTATTTTTGAGAATTAAGGTTCTTGAATTTGAATTTTGAGAATTTTATCAAAAAGAGTCATATTGATTAATTGAAATTATAGTTGGTGATTTTTAAAGTCAGGAAATGGAAATGATGATTTTGAATAACAAGATGGTTGGTTATTTTGTGGTGATTATGAAAATAATGATTTTCGAGTAAAATTGTTGCATTAAATTTGATTGAATTGAGCGATAATATGAACAATGATATTTGAGAAACATATAGAAACCCAACAATATCATGAGTTATGTAAAAGATGAGTTAGATATTGAAATGCTAGTTTATGCTATTAATTATGGCTATGTGGCCTTATATGTGATAGATGACCATATTGTGTTTTGTAATTTGAATTGCTAGGTTGAGTTCAAATACGTTTGTTGTGTGGTCATCTTGAATTTTTGGTCGTGAAGAAGGTTAGTGTATATGCATATATTCTTATTTTTGTTAGTGGAGGTCATAGGTGGGTAAATTCCTATGACCCATTTGTTTGATTGATTTTGAGACTAGTAGGTGGGTAAATTCCTACTAGCAAATTTGATGATTAAAGACTAGTAGGTGGGTAAATTCCTACTAGCAAATTTGATTGTTAAAGACTGGTAGGTGGTTAAAGTCCTACTAGCATGTTGTTGTTAAAGACTAGTAGGTGGGTGAAGTCCTACTAGCAAATTGTTGTTAAAGACTAGTAGGTGGGTAAAGTCCTACTAGCATTGTATATGGATCCATATAATTTGAATTTATCATGAGATTGTATGCATGAGATATCAAGGCTTGTTCATGCTAAAGGCTACATACCAATCTTGTTTGATTGTTAGTGACTTGTGTATGAATATATGTGTATGCATTCACTAAGCGTTTGAATTATTCATTTAGTTGTTTTATCTTTTTATAGGTTGTCCCGAAGTGGGGACAAAGGTACTTGAAGATTGAAGTTGATTTATGGAACTTGGAAGTTTTGGCCAATTACGGAAAATGATATGGATAGAAACAAGGTTGCAGAAGTCGCTAAACGCTCCCAGGTCGGTCGACTAGGAAGTTGAGAGTACTCGGGCCTATGAGGGGAGTACTCGCAGGTCAAAGCAGCCAAGGAAGGTAGTACTCGGAGTAATCGGCCGACTCGGGTCGACTCGCCCCCTGCCTTGTAGCGAGTACTCAGGGAGTACTCGGCTCGACTCGGTGAGTTTTACAACAGTGGATAGAACCCTTAGTGACCCCCTTGGACTCTTGGCTCATGGTACATGTATTTTGTCATTGTCAATGTTGTTCATGATGGGTATCAAAATTAAGAGTCTTGAGTTTTAATGTCAAATGAAAATATATGTCAAAATGTATTTTGGTTGTTTGACAACTTGTGTATATGAACCGTTTCGTAGTAAACCTTACTCTTGAACAATTGAAAGGTTTTGGAATGTTTTGTAATGGGATTATGGCTTATTTGTATCCGTGAAATGTAATGGAAAGTTTGAAATTGAGTCGAAATGTTAAAAAACGTCAAAAAGTGTGTTCATGGAGTACATCAGTGAGCACGACCTCTGTGTCACAGAGACATCTCTTGCAGATTGCAAAGGTCGTGCTCCACTGACCTTGAACTTTGTTTTGTCCTGAGCTTTTGTTTGACCTTTTCGGGTCCTGAAATTTGTATACTAGTCTATTTACATCATTTTAAAAACATTCCAAATGTCTTCTCTTGATTTGAAACATTTTGATTTTTCACGAAAAATGACCATATTTTTCTAAGTATAGAATATCCAAAACGTTTTCTCACACTTTTGGTGTTATTTGGTGTGGGACGTTTCAATATTCAAGCCTTATTTAGGATTTCAACCTTTTTGACTCGACTTTAAACTTTTCAACTCAATTTACCATTCTAATTAGAACATATTCACATAATTAAATCTTCAAAAGCTTTCATTCAATCAAAAACACAAGTTACCATCAAACGGGTCATTTACCTAATTTGTCAAACAACCAAATACCATTTGACATCTAATTTCATTTGACATCTAACTTCATTTGACAATAAAACTCAAAACTCTTAATTTTGATTTCCATCAAGAACAACATTGACAATGACAAAATACATGTACCATGAGCCAAGAGTTCAAAGGGGTCACTAAGACATTTTTCGTAATTAGCCAAAATTTCCAAGATTCATAAATCAACTTCAATCTTCCAAGTACTTTTGTTCCCACTTTCAGGACAACCTATAAAAAGGGTAACAACTAAAAGGATAATTCAAACGCTTAGTGAATGCATACACATATATTCATACACAAGTCACCAACAATCAAACAACATCGGTATGTAGCATTTAGCATGAACATGCCATGAAATCTCTTGCATACAATCACATCATAAATACAAATTTATATGGATCCATATACAATGCTAGTAGTACTTTACCCACATACTAGTTTTTAACAACAAATTGCTAGTAGGACTTTACCCACCTACTAGTCTTAACAAACAAATTTACAATTGGAAATTTACCCACTTACTAATCTCTAGCAACAAATTACTAGTAGGACTTTATCCACCTACTAGTCTTTAACAAACAAATTTACTAGTGAAAATTTACCCACCTACTAGTCTCAGAATCAATCAAACTTTCTAGTAGGAATTTACCAACTACCTACTAATCTCAAATTCACTCAAATTTACCAGTAGGAATTTACACACTTACTAGTCTCAAAATCAATCAAACAATAGGTCATAGGAATTTACCTACCTATGACCTCTACTAGCAAGAATAGGAATATATGCATATACACTCGTCTTCTTCGCGACCACTAATTTAAGATGACCACAACAACAAATCTATTTGCAATCAACCTAGTAATTCACATTACAAAACACACATATTGTCATCTATCACATATAAGGACACATATCCATAATCACTAGCATCTACTAGCATTTTAATACCCAATTCATATTTTACATAACTCACAATGTTGTTGGGTTTCTATATGTTTCTTAAATATCATTGTTCATGTTATTCCTCAATTCAATCTGTTAGGACCAGTTTACTGATAAACTGGCCAGTCTCCAGTTGAATCTGGAGACCTGAAGAAATTGTCCAGAAATATGTGAAGTCCAGTTGCAACGTACAGTTAACGCAACTGAAGACTTCCTCCAGTTGAGATCTGACCAGACCTGAAGACATTCCAATTGAAGTCCAAGACAACAAGTGGAAGATAGAGAATGACAATGGCAGCGAAGCCCAGTTGACATTCTATTCAGATAAAAACTGGAGAATATCAGTTTAAAGCCTTTACAAAGCTTTACACTGATTATGAGGAAGACCTTTATGCTTTATGTGCTATTAACCGGACAATAGCAATTGTCTATGTTTAAAGTACAAAAGTACATAAAGCAGGTTGAATAAAGTGACTTTATGTCTTACTTTATACAGCATTTAATTGGAAGTCGTATTGCTTCCTTAAATGCTCTCAACCATAGTTGTACGATAAAGTTGGAATCCCAATGACAACTTTATCTATAAATAGAGGTCTTTGCACAACCAAGAAACAACTTTGCAAATTCAGACATTTGCATTTTCTTGGTGAACTTGTGCAATATTCTCTCAATCGCAAAAAGGAACATTTCACTACTTTAAGTGTTTCGATTGTTTAGAGAATTTCCAAGTATTAGATCAATTGTATTTCATAGGTTGTTAGGATATTTATATTTTGTATTATCTTGGTTCCGCAACAACCTTGTAATTTATTTAACATTAATAAATAAATTACACTTGAAAATTACATATTATCTCACCAATTTACTTTACAAGTATTTACTTATTGCATTGTCGTTACTTACTTACATTTGTCACCTTATAAGTAACTCTCCAGATTAACCTGGTATACTACACACTGCAACTGGTCGTCTCCAGATCAGTGTGTGTATTGCAAAGTAATCTCACTATCGACATAAAGGTGTCTTCAGTGGTACCATCTATTGAGTTGGGTCCTACCAGTGGTATCAGAGCAGAAGGCTAATATATTTGCCTAGATTTGCTTAGATGACTACTACTGAAAGTGAGAATGGTTCTGGTCCAAATGAAACTGATGTTAATAATCCACCTATTCAAAATGTTAACACCAATCCTCCTCCTCCTCCTCCTCCTAATGCCCCTAATCATGTCCATGTACATTTTTCAAATACTCCTGTTCCCAAATTCGATGGAAACAGTGAGACTTTTGGTACATGGAAGGCCAGAATGCTCTTGCATTTTGGTGGGATAGAGAGATACATGTGAGAATCCTTAAGGATGGCCCACATGTACCCATGTCTCAAGGGGCGAGTCCTTTTCTTGATCCTACTGGATCTAGAAGAGGCTCTAGAGAAAAGCCTGAAGACCATTGGTCTGATGAGGATCGCAGACTGGTGGACTTGGATACCAGAATGAAAAACATGATCCGTGGGGCTATTCCTGAAGACCTTATACCAACACTTGTGTTGTTCCCCAGTGCCAAGGCAATGTGGGATGAGTTGGTCCTTCAGTTTGAAGGAGGTGATGACACCATTGTCACCAGAAAAGTTGCCCTAAACAAGAAGTATGAATCCTTCTTTGCTTTACCCAATGAGAGCCTGACTGGTACTTATACCAGATTCACCAGTATGATTAATCAACTGAGAGGGCTGGGTGTAGAGAAGGATAAGGATATTCTTCTTGAGAAGTTTTGTGATATTCTTCCTTACAAATGGGAAAACATGATTTTTGTCCTAAGACAAGGTAAGACCCTGCACAACCACACTCTTGCATTTCTTTATGGAGCCTTCAGATTCACTGAAGATAACAATGCACAGAGACTGGTGGCTGAGCAGGATGCTTTAAATCATGCCCAGAGTTCAAAGGTTTCTAGTATAACTAAGAAACCTTGTGCTGCTTTAATATCTACTGAGAATGTCGAGTCACATTTTATGAAGGAGATGTTGAACAGTTTTCTGAACTCAGGTCTGACCACTGAAATCAGTGATGATTGTGATGAAACTGACAATGATGATCTGGTAGCCATGATTGCTAAAACCTTTAACAGGTTTAAGCATAAATCTAATAGATTTAATGGTTCCAACAATGCTTCCAGCTCCAACTCTCTGGACAAGACCAATCTTACATGCTATAAGTGTGGCAAGAAAGGTCATTTCATGAAGGAATGCAGATCTAGTCAGTTGAACAATCAAACTGGTCCCCCTGTCCCTAACAACAATCGGGCTGATGATGGCTATAAAGCTAAATACAAGAAGCTTAAAGCCCAGATTGCCCTTTTATCTATGGAAAAAGAGAAAAACCAGTGCATAATGGCACAAACTGAGGGAAAATGGGAATACTCTGATGACTCATCTGATGATGATGAAGAGATTAGGGACATGTGTTTCATGGCTTTGGAAGACCAGCAACATGTGGTGAAAGATGATGTCATTTCTGGAAGATGGGTGGACATCATTTTAAAAAAGGTTTGTGAATATGATAACCAACTTGACCCAGAACTGAAACTGGACCTTGCTGAATCACTTAACAGTGATTTGATTTTTGTTGAAACTGTTAGAACTGACAGTGAAAGATATTTAGAAACAGTTCTGACAGAATTAAATAATTTAAAACCACAAATTTCAAATTTGCAAAGTGTCCAGTTGGCTCTCAAGGAGTCAGTTTTGAAATATGAGGCATTGGATTTTGAAAATCAAAAACTAAAATCTGATCTTGCAAAAGAACAGAAGATCGTCAAATCCTGGATAAGGGCATCTGGATTAAATTATGATGCTTTTTCAAACACCATTGATGCACAGAAAAATGCTTATAAATATGGAGATGTGCACATGGCCAGTATCATTCCAGATATCCACACTATGCCTCCAGCTCTTAGGCCAGTTACCCCATATGACCAGCCTACAGATATCAAAACTGAACCCATTGAGACCACCCCATCTGAGGTTAAATCTGGAGCTGAACAGGCTAAAACTCCAGGTAAAAAGGCTGCTGGTAATAAGCCTTTACCTCAAAAGTCCAAGGAGCCCAAGAATCCTAAGACTAAAACTCCAGCTGAACCTAGGTCCAAGGTTCAGCAGCCTACTGAAAATGATATTTTGTCAAGACTGGAAAGTCAACTCCAACTTTTGTCCCGACAAGTTCAGAGTTGCACTTTAGCATATTTAACAAGGATTGGAAAGTGGTGATGGTTGCACCAAGGAAGGAAAATGTGTACATCATGGATATGGAACCAGCTCCAAAAGAGAAGTGTTTCTATACCAAGGCTGATGAGGACACCAACTGGTTATGGCATAAAAGATTATCCCATCTTAATTTCAAAAATATTAATAAGTTGTCTCGCAAACAACTGGTGGATGGGATACCTCAGATTTCTTTTAATAAAGAAAAGCCATGTCCAGGGTGTGAGATGGGCAAGCAGAAAAGGGCCAGTTTCAAGACAAGGCAAAACTTTAGCATCACTGAACCTCTTCACATGCTTCATATGGATCTCTTTGGTCCAGTGAATGTTCAAACTAGAGCTGGAAAGAAGTACACTCTAGTTGTGGTTGATGAATTCTCTAGATATTGCTGGGTGGTATTCCTCATATCCAAAAGTGATGCACCTGCTGAAATCATCTCTCTCACCAAAAAAAATTGAACTCAAGTACACTCGAAAAGTTTATCAGTTACGAAGTGATAATGGTACTGAATTTCAAAATAAAGTACTTGAAACATTTTGTAATGACACTGGCATCTCTCAAAACTTCTCATCAGCACATTCTCTAGAGCAAAATGGAGTTGTGGAAAGAATCGCACACTGATAGAAGCGGCCAGAAGTATGCTATCTGAATCGGGTCTTCCCACCAGTTTTTGGGCAGAAGCAGTGGCAACAGCTTGCCATACCCAAAACAGGTCCGTCTACATCAAGAGACACAAGAAGACTGCCTATGAAGTACTCAGGAATCGAAAACCAAATATTGGATATTTCCATGTATTTGGTTGTCCAGTTTATATTTTAAATGATTCCAGTCAGCTTGGAAAGTTTGATGCAAAAGCTGATGAAGGTGTATTTCTAGGCTATTCAGATATTCGAAAGGCTTTTAGAGTTTATAATTATAGACTCCAAAAGGTTCATGAGACAATTCATGTCACATTTGACGAATCAAATGATGCAATCAATAAGAGACCTAACCTTGATATCTCTCCAGTCGTTCCAATAAATTTTGGTGAAACTGACCAAGTTCATCAGTCAGTTGTTTCACCAGATAATGTTTCCAGTTACACTCAACTGGAACCAGCTCAAAAGAAGAAAACCATCAGTGATACATCATTTTATCCCCCCGTCAGTTTCAACTTACCACAGAAACTGGTGATTGGATCAGATGTACGTATCACTCCAATATTAGCACCAGTTCAAACTCCAACTTCTCCAGTTCTTCAAGAAATGCCTTCAACTGAAGAATTTCATGATGCAAATCGTGACCTCATTGACTCTGATGAGGATATAGAAGTAGTTTGGGCTGATCCTCCTCCTGTTGTAACACCTGAAGAGGATCACCAGGTGATCTGCACTGATATTGTAGTTCACCAGCCTAGTCAATACACTAAATGGACTCGAGCACATCCAACTGATTAGATTTTTGGAGATCCAAGTAGTGGGGTTCAGACTAGAAGAGCCACAAGTGAGCAATGCTTGAATGTCACCTTCTTATCACTGATTGAACCGAAGAAGATTGACGAGGCTATGGCAGATCCAAGCTGGGTAGAAGCTATGCAAGAAGAGCTTATCCAGTTCGAAAGGAACAATGTATGGGAACTTGTTCCTTGTCCACCTGGGTTAAAGAAAGAACCCATTGGTACAAGATGGGTCTACCGAAACAAGATGGATGAAGATGGCAATGTTGTAAGAAACAAGGCCAGATTAGTTGCCCAGGGTTATTGTCAAGTAGAGGGCGTTGATTTTGATGAGACTTTTGCTCCAGTTGCAAGACTTGAAGCCATAAGAATTTTCTTGGCTTATGCAGCCCATCTGCAGTTCAAAGTCTTCCAGATGGATGTCAAAAGTGCGTTCCTGAATGGAACACTGGAAGAAGTAGTGTATGTTAAACAGACTCCAGGCTTCATTAATGAGAAGCATCCTCACTGGGTATATAGACTGAACAAAGCTTTGTATGGTCTAAGACAAGCCCCAAGAGCCTGGTATGACACTTTAACTAAAAACCTTCTCAAAAATGGCTTTCAAAGAGGTGCAATAGATAATAACTTATTTATCTTGAAAGAAAAAGGTAATATCTTACTGGTACAAATTTATGTTGATGATATTATATTTGGTTCAACTGATGATGCAATGTGTAAAAAGTTTTCTAAAATCATATCATCTGAGTATGAAATGAGTTTAATGGGTGAATTAACATTTTTCTTGGGTCTTCAGATTAAACAAACTGAAAATGGTATTTTTATAAACCAAGAAAAATATGTCAGAGACTTGTTAAGAAAATACAAATATGATTCAATCCCATCTAAAAACACACCTATTGCAGCACCTTTAAATTTGGACTCTGACCCAACTGGCAAACCAGTGAACACCACTGAATATCGTGGAATGGTTGGTTCACTGATGTATTTAACTGCCAGTCGACCAGATATAATGTTTGCAACATGTCTATGTGCCAAATTTCAGGCTAACCCAAAAGAATCTCATTTGCATGCTGTTAAGTGCATCTTCAGATACCTGAAAGGGTGTCCTAGCCTTGGTCTTTGGTATCCCAAAGGCTCTGGGTTAGATCTAATGGGTTATTCAGATTCAGATCATGCAGGTTGTAAGATAGATAGAAAGTCAACAACTGGAGGTTGTCATTTCCTTGGAGGAAAACTGGTGAGTTGGACCAGCAAGAAGCAGACGTCAGTCTCTATGTCCACTGCTGAGGCAGAGTACATTTCTGCGGCCAGTTGTTGTGCCCAGATTCTCTGGATCAAGAACCAATCTTTTGTGACAACACCAGTGCAATTGCTATATCTCACAACCCAGTGATGCACTCAAAGACAAAGCATATTGACATCAGGTATCATTTTATTCGTGATCATGTTATGAAAGGAGACATTGAAATTCATTTCATCCCCACTGACAAACAGCTCGCTGATGTTTTTACAAAACCTCTTGATGAGAAAACTTTTAAACATCTCATCAGCGAATTGGGAATGTTAAATCCTTAAAACTGGAGATTTTGTTATGAACGCGTCAGTGACACTGATGAAGTTCTCCAGTTGAGGAGGTCCAAATAATCTTTGCTCGCCAGGCTATCGAACGCCTTTGTGATACTATCCTGACACTAATCGATTTCTGGATCATCATTTTAGGGGGAAAGACTCAAAATAATTTTCTTACTAAAATTCTTTTTGTTTGAAAATGGCAACTGGAGAACTCTCCAGTTGGAAACTCGTATTGGATTAATCCTCCAGTGTACATGTTCAGTCTTATCTTAAAACTGGTGGTCAACCAGATTTCATAATGTTGGAAAAATACTTGGTCAATATGTGTGACACGTGATGGTACTCAAGTGTATTTTCCCACTTGCAACCGTAGTATGACGTATGAAAGACTTTTTTTGTAAAAAGATGCACTTTTTATGGGGATTGTGAAAGGTTAGTGGGCGCGTGGGAATACCAGCCGTCGTAGCATTTAATGCTGACTTGATGGTATTAAATATTTTTGAAATTCAAATTTTCAATAAATCAAAATATCTTTTGTTTTAGAAAATTTGGGGATTAAAATAATGTTTTTATATTTATAGTGGGATTTACTACCCTTATAAATACCCCACATTTACTCCGGTTACCATTTACTTTTTTTTCACATTCTCTCATTTACTTCCAATCATCATTAAAATTGCTTCTTTTCTCCTCTGCTTCATAAATCAAGAACCCTAATTCCAAAATTCTCAATTTCATTTTCAATGGCACCTAAATCATCCAGATCTAGAGATGTAAATCTCCTTACTGTCCCATATGTTCCCCCACCAGGTGTCACACCTGCTCCTGGTGCCCCATCAAATCCTGCCCTCATCAAATTAAACCCAAATAATCCGATGGCTAGTTTGCAAAGGGTTCAGACTGCCGATACTCTCATTGGATGAATCCAACACTTTCTTCGTGATTCTCCAATCGGCGAGTCTTTCTCTCTTAACCCACACAAGTTATATCATGATTACTTGTGTGAGTTTTGGTACACTGCACTAGGGATGTGCACAGAACCGGCCCGGCCCGGCCCGTTAAGAGCCGTGACCCGAAAGTGCCAAAAAAATGGAACCGAGAACCGGCCCGTTAACCCCTCGGGACCGGGTTTAACCGGATCGGGTTCGGGTTTTTACTATTGACCCGGCAATGTTGTTTAATATTCCTGCTGGGCTGCATTTACCTATTGGGCTGCCTACATTTGTTGAACATAAATGCTTTGCTTCACCTGTTGGGCCATATTACTTCAAATATGGGCTGGAAAACAACATTGTAACATTCTGCATATATTGTAGCATATATTGTAACATTACAGAATTCAAAGTGACAGAATAATAGTATTACAATATTACAGTAGGGATGAGCAGCTCATCAGCTAATGCACGACCAAAACTCCAAAAGTCACAGAATCACAGAAAGCCTAGAAACTAAAGTTTAGCACTACATAAGTTGCCAATAAACATACATATTACATGCACTACATTAGTAAACTACATTGTATTATTGAAATATAGTGCAACAATGTAGTGCAACAAAAATATTGTCAAAATATGATCTTCAATCAAATTGTTATGGTGATATGGTCATCCTCCTAGCTTCTTCTTCCATCTCTATAAACATACAAACAAATATATAAAACAAACATACATGTAAATTCAAATTTGATTTATGATTTAAATTACCTCTAATCACATCTTCATCCTTTTGCAAATCGACGATTTCATCATCCATGTTAACCACAACCTTGTTTTTAACCCAATTTTGGGTGCATATCAAAGCTTCCACCAAAGAAGTGGACAACCTAGTCCTATATGGATCCAAGATACGACCACTAGTACTAAATGCGGATTCGGAGGCCACGGTAGACACTTGTAGTGCTAAAATATCTACAATGTACATAGAAATTATAAACTAACAAAGTATAGTAGTATACATTTATCATAATAAAAATGAAATAGAATTACCTTTCGTCATCTTTGCCAAAATGGGAAATCTTGGACCATTAAGTTTCCACCAAAGAAGTATATCAAACCCGGGATGAAGTTCTTCACGTGGCTCGTTTAGATACTTCTCTAACTCGGTTGCAACTTTATATGACCCACCCTCTCTTCCAAATAAGAAAGCATTCACAACTTTGCTTTGACTTGGCGCAACTTCATTTACCGGCTTCTTTGATGGAATTCTTGAACTTTCACCCTCTCTTGCTTTGTATTGAGCAAACAAGTCCTCAAATGCCTTCTCAATTACACCTTTCTTATCGTCAACCATAGAATCAAACTCATCATTCATAATTTCGGTTTCCGATCATAAGCCATCAAAATTTCAATCCCATTTCTAACGCTTTGCATCTTCATACAAGGATCTAAAATCAATGCAAAGTAAGTATACATGTTGAGATTCATGAAATCTCCCCAATACTTCTTAAACTTCTCCCTCATTTTACCGACCATGACACAAAACTTCACATTGTTTTCCCATTCCCGAAGATGAGAATCAACATCAATAACTTCCATAAAAAAACGGTGGGCAACCGGATAGGATGTCCCCGACACCAATTCCGTTGATGTTTTGAACTTCTCAAAAAACTTAACAAATGTATCAATGACCAACCAATCCGAACCCTTAACCACATATTGCAAGTCATCTTCAAAACATGAATTTCTACGCTCATATATAGGAAATGCTTCTTTAAACTCCCATGCCGTTTTCAACATATCTAAAGTGGAGTTCCATCTAGTTGGGCAATCTACACATAAGCCCAACTATCACTTAGCCCAAGATATCTAACACTCAAGTAGTCAAGTTAGTGTTTCACGGGTTTTACCGGGTCAAACCGCCAAACCGCGGGTTTTGACCCGGCCCGAACCGAGAACCGGCCCGTCTGGGTGTCGGGCGGGTCGGTCCGGCCCAGGTCACGGGCGGGTTACGGGTTTCGGTCCAAATGCCCATCCCTACACTGCACAAATCTCCGACGACTGTCCATCCATTTCCTTCACTCTTAAAAATGGAACAGTCGAGTGTACATTAATGGTAGAAACATTGAGGAATGCTTTACACCTCAATTACTGGAGACAAGGAGAATCTCCAGTTGTCATCTCCCCCAACCAAAATTTTTAGACAAGTTCTCCTTGACATGGGACACAAGGATTGCTTGGAAAATGGGGTGTTGAAGACAAAGGGACCCATGACTATGAAAGGTCTCTCTCCATCTTGAAAGTACTTCTTCATCCATCTGGTGGAGAGCATGGGTGGGAGTTCTGGTGGATTAGACCAGATAAACTCCACACAAGCAGAAATGGCCTACTGCTTGTGATACGGACTCAGAGTGGATTTTGCTGATATCCTGTTCAGGGGCCTTGCTCAAAAGCTGAAGGGCACCAGGGGACTGTGCATCCCCTTCTCCAGGTATTTATCCCTCTGTTTCCTTGAAATTCTGGGGAGTGTTGAATATCATAACACTCAATCTTTGTACACTGCCCCAGAAATGTTAAGGAATCTTGACTCCCTAGCATCAATAACTGGGGAGGTTGAGATTCCAGAAAGAATGCGGCTGGCATTCGCTAAAACTGATGCACCAGTCCAAGGTGAGTCAGAAAGGCAACTGGGCGGGCCTCAAAATAATGAGGGACCCACCAGTTCGTCTGCTGGATTAGTGACAGTTGTTGGGCCTGAACAACTGTCTAACCCTTCCAGCTCCAGCTTGTCAGTTCCCTCAACTGTCACTGGAGACCTCCCAACAGGTCTCTAGGGTGTTCCAAAGGCAACCAGATCACGTCGTCTTAGGAAACAGTCAGATACTGCCACTGACAGTAGAAACCCAACCAGCCCTCCAGCTTCCTCCTAATAGGTTGCTGGAGATAGTCAAATGGGTGAACCGCAAGCAACCACTCTTGAATTTTCTGTAGGAGAGAGTGGTGAAGAAAACACTGGGCTACCCCAACCCAGAGTAGAGTCCGTGTCAGCACAATTTGAGTCTGGCCAAAATTCTGACACTTCTTTTCTTGCACGAGCTGACGATGTCTTCAGCCAGTCACAACTGGAGACTGAAGCTCCAAACGCTTCGGCCAGTAATGTTATGACGGTGGATAGAGCAGTTATAACTGAGGCAATCCCAGTGACCTCTATCCCTGGTGAAGTTGCTACGGCAACTGCACCACCAACTGATGAAACCTTCCAGGAAACTGGAGAAGGTCATCAGGAGACTGATCAACCTGATCAGCCATCTCTATCATTCATGAATCTGGGCATGGATGTTGATGAGTTCCAGCTAGAGTCTTCGGATTTTGAAGGAACAGCTTCTGATCAAGAGATAGTTGATGCTTCTATACAAGATCAACTCCCTTCATCTCTTGATCCGCCCCCAG
The DNA here is from genome assembly GCA_034093135.1 of Erigeron breviscapus. Classification (NCBI taxonomy): domain Eukaryota; kingdom Viridiplantae; phylum Streptophyta; class Magnoliopsida; order Asterales; family Asteraceae; genus Erigeron; species Erigeron breviscapus. The sequence goes on from CM067167.1 coordinate 262,979,826, forward strand.
AACAAACAGTTTCAGTTTCCTCCACACAAATGCTCACTCAAATTCCACAAGAAAGACCACGATCCCTTATATCTTCACTCTTTGTGCCTAGAAATAGACACATGCCACCACCGCCGCCGGCTAATGTACCTGAGAATACTCAGTACATTCAGCCACTTGTTTTTCCTACCTCTTCTTCTTTAACCCCTTCTGTTTCTACTTCATTGACTACTGGTCAGTCACCTGGTGAGGTTTCCCTTCATGTGCCTCCTCCAGTTACTCCAGTAGTCCCTGCTGCTGGTCCAGTGACACTTCCTCCAGTTACTCCAGTAGTCCCTGCTGCTGGTCCAGTGACACTTCGCCATCCGTCACTGGACACTCAATTTGTCTCTTTCTCAACCGACATCCAAGACCTGATCAAACGGGTGGAGGATGTTCATAAGACAATTGAGAAAAATGCCAAGTCAATCTCCAGGTACAACAAAGACAGTCTGACCAATCAAAAAGTGGTGGACCTGGGGATTAATAGGTTTGCACAGAATGAAGACTTGGTATTTCAAAAGCTCAATGAGTTGGTCACTGGCTGCAACAATCTGGCCACTTCTCTAAAGGAAGCCTTTGACCTAACTCAAACAAAAGTCACCTCATCAATCTCCAGTTTACTTGGCACAACTATCAGATCATCTGAAACTGAACTGAAGGAGATTGAAAGACAGGTCAAGGAATTAGTTGATCGACCTGCTCTTAATGTGACTGAGCTTGGGCAGCAGTTGGCAACTTCAGTTGGTCAGATCATTAAGGATACCTTGGCAGAGAGGGAAGAAGTATTGGTTCAAAGGGTGATGTCTGAGATCACCAAGATTACCCCTTCACCAGTTGACCTGACCCCAATCACTACACAGGTTGATTTGTTGAAGGGTAGTCTCGATAATCTGGCTGCCAAAGTGTCTGAACATTCAACAGCTTTAGACAAACTGACAACTGAAGTTGGAAAAGAAAAGGAGAAGGAAATTGTAAAGGAAAGAGAATTGGTTGCAACTGGGCTTTCTACAGATGATCTTACCCTTTTGAATGCCATCAAGACTAGTCAGGAACAAACATCTGCCAATGTTCTGACTCAGTCTAAAGAAGTGAATCATTTGTGGAGGACAGTTCGCATAATCTGTGGAGTGTTCAAGGAGTGCAAGGACTTACAATCGTGGTAGCCTCTAGGTCGCTTGCCATCTAGCCAGTTTGACTTTGATGTTGTTCGTCAAGGACTAGATGCTGCCAAGGGGGAAAGATCAGTCCATGCACCAAGTACAACTGTTGAGGCTCCAGGTGATAAGGCAATTGTTGTGGCCACTAGTACTGATGCTAGTGGGCAAGTTATTGAACAATTTGAAGATGTGGTTGATAGGGGGAATATAGACAAGGGAAAGAGTATTGAGCTGGCCACTGATACACAAACAAAAGCAACTGGTACTGATGCGAGTGTGCTTGAAACTGGTAATCCTGATCAACTTCCTCCAGTTTCTGAATCTGAAAGTAGGAAACTGGCAGCTGTTGGCAATGCAATCAAAGAAAGAAAGAAACAAAGAAAAGCCAATCTGCTAGCTTCAAGGGTTCAACAGCAAGGTTTGGGTTTGCTGGATATAAATGATGCCAATCTGTTGGGCATCACACTGGAGCAATACAAGGGCATAAAGAATGACCCAAGAATAGTTGGAATGGTCAATGAAATGGTCGATATTCAACTGGAAAGAGACTATCCAGATGATGAAGTTAATCTTGATGCCAAAACAATAAATGTGTCAGTGGAGAAGGCTAGAGAGTTGAGGGCATCTGGAATTGAAAGAAGAATTTAGAATGTCCAGAAAGTTGTTAAAAGAGTACTTAACCCACCTAAGTCCAAAGGAAAGCTAAAGCCACTGCCAAGAGATGCAAACTTAAGGACTTGGGTAGAACCAACCGAACCAACTACTGAAGATATCCGAGTGGCTGTACAGAAACTGAGCACTGGCCAGATCAAACTGGCAAATGAATTTGAGGCAAGGGCATATCTAAGTGAAGTGCTACAGCGGAGATATCACCCTGGCAAGATCATTGATGTAAAGATTTCGATCAAGCCAGGAACAAAATGTTTCTATGTTGGTGTTAAGTATTCCAATGGACCTTTCTGCTATACTGAAGATCCAGGTGTTCATAGGTATGGTCATGCAGAGCATGTGGAGATGCTGAATATGTTGGAGGCTAAGAAAGAGAAGAGCAAGTTGGAAAGGGGTTGGATTCATGTTCTTCAGAATCTTATAAAATTTAAAGAAACTGTTGAATCAAAACTGAATTTTGATCCTGAAGACAACCAACCCATTTCTTCAGCTGCCAAGAGAAGAAAAACTTGCGAAGGGCCATCTGTATAAGTTTTCCTTCCAGTTATCATCTTGTAATTTTATTTTACATTCTTGTAACTTGTATAAATTTCATTTCCTTGTATAAATGGAGTTACCAGTTTGTAACCACAAGGTAGATAACGGATTAAATCTAACAAACTCAAAAGAAAAACCCAAGGCATTTATTGATCTATAAAAATGCCTTGGAAAATTTAGATAGATTTAGTCAAACAAGTCTTTCCAGTTCAACTGTTGAAGCTCCAGGTGATAAGGCAATTGTTGTGGCCACTAGTACTGATGCTAGTGGGCAAGTTATTGAACAATTTGAAGATGTGGTTGATAGGGGGAATATAGACAAGGGAAAGAGTATTGAGCTGGCCACTGATACACAAACAAAAGCAACTGGTACTGATGCGAGTGTGCTTGAAACTGGTAATCCTGATCAACTTCCTCCAGTTGAGATCTGACCAGACCTGAAGACATTCCAATTGAAGTCCAAGACAACAAGTGAAAGATAGAGAATGACAATGGCAGCGAAGCCCAGTTGACATTCTATTCAGATAGAAACTGGAGAATATCAGTTTAAAGACTTTACAAAGCTTTACACTGATTACGAGGAAAACCTTTATGCTTTATGTGCTATTAACCGGACAATAGCAATTGTCTATGTTTAAAGTACAAAAGTACATAAAGCAGGTTGAATAAAGTGACTTTATGTCATACTTTATACAGCATTTAATTGGAAGTCGTATTGCTTCCTTAAATGCTCTCAACCATATTTGTACGATAAAGTTGGAATCCCAATGACAACTTTATCTATAAATAGAGGTCTTTGCACAACCAAGAAACAACTTTGCATATTCAGACATTTGCATTTTCTTGGTGAACTTGTGCAATATTCTCTCAATCGCAAAAAGGAACATTTCACTACTTTAAGTGTTTCGATTGTTTAGAGAATTTTCAAGTATTAGATCAATTGTATTTCATAGGTTGTTAGGATATTTACATTTTGTATTATCTTGGTTCCGCAACAACCTTGTAATTTATTTAACATTAATAAATAAATTACACTTGAAAATTACATATTGTTTCACCAATTTACTTTACAAGTATTTACTTATTGCATTGTCGTTACTTACTTACATTTGTCACCTTATAAGTAACTCTCCAGATTAACCTGGTATACTACACACTGCAACTGGTCGTCTCCAGATCAGTGTGTGTATTGCAAAGTAATCTCACTATCGACATAGAGGTGTCTTCAGTGGTACCATCTATTGAGTTGGGTCCTACACAATCAAATATGGTCACACTATAATTTTCAAACTCATATCTTTTTTTTATTATATTTAACGATACATGTCAACAACATTTTCTTCCCTTCACTTTAGAAAACACCGACAGATTATCACTATCAAAAATCCATATTTCAACTCATCAACAATATACTACATCACAAAAGAAAATTAGGAAAACCAATAACAATATAATTATCTCAACTAAAAATCCCCAATTTGATTAAATTTCAAAACCCTAACTTGAATTAAAGCAAAATGACTCATTTTAAGAAAACCCTCAATTTAATTTCAAAGAACCCTAAAATCAAATAACATATTTATTAGAAATGAGTGAAATACCTTTAAGAAAAAACTATGGTATATGGTTGAAATCACAAATTCTCTTTTATTTTTCTTTATGTGTTTCTACACACGCCCCACACAAAATTCTCACTTTTTAATTGTTAGAAGAAAGCTTAGAAGAGATGATTATTGTTTGTATTAATATATGAGGAATTTTGGTTAAGATGAAAATAAGAATCACAAACATACACACATGACAAAAAGATGAGATGAGAAAGTAGGTGAAAAATGCTAGAAGTGGAAATGTGATTCACCAACAAAAGGGTGGGTGCCACTTTCTTCACATATCACACCTTTTTTTTTCCAATAAATGGGTATTATACTCGCAAGCCACTAAGTATCTAACTAAACTAACACCATATCTCAAATTTAAATGATAAGAATTTAATTTAATGACAAAATTATAATAAAAATTCATTTATTTATCCTTTTAAAATTTTAGGGTGTTACAGGTACCCGAACGATGCAGCGGTGTAATGACGACGATGGTGGTGGCGGTGATGGGTGGTGGTTGCGTGTGGCGGTAACTAACGGTGGTGGAGGTGGCGGCGGTGGTGACAAGTAGTTTAGGTTATTGATTTAATATGATTTTGATCAATTGTTTAAAGTCAAATATTGAAAGTTGAAAATGATATTTGATTTATAATATCTACAAATATACTAAAACAAGATTGAGGTATTTTTGAGGTAACGTGTGACACATTACTTTATCGACACGTGTCAGATTAAAAATAAAAAAAAGTTTTCCTAATTTTAATTAAATTGTTATTGTCAAATTCCATATTTAATATTAATTATTAAATATTAAATATACATCAGCTTACCATATATAATAATCTTAATCATAATATATATACTATAAGACAGTTGAACTAATAACTTATTAACCAATCACATCGTTCGATTTCATCAAATTGACTCTCGCTTATGTCATCATTTAGTTTAATTATAAATTAAAAATTTCTAATAATCATTATCCAAAATATATTATTATATTAGTATTTATATTATTGTAGAAAAAGTCTCATTAATTTACACTTTTTTGTTTTCCATCAATAATTTACACTTTTTAGCCCTAAATACTTAATTTATATTTATTACAATTTTTAGCCATCAACTTGAGAAAATTTTTTCTAATTTTTCATCATTTAATTAATTAAAAAAAATTCAACAATATGAAATATTGTCTATAAAAATGTATTTAAAAGATGAAATACAATATATTTGTTCAATGTTCTAGAAGTATATTCTTTTAAAAAAAATTTACTTACATTTTTACATTTAAATTTATATATTTAATAATTTATCTTATTTTAAAATGTTATAAACAATGTGTCATCCGATTAGGATAATGCTACATTTTCCTTTTCCTTTTTCTTTCTAATTTTTAATTTTATTTTATATCAAATAAAATATTTTAAAAATTTACAATAATATAGATATTAAAAAATAGAAAAAACATAAATACAAGCCCATATGAGTAGATCTTTTACGCAGCTGATGAACTATTTTTAAAGCAAATTATATAGTTTCATGTGAATATGTGTATACAACCAATAACATATCTACAATTGTGATTTAATTAATATAAAAATATAATAATCTATTATTATCTTAAGGGAAAAAAATTATAATTATATTAATATTAACAATCTTTAATTGATTATACGTACAATGTATATTCTGATAAGGAAACTTTAGATTGTCTACAGTTATAATATTATAAGCTTACATTTATCAACTCATTAAAAAAAGTTACCACCAAACAATCTTCTTCTATATTACGATTCATATCTTTTTTCAGTTCGTCAAACTTAAAATTCAACATCCACACTTACACAAACTCATTAACAATATGAACAACAATTCAAGAAATTTTAATGGGAAATAAAATCCCAAAAAAAGAAAAAACTAATTAGCATTTAGCAGATGTAACAGAAGGTAACCTATAAAATAGTTCATCATTATATGAAGTCCCAATCAATTATATGATAAAAAATGGAATATCGAGAGGTACACATCTAAATTATTTCACTAATAAATAAAAAATACATTATCGTAATGTTTGCCTGTAACATAATACATTGACATGGACGACCCAACTTATATTTGAAACTCATGTCATAAACCCCGTGTCCAATACTAGACATGGGTCTAAAATGTAGTCTAAATTCTAAAGCATAACTACTTTTTTTGTTTTCCAATTAATTTACACCTTTAAACCTTTTTTCTTAGAATAATAGTTTTATTGAAATAAATTACATAAAATATATAACTCATATTTATCCCAAATATCCAACTAATTAAATAATTAAAAAAAATATCTTTTTAATAATAAAAAAACCAACTTTGATTACAATTAGTCTTCATATAACTATAATTATAACTTATTCAAATTATTTTTAATTATAACTTATCAAATTATCAATGATTATATATATAAAAAATAATATATATAATTGATAACAACTATATAATCCAAATTTATGAAAAACAAATACCACAACAAAACTACAAAAAGTTTCTTTATTGTAAGAAAACAGTTACAACAGCAAGCGTTGACATGATATTGATAGACGAACAACTTAAACGCTTTCGTCAATGTTCCAGTATTACATTCTGCTAATTTAATTTTTATTACATTATTTATATTTGAATTTACCAGTTTGTTATTTCATAATTTTAATTGCATTCTTTATATTTTAATTTCACTGTTGTTCTTTCACAATTTTTCTTGGATTACATATATTTAATTTTATTTTTAATTTCATAAACATCTCGTGTATTTGACACGGGTCTAAATCTAGTATATTATTATATAATACATTAAATCATTTGAGTAAATCCATAATCTTATGGAATTTAGCCCAACTGGACATTTAATGCCCCTTATGTCTTTCAACCAAATGTTGGTCACGGGTTCAACACCTATGAAATGCATATTGGGAAGTCCTTGCCAATGAGATGGGGCATGAGAGTTTTCTCTAGCATTTAGCTGGTTTCTTCCAGAACGGTAGTGAGACTTCCACCGCCAGTCATGCCCTCGGATTGACTGTGCTGGTGACATGGTCGATCTCTACCGGACGATGAAGAGGCAATACCGCTGAGTTCAATCACCATTGCTGTTAAAAAAAATAAAATAAGAATATATGAATCATTCGAACTTTACGTAATTACGTTTACTAATTTTTATTTTTTATTTTTTTAAGCTAGCCTAAGTATTTAATTTGTTAATAACTATTTATATAATAAAACTTGCTTTATTTATCTTAAATTTCATTTATAATGAACTTTTTATTATATTAGCTAGCTCTATTTTTTTCATTAATAATATTTGTCTATTATAATCAAAACCATATAACCTTTACTTGCTTAAATGTCATTAGATCATTAACTTATATTTTAACGATGCATATATGATTAGATTATTGTTCCGTACATCGTACGAGTATTAGGACTAGTAGATATAATATATGGATTAAACGATATTCATTATTTGGAATTGGGATGATAGATACGGACGGTCCATGTAATTTGTATGATATGATATGTTTGTTACTTGTGAAAGGCCGGATGGCAGTGTCTTCACACACGTGGCCAATATTATTGATTTTATCTGTAGGTAATTTTAGGCACGTAACTCTTTTCCACATACAATCATAGCTTGGGTGAAGCATCGGGCTAAGCAATTAAGCATAAGGTGCTATTAATGAGGCGCAATGGAACGGTTTCTCTTATTTGTAACTTTGTAATCTCACTTTGTTTTTCTATTGTTTGTTTTGTGTTGTTGAGTCTCACACCTTGCTAGTTTGATAATTGAAGTATCGCCTTAAGAGAAAAAAGAAAAGCTACACAATCATACTCCCTCCGTCCCATATTAATTGTCTTATTTTGACTTTTTGAGTCTTTTTCTCTCAACTTTGACCGTAAATATTTTTGTTTGTGTTATATAATGTGACAACCGTCATCTGAGCGTTCGTTTTCGAAGTACTTTTCCGGTCGTTTTACTTCGTTTCGTTTATGTACGTCCTTAGTTTGTAAGACTTTGTCATGGAATAGATGGATTTATATTTTATTCGAGACTGTGAGCATTTAGACTTTGGAAAAATTGTGCGTGGACTCGAGAACGAGAGGAATACTAGTTGTCTTGTGGAAATGCCAAATTAAGTGGAAAACTTAATTTTAAAATAGTTAAAGATTTATTAATCAAATATGGTCATATTTATAGTCGATTGGAAGCCATTTAAAAGTTACAAACATTCATGTCGACAAAATAAATTAACGAGTCTCGACTTTTCTTAATTTGTCTAGTCAACGAATTTTATGTAAGGTCAAAAGTTCTTTCTTTCTTATTGATCTTATTAAATTCAAAGGAATTATACTCAAAGATAATTAAGGTCAAAAGATGGATTTGTTGTTGTTAATCACTTACAGTTAGTTTTTAAGATCAATCATTAAGCTCAAAGGATTAAACTCAAAGGATTTTTTTAAGTTCAAGATATTAACTTCATCTTTGTGTTCTATCGTTTTCAATCAACTTAGAATAACATCAAAGAGTTTTAACTTCAAAGAGTTTAAACTCAAAGGAATTAACTTCAAGATATTAACTTCATCTTTGTGTTCTAGATCGTTTTCAATCAACTTAGAATAACATCAAAGAGTTTTAACTTCAAAGAGTTTAAACTCAAAGGAATTTTTTAAGTTCAAGATATTAACTTCATCTTTGTGTTCTAATCGTTTTCAATCAACTTAGAATAACATCAAAGAGTTTTAACTTCAAAGAGTTTAAACTCAAAGGAATTTTTTAAGTTCAAGATATTAACTTCATCTTTGTGTTCTATCGTTTTCAATCAACTTAGAATAACATCAAAGAGTTTTAACTTCAAAGAGTTTAAACTCAAAGGAATTAACTTCAAGATATTAACTTCATCTTTGTGTTCTGATCGTTTTCAATCAACTTAGAATAACATCAAAGAGTTTTAACTTCAAAGAGTTTAAACTCAAAGGAATTAACATCAAGATATTTTTTTAAGTGCAAGTGTCGACAGGTTATAATTAACCTCAAAGAGAAATTAACTTCAATGAGCATTTTTTTTAAGTTCAAAAGCATTAAGGTCAAAGGATTTTAACATCAATCTAGTAACCTCAATGACGTGCTTATTGTGTGCATTAAGGCAGGTACCGTAAGACCAGACTTTATGACTTTGACGTGCTTATTGTGTGCATTGAGGCATGTACCGTAAGACCAGACTTTGAGACTTTGAGTCTAGTGACTTATTGTGTGCATTGAGGCATGTACCGTAAGACCAGACTTTGAGACTTTGACGTGCTTATTGTGTGCATTAAGGCAGGTACCGTAAGACCAGACTTTATGACTTTGACGTGCTTATTGTGTGCATTGAGGCATGTACCGTAAGACCAGACTTTGAGACTTTGAGTCTAGTGACTTTTGTATGCATTGAGGCATGTACCGTAAGACCAGACTTTATGACTTTGACGTGCTTATTGTGTGCATTGAGGCATGTACCGTAAGACCAGACTTTGAGACTTTGAGTCTAGTGACTTATTGTGTGCATTGAGGCATGTACCGTAAGACCAGACTTTGAGACTTTGACGTGCTTATTGTGTGCATTAAGGCAGGTACCGTAAGACCAGACTTTATGACTTTGACGTGCTTATTGTGTGCATTGAGGCATGTACCGTAAGACCAGACTTTGAGACTTTGAGTCTAGTGACTTTTGTGTGCATTGAGGCATGTACCGTAAGACCAGACTTTATGACTTTGACGTGCTTATTGTGTGCATTGAGGCATGTACCGTAAGACCAGACTTTGAGACTTTGACGTGCTTATTGTGTGCATTGAGGCATGTACCGTAAGACCAGACTTTGAGACTTTGACGTGCTTATTGTGTGCATTAAGGCAGGTACCGTAAGACCAGACTTTATGACTTTGACGTGCTTATTGTGTGCATTGAGGCATGTACCGTAAGACCAGACTTTGAGACTTTGAGTCTAGTGACTTTTGTGTGCATTGAGGCATGTACCGTAAGACCAGACTTTATGACTTTGACGTGCTTATTGTGTGCATTGAGGCATGTACCGTAAGACCAGACTTTGAGACTTTGACGTGCTTATTGTGTGCATTGAGGCATGTACCGTAAGACCAGACTTTGAGACTTTGACGTGCTTATTGTGTGCATTAAGGCAGGTACCGTAAGACCAGACTTTATGACTTTGACGTGCTTATTGTGTGCATTGAGGCATGTACCGTAAGACCAGACTTTGAGACTTTGAGTCTAGTGACTTTTGTGTGCATTGAGGCATGTACCGTAAGACCAGACTTTATGACTTTGACGTGCTTATTGTGTGCATTGAGGCATGTACCGTAAGACCAGACTTTGAGACTTTGACGTGCTTATTGTGTGCATTGAGGCATGTACCGTAAGACCAGACTTTGAGACTTTGACGTGCTTATTGTGTGCATTAAGGCAGGTACCGTAAGACCAGACTTTATGACTTTGACGTGCTTATTGTGTGCATTGAGGCATGTACCGTAAGACCAGACTTTGAGACTTTGAGTCTAGTGACTTTTGTGTGCATTGAGGCATGTACCGTAAGACCAGACTTTATGACTTTGACGTGCTTATTGTGTGCATTGAGGCATGTACCGTAAGACCAGACTTTGAGACTTTGAGTCTAGTGACTTATTGTGTGCATTGAGGCATGTACCGTAAGACCAGACTTTGAGACTTTGACGTGCTTATTGTGTGCATTGAGGCATGTACCGTAAGACCAGACTTTGAGACTTTGACGTGCTTATTGTGTGCATTAAGGCAGGTACCGTAAGACCAGACTTTATGACTTTGACGTGCTTATTGTGTGCATTGAGGCATGTACCGTAAGACCAGACTTTGAGACTTTGAGTCTAGTGACTTTTGTGTGCATTGAGGCATGTACCGTAAGACCGGACTTTGAGAACTTTGAGACTTGAGTACTTTGACTTATATGGTGTAACTCTGCTCATTATATATTGAACAAAATACTTGTTTTGACTTACAAGAATCGACAAAAGACTTATTTCTTGATTAGACTTTTTGACTAAAACCTACGAACTCACCAACCTTTGTGTTGACACGTTTTAGTATACTTTTCAGGTACTCAGGCTAATCAGGGATAAAGACTTTCATGCTAGGACTGGACTTTGGAGATTTATGCTCCATTGCTTATTGTCAGACTTTAAGGCTACATGCCTTGGACTATCCCGTTTATGAACTTATTGTATTAGGTTATCCTAGCATTGTTATGACTTGGAACTCATGTTTTGGGAATATATTTATTATATTCTATTTCATTTAGCAGTATCTATGTAATTCCATGTCGTGTTGTACTTTTCATGACACCTCATGTTTCCGCCAACGGTGGGGTGTTACAGAATGGTATCAGAGACGTGGTTGTAGAGAATTAGGTGGGAAAAGCCTAGACTATAACCTAAGAACCCCGTATAGCATATACGATAGGAATCATAGATGCATTCTAGACGTGCTAACGTCGCTTATATTTTGAGTTCATGTTCTATTGAGACTTATTATCCCTGTGCTTATTTTGATTGTGGCTGTCATTTGGTGACTGTGTACTTTTGGTGACTGTGTGCTTTTGGTGCTGTTGTGATTATTTATGTGTATTAGAGCAAGATGAAGTGATGGCGCTAACTAGTATTGCAGGATGATAGCAAGGAAACGCCTGATCAACGTTCTGCGATTATCTCCTGTTTTGCGTCAGTTATTGACCTCATAGATTGCACTTGTAGTGAGAGTGTGGTAGCAACCCTGGGCTGCTTAATGGGTGTTGGTTGGGTGGAGGGTTAGCCGCTGGTACACCCTGTATACATACCCTGCCAATACCTAGAGGGCATACCAGAACCGAGTTCCGACCTTGCATTAGATGTACTAGGGGTGTGGAGGGTTAGCCGCTGGTACACCCTGTATACATACACCACTAGTGCATCGGATGTAGGTGTTAGATCCGGACCACATTTTAACTGCGATTTAGGGTTATATATTAGTAGTATATATATGTATATATGTATTGCATTAGCGTGGACTGCATGACTAGATTAAGTTCTAGATAGCATCCCTTAGACCATAAGATGAGAGAGCTTGATGAGTGTAACATCTGACATAGACATTGACATTTTCGAGCGGTTTTTCGCGACTAACGTTTTAGGGATATGCTAACGTGTGTGGAATAGTGGTGAGATGAGATTTACTGCGAACAGAGACGATCGCCGTGACTATTCAAGTCGTTAATGATGTCCTCGCACGAAATACACGAAATGTGACGAATGAAGGGCCGACTTATAATGAAGCAGAGGATGCTCAGTATGAAGATGCAGTGGATGAGAAAACTGGTGAATATTATGAAGACATTGATGAGAGAATTCATATTGGAAATGTACTAAGGGGTCTAGGGGTGGTGTCAGAACCTGTATCTACAAAAACTTCAAGGATTGTGGTGTTCAAGAGTACGATGGCAGAGGTGGAGCAGTCAAGAATATTCAATGGTTAGAAAAGATGGAAGCTGTGATTAGCATTAGTGGGTGTACTCAAGATTAAAGGGTCAGTTATGTGACAAATTCCTTTACCTTAGATGAGTTGTCTTAGTAAAACGGTCAGTGTCGAGTCAGAGGCAGAGTAGTGGCTGAGGCGATGTCTTGGTATATTGTTAAGGCGCTGATTATGAGGAAGTTCCGTACAACAATTGAGCTGATAAAGTTATATCGAGAACTTTTGGAGCATAAGATGAATGGTGTTGATCATGCTGGTTACGCTACACGTTTCAATGAGTTGTCAGGGCTTGTTCCACATTTGGTACCCCCGAGAGCAAATACATCGAGAAGTATCTTCGTGGGTTGATCCCTCAGGTTAGGTCGACTATGGCTGGTGTTCATCCGCTTACTCTGGAAGAGGCTATATTGAGATCTGAGGCTATGACTAGTGAGTTGGTTCAGTGTGGGACTCGTAATGTTGTTGAGACAAAGAGGAAGGAAATTAGTAGGGCAAGTAGTAGTGAGAAAGTTTGGCGATCTGTTGGTAAAAGGCATAATGGAGGCAAGGCTTTTGCAGTGACTGGTTGCGGCAAAAAGGAATATGTGGGTCCTCACCCTAAGTGTACATGGTTCAATCTTCATCACGCAGCGAATAAAAACTGTAGGGAACCAAGGATTCAGAGGGTACCGTTGAATGTTGTACCATTGAATCAGAGGAGACTACCCGGAATTTGTGGGGCATATTATGAATGTGGGGCCACTGATCATTATCGAAACACATGTCCTCAGTGGGTTGGACAACAGGTTCAAGTGGCGATCAACTAGTTACAAATTGCTGGACCCGTTAGATTAGAGGCGATCAAGTTCAAGCTGCTAGAGGTCGTACTTACGTACTAAATGCAACAGAGACTCGTAACGATCCGCAGTGTGCATGGACTTGATGAATAGAGTGTGCTGACCGAATTTGGACAAGTTTATTATAGTATCTGTTACGTCCCAAGGTGTATCAATATACCAAAGTATATTGTACACAGGATAGTTGTAGAGGGGGGTGAATACAACTTTTCTCGAACTTTACAAACCTTTTAAGCAACGTTTTAAGACTCAAAATACTTAATGCATGTAAAGAACAAGAATCATTAAAACAGTAAAGCAGTAAAGGATAAAAGCATTCTTGAACACAGATTGTGATTTTCAAATGTAACTCTTTATTAAGAAATAATCTATACAAAGAATTACAGGGTTGTTGCGGATTAAATTTACAACAAACATTGGGACTCAACAATCTCCCCCTATTTGATGATGACAAAACCCAACTACACTTCTAACTATCAGCTTACAAAGAATCAAAGAAAAATATGACTAACAGCTTGTGACCCTTTGAATCTTTTGGGTTCTTTTCAATCTGATATGAAATTCTAACAAGACAACTGAATTTGTACAACTACTTGTATATTTAGAGAAATACAAAGTGTTACAATAATACTCTATTCCCCAATTAACTCTACAGTTTCTTGTTTAACTTCAAAAGATGGAGCAATCGTCACATCTACCTTCCTATCTAGTCCTTCATTAATAAGGAACTGCTCATACCCATTACCTTGTTCACTGAAAGCAACACAAAATCTGTACAAGGTAAAAAGGTGCATAGTTGGTACCTCTTTTAGCTCAGCAGTCCTTTGGAATACAAGATTCCCTTTTGTATCAACGAAATACATGCCATGTTCAGGTTCAGTAATGTGCATTCCACTTCTTGCATTTTCCACTCCAGCAGGTAGAGACAGATTAAGATGACTTAGAAGTCTGTCTAGAGCATCAGTAGATAGTAACCCAAGAAACTCTGAAGGGTTCAAATTTCTGAGGAAGTCTGTGTGATCACCTTCAGGAGCTTCGAGCCTAACATTTCTTTTCCTCTTCTTCTTGAGTGGCTCTTCTGACTCATCTTCATCATCCAAATCATATGCTCTTGGTCTTGGAAGGCCAGTGATATCAATTTTGTATTTCACAATGGCAGCTAGCTTCTTCTCAATGGCTTCCAAGACAGCCTCTTTGTGGATTCCAGGCATACCAGTGATTTGGTCATGCAACTCAACCCATTCTGTATAACCTAGATCAAGCAGCTTGTCAAGATCATAGGTTTCCCAGTTGGATTCAAAACCTTTCCTCGTACACCTTATGCTTGGAATGCTTTTTCCCTTTCTTCTTTTCAATTTTTCAACTCCACCATCCTTCCTTATATCTTTTTCAACCACAACTTCCTTCCTTATTTCTCCAATTTCTTTTTCAACACCATCAGTGGTCTCCCCCTCAATTATATCACTCTCCTTTTCAACTCCTTCATTCACATCCTTTGTACCACCAGACTCAGATTCTGGTATTTTTATCTCCTCTTCCTCACCAACCACATTAGAACCATACACAATCATCCTCCTATCAGCCTGGTTATTTCTTTGTCTTACCCTTTCAAAATAAGCTTCAATGTCCTTGTCCACCTCAGCTCTTTGCCTTTCGATTTCAGCTTCATTCATCTCACTTCTCTTTTTCTTAGAAGTGGAGCCCTTCTCCCCCTTGGTATGATCTTTCTCCCCCTTTTTGTCATCATCACCAGGAAAAGAACTCACAGGAGTGGCAAAGAATTCTGGAATACGATTGTTAAGGACATCAATCTTTACGTTTGTAAGACAGCAGGCTCTTCTTAATTCAGCAAAATCATCCTGGAGGAGTGCAACCTTGTTCTTGAAACTAGTTGAAGCTTCAATCAAATCCTTCTTGAAATCTGCTTGTGACTTATTAGCAGCTTGAAGCTCAACAGTTACTTTCCTTGTAAATCTGGTTGCAGCATTTTCGATCTGACCCAGAGTCCCTTTGTTCCTTTCCATTTCTTCATTGATTTTCTTAGTTAGACTTTCAAAGGACTCTGTCAGCTTCTCTTGGTTCTTTTGCATAAGGTCAACTGCTTTCATAACACTCTCTTTAAGTGCAGTCTGTTCCTTAGACATATTGTCCACCTTCTTATCCGTCAATTCTTGATCCTTTTGGATCTTTTCCAAGCATTCAGTCAGCTTTGAGTTCTCAACCTTGTGAGTTGATATGACCTCAGTGAGCTGACCCACCACATCTGAAAATGAGAATGTGGCAGCTTGGGAAGGACTTGCAGTTGGCTTAAAAGCCACTGACTCTGGAAAGAGCAGCCTGCAATCCTTAATTTGGTCAATTGGGGAATATAGAAGGGGGTGGAGGTGTAAGGAATCTTGGAACATTTGCTCATGAGAGTGAGTCTCATGAGTGGATCTTTTCCAAGCATTCAGTCAGCTTTGAGTTCTCAACCTTGTGAGTTGATATGACCTCAGTGAGCTGACCCACCACATCTGAAAATGAGAATGTGGCAGCTTGGGAAGGACTTGCAGTTGGCTTAAAAGCCACTGACTCTGGAAAGAGCAGCCTGCAATCCTTAATTTGGTCAATTGGGGAATATAGAAGGGGGTGGAGGTGTAAGGAATCTTGGAACATTTGCTCATGAGAGTGAGTCTCATGAGTGGATCTTTCAGAAATGATAATGAGTTGATCAGCCTGAGAAAGATTGACGTTTGATTCAGGCTGATGGCTAATGGGAATTGGTTGATCTTGATGATGATCAACCCCTCCACTAGCAACTTCCATCAGATCATCCCTTGAGGATGGATGGGCAAACTCATCATCGAATGAAGAGTCACTTCCGGAGATAGTGACTATGTTCTCATTGACATCGTGAGGACCATCAATGGTTCCCTTTGCTGCACAAGGGGCTGACATGACTGCCTTAAAGACAGCCAAGTAACCTACAGAGTCCCTCTGTCCAAGGACAGATGCAGACACAGACCCTGCAGGTGTAATGTTAAGGGTAGAGGATTGCCCTTCAACAATGGTGTGTTGTTGCACCAAAGTATCACGAGGGAGAATTGTGGCCTGTACCTCTTCTTGTGACATAGAAGAGGCATTGGCAGCCAGTGCAGACTCAGAGTGTATTAAGGGAGTCTGATCAGCTTTGGGAAGAGCAGCAGTGTCACCTTGGCGTTCGATACTACTCTCCTTTGTCTGACCATCCTCAGATTGTACGTGCACAGACTCTGACTCTGGAAAGAGCAGCCTGCAATCCTTAATTTGGTCAATTGGGGAATATAGAAGGGGGTGGAGGTGTAAGGAATCTTGGAACATTTGCTCATGAGAGTGAGTCTCATGAGTGGATCTTTCAGAAATGATAATGAGTTGATCAGCCTGAGAAAGATTGACGTTTGATTCAGGCTGATGGCTAATGGGAATTGGTTGATCTTGATGATGATCAACCCCTCCACTAGCAACTTCCATCAGATCATCCCTTGAGGATGGATGGGCAAACTCATCATCGAATGAAGAGTCACTTCCGGAGATAGTGACTATGTTCTCATTGACATCGTGAGGACCATCAATGGTTCCCTTTGCTGCACAAGGGGCTGACATGACTGCCTTAAAGACAGCCAAGTAACCTACAGAGTCCCTCTGTCCAAGGACAGATGCAGACACAGACCCTGCAGGTGTAATGTTAAGGGTAGAGGATTGCCCTTCAACAATGGTGTGTTGTTGCACCAAAGTATCACGAGGGAGAATTGTGGCCTGTACCTCTTCTTGTGACATAGAAGAGGCATTGGCAGCCAGTGCAGACTCAGAGTGTATTAAGGGAGTCTGATCAGCTTTGGGAAGAGCAGCAGTGTCACCTTGGCGTTCGATACTACTCTCCTTTGTCTGACCATCCTCAGATTGTACGTGCACAGACTCTGACTCTTGGATCTGGGCTAGATCCATTGTTATCCCTTTAATGATATCATCAACCTTTTGGGAGGCTGATGATGGCGATTTCGGCACAGACTCAGTATGACCTTGGGAGGAGGTCTTTGTTTCAATACCTTCACCCTGTTTGGAGGGTTGGGTAGATTCAGTTGTCCCTTTTATCTCGTCTACACCCTTTTGGGAGAGTGTAGATGGGCGAGGTGAATTCGGTATGTCAGCTTGGGTAACAGGGACAGCTTCGGAACGTTCCTCAGCTTCCACTGAACCAGGTGGGACTTCTAATGGTTTTGGAGTTGAAATTTTGCCCACCGAAGCTGACACAGATTTCCTTGTGGATCTTTTCTTTTTCACAATGCGAGGCACTAAGTCCTCAACACTGGGTTGTTTTGAAGCTGATTTGAATTGGAGTGAGGGTGCGGCTAGGGTGGCTGATGATGTGGCCAACCCATCACCCTCTTTTAAAGGAGAAGAATGCATAGATCCAGAAGAGTTTGAGGGTTCAGAAGCATGTGTACCTGGGTCCCCCTGATTAGCAGATTGAGTGTCAGACCCAGATCGCGTCGAAGAAGGGACAGCTTCCCTTAATGCTTCTTGTTCCTCCTCTCTTCTCCTGCAAAGATCAAGGTAAATCTGCATTGCTCGGGTTAGACCCTGCACAGATACCTTAGGACTGTTGAAAATGTTAGAGTTAATGGACTTGCACTCTACAGTCTGACCAGTTGCCAGGCTGTAATCATTATCAAGAATAGCTTCAATAATGAGTGCAAGAATCCTACCATAGGGAATGGTAAGACTCTTTTTATTTACACGCTCAACAAGGTCCTTAAAGATTAAAGCAGCAAAATCTATTTTGGTCATAGTAACCATTGCATGAAAAATTTGCAATTCTAGGACATTAGGCTGATCAAAGCTGCCTGCCTTTACTTGTAAGGTTTTAGAAATTGTGCTCAAAAGGTAATTCCAAATACCAGTCAAATATTTCATTTTAACAACTGAAGCCAGTGGACCAGTATATCCAACTTCTTGTAAAACATTTTTGGCTTCAGTATGAGACACAACAGGTTCATATTCATCATCAGGCATATATGACAGCTCAAATGCAGACTTAAGCCTTTCGTAAGAAATATATACCTTTTTCTTACCGTTTAGGACTGAGCCATAGATTGCAGCATCTCCCTTCTTGTTTTGTTTCACAACACAGCTTGCCCAGAATTCACACAGGAGATCTTGAAACACCCAGTCTGGTTTCTCAATCATTACTTTCCCAAACGGATGATACCACATGAAAGTAACAATCTCATCATATCCTTTTGCCCATGAAGGAGGATGAAGATTAGCATAAACCAGACTTCCAATCTTGATTTTACCAGTATCAAGATCGGAGGGAACAACTACTACCTTATCTCCAACCACATAAGGAGATAACTTATTTGCACTGATTGGAGTTGGAAAAAGATTTTCAGATTCAGAAGAAGATTGAGAATTATTTGATGATGATGCCATTTTGAAAGTAAATTTAGAAGAAATTAAATTTAAATAAAACAGTAATCAGATTAGAGAAAAAAAATTGATTTTATGAAGATATGAATAAGTGATTTGAAATTTAGGTTAGATTGATGTTTTATTCAAACCCAAAATATCTGACTTGGAATAATTGGAGAGAGAAAGATTTTGATTGGATGAACAACAAGTAGTGGTGGTACTTTTTCAGTAACCGGTATGGTCCACTACACGTGTCACATCCCAATAGGATCAATACGTAAGCTGAATACAATAATGAAACAAATTAAACGCACTGAGATATTTAATAACAAAAATAACCACGAAGCTGGGTCAGACTCAGCTTACTCACTTTTACTTGATAAACATCAAGTATAAAAGAGTAGTCTGTGTCAGACACAGCTTGCCCTCAAAATTTTAGTAAAATTCTAAGGGGTCAGATTTGCTATTACTTAACTCACTACATTTTACAAATTAAGCATACCTAGTTTACTTATAAGGTAGTTGAACCTTGATTCATCCAATGGCTTTGTGAACAAGTCAGCAAGCTGATTGTCAGTTGGAATGAAATGGAGTTCAACATCTTCTTTCATCACATGATCCCTAATGAAATGATATCTTATATCAATGTGCTTGGTCCTTGAATGAAGTACAGGATTGTTTGAGATTGCTATGGCACTGGTACTGTCACAAAAGATTGGAGTTTTTGTTGCAGTGACACCATAGTCTTGAAGCTGATATTGCATCCAAAGGATTTGAGAGCAACAGCTTCCAGCAGCAACATACTCAGCTTCTGCAGTTGAAATGGAAACTGAATGCTGCTTCTTACTGGACCAGCTTACAAGTCTATTACCTAGCATTTGACAAGCTCCTGAAGTACTTTTTCTATCAATCTTACAGCCTGCAAAGTCAGAATCTGAATAGCCAATTAGATCAAACCCTGAGTCTTTGGGATACCAAAGACCCAGATTGGGACTACCTTTAAGGTATCTAAAGATTCTCTTTACAGCCTTAAGATGAGATTCCTTAGGACTAGCCTGATATCTTGCACAAAGACATGTAGCAAACATAATATCTGGTCTACTAGCAGTTAAATAAAGTAATGATCCTATCATACCCCTATAAGCTGTGATGTCAACAGATTTTCCATTTTTATCTTCATCCAGCTTTTCACCAGTTCCCATAGGAGTTTTCATAGGTGAGCAATCACTAAAACCAAATTTGTTTAAGAGATCTTTAACATACTTTCCTTGGTTTATAAAAATTCCATTTTTAGTCTGTTTAACTTGTAAACCCAGAAAATAGTTTAGTTCTCCCATCATGCTCATTTCATACTTTTTAGACATTAATTCTGAAAACTTTTTGCAAAGTCTTTCACTGCTAGAACCAAATATTATATCATCTACATATATTTGTACCAGCAGAATATCATCATTTACATATGGAATGATCTCATTGCTAATAGAACTAGGGTGTTCAGTCATGGAAGCAACAAATGCAGCAGCAGGCTGATTATAAGAATCACCCATAGCTATTAATTTTTCTGCCTCTGAACATTCTTGGTTATGAAGCAAACCAAAGAGTCCAGGGAGATCAAGATCATGGTAGACAGCACTTAATTTAACAGATGAAATATAATTGTTCCATTTAGGAGGTAAAGAATCAAGAAATTTGCTCTTTAAAACACTATTACTCTTATTAATTCCAACAGCAGCTAAATCATTTACCAAAGCATTAAAGCGGGTATGAGTGTCAGTTAAGGATTCATTTCTCAAAGAGAAGAATCTCTCATACTTCCTTGTTAAGGTAGTTATGGTGGACTCCATGGAAGTAGAACAACCCTCAAACATGACAGTCAATGTACCCCACATTTTCTTTGCTGTAGAACACATTTTTATTGAATGATAAAGGTCTTTGGGCACAGCCTGGACAATGAAATTTCTGGCCTTCACGTCCAAGTTAGCCATTCTCCTATCCTCATCCCCCCAATCTGCCCTATCCTTTACTATGGATTTAACTGTGGCAGGAATGGTTGGATGACCTTCCCTAACCACAGCTTCAATCACTACAGTCTGAGTAGGAACATAAGGACCATCCTGAAGGATGTCAGGCATATTGTTATCGATGGATTCAAGGAACAAAGACATTCGACCTTTCCACCCACTGAAATCATCTTTGTCAAACATGGGTGGTCGGGTTGAAGAACCATTATCAATATAAGATGACATTACGCTTTACTATAAATGAAAATATGCAAGGATCAAGTCAAGTTAATTCTCAACCTGGCTCTGATACCAATTGTTACGTCCAAGGGTGTATCGATATACCAAAGTATATTGTACACAGGATAGTTGTAGAGGGGGGTGAATACAACTTTTCTCGAACTTTACAAACCTTTTAAGCAACGTTTTAAGACTCAAAATACTTAATGCATGTAAAGAACAAGAATCATTAAAACAGTAAAGCAGTAAAGGATAAAAGCATTCTTGAACACAGATTGTGATTTTCAAATGTAACTCTTTATTAAGAAATAATCTATACAAAGAATTACAGGGTTGTTGCGGAATAAAGATAGCCTACAAATATCTAAACAACCCTATGAAATGACAAACAACAATCAAAAAGTTTCAGCTCAAGAGACTCAGCCCAAGCTGATCTCGTACAGACTAAGCTGTGTGTAAGAGCAGAGAAACTTTGTGTGAAGAATGATTCTCAGGAAATGCCACCCATATGCATACAAGGAGTGTTGCTTTTATAGGCGAAAGCTCCTCGTCACTTGGTGTCCAAATCAACCACGTAGTCTTCTTGTATTGGACGATCAAAAGAATAATCGATCGTGCCTTCATCGTACTTGTGGTCCCCCACGTACTGCAGCACATTCTTCATCGTCCAATAAGAGTATGGACACGCATATGTAAACAACCACCAACCTGGATACTAGGAATATTCCTAGTCACGTCATAGTCCTTATCTTCAATCCAGGTTATTATCTTCACTTTGATTGTTGACACAGATTGGGCGGTTTGTCACGGCACCAATCTGCCTAAGTGTTTCCAAGCTGACTGCTAGTTCCAATCTGTCTTCCACTAACAGTTTGGTCCTTTATCTTCAATCCTCCTCTTCGACTTGGATTGAATGCTTTAATATTGTTGATGCAGCTTGAATAACACTTGCTTCCATATAGTATTACAATTACGAACATGAAGCGTGATCTGGGTCAGTTACCTATCGCAAGCTGTGTCAGCTTAGTCTGACCCAGATCCGTTTACAAGAACCAAAAGATTACTAAGTGTTTATAGGTCAGATTTGTCATCATTAAATTTACAACAAACATTGGGACTCAACAGTGTTTATCGACGACATTCTGAATTACTCAAATACAAAAAAGGAACATACTGAACACTTGAAAAAGGTATTGGGATTGTTGAGGAAGGAAAAACTGTATGGAAAGTTCTCTAAATGTGAATTATGGCTGAATGAGGTACACTTTTTGAGACATGTTGTGAGCAAGGATGGAATACATGTAGATCCTAGCAAGGTTGATTCAGTTAAGAATTGGAGAACGCCAGAGACGCCGACTGAGGTTAGACAGTTCCTTGGTCTGGCGGGTTATTATAAAAGGTTCATTGAAAATTTTTCTAACATTACGTTGCTGCTAACGCAATTGACGCAGAAAGACATACCGTATGTTTGGGGCGAGAAACAAGATAAAGCGCTTCAGATTTTGAAGAATAGGTTGTGTAATGCACCGATTTTGAGTCTGCATTAAGGATCAGATGATTTTATAGTGTACTGTGATGCATCATGTCAAAGGTTTGGTTGTGTGCTCATGCAGAGAGGCAAGGTGATTGCATACGCCTCGCGACAACTGAAGGTCCATGAGAAAAACTACGCAACTCATGACTTGGAGTTAGGAGTAGTGGTATTTGCATTAAAGTGCTGGAGGCATTATTTGTATGGAACCAAGTGTGTAATCTACACGGATCACAAAAGCCTACACCATATCTTCACTCAATGAGATTTGAATATCAGACAACGAAGGTGGCATGAGTTACTAAGTGATTACGACTGTCACATTCGTTATCACCCGGGAAAAGCCAATGTAGTAGCTGACGCCCTAAGCCGTAAGGAAAGGGTTAAGCTTAGACGAGTACGTGTGATAAGCCTTATAGTGCAAAGAAGTGTTAAAGATCAGATCGTAGAGGCATAGACAGTGGTTGTTGGTGATGATGAACTTCTCAAGAAGGAATTGCGAGGCATGGAGCAACATTTAGATAAGAGGGACGTTGGTGGATTGTATTTTGTGGACATACTATGGGTTCCTTCTGCTGGCAATCTAAGGACATTGATTATGGACGAGCTCATAATACAATGTATTCGGTACATCTGGGAACTGACAAGATGCACTATAACTTGCGTGAGTTGTATTGGTGGCCCGACATGAAGAAAGATGTTGCTGAGTTTGTAAGTCGATGCGTGACGTGTTTACGGGTGAAAGCGGAACATCAAAAGCCAGCTGGATTACTCAGACAACTAGAAATTCATGAATGAAAGTGGGAGTGTGTGACTATGGACCTTATTACAAAACTACCTAGGACGAAAGAGGGTCATGATATGATATGGGTGATCGTCGGTAGATTAACAAAGTCTGCTCATTTCTTGGCTATTCGCGAGAAGGACCCCACAGAGAAATTGGTAAAGAAGTATATAAAGGAAGTCGTGTCGAAGCATGGCGTACCGGTTTAGATTATTTCGGACAGAGATACTCGCTTCAATTCTCTGGCGAGGGTTTCAGAAGGCCTTTGGGACTAGGATAGACATGAGTATGTTGTACCATTCTCAAATAGATGGTCAGAGCAAGCGTACGATTCAGACCTTAGAAGACATGTTGAGAGCCTGTGTCTTAGATTTTGGAGGTAATTGGGATGACCATCTACACTTAAAAGAATTCTCTTATAACAATAGTTATCATGCGAGTATTAATATGGCACCTTTCAAGGCATTGTATGGACTGAAGTGTAGATCACCTGTCGCATGGGCTGACTTTGGTGATAGTTAGTTGGTTGGGCCTGAGCTTATAGAAGAGGCTGCCGAGAAAATAATTCAGGTTAAAGAGCGACTTAGATTAGCACGTAAACGACAAAAGAACTATGTTGATGTGAGACGTAGACCTTTGAAATTCAGTGTTGGGGATCGTGTACTTCTTAAGGTTTCCCCTATGAAAAGGAGTGGTCAGATTTGTCAAGTGGAAAGCTTGGACCACGATATATCGGACCTTTTGGAAATATTGGAAAGAGTTGGTAAGATAGTTTATTGGTTAAGACTCTCGGAAAAGCTTAAGGGAGTTCACGATGTATTTCATGTATCACATCTTCGAAAATGTCTTGCCGAGGAGGAACATTATGTGTCTATAGATGAAATTCGGACTGACGATTAGTTGGACTTCATTGGAGAGCTCTTAGAGATTGTGGATCGCGTACGCAAACTAAAGAAAACCAAGTATACACTTGTCAAGGTTCGTTGGAATTCAAAGCGAGGGCCTGAATATACTTAGGAACGGGAAGATCATTTCAAGATAAAATACCCCCAATTGTTTAATGGGACTTGTGCAAGTTGAATTTCGGGACGAAATTCTTTTAACGGGGTAATGTTGTGACAACCGTCATCTGAGCGTTCGTTTTCGAAGTACTTTTCCGGTCGTTTTACTTCGTTTCGTTTATGTACGTCCTTAGTTTGTAAGACTTTGTCATGGAATAGATGGATTTATATTTTATTCGAGACTGGGAGCATTTAGACTTTGGAAAAATTATGCGTGGACTCGAGAACGAGAGGAATACTAGTTGTCTTGTGGAAATGCCAAATTAAGTGGAAAACTTAATTTTAAAATAGTTAAAGATTTATTAATCAAATATGGTCATATTTATAGTCGATTGGAAGCCATTTAAAAGTTACAAACATTCATGTCGACAAAATAAATTAACGAGTCTCGACTTTTCTTAATTTGTCTAGTCAACGAATTTTATGTAAGGTCAAAAGTTCTTTCTTTCTTATTGATCTTATTAAATTCAAAGGAATTATACTCAAAGATAATTAAGGTCAAAAGTTCTTTCTTTCTTATTGATCTTATTAAATTCAAAGGAATTATACTCAAAGATAATTAAGGTCAAAAGATGGATTTGTTGTTGTTAATCACTTACAGTTAGTTTTTAAGATCAATCAGATTAAGGTCAAGGCAAGGAGGAGTAACAAAAACCCTAGTCTCCTATTCCCTCCCTCACTTTCACTCTTTTATTTTTCTCTTCTTCCTCCTTTGCGGCTGCTCTCTCTTTTCTCCTCTCTCAAAAACCGATTTTTCCTTCAAGAATCATCATCTCCATCTTGATTTTTGGTAAGCAAATTTACCAGTTTCCATCATAAATCGTTTTTCTTGGGATATCATGCTTTTATACACTTAAATCTGTTTATATATATATATATATATATATACCCAAAAATAATAAAATCCGAATTTATTAGTGATGTTTTGGCATAAAACGCTTAGATCTATGAAGGATTCATGTATTTGAGTCTTGTAATCGTCCTTATCTTTTTCTTTTTCTTTGTTCGTCTTCAACAGTTCTAGGTTTAGGGTTTATGTCATCCACCGTATCCTTTTCTTGATCTCATTAAGCTCAAAGGATTAAACTCAAAGGATTTTTTTAAGTTCAAGATATTAACTTCATCTTTGTGTTCTATCGTTTTCAATCAACTTAGAATAACATCAAAGAGTTTTAACTTCAAAGAGTTTAAACTCAAAGGAATTAACATCAAGATATTTTTTTAAGTGCAAGTGTCGACAGGTTATAATTAACCTCAAAGAGAAATTAACTTCAATGAGCATTTTTTTTAAGTTCAAAAGCATTAAGGTCAAAGGATTTTAACATCAATCTAGTAACCTCAATGACTTTTGTCAGAACCCTTAAGTTCAATAGAAGTTTTACATCAAAGTCTTTTAACCTCAATGACATTTAACCTCAAAGCCTTAACATCAATAAGATTAAGTTCAATGAGTTTTAAGGTCAATGGAATTTAAGGTCAATGGAATTTAAAGTCAAAGGAAAATTAAGGTCAATGAAATTTTAACCTCAGTGAAATGCTACCGTGTTCATTCTTGGGTTCTATCCTGTCATTGTAATCGAGCTAATAAGAAAAGTCTTATCACTTTAAACAATTAATTTGAGATTCAAAGTCGGTCTTGAACATTAAAAGTGTTATTCAAGTAAATATAATACGACATGGAATAATGGCATTTCTTAAGACACTAGTATAGGACATAGACGTGTAAATTAAGTAAGTACTTACTCGGTGACTTGTGGACAGTGTAGAACTTTTGGACAGATAGTGTTCGTGTCTCAGGTGTACTTGACTATTCGTGTTCTTGTTCGTTGATTCTATGGTGCTTGTACTTGTGATGCTTTCAGGTGAGTTTCGTAACCTCTCTTTTTACAATTTTTTTGGGGTGGAAAGTATACTTAATTTTCTAACAGTTTTGTCGATTTCTATTTATGTTCAATATTGAGCCTGTACGTATAGAGTTACTTATGCCATATGACGTGCTTGATCTTGTTTGTATGTGTGTGATTATGTGCTTGTTGGTTGTGCTTTATGACGTGCTTATTGTGTGCATCGGAGACTTGGACTAAGGCAGGTACCGTAAGACCAGACTTTATGACTTTGACGTGCTTATTGTGTGCATTGAGGCATGTACCGTAAGACCAGACTTTGAGACTTTGAGTCTAGTGACTTTTGTGTGCATTGAGGCATGTACTGTAAGACCGGACTTTGAGATTTGTGACTTTGAGACTTTGAGACTTGGACTTGAGACTTGAGTACTTTGACTTATATGGTGTAACTCTGCTCATTATATATTGAACAAAATACTTGTTTTGACTTAAAAGAATCGACAAAAGACTTATTTCTTGATTAGACTTTTTGACTAAAACCTACGAACTCACCAACCTTTGTGTTGACACGTTTTAGTATACTTTTCAGGTACTCAGGCTAATCAGGGATAAAGACTTTCATGCTAGGACTGGACTTTGGAGATTTATGCTCCATTGCTTAAGGCTACATGCCTTGGACTATCCCGTTTATGGACTTATTGTATTAGGTTATCCTAGCATTGTTATGACTTGGAACTCATGTTTTGGGAATATATTTATTATATTCTATTTCATTTAGCAGTATCTATGTAATTCCATGTCGTGCTGTACTTTTCATGACACCTCATGTTTCCGCCAACGGTGGGGTGTTACATATAACACTTGATATGACATATAGAAATTGATTGAGTTTTAAATGTACTTTTCATTGATATAAGTTTCATCAACTAATATATAACACAAACAAAGATATTTACGGTTAAAGTCGGAAGAAAAAGACTTGATCGGTCAAAATAGGACAATTAAAATGGGACGGAGGGAGTAGTATTTTGTTTTCTTCTTTTCGACTTGTATATGTTTGGATAAGTAGTTAATACTTTTGTCTATACATTTTGCAAGGCCGAAAGTCATTTTCTATCTTAGATAAAATCTGGATTCAATCTCTACACCGTCGAGGTAGGGTAAGGTTGTCTACATCTTAACCTCCCACATACACCGTCAAGATACAAAGACCAAAAACCCATAAAAGAAAACATTAGTTGCTTCCTTACCTACTTTTCTTTTTATAGTTTACCATTGATATTTAACCAAATGGTGTAAATATAAATAGCAATAAAGTTTAATTATTTTAAATTGTATTTAACTATTTTGTTTTTCAGGAAATGAAGTGGAGATCAAAGACGACATTCATCATATTCTTACTTCTAACGCTTCAATATTCGCATTCTGAAACGATTGTAAAAAGCCTTCCTGGATATTATATATGATGAATTTCCTTTCACATTTGAAACCGGGTACACATCGATTCTTCTAAGTAACACTTAAGGTCTGTTTGTTCTTTTAACCATTCAATAATTAAATTAATAAAATAACTGAATGAATAAATAATATATGTACAAATTAAATCAATACAATTGTTTTTTGTTATTAAGTCAAAAAAGAACATTTTTAATGACTAAATGGATTAAATATTTTTGATTAAGTCACTACTTTTTAATTTTTAATTAATAGACTAAATAAACACTGCCTTGGCTTATCTTGATGTTTTAGCACTTAAAAATATAACATTAACTTGAGGTTTACGCTATATTCTTTAGTTTAAATGGTGTGGAAAAGAGATGGAAGGGATTGAAAAGAAAGTGGAAGATAAAAATCATAAGTAATTAATCACATTCTTTAGTCATATATAAAATGAAAGAAAAGAAAAGAAAATAATAAGTTATTCACATACTTAAGTTTGAAAGAATGGAAAAGAAAAAGAAAAAAATTGCTAATTTACAATGATGTCCCTGCCAAGTCTCTCGTGGTCTACACAGATATATTTGGCCATGACATATTTAAACAATACAATCACACTCACTTTATTTATAACAAATAGCAAGTATTATAAGTTGCCTAATTAATGTTGTACACATAACATCCACGTAAACTAGAATAATAGATGCTATTATATTTGAGTTTCATCTTACCAAATACTAGTCATGCAGTATACTACAGATGTTGTCACCTGCAAATTAAAACCAAAAACACCAGAAGAAAAAAAAGTTCCATTTGATTTTCAAAAAGTTCAATCCAAGTCCAGAAAAAAAACAAACTAAATGTTGCAGCTAAACAAAACATAATACCGAAAAAATTATTCGCCTAAATCCACAAGCAAATCAAAACAAGGTTCGTCTAAATCCATTAGTAGATTTAGCTTCATTCACTTGAGTTCATCATTTTTTCAAGCATATCCATCCGCATTGCAATAGGACATCCAAGTACTGCACGGGTTTCATCAGGACGTTTCACAAGAAATAGATATGCATTGAATATCTCGTCACGCGTCATATCCATGAGCTCCAGTTACGAGTAGATCTCGTTCTCTAAATAAACACGTTGACTAGAGGTTCTTATAGCTTCAGCGACATTATTAATGGAATTCATAAGGTGACCCTCAAAATCCTTCTCTTCTTCCAACTTCCTTTTCTTTTTTTTCCCTTTAGTTATAGTTGGAAGTTTTGACTGAGAAAGTAATGGGGTTGATGCACCTGGAGTATCATCAACATTGATCAGATTTTCCAAAGTAACCACATTAGTTTCAAGCAGTTGATTGACCGCTTCAATCGTGTCTATCCTCGGCTGATTTTCCATTTGCTGTCTTCTCTCTTTTGCGGTCATAGCAGATGTACCAGATGCTCTATCTTTTGCAAACAACTGTAGCAATTCATCATAATGACAAATTTCTTTTGTTTTCCACTTAGCAGCTTCAGGCTTCTCCTATATATAATCAAATAAAACTCATATTATAATTATAAAAGCTCTCCTTGAATTGGAGGCCATTGTCAAAGAGATATATAATCAAGCTCATGAATATGAAGTATAATTTGAAGAATTAATTTTTGCAAAAAGTAGCTTACTTTGATTAATTGTTCCCATACTTCTTCTTCAGCTTCAATTAGCTTTGTTGCAGGGTTCCATGCAAATCCGCTCAGGGAAACCCCCCTAAAAACATCGTAACATTGGGAAAAGTGTTCTTTTAATGTGTTTAATCTGTTTTTCAGGTGATCTTTCTTGAATTCCTTGTTCAACTTTTCTGTTAGGTTGTTCACCATGTTAGTGTATGCTTTTGGTGTGAAAGAGCCATCGATTCTGTTGCCGTCGTCTTGTTCTTTGATCATAGCTTCAATGAACGCATCATCCATCTTTGCAGTCCATTGAAACCTCTCTTCTTTTCCAGTGTGTCCCTCATTTTGCGTCCTCACTCATGCGAACATGTGTACGGTATGAGCCACTAATGGAGAGGTGCTGAAATAATTCTTCCCGAACTTTTTTTCCATTTAACATCATGTCTCGATTACGTAAACGGTATTTGCTACGGAATCTACGATATGCAATAAAAGCAGCTACCACACAAACCAAGTGAATTGCGGCTAAATGTCGAGTTCCCCTCATTAGATATATGACATTGATCACTGTACATCTATTCACATAACTCAATTATCCTTATAATCATTATTGAAAGAAAATTAGCCATCATATTTGAACTCTCTATATGTATAACAAATTGTTGTTATGGAAAAATTAGAGATAGAACTAAGATATGCAAATTCAAAAGATAACATTTATGATCAGTATATCATGCATCAGGTCTAACTTTATACGCGACACATTTTACAAATTCCAAGTCTGCATATCATTTTGATACACGAAGGCCCAACTAGTACTATGTCAATGTAACCAATTTCTAACATGAACTTCATACTATCAAAACATTGTACAAATTATTTAGCCTGATGAAATGCTATCAAAATACATAACTAAACGGCAACCTTTTAGTGTCATCAGTATTGCATTTATGGATTCTATATCGAGTGTAATCGTTATCTTCGTATACTAGTTACTAGATTCAATCATGGTATATGTAACAAATAGATCATAGAAAATATCGATACATATATAATCTGTTTTAAGATAAATATAGATAAACTAACTTTGCACAAGAAACATGTCAGCAAACTAATCATGATAGTTTGTACCCAAAACAACTAATATACAACTCGAAATAAAAACTTACATGTAAAATATCTAGTTACATACGAAGCAACAAATGATAAAGACAATCTCACAAAATACAGGGGAGGGCTATAAAGCATAAATAAATAATATTAATTGGGTTAAGTGCACGGAAATGTAATCAACTAAGGCCGAAGTTATTGTATACATGAACTTACAAAAGGTTTATTGTATACATGAACTCTTAAAAAAAGGTTATAGGAAACACGTTTTACCTGCTATAACGTTAGCCGGTAACCCTTGTGAAGTCAAGACAAAACTGCTGACGTCAGCATGACGTCAGCAATTTTGTCTTATTCTTATTTTGTCATTTTCTGCAGTTGTTTTTTTTTTTTTTTTTTTTTTTTTCTATCTCTTATTTGTACCACTTAACTTATTGGTTTTTTAACTTTAGTCTAACTTTTTGTATACAAACTTAATTATAGTTTAGTTTTAAAGTTTTTAATTTTTATCAATTAACTTTGGATTTTAACTTTAATCATCAATTTATTTTTATTTTTTTTTTCTACTTTCTATCTCTTATTTTAACGCTTTTAACTTATTTATACCACTTAACTTATTGGTTTTTTAACTTTAGTCTAACTTTTTGTATACAAACTTAATTATAGTTTAGTTTTAAAGTTTTTAATTTTTATCAATTAACTTTGGATTTTAACTTTAATCATCAATTTTTTTTCTATTTTTTTTTTCTACTTTCTATCTCTTATTTTAACGCTTTTAACTTATTTGTACCACTTAACTTATTGGTTTTTTAACTTTAGTCTAACTTTTTGTATACAAACTTAATTATAGTTTAGTTTTAAAGTTTTTAGTTTTTATCAATTAACTTTGGATTTTAACTTTAATCATCAATTTTTTTTATTTTTTTTTCTACTTTCTATCTCTTATTTTAACGCTTTTAACTTATTTGTACCACTTAACTTATTGGTTTTTTTAACTTTAGTCTAACTTTTTGTATACAAACTTAATTATAGTTTAGTTTTAAAGTTTTTAGTTTTTATCAATTAACTTTGGATTTTAACTTTAATCATCTTTTTTATTTTTTTTTCTACTTTCTATCTCTTATTTTAACGCTTTTAACTTATTTGTACCACTTAACTTATTGGTTTTTTTAACTTTAGTCTAACTTTTTGTATACAAACTTAATTATAGTTTAGTTTTAAAGTTTTTAGTTTTTATCAATTAACTTTGGATTTTAACTTTAATCATCTTTTTTATTTTTTTTTCTACTTTCTATCTCTTATTTTAACGCTTTTAACTTATTTGTACCACTTAACTTATTGGTTTTTTTAACTTTAGTCTAACTTTTTGTATACAAACTTAATTATAGTTTAGTTTTAAAGTTTTTAATTTTTATCAATTATTTTTTTTTTTTTTTTTTTTTTTTTTTTTTTTTTTTTTTTTTTTTTTTTTTTTTTTTTTTTTTTTTTTCCCTTACTAACTAACTTTTTTTTTTTTTTTTTTTTTTTTTTTTTTTTTTTTTTTTTTTTTTTTTTTTTTTTTTTTTTTTTTTTTTTTTTTTTTTTTTTTTTTTTTTTTTTTTTTTTTTTTTTTTTTTTTTTTTTTTTTTTTTTTTTTTTTTTTTTTTTTTTTTTTTTTTTTTTTTTTTTTTTTTTTTTTTTTTTTTTTTTTTTTTTTTTTTTTTTTTTTTTTTTTTTTTTTTTTTTTTTTTTTTTTTTTTTTTTTTTTTTTTTTTTTTTTTTTTTTTTTTTTTTTTTTTTTTTTTTTTTTTTTTTTTTACTATTTGGTTTTCTTATTTTTTCTTTTGTATTTTTTTTTGTTTTTTTTTTTTTTTTTTATTCTTTTTTTTTTTTTTTTTTTTTTTTTTTTTTTTTTTTTTTTTTTCTATTTTTTTTTTCTACTTTCTATCTCTTATTTTAACGCTTTTAACTTATTTGTACCACTTAACTTATTGGTTTTTTTAACTTTAGTCTAACTTTTTGTATGTTCATGACACAATAACTTTTCGGCCTTAGTTGATTACATTTCCGTGCACTTAACCCATATTAATTTTATGTAAATTAGACATATTAGTGGAGAAGATGAGAATAATACCTGATAAAAATACTATTGCTAGTGTTGTTATGCCAGTTGTAGAACAGGACGTGGAGTCATGGATATATAATATAATAAGGATAAAGATGTAATTGTAGATAAAATTTGGTTGTTAGGAGTTGGAGTCCTTCTCAATCACCTCATTTTTGGACGGAAAAAGAGGAAAC
This sequence comes from Erigeron breviscapus, assembly GCA_034093135.1. NCBI lineage: Eukaryota > Viridiplantae > Streptophyta > Magnoliopsida > Asterales > Asteraceae > Erigeron > Erigeron breviscapus. The sequence continues at coordinate 263,012,580 of CM067167.1, forward strand.
AAAAAACCATACAACTTCCCACTCTTCCCCTCTCTTCTCATTTCCTTTCCATAATTTAAAAAAAACTTAACAATGCTTTTTTAATATTTTCCCTCACTAATCCTTTCCTTTCTCTCTAAAAAAAACTAAAGAATATAGCGTTAAATTTGGATGCTAAAAACCATATTCTTAATTAGCTATGTGGGAATAGGAGACAAGGAAGAAATACAGATTTTCTACTATTTCGTTGAGTCCGAAAGAAACGCAGATGAAGATCCCCTCATATTTTATCTATCTGGCGGTCCTGGTGCTTCCGCGGTTCTTAGCTTTTTCAATCAAATAGGTACAATTTCTTTAAGAGCTATAGCAATGATGAATAATAATATATGTTAGACATGTTATTTCTCATATGTGTTACTTCTTCCGTCTCATAAAAATTGTGTGTCAACAAAAATTTTTCTTGAATTAAATAGGTATGCTTAATGCAATAGTTGGCTAATTAAATTTATTTTTTTTATCACCTAAACGGAGTTACGAAAAATGTAGCAATATTTTGTTGTAGGTCCACTTATTTTGAACTTAGGTAATGCTTCTGGAAATACCACATTGACACTAAATCCCAACTCATGGACAAAGGTTGAGCTTCAATTCACATATATATTCTGTATTTGAAATTTTATGTATAATTTTATTTTACAAAGGTTGGCTTTACAACAAAAGAAAATCAAAATAGTTGGTTATATTTTTGTAGATGGCGAGTATCATATTTGTTGACATGCCTGCTGGCACTGGATTCTCATATGCAACAACAAAAGAAGCATCAATTAGTAGTGATAGCATTGTAGCCGAACAGGCCAATGATTTTCTTAGAAAAATACATATAAACTTATATATACTCGATTGACCTCCTTCGAATTTTAAACTAAAAATAGCATTGAAGTTTATAAATTCCACATGTTTTGTTGATGTACAAAGTGCAGTTTCTTATTCGCCATCCCAAGTTTTTGAGGAATCCTCTATACATATCGGGCATTTCTTATATGGGAATTGTCGCGCCTATTATTACTTTTGAAGTATATAACGGTAATTATAGTTATAAGTTCGTATAATCAATTTTTAAGTTCGTATTGCATGAAATAGAAGTTGTAATGGTCTAAATATTCTTTTATTTGTAGCTAATGAACGTGGTGATCGACCAACATTGAATGTTCAAGTATATGACGACCAGACTTTTGAACTTAAGAACCCCGACCCTTCTGTGAAAATCAAAACAATAGGCTAATCTAATTTTGATGAATTGTGACTGCAGGGTTACATTCTTATCAGCCCCCTTACTGATAAGTTCATGGACTTCAATTCCAGAGTTGAATATGCTCACCGTATGGCTCTTATTTCTGATGATATTTATAAGGTGATCATTTCTAATATTCATATAACAAGTTATATTGTAAGATTTTATATTTGTATATATTAATGTGATTTTGCAGTCTGCAATAAAAAACTGTCATGGTGTTTATGTGAACACCGAAACATCTAGTTCTCTATGCTTGAATAGTCTTCAAAGATACAAGGAGGTGAGTCGAATTCAATGATTTGTGAAGCCATTTTGGTTTCATCAAAAGTGTACGTAGCCAACTGAAAGTTTTGATTGCGTTGCGTGTAGTGCGTAAGTAGAATAAATTTGGAACATATTTTGGAACCAGTTTGCCAGAAAGAAGATCGGGATCAGCCATATTGCCAAGTAATTAATCTCTATGTCTTCTCTAGAATGTTGATCTTTGTGTTTATAATTAACATGAAAAGAAATTTACAAAGAATATGAAAACAATCCTAATTGTTATCAAAGAATATGAAAACAATCCTAATTGTTATCAAAGAATATGAAAACAATCCTAATTGTTATCAAAGAATATGAAAACAATCCTAATTGTTATCAAAGAATATGAAAACAATCCTAATTGTTATCAAAGAATATGAAAACAATCCTAATTGTTATCAAAGAATATGAAAACAATCCTAATTGTTATCAAAGAATATGAAAACAATCCTAATTGTTATCAAAGAATATGAAAACAATCCTAATTGTTATCAAAGAATATGAAAACAATCCTAATTGTTATCAAAGAATATGAAAACAATCCTAATTGTTATCAAAGAATATGAAAACAATCCTAATTGTTATCAAAGAATATGAAAACAATCCTAATTGTTATCAAAGAATATGAAAACAATCCTAATTGTTATCAAAGAATATGAAAACAATCCTAATTGTTATCAAAGAATATGAAAACAATCCTAATTGTTATCAAAGAATATGAAAACAATCCTAATTGTTATCAAAGAATATGAAAACAATCCTAATTGTTATCAAAGAATATGAAAACAATCCTAATTGTTATCAAAGAATATGAAAACAATCCTAATTGTTATCAAAGAATATGAAAACAATCCTAATTGTTATCAAAGAATATGAAAACAATCCTAATTGTTATCAAAGAATATGAAAACAATCCTAATTGTTATCAAAGAATATGAAAACAATCCTAATTGTTATCAAAGAATATGAAAACAATCCTAATTGTTATCAAAGAATATGAAAACAATCCTAATTGTTATCAAAGAATATGAAAACAATCCTAATTGTTATCAAAGAATATGAAAACAATCCTAATTGTTATCAAAGAATATGAAAACAATCCTAATTGTTATCAAAGAATATGAAAACAATCCTAATTGTTATCAAAGAATATGAAAACAATCCTAATTGTTATCAAAGAATATGAAAACAATCCTAATTGTTATCAAAGAATATGAAAACAATCCTAATTGTTATCAAAGAATATGAAAACAATCCTAATTGTTATCAAAGAATATGAAAACAATCCTAATTGTTATCAAAGAATATGAAAACAATCCTAATTGTTATCAAAGAATATGAAAACAATCCTAATTGTTATCAAAGAATATGAAAACAATCCTAATTGTTATCAAAGAATATGAAAACAATCCTAATTGTTATCAAAGAATATGAAAACAATCCTAATTGTTATCAAAGAATATGAAAACAATCCTAATTGTTATCAAAGAATATGAAAACAATCCTAATTGTTATCAAAGAATATGAAAACAATCCTAATTGTTATCAAAGAATATGAAAACAATCCTAATTGTTATCAAAGAATATGAAAACAATCCTAATTGTTATCAAAGAATATGAAAACAATCCTAATTGTTATCAAAGAATATGAAAACAATCCTAATTGTTATCAAAGAATATGAAAACAATCCTAATTGTTATCAAAGAATATGAAAACAATCCTAATTGTTATCAAAGAATATGAAAACAATCCTAATTGTTATCAAAGAATATGAAAACAATCCTAATTGTTATCAAAGAATATGAAAACAATCCTAATTGTTATCAAAGAATATGAAAACAATCCTAATTGTTATCAAAGAATATGAAAACAATCCTAATTGTTATCAAAGAATATGAAAACAATCCTAATTGTTATCAAAGAATATGAAAACAATCCTAATTGTTATCAAAGAATATGAAAACAATCCTAATTGTTATCAAAGAATATGAAAACAATCCTAATTGTTATCAAAGAATATGAAAACAATCCTAATTGTTATCAAAGAATATGAAAACAATCCTAATTGTTATCAAAGAATATGAAAACAATCCTAATTGTTATCAAAGAATATGAAAACAATCCTAATTGTTATCAAAGAATATGAAAACAATCCTAATTGTTATCAAAGAATATGAAAACAATCCTAATTGTTATCAAAGAATATGAAAACAATCCTAATTGTTATCAAAGAATATGAAAACAATCCTAATTGTTATCAAAGAATATGAAAACAATCCTAATTGTTATCAAAGAATATGAAAACAATCCTAATTGTTATCAAAGAATATGAAAACAATCCTAATTGTTATCAAAGAATATGAAAACAATCCTAATTGTTATCAAAGAATATGAAAACAATCCTAATTGTTATCAAAGAATATGAAAACAATCCTAATTGTTATCAAAGAATATGAAAACAATCCTAATTGTTATCAAAGAATATGAAAACAATCCTAATTGTTATCAAAGAATATGAAAACAATCCTAATTGTTATCAAAGAATATGAAAACAATCCTAATTGTTATCAAAGAATATGAAAACAATCCTAATTGTTATCAAAGAATATGAAAACAATCCTAATTGTTATCAAAGAATATGAAAACAATCCTAATTGTTATCAAAGAATATGAAAACAATCCTAATTGTTATCAAAGAATATGAAAACAATCCTAATTGTTATCAAAGAATATGAAAACAATCCTAATTGTTATCAAAGAATATGAAAACAATCCTAATTGTTATCAAAGAATATGAAAACAATCCTAATTGTTATCAAAGAATATGCAAATCAATCCTAATTGTTATCAAAGAATATGAAAACAATCCTAATTGTTATCTAATTATCATAGGACAAGTGATTGAAAATAAACATATCATGTTATGGGCCCGCATCATGATCAAGTACATATACTTGAATGTCAAGTACAAGGATTCTCAATATGAAATGATATATGCACAAAATGATTTTTCTATGACATATGCTACAATTAAAGTAAGATACCTTGTATCTATGATATATGTTTTTGTATATTGTCATCAGCTATTAGAAATAATCGCTTAAATCCAACACGAGTAATGATTTCAGTTATCTTGTTGTACATGTAGGGCGCGGGTCATTCAGTGTCTCAATACAAGCCGAAAGCAGTTATGATTCTATTAGAGACGTGGCTTGCTAAAAACGAAGAGGTGCAAATAGCCCCAACTTAAGTACAATAATGATGGTAAGATTTGGAGTATTGCTTGTACCGAAAGAAAAAAAAAAAAATAAATAAAAAAGAAATAAATTTAATAAAACAATCTATTAATACTTTATAAAAGAAAAAGTAACTTTAGTTGTATAATAGACAATGATCTCATATTTTACTAAAATTTTCAATTATTTTTTATTCTTAACTCTTACAAGAATTACATATAATTGATTGCGAGTCCATGAATAAAACAAAAACTCTAAATACAATATTTCATATTTACAAAAGTTGCATAATTAATGGAATTGACCATAAAAGGAAACAAAAAAAAGTACGGAATCAATAAAAAAAATTCTTGCTGAATGACAATAAGGCAGGAGATAAAACTTAAAAGACAAAACAATTAAGCTATTTTATTATAAACAATAGACTATGATTTAAACAAAATATTGATTATTGATGTGAAAAAATGAAATTGATTTCTTTATAACCTGAAAATAATCTTATATCAAATATGTTTTTTAAGATTTTATATTGATATTGATTGACAAAATTATTGACTAATTAACTTATAACTTGGACTAATGAGTATGACAGGACTATACACATGATATGAAAATAAAATAAATATTGTGATAAAATGACAAATAATCAAAATTCTAATGTGACAATTAACTCTGTATTTCAATTAAGAGCAAATATATTTTCTCTTAGTTATATAATAAAAAAACTATTTTAAATAAATGGTTGAAATTTCATTTTCCAAGATTAATTAATAGTTAATAAATAATTACAACATGACAACACACATGACATATATTAAATCAAATAATGTTACAAACAAAAGAAAAAAAATAAAAAAAATATGATAAAATGACATTTAAGCAAAAATCCTAGTTATCAATAAAGATAATTAGCACATAATCAATAACATATCCTATATGACATGTTCTTACTAATGCCAACTAAACAAAAACATATCCTCTTTTCTCTTGGTTATATCTAGAGAGATATATAAAAAACTAAAATGTATATAGATAAGTGTGAAATGTTTATTTGAAAACTAAAATTTTTGTGAAAACTAGAATACTGGCCAAAACATACTGTGATCTGAATCTAATACAATGTGTTTTAATTGTGTTTTTTAAAACACAATGTGTTTTAACACAATTGTGTTAAGTTTTAAATCACAGTGTGTTTTTGATAGCGCGTGAAAATCAGAAAATTGTTCAAACACACTGTAATATGAACTTAACACAATGTGTTTTCAAAAAAAAAAAAAACACATTGTGTTAAATTCAGATCACAGTGTGTTTTGGCCAATTTTCTAGTTTTCACGAAAAATTTAGTTTTCAAATGATCACAGCCCGTAGATTAGTAAAATAAAATGTGAGGCCACGTTATACATACGTGGTTTTCTTCTGCGTTACATCTCTTCCAGATGTATGCAATGAAATGCAACTAATAATACCATAAATGAGTGGACCATGACTCCAAAATCACCATGACAGGTTGCAAAATAACAGCCGATAAAGCACAGTCAATTGGTTTAAAGACTGTATAAGAAGGCGTTTTTGTTTTTTACCGATTTTTTTAGTGATGAGTCTTTTTTTTTTTTTTTAATCTTTTTTTTAACAACAAACAGGAAATTGTCTTGACGCTAAGTACTATATAAATTCCTTCTTGTTCTTATACATAACACAACACCTATGACATTTTTCTTGTTCACTTTGAAATCTTAAGTTAAAACTTCATTCAATAAACATGGGAACCTATGAAGAACACACTAAAAGTAGTCTACAATCAATACAAACTCAAAAAAGAATAATATTGATGCCTTTACCTGTCCAAGGTCATCTTACTCCTATGTTTCAACTAGCAAATGTTCTTCATACACAAGGTTTTAAAATAACTATCATACTCCCTCAAAGGGTCTCTCCAAATCAATCAGACTATCCTCATTTCACTTTCAAGTCCATTTCTGATGGATTTTCTGAAATTCATAAATATATGCCTAAGGATCCTGACTCTAGCTTTTTCATTAAGTACCTTAATGAAAACTGCATAGAGTCATTTAGGGAATGTTTGGCTGGGTTGTTAGCGGAACCAGATGAGCCACCGGTGGCTTGTTTGATCACGGATACCGAATACTACTTGGTACAAGATGTGGCTAACTCTCTAAAGGTCCCTCGATTGGTGTGTTGGGGTTGCAATATTGTTTCGGTCCTTGTTTATAGAGATTTATCTTTTTTCTACGATAAAGGTTACTTCAACCTTACATTAAAAGGTCAATATCTCCTTCCCAATCATAAATTTCTTTAACAAATTTTTAATTATTAACGAAATACTAGTAGTTACGATAATACTAAAATTTAAAGTAACAAGGTACGTTTCTCAGGCTATTGAAAGTTGGTTTTTAATTCGTTAATTATTGGGGCATTACAGCCGAATAAAATTTTGAAAGTTATAGTTCTCCTTTTAACATGACATTTTAAATGTGACTGGATTGATGACCCACTTCCGAGTTAATACCAAAATATCTATAATTTATAAAATGTCTTTTTTTTTTTCTTTTCAAATAGTGAATCAAAATGTCTTTTTTTTTTTTTTTTTTTTTTTTTTTTTTTTTTTTTTTTTTTTTTTTTTTTTTTTTTTTTTTTTTTTTTTTTTTTTTTTTTTTATCTCATTTAATATATCTATAATTTATAAAATGTCTTTTTTTTTTTCTTTTCAAATAGTGAATCAAAATGTCTTTTTTTTTTCTTTTCAAATAGTGAATCAAAATGTCTTTTTTTTTTCTTTTCAAATAGTGAATCAAAATGTCTTTTTTTTTTCTTTTCAAATAGTGAATCAAAATGTCTTTTTTTTTTCTTTTCAAATAGTGAATCAAAATGTCTTTTTTTTTTTCTTTTCAAATAGTGAATCAAAATGTCTTTTCTCTTATTATTTAATCTTTTTTATTTTCTAATTTCAAATATAATAAAATGTCTTTTTTTTTTTCTTTTCAAATAGTGAATCAAAATGTCTTTTTTTTTTCTTTTCAAATAGTGAATCAAAATGTCTTTTTTTTTTTCTTTTCAAATAGTGAATCAAAATGTCGCATCCGGTTCGGGTTTTCTAATACTAGTTACTTTTTGGTTTTTTCCGTATGTTTTTCCTTTCGGGTTTTCAAATAATTATACTGAAAACGTTTATTCTTTTTTTGTAACAATATTCACACCATTATTCGGATTTTGCCAAATCGCATCCGGTTCGGGTTTTCTAATACGAGTTACTTCTTGGTTTTTTCCGTATGTTTTTCCTTTCGGGTTTTCAAATAATTATACTGAAAACGTTTATTCTTTTTTTGTAACAATATTCACACCATTATTCGGATTTTGCCAAATCGCATCCGGTTCGGGTTTTCTAATACGAGTTACTTCTTGGTTTTTTCCGTATGTTTTTCCTTTCGGGTTTTCAAATAATTATACTGAAAACGTTTATTCTATTTTTGTAACAATATTCAGATTTTACCACATTGGATCCCTTTCAGGTTTAAAATTTAGGGGTTACTTCTTGGTTTCTTACATTTTTTTTTTCATTTGGGTTTTCAAATAGTATATCAAAACTACTTTTTTTTGCTATTGTCTTTGAATAAATATCATATCATATGTCAAATATTTTAACAAACATATATAGCGACACGTCATCAATAACAAAACATAATCGTTTTCAGGTTTCCAAACAATATATTAAAAATTTTTATTAACTTTTTTGTGGTATTGTCTTTGAATAAGTATATATTTTACATGTCAAAGTTTTTAGAAACATAAATCATCAATAACAAAAAGTAATCGAACTAATTGAAAGCGCGCAACGCGCAGACGGAAACTATTGTGGTTTTGCCTTTAAATAAATATATTAAATATATATTTGATATGATAAACTTTTAAACAAACTTATCCATGACAGAATGTTTGTTAATTCAATGCAAGTATACTAAATAACACAATCGTTTCAACACGACAATTGGTGCCCCGCAACGCGGGGCCGGAAATTCCCTAGTTATTACTAAAATGGTGTAATTTTAAAACTATTTATTGAAATAATGTGTTTTTTAAAAAGTATTTCCCAAAATAATGTTTTTATAAATTTTGTATCATTTTGCTTAAAAACTATGTGATTATAAAACCTAATATAGATATGAGACTTAAGTTGACATGCATAGAAGAGGTTTCAATGGATCAATAATTTTAAAACTATTTATTGAAATAATGTGTTTTTTAAAAAGTATTTCCCAAAATAATGTTTTTATAAATTTTGTATCATTTTGCTTAAAAACTATGTGATTATAAAACCTAATATAGATATGAGACTTAAGTTGACATGCATAGAAGAGGTTTCAATGGATCAATAATTTTAAAACTATTTATTGAAATAATGTGTTTTTTAAAAAGTATTTCCCAAAATAATGTTTTTATAAATTTTGTATCATTTTGCTTAAAAACTATGTGATTATAAAACCTAATATAGATATGAGACTTAAGTTGACATGCATAGAAGAGGTTTCAATGGATCAATAATTTTAAAATATCTCATTTAATATATCTATAATTTATAAAATGTCTTTTTTTTTTTCTTTTCAAATAGTGAATCAAAATGTCTTTTCTCTTATTATTCGCTAATTTATTATTATTCACTAATTTAAATATCTTCATCAAATATAACTATAATACCTTAATGATAATTTACAACATATATATCTCAATTCTTAAAATAAAATTCACCATCCTATTTTATATGAATTACCTTTAAATTAATAACTACACCACGGTTGTCACCATTGTCGTATTGTGCTAGTACCTCTCTAATATTATATAAATAATAAATAACTTCTTTTAAAAAAGTTTATTTTAATAAAAAAACTGTTGCACGTTTTAATTCTCTTTTACTACTGCTTACAGAAGAATATATATATATTTACTATTATATCTTTAAATTTTGGATTGTTTGTTTCCATATTTATATATTTACTATTATATCTTTAAATTTTGGATTGTTTGTTTCCATATTTTATTTAATGGGTAAATTAAACTTTTAGTTTTTGATGTTGGTAGTTTTTGCACTTTTAGTTATTTTCAATTTTAATTTCAATTTTAAAAAGAAACAGTCAAACAATATATATAGTCTATCGGTATATTATACCGTATTAAAACTAGTTAACAAATAAAAAATAAAAATAGATCTAAAAATCCATATCCAAAATAAAGCCAAAACAACAAGTCCAAAATAGTCTTAAAGAAAAAAAGGTTGGTGGGTCAAAAGTTGGACAAAAGAACCCAGATGAAAAATGTTGCTGGTGGGTCATAACGATGCTCAAAATTTTGCCAAAAGGCCCAATTAACAAACTATAAAAAAAAAGAGAAAAGAAAAATAGACCAATATAAACAATATCTCAGATAAGACCAAAACAAGAAGTTTAAAATAGTTGAAAAAAAGAAAAACGATTTTGGTCTGGGCAGTGGCCAACACTGTTAAACATCATGACTTTTAATGAAAATAAAGATGAAAATATGGGAAGGGATATTCATATCATAATTCTTGATTTATTTATCTGTATAATATGCTTTAAAAGTTATACAATGTTAATATTTATGCTACAAATATCACTTCTTATATAAAATAATAGAAACCTTAAGATAAGTTAGGATGAAAGGTGTAGTGTCAATTTTTTTATTTTTGGCACATTTTGGTAACAAATTATAATCAATAAATTGCGACACAAGTTCGTGTCAAATCTTGACAAAATTTGGGAAATAGTAGGTAGTAGTGCCAAATGGTGCCTGAAACAGTAAGCATATGGCCTGAAAACTAAACGAAACTTGAACTGTAAATAAGATTGGTCTCGAAAATTGGGGGTCAGAAGTTCGGAAGTCTATGTGCCATGATTGCCAACCCGAAGGTTTACCCTGCCAAGATACGCCCCGGATCAAATAGTCTCATTTTTACAAAAATAGTTATCATCATCACCGGAAACCTATTAGTGGGTTTTCTTGTATGGATGGTTGTCTGTTTTGCACTCAGTGAATAGGTGGGCTAATGGCACGTCAATTATCCAATTTTCTGTTCAGAAAAAAGGGCTATTTATTTTCAAACATCTAAAATGAAATGTTTACATGTAGAGAGTAACACATAAGCTTATATGATTTTCTTTTTTTAACGGCCAACTAAACACTTTGTAGTCTGAACTTTGACGGGTAAACCGATAACTGAAGGCTACCGTTAGCTGGCCAGACCGAGCCAAGCCTCGTTTGTCCCACAAGGCCACGATCCAGGGAAAACCCATAAACCCGATCGCCCGTACACATGACGGCGAATTATTTGTAAAACTCGATGTTTGCTAAGACTTGAACCGTCTGTCGAGGGATTGGTTGCTTATATACTTGTTGATTAAGAGTTAATTATTTTAACCTCCAGAGTCCAAAGTGAAATATAGATTTACAATCAACAATTTTCTGTTAACCTTCCTCTGATATGGTTTGTTGTTAATTGTCTGCTAATTAAATATAGGAAACTGAAAATCTGGTAAATTTTTGAAGGAAATAAAATGCAGCTTAACTTAAATGCATTATCAATCTATTCTAGCTAGAGAAAACATGCATTGTCATATATATATATATATAGTAATTATATTATATTGTCCTGTATTCGATATGGCTTTGATGCTTTCAGATTCAGAATTTGATGCGCGGGTGCCAGAATATCCGATTTTGAAAGTCAGAGACATTGTAAAGGTTGCACCTAAAAATAATTCAAAAGGTTATGCGGATTATAAAGTCGAAGTGGATAAACAAATGAAGGCATCATCAGGAATCATTTGGCAATCCTTCAGCGAACCGGAAGAAGCTATACTAGAAAACCTGACACGAAATTATCCAATTCCAAGGTTCACTTTAGGCCCACTTCAGATGTATGCTCCTGATTTCGCAAACAACCTTGTTGAACAAGACCGAACCTTTTTCTCATGGCTAGATGCTCAAGCCCCCAAGTCAGTGATATACATAAGTTTTGGGAGCGTTTCACATATAACTAAATCACAATTTCAAGAAGTGGCGTATGGGTTAGCCAACGTCACTTGTCCATTCTTGTGGGTGGTTCGACCAGGTGTGGTTAAGGGTTCAGAATGGCTCGAGTGGTTGCCTGACAAGTTTCTTGAAACAGTTGGTGACAGGGGACGCATAGTGAAATGGTGTCCACAGAGAGAAGTGTTAGCACATCCTGCGACCGGGTGTTTTTGGACTCATAGTGGATGGAATTCAACACTGGAGAGCGTGTGTATGGGAGTTCCTATGATTTGTACACCATGTGATGTAGGACAACCCATAATTGCAAGATATGTAAGTGAAGTTTGGAAGATTGGTGTTTTGTCGGAGGATGATCAATTTGAAAGGATAGGAATCGAAAGAGAGATCAAAAGAGTAATGTTTGATAAAGAAGGCGAAGAGATGCGCCAGAGAATAAGTCGTTTGAAAGAGGAGGTAACCATGTCTTTTGATGAAGGTGGATCTTCACATAGGTCGCTAAAGAGTTTAGTTGATTATATTTCATCACTTTAACATCAAAAATCACTTGCATTTCTATGTATTTTGGAAACCAAAAAAAGCCTTTGTTGTATCATTAGATATGAATAATTGTTGTTTTAATGTTCAATAATGAAATAATTTTAGTGTGGGAACTCAAGCTATAAAATTTGATCATATTAAACAACATAGTTTCATAAATGTGAGTTACGAATCAGAAATGGCAATGGGACAAGTTTTGCAAATTGCAACAAGAATTTCAGTAAGAACCTTACAATTTTAATGTAAAGTTTCCATTTTCCTCTTAATGTACTATATGTGCTTGCATATGTTAGCTTTTGTTTGAAAAGTTTTAAAATTTTAGCGGGTTAACCCAAACTGACCAGATTGACCCATGACCTGCTTGACTGGTTTGCATAACTACCCTTTTTAATCTGAAGCCAATTTAACCCGTTAACCAACCTGACCCGAACCACCCAGTTTGCCACCCCATAGCCTATCCAGATCAGAATCACAAAATATTGTTTCCCTTAATCACAATATACTTTTATTAATATATGTCATCTTTAAGTGAAATTTTTCCTACAGTTAGCAAAGTTAATTTGATAGTACTATTTTTCTTCATAAATATATGCCACAACAACCGCATCACAGCACCTGCATCGTACAAAAAATGTGTCAATTTTTATTATTAATAAAAAAAAACACTCCCTCTAAGTCTGGTACTATTAAAGCAAAATTGATTTAATTAACTTACATGTGATTCAACTTAAGATTTATATTAAGTTGACCATTACTTAAATAAAGAATCTTTTTAACAAGACAAAGTAATGCTACAGTACTATTTATATATTATCATATCTGGGGCACACATATATAATGTGCATCAGTGCATATATATATATAGAGAGGTTTGGAGTGAATAATGGAGCCAAAAAACAAAATGCAAATCTATCTAATCATCCTCGTGCTCATACTGCAATTGCACATGTTACCCTCGACATGTTCCAAATCGATCGTCAAGTATTTGCCTGGCTTTCCAGGCAATCTTCCCTTTACTCTTGAAACCGGGTAAGTGTCTACTGTGTATAAACTTCGACATTAGTCGAAGAAAAATTATAGTAACTGATTGTCAATACTAGCATTATATTTTACCCGCAATAAGTTTCTGTATAGTACTTGTGGCCAATTTGATGATATATAAGGTACTAGTGACAACTCTAATAAGAAATTCGAACTGAGTAAATTTATTGTCTATACATATTTTTTTCATATAGCTCTAGAAAATTCAGAAATGACAACTCATTTGAAAACATTGATGGTGGGTAAAGATAAATTGTTACATGTAGAAAAACTTTCTTTTCTCGATCAAACGCGTTTTTTTTAAAATTAAAATAAACAATGCACATTGTGCTGATCTTGTAATTGAATTGCTTATGTGTTCACAAGCTATGTTGGAGTCGGAAAAGGCGAAGAAGTGCAGTTATTTTACTACTTTGTCAAGTCTGAAAGAGATCCACACAAAGATCCTTTGCTTCTTTATCTCACTGGTGGTCCAGGGACATCCGGCATTATTCCCTTCCTTTGTCAAATCGGTAACTTTCTATGTTACATTCAACTTATTTTTTGTGACTACGTCACTATAATTATATTGAGACAAATTGACCTTTGTTATTGTTTACACATGTTTGGTGATCATATATAGAGGGTAGTTCAAGTTTGACTAAGTTGACAGATATGTTTTGATATATAAAATGGCATATCTAATAGGTATTGCTTGATTTAAGAGAATAAGAAAATGATCTGGTTGGTCCCTGTAGTATGGCAAAATTAGTTATGGCACCTTTATTAAATACTAGCAAATTTTCTGGCTTTGTACTTTATTGACTCATTATATGTCCATATATTCAATGTCCTTATTTTTAAACAATTTGCACGTTAAGTGGTTATATAGATGTCTTTGAAATAACCCACTTCAGGCAGTAGATTTTCTAGTTTCTCTACACATATGTTGATCAGCTAGATTCTTGTTGTTGAATGAAGGTCCACTTAACTTCAAATACACAAACGAAACAAAGACTGATGCAACATTGAAAGTGAACCCGTATTCATGGACAAAGGTTATTAATTTGGATTCTTTCGATGTTCGATATGCTTCATGTACATCTTTCATCACGAAATTAAATGATCTAAATGCTTCTAGTGTTCGAATTTGCAGAAGGCTAACATCATCTTCATAGATTTACCTGTCGGCACTGGATTTTCCTACGCTAAAACATGGGAATCATCGAGGAGCAATGATTCCTTAGTAGTTACTCATGCATACGATTTTATAACAAAGGTAAGACCACAAACAATAAATTGCCATAGTACAAAATTTGGTCAATATATATCATGCTAATGAAGGTAATGTGTTATATGGAGTAATTAATGTGTACTTTTTGCTTATTGAAAGAGCATAATAACCTCAAAATTTAGAAACCTCCAATATAATCCAATCAAAATTTATACCAAGGTTGATCTTGAAGATACAAGTAACGAATTCAAATATATAAACAATTTTTTTTTATAAATGATAATTAACGTTATATATAAATAAAAAAAGATTTGGTGCCCTTGAAAATATGGGCCGTTGGGTTTGCCCCTCCCAAGGGCCGCCCCTGGTATATACGATATAGCTTGGTTAAAAGAAAGTTGAATGCAATGACATTTTGAACTATATACAAGAAGTGTCTCATAGTTTACATGGCAGGGTGGCTCAAGAATGATTTGTTAGCTTTTGATTGTGTTTTAATTGATATATTTGCAGTGGCTCATGGACCATCCGACGTTTGTCAGGAACCCATTGTACATTACAGGGATTTCATACATGGGAATTGTCATTCCAAGAGTTGTTTCAAAAATATATGATGGTTTGCAATCGTCTATCTAGTTCAAAAACGGGCATACAACTTTTTCTTGAAAAACCAAAAAAAACTTCTTATGAGATATTTGACATTAGCTAAATATTAGAACAGAAGTTAGTATGTATATATGGTTGTGAAACATAATGTTTTATCACATTTCCTTTTTGTAGGCAATGAACACAATCTTCCACCCAAATTGAACATCAAAGTAAGCCAATATCTTACATAAAGTTTAATCAACTATATATAGACATGTTATCTTATTCGATCTAATTCATTTGGTCGATGCAGGGTTACTTGATCGTGAACCCTCTTACAGATAAGTTCATAGATTTTAATTCAAGAATTGAGTTTGCTTATCGAGCTGCACTTATAGAAGATGAAATATATGAGGTACTTGTGAACGGGTCGGGTCATTCATACCATCTTTATAATAGTACTTTTTCTTCTGTTCTTTTTAATCACTTTTGAATTGTGTTTAACTTTTGTAGCCAGCAAAAGAACATTGTGGAGGTAAATACATATATGTAGATCCAAACAACACAATGTGTTTAAGTAGTCTTCAACCCGTGAATGAGGTGAGGCAATTATTGAATTGTCTGCATTTTTTCATATTACTTATATAGTGTATTCAGTATCACCCCTTAAATATATGTTTCGGTTGCAGTGTATAGCTCGAATCAACCTAATACACATCTTAGACCCACTTTGTGATCGACAAGACCCAAATCTAATTTGTCGGGTAAATCCTAGACCTTC
The DNA here is from genome assembly GCA_034093135.1 of Erigeron breviscapus. Taxonomy (NCBI): domain Eukaryota; kingdom Viridiplantae; phylum Streptophyta; class Magnoliopsida; order Asterales; family Asteraceae; genus Erigeron; species Erigeron breviscapus. Next base: position 263,028,612 of record CM067167.1, read on the forward strand.
CTGTTACGCGCATTTTTCTTTAAATATATTTTGAAGTCGTTTTTTAACAGCATATTTCCTTTTTATAGGACTCCATTTATTCCTATGCTAATATTTGGGCAAACACTAAAGCCGTAAGACAAGCTCTTCACATACGTAAGGTATGTTAATCAAATTATTCAAATCGAACAAAATTTGATAATGGTAATGAACAATGATAATGATTGTGCATAACATTTGTATTGTGAGTGTGCAGGGAACAATAGACAAATTTCAGTTCAGCAACTCAAGTATCGCAGGTAGATTTGGGAAAGCAGACACCATATATTTCTCATATAATATCTTCAGCAGCGTATCCTACCACAAACAACTGAGCAGTAAAAAATGCCAAGCTTTGATCATCAAGTACGTGATCACTCTTACTCTCTCGATCCCTCTCCCTCAAACCAGTTATATTCGTGCCTTCCTAGCGACGCTAATAAGCTCATATATCATTCAAACAAACTAAATATATGAAGGTTAAGTTTTGTATCTGCTACTATAATTTTTCTAGTATATTTACATATATATACAGTGGTGATCATGACATGACTTTTCCATATATGGGCGTGAAGCAATGGATAAACAGTCTCAATCTTAGAGTCGTAAGCCCATGGAAACCATGGTTCATTCGTACCCAAGTTGCCGGGTAAGTTCATAGTTACTTCCTAATGCTTCTTGACATACAAAGTGTTGTAATTTATACTAAATGATACATTTATGCTACGATATCTTTTGGGTCTTCACACAGAGGATCACAAGTAATGTTTCATATGTGGTGATCATTCAAATTTTTACTGTTCTGCAGATACGAGAAGACATACTCCGAAGCCAACTACAGTTTGAAATATGCAACTATTAAGGTAAGTTCGATATTTCTTTATATACTTGATGCTGGACAAAAAGTTATGTGTTTCTGATATATTTTTTTCCCGAAATTTTATCTGTCAATATGCTTCTTAAGAAAGTAATAATGTCATTCGTAAGTGTCCAAGTCTAGGTAAAACTTATTTTGTGCATCAGTGTAAGTATTCTGGATAACTTTAAAGACGAATTAGTATCTAAACAAGCTATCGGTTTTGCAGGGTGCTGGTCATTCTATAGCAATATACAAGCCTGAAGAATTGATGGTCTTAGTGCAAAAATGGCTTGCTTCTCACGCTGACTCTACAAAATCGTAGACACTTAACTAACAAAATAGTTAGCCAAACAGTAATTTATTTTGATTAAAATTGATCGACTTTGTTTTACTGCTTATGTACAGTAAAACCAGTTTTACAGTCACATACATTTATTGGCAGAGATGTCAAGCTTGGAAATTAATAATGTTATCTGTGCCAAAAAAACTTCTTGTATGAATGTTAAAATGTATTAGAAATTGAAAATTGAGAGGTAATAGCATTGTGGTTACTGCTTAAATGAATGAAACAATTTGAGATAAGACCATGCAAATTCATATTTACGGAATAGGTAACAGCAAGCAATGTAGATCTAATCCCACTTGACCCAGTCCGTTACCTTTTACTTTTCGAACAAGGAGTCTGGACGCTTAAAACTGTCATATGATTCAAAAGTACACCCAAAACATCAAGATGAGAATGCCACGTGTTATTTACTTATCTCCAGGAATGCCACGTGTTATTTACTTATCTCAACGTGAATCTACGCCTATTCACGTATAAAGTTGACCCTTGAGATGACATTATAAGGCCTGCTAAGCGATTGCCATAGAGAAGTAGTTTGTTTCACGCTGGAGCCAAATGTGTGTGGATATCAGGCGACCTTTAAAGCCATGAGCCAAGGCAAAGCCAATCAAGCACATAATGTTATGTGCTGCCATGATGAAAGTCCATGTACAAGGTTGTGGTATGAAATGTCAGTGGCAGAATCTGAAGAGCCAAAAGGTACTGTTTATAGGGTGAAGTGTTAACTGTGTAGGTTCCTGGTAATACTTGTAGTCTTATTGGAGTTGTCTTAACTCTTAACAATTAACCTGTAGTACATGTCTAAATAACACAAGAAAAAGAAAAGAACATATAAAGTTTTTGAAAGAAAAACAAAAGTTGCGGTCATAATATAACACATTGTGTCTAAATAGTCTTGCACACTCAAAACTTGTGACAAAATTATGTCATCTATAAATCAAGAGTACCAGTTCTAGCCTCTCCTTACATCAATAAGATAACCAAAATACTATAATCCCTTCAGTATCCTATACGATTATCAAACAAGTAAGAAAATGTAAAAAATGAAATCGAGCAATATCCTCAGATAAGTAAAAAGAAATGACAAGAACTACACTCTGCTACACACTTATACGACCAAGTTCTTGTGTACAAAAGACAAGATATGTAACGGGCATTAGCAACCGGATATATGGAAAAATTACATGCCATGGTGGACATGGTCGCTTAAAGTAGAGCTCTTGGTTTATCTGATATTTTGCCTAATCTTGATCATTCGTTTCAGAGTTGCTAACCAGAAACTGCACTCATCCCAGTCACTTGTGGTAAGATCCACCTGTGCCAAAATATGAATACTAGATTGTAAAACCTTTTGGGTTAACCCAATAAATAATTCCGGTGTTAAATATGATTACAAAAAACATTATCTTATTACAATACTACTCCGATATTTTGAATAAAGCAGTTTGGTTTGCATTTACTAAAAATATACTTTTGGCTCCTTTTTGACCAGTTTTCCTACTTCACCCATTAAGATATAAAAAATAGATCAAATCAACCTGCTTAAAAGATGAGTCAAAAATGTCACCTACTAAGATTGAGAGTTTAAGAAACATACCTGGATTTTGAGGGCAGTAGGAAAGTCACCACGATCCAAGCATTGACAGAGCTGCACAAGCTTTTCAGCGGCATTTTTGGATATATCACCACTATTTAGTTTGGCAAACAAGGCACCAAGTTTTTTCGAGTTATCATCGATCTCACGCTTCTTAGCTGGAACGGCATTTGAACCTCCCAATGCTTCTGATGTCTCGTTTAGAAGTCTAGTCAAAGTTCCAATAACTGGCTTTTGTTGGGCTGAACACAGAATTATATTGATTAGCTTTTACCGAAATAGGAAGAATGAGAATAAACAACAATATTACCTGGTACATTTGTCACATCAGCTGTCTGTACAGTTGGAGGAGCTGCAGGAGGGGCAGCAGGTTGTGGAGGAGTAGGAGGTTGCATTTGAGCTGAGGAAGTTCTTTGCAATCCTGTATTGTTAACAGGCATAAATCCCCTCACTGGTGGGGTCACACCCTGTGATATCTTTGGCCCGATAGTTGGAACCATGGGAGATGGGACCGGACCAACTGAAACAGGTCCCGGGGGTCCGGGTTGGTAGCCGGAGTTGGCATTCCCCTGAGACTGGTCAGCATATGCATCATGAGATTTTAACAGTTAGAACTTTTACACTTACTAAACACTAATGAATTATAAGAAAACTATATATACATACAGGATATAGTTGTGAACCCAAAGTCGGTGCCTGCTGGTATTGATCCGCATTTCTCATAATCGGTGGTGTTGTAGGAACAAAGACTTTGGGAGTAGGCTGAGTTGTAACCGGAGATGGATTGAATGCTGCCTAAAAGAACATAATACACAACTATTTTCAATCATATGCAACTTGCAACATTTGGAATACAGTAGCATAGTACCAACACAATTTAACACAATAATTTATATAGTTGTATGGTATTTCGAAAGTAGTAACTAATGACTTTAAAAAAATTATAGAAAAAAACTAATGATGACCCGTGTGTATTTTTTTAAAACAAAAAAAGAAATTATTGTTTTGTTTATACTCCTATTTATTAAGTGAAATATAATCAACTTAGCCATAAAATTGGGTAATTAAACACACTAAAGTTATTAAAGGGAAAGTATTATTACTTTGAATGTCTGAGAAAGGATATATGTGTATTTCAAAACTTGAAACTTAGGGCATGTTTAGTTGTGGAAAATGTTTTCAAGATTTTCATTTCTAATATTTAAGAAAATGGAAGGAGATTTCCATCTCTAGAAAACAAATGAAAATACTGAAAATGCATTTAAAACTAGAAAATGCTATTTTCATGTTCCATATTAGAAAACATGTTATAATCTACTTGGTGGAGTGCGAGGGGTGACCGGGGACAGGGGCGGGGGGGTTAATGTAAATCGAGATTTTTAAAGTTGGAAAATGGAAAATGAAAAGTGGAAAACAATAAAAAAAATGTGTTTTCCAATTCCCATTGAAAAGTGGAAAACAGTGTTTTCTGTTTTCTTGGAAAACATTTTTGGAAAACTATGATGTAATCACGTTTTATGTTTTCCATGTTTTCCTGGAAAACAAAAATGGAAAACAAAGGGTGTTTTCCCTAACTAAATGCCCCCTAAGGGATTTATATAATGATTTAAATGCTTTTTAATGTTAGTACAAATATATGTATTTTTGAACTTCAGTTGTTTTAGTACCGGTGGAACGTTAGCCGTGGAAGATGGAACAAACATAGAAGGTTGATGTGGCTGTTGATATTGTGTGTTGTATACAGGGGCATGTGGTTGTTGATAACTCTCACGTTGATAAGTGTTCTCAGCCTACACGGAACAAACAGATTATACAAATCCCATTAGTAAACCATATGTAAATATATTAATGAGCAGGGTAAATAAAGAAACACCTGATAATAGCTTCTAGAAGATTCAGCAATATTGTTTGTTTGGTGGTTTGCATCATATACAGCTGGTACTTGAGGTTGAGACTGAACAAATTCAGTAGACCCAGTTGCCTCTTTCTCTGATAAAGCAAACATATAATAATTACAGACCCACAACGAATATAAGAACGTAGTATATATGCAGCAATAAAAGGAATATGATATGGCTAGTTGATACAAAGTATCGCTAGACTGGCACAAGGATTACCTGGTTGAGATGAGAGAGCAATCCGTTCTCTTAAGATGGCAAGTTCAGGAGACAAATCTTCTGTTCCCATTAGCTTCAAATATTCCATAGCAGTTGTCAAAAGTCCTTGACTTGCTAATATCTCAGCATACTTCTCAACAAGCTTGCATAAAGAAGCACTGAATCTCTTCTGGCCCGTTGCTAAAGCAAGAACCACAGTCTTCTCCATTAAATCCTAGCACAATAAATGACATAATAAGCTTTTTCTTATTACTTTTCAGAAGGAAAAAAAATATAGAAAAATCATAAGAAACTTGTCACAACCAATTGCTTCTCTTACCTGAAGAAGGCCAACATACGATTCTCCATTGTGTTCGGCAGTAACATTCTTGGACCAGATTTCGACTGTTTTATCAATGTTCCCAGCACATATGTAACAAAGAGTTGCCGCTAGAGTATTACCAGCTTTTACAAGCCTAGAAGCAAGAATATCACAAAGTAAAGTCCACTCCTCTTTTTGTGCAAACTGTGATGGCATATGCATAATTAGTGACTCAAAATAAATTAATAATAATGATAATAAGCAAATCAAATTGAATGATCTGCTGCAGCATATACTATAAATTTTTTAAGTTTTTCGGTACTGTTCATAACTTACAGTGCAAAGGAGAGCAAGTGTTTCCTTCCAAGATTTCAGTGGTCGGATATTAACTAGACTAACCAGATCATTGTTCACCATTGCAGCAACAACCTGTAACCGAGAAAAACATAGATGCTAAATTAACAGGAGCTCCTGCTAAACTTTATATATTTACAAATTAAACTGGCAAGTGGGAAATGACCTTTAGGTAGGGAGAACGGTTCTTCTTTAGGTATTCATCACGTGTGGTCTCCCACAAGGACTGACCACCAACCTGTGCAATAACTAAAGCATCTGCCATCTTATCTGCCGCAATACACTGGGCAACAGCACCCTTGTAATCTCCAACAACCAATGCACGTTGTACAGCGTCATTAAATGAAGGGTCAGTGAGGCCACCATGTAAATCACTTTCCGTTGTTTGTTCGTCCACAAAGGGAACAGACTCTTCGGTATTTTTCCCCGGAGTCGAGACAGGTGTGTCACATTTAGGACTTGGAAGATTGTTAAAGAAATCTTCCCCGTTATCAATAGGTGTTAGGTTGCCTCCTGCAAACTCTTCTTTCTTTGCTTCATGTTCTTCAAAATTGAGAGAGTTTACATCATGAGATAGTTCTTGAACATTATCATTCACTTCTGCAGGCAAAGAAAAGCCAAGGTGGTTTAAAAGCTTTGTCCTAGCTGTTCCTTCATCTTCAAACATCACCTTCAAGAATCCCCATGTTTCTCTTTCCTCCTCAGATCTAAATTCAGACAACAAATCACATACTTAATAAGACGGGAACCGGAAAGTAGAGGTAACAAGAAGGGATTGTTCGGTGACAGGTCTATACAAGTTTGGGTGAAACTCGCTATTTTATATACATGTCGAAATTGGTCGGTCCAAAATCGACTATAACCACGTTGTCCAAAATAATTATAAAAAAAAAAGTATAAAGGCGTTAATAATAATCATTAAAATAATATTATTACAACAGTAATTTAAATTTTCTAGCAAAAACATTAAGAAGGCTGTAGGCATCAAAAAGAAACTTTGGCCAAACCTTAACCGATTGACTGATTCCCCTATAATCTATTTTATGACTTCACCCGTTTGAGATGAAAACACAAGCGAAATCAACCCATCCATACATATGTGGGTCAAAATTGACATCTCGTTTGGAAACAATATGCAACTCATTATTCTCATAGAAACATACTCAGATTGTTGAGATTTGTTGTCACATAGAGCTCTGAACGAAGCTCTATCTCCGCTTCGCATTGCCTCTTCAAATTCAGATGAAGTACTTACTAAATTGTGTTCAGTAACCAAGTCATGAACATTGACCTGAAGCATAGAGAAGGCTGTGAGTTCATATTCTTACGAGTAAACGACATTTTTATCCCTGTGCTTTCAAAATAGACTGATGATGGTCTCTTGACATCTCTATTTGCCTTTTTCAACCTTAAATAGTTGCCAATTTAGCCTTGGTTCAACAGTAATGCGGATGCCCAAAATAGCATCATCAGTATTAAAGCACAGGGAGTGCAAACACCCAGTAAGTATACCTCTGAAGGTCCAGAAGAGCCAGTTGAATGAAAAGAAACAAGCTTGCCCCCAAAGCCAAAAGAAACTCCAGCTTTACGTTGGTACCATTTTGGGGCTTTCAAAGGTGCTGCACAGAGTTATACACAAGAAAAAATATATATGAGATTATCAACTTTTGCCAGTCAGTATTATTTAGAAAATGGTTATCAGTTGTATCAATATAAAAAAGGCATAAATACGAAAAAGGCACGTCATCACATTGTACAGAGCTGAATTACCTGAGCCATAGTAATTCTCCCCAGCACCATATCGAGCACAGGCCTACGAAAAAAAACAAATGTAAGCTTCATAAAGAGTTAGTAGATAAAGCTCATTATTTCCCAACAACCACATAAACATGCTTTGGAAGCGAACATACATTTTCAGATCATGAGTGGTACAACACTATTGCAGAAAAGATAATGAGAAAAACGAGACATGAGTAGATATAATGTTGCAAACCTCAATATTATAAATGCCAATTTTTCCATCAAAGGAAGATGCAGATATGATCCCAGGTATCTTTGGATACCAGTACACATCAAAGTTCCAATTGGTTCCAGCTGGAAGTTCAGAAACAATCTGCATCATATTAAACGTAGGTTACAAACTTACATAGTAAAAGAACAAGGAGTAAACTGATTGAATTTTATAAAACTAACAAAAAGGACATCTGAAACAATTAAAAAAAAACTAACAAAAAGATTTACAGACCGCAGCAGAATTAGTGTCCCAACAAATAGTGCGGTTATCTTTAGCACAGGTCAGCAAATAGGAGCTGTCATTGGGACACCACGACATTGCAACTACACCTGATACAACCATATTGTTGAGAAGAAAAGTTGTAATGAATAAGAAAAGTTTACATAGAATGTCTAGAAGATAAAAATAACTGCGAAAACAAAAACTAATTACAAGAATAAAATATTTAAATGCTTGATATTTATCATTGAACTTATACACAAGTACCCATGAGAATCAGCATACCTTTATCGTGACCTACTAACTCTCGCAATGGTGACATTGTGTTTCGCATATCCCATATCTGCGGACCAAATCAAATGTAAAGTACAAGAATAACATAGTCACTTGCAGAAACATAAACACTGGCGTAACTCATTACCCTCAAAGAAGGCGAGGTATCATCATCTGAAGCAACAATCAGCTGCGTGGCAAAATCAGGATGCCACTGTAAAACAGAGCATCGTCTTCTAACCGAATCTGAGAAGCTGCATATTGAAAGTTCATATGTTATAGTTTAACATTCAATTTCAATTTCGATTTACATAACCATAAAAAATGCATAGTTACAACTTTGCATCTGAGTCAGTACGGTTACCTTATAATCGGTTTTTGCTTCCTGAGGTCCCAAACCACTAAAACCACATAACATGTATCATAAATCTCTCTAAACATAGATTAGCATTAGCTTAACAAAATATGGTGATTATTGTCTATACCAGTTGTCCCATTGACGGAAGTGGATGCCAAAATTGGCTGAACTTTCCTGTTCCATGATAAATAAGATATTTCACTCTGTTTAGCTGAGGCACTTCCCTGCATAAAGAGGTTTATAAGCATTTAAAATTTATACCTTATAGCACAAGAAATTCAGATAAAAAGAAATAATTGAAATTTCCGAGCGAACATGAGTGAATCAGTAAATGAGTATCAACAAAAACAGCATAAGGATCAACAAGAACAATATAAGCATTTCTAATTTGTACCTTAAAGCATAACAATTCATTTCAAAAGAAGTATGAAAAGGTACAATATCAAAACAGAACTTATTAATCTTGCAAAACGTTATACAACTCAAGTTTTTATTTAACCTAGATAAGGAAAAGAAATTGCTGACTCGTGCAGAATATAAATCCACAAACAACCTATATTGGGATTATGAATAGCACTACACCTTTTGCTTCTCTTCTTGGCAATCTCTTTTTTTGCTTCAGTTAGCCGTCATTTATGATTCTATTGAGGGTTTACAATACCGAATCATTTTTATTAACATTGCTGTTATTCTTTTTAAATTTATATAACTGATAGCACAGCAGAAACCAAATCCGAAACAAATTGACAGAAAAAGGGTCCTGGCTACAAACCACAATGTGACTGACGGTGGTCTCAATTGTTGTGGAGATGGTTCCAATTGGTGGATCTGAATTTAGAACAAAAAGAAAAAGTGTGTGGACCAAGGTTGATGTAGAGAAAGATTGGGATAAATAATCGAACCTGTTGATTCACACGAATACCAGGAACAACTCTTCTAACTATAGTTGATTCTAAATGAATACTGATAATCAGGGTATAATTCACACTAACACACAAAAACTTGTGGATAGGAGAAGAAAAAGACTTTTTTCATATCATGATTAAAACTGATTTGCAACAAAGCTTTCCCAATATATAGGCACACTAGTATTAATAACATCGACCTTTCACTTTTCTAATTATTCAATAACCCCTAAAACTATCTATAAAAAAATAACCCATCAAATTCTTTAAAAACTTGACCGTCATCAAAGGTTCTGTTGTGTGTGCCTTAAAGAAACATGAAATACATGATGGTTTTGGGTGGACGACGTGGTTGGGAGTGGGGGGGGGGGGTGCAACTTGGTACAAACAGAGAGCAATGTGGAGGGTCCAGAAGATGGTCCATATTCTACCACCTTACACTTAGAGGCTCTAATAAATTGAGTAGGGCCCACAAGATATATGCTTTATATAGTGTAGCTGTAGATATAGATAACGAAGTACTTTATCATGTTAGTAATCATATGCTGAATCTGCTAAATGGATATAACTTATGGTTTTATGCTAACAGGCATATAACTACACACTAATACATGTGAAAAGATTCTATTTTTCTATTCTTCGTACCATAAAAATTTTAAGAACAACTTCTTCTACTAATACTACATTAGATCATACATAAGAATTTAACAGTATAACTCTGCTCCAGCTGGATTACCCCGTTGCTATATCCAACATTTATATCCATAAAAAAAAAAATTATATCAAGACTGTTAAAGGTACATGCTGCTGTCTCCAATGGAATCAGTTTCAGTTGTAAGGTTCGTTACTAGAGAAAGGGATCAGTGTAAGAATAGAGACGGGATACATAACCAATTGTCCAATTGACCACTCGAGTAACAAAACTTTGTTTACATATTTCCTGTTAAGAATCAAGAGTCATCAATAGAGCATATGTCTATGATAGAACTGCAGTAATGGATATATGAAGATGAATATAGGAGTTTCGATTTACTGCAACATCTTAAACGTTTCTCTTTTATTATGTGATTTCCTTAGATTGAGTACAGCTAATATCTCAGTGAAAACTGGACAGATGAGTTGCCACATCCATCAGCGTTAATTTTCTAAGCTCATTGCTGAAGGTGACTCTAAGCGCAGCAAAAATATGTATCTTAATTAACAAGATTCATCAAACTCAGCCCTGCACAACCCTTTTTTCTAAAAGACAGAGTGCTCCGGTCATGGGAACCTTGTGCTGTGACACGGTAAAATCACAGATATACCAGGTGTCGGCTGAGAACGCTTTGTAGTGCCAACTGAGAGCATATTAAGTTCTAACAATAGCACATCTTAGTCAGTTGGATGAGTGCAATAGTGAATGTCTCACTGAAAAGATCTCCTAAATCAACATCTTTCGAGCAAATTAAGAGCATACAGATTATATCCACATGTCCTCCTAAAGAAATAAAGTAGTATGCATATTCCACAGACTTACGCGGATGCCTGATATTAAGCCTAACAAAATACCTTTCATAGCATGATAGCTTCCTCATCTGGTCACCTTAAATTGCACTGCCCTCTGTGTTTCCTTGCAATCTAGCTAAAAGAATCTAAGAACTGTACAGTTCCAAATACCTAAATTTGCTTTCTCACGCAAATATTGATGCTCAAGCACAACGATTGCCGCCTAAACAACTCATACAGTTTACTTTGCATTTTTGCTTACACTATTGAATTACCATTCTGTTCATATCTCTAATGTTCCATTGCTAGCTTAACTAAGTCCTTTAGTTACTGAAACCACGCATGTAAAAGAAATATCCCACTTTGTTTGAGGACTTCCAGTGTTGGACACTTGGCTGTTAGCTATACTAGTGTGCCAAAGTTTGGTATTGTATCTAATATAGAATGGAGAGCAAACAATGACAGGCATTTTATATCAACCAGTAAAAGTGATTTAAAATTATATATCTGATTAAATATTAGTTATACTGTCATGAAATCGTTCTATAAGCCATAACAATCCAGTTAACATAAGATATAGATTGTTGATGCTAGAATATTCTAACCTTAAGTGGAGGAAAATGTGTAGGTTCTGATGGTTTAGAAATATCCCATATACATATCTCCCCTTCTTCAGCGCCAGAAGCAAGATGGTTTGGTGAAAGACCGCTAAACTCAAGACCACGAACCTGAGAGAAGACAAAAGGAGACATGATACAGAGTACACTGGCTTATCTTACATGCCCAGGGAATAACTTGTGTAAAATCATACAAACAGAAAATGGAAACTTACAGGTCCTTTGTGTTTTGATAGTTGTTGGATAAGAGCACTTTTATTATCTTCAGAGCTATAGTCAGTAAAATAAGAAATAAGGCTTCCACAATGACAAAAGAACACTACATTGATTACTTGCTTAAACATTGTGAACAAACTAACAAAGAACAACAATATTACAAACCGCAAGCAAAACAAACTCCAAATCAATAAACATAAACCAAAAAAATATATATTTCCAATTACCAAAAGTTGATTATGGTGAAAAAGATAAGATTTTTTCATTTCATTATCTTTTTCTCATATGTATCTACATTTCCAATTTCTTTAACTATCAATAGCTAAAACATCACGCAAGAACCTTGAACAGTGAAATCATCATGCAAGATGATCCTATATCTCAATTCTAAAACTTTCAGCATTGTATTTCGGAAAAATGATTAGTATATATCATTAAGACATGTAATCTCCATTTTCCTTGAAACCGAGACAAACATGCAAAAACTATTCTAACTTACTTCCCTTATTGACTTTGCGGCAACCCCGACTGGCCCATCACATGAAAGGTAAATCAAGCTCACCCAGTGAACCCCACTAGCCTATAACCACCTGATCCAACATCACCAAGGAACTTTTCTAGGCAAATCGAGTTCCTCATTGGATCCGTTGGATATTGAACCCGAGATACTTCCAAATACATTAATATCCTAAAACCGACTAGGCTACATCTCATAAACATATCAGATCCCAATAAACCTTTTACATATACATACACATACATACATACAGCACATTACAATACATACAGATATATCCACATTGTCAGTTACATCACAAGTAACCAACTTTTCAAATAAAACAGCAGAAATAACCAATACCCAGTAACAATCAATCATCATATCTAAACGAAAAGCGACACAAAACGAAAAGCCACGAAATTTCACCTTATAAGTATCTTGGGATTCCAGATACCAATATTACCATCAACAAGACCACCAGCAACAAGACCCAATCCGAATTCTTCGGAGCCGGGCAGGGGGGATTTGCCCCAAGATAACCGATTAAAGGGTTCAGAGCTAGGAATAGAACCAACTAAAGGAAGATTATGATCATCAGATTGGAAATCAAGTTTGAAAATTTCAAGATTTGCAGATGAGCTAAATGACATGTCAACAGCTCCAGCCATTGTTCCGGCTGCGATGTACGGGGCATCGGGGGCAAATGCCACCGATGCCGATCTGTTTACCTCTTTTATACAGGCGGATGTATCCATTTTTTTTATTTATTGGAGATTTGAGAGAGATCTGATTGGAATTGATTATTGGGTAATTGAGATTGGGATTGGGATTAAGATCTGAAATTGGGGATTTGGTGTGTGTGTATGTGTGTGTAATGTATCTATCTATATCTATTTTCTATATCTATTTTCTGTTACTTCAGTTGTTGTTTGTTCATGTTTGGGTGTTTCATGACATAGAGAGAAAGAGTTTGGCAATAATAATCGAACTATCGTAGTATTGTGTTTATGTTTTGTTTTTGGAATTTTATTTTTTCCAATGGCAAAGTTTTCTTCAACAAATAGAAGTATGGAACAATGATTTATTACTAGAAAGATGGCGGTGATGACGACAACGGTGTGATGGTAAAAGCGGTTATAAGTGGGTGGTGACGTGTCGAGTGGTATGAGGTGATGTAAATGTAATTGATGTAAAGATAGTAGTCGAAATATTTTAAGAAAAATAAGTGGGTGTTTAATTGGGGACAATAACATTTTCTAGCCCTCCGTCAACCCCACCCCATCCCCACCCTGAGGCCCCAATCCCCACTTAACCACGTATACTACAATGGGTGAAATGACAATAACATTTTCTAGCCAATGAAAATAACATTGAAAATGAAAATGAAAATAACATTTTATACCCAATGGGTTCAAAATAATTAATTGATCAGGATTTAAACAACTTTTGTGTGGAACTCTTATATCATTTTCTGCACGTCTAATACACACTCAAGTTGATAAATGAATCAACTCTTTATTTATAATCGTAATATTTTCAACTTTTTTATTAATCATTTAAAATTCAACATATAAAATTGACTAGACTGTCCAAACCGAAGAGTGTTACGAAATATTAGTAGTAATATTAGTTTTAATATTGTTTTTTAAGTTTGGGGTCGATATGTACAAAACAAATAAGTCAGGGGGTGTTCGTCAAATATGGGGGAGTTTGTTACAACTAGCCGTTAGTGGCAGTTATGATTGTTTTCTTGTATAAATACCGATTATAATCAATATAATAATCATAATTCAGATAATAAAAAATCTTTCTCTCTCTCTCAACAAATTCTTCATATCATTTTGGTATCAAAGCTTCCGATCTGGAGCGTTTCCGATAACCGTTTTTTGTTTTCCGATCGTCACTTCCGATCATTATTCCGATTAGGTTTCCGGCGAACTAATTGATTCTCTTCTCATTAAAATCAATGGCGCCAGATACTCGTAATCAGGATTATGAGAAGTTACAAAAGGAATTCGCACAAGCTCAAAAGGATTTAGCATCACAAATTAGCTCTTCATTATCAATGAGAGCTACAATAGAAGATCTGATGAAAGAGGTTGATTTACTAAAGAATCAACGGCAGTTGGCGACGGCGCGTAACGACGGCGAACGTACCAGTTTTAATAAGGTTACCAGGCTTGATTTTCCGAGATTCAATGGCGATGATGTCGATTCGTGGCTTTATAAATGTGATCATTTTTTCACCATTGATGAAACACTTGAAACCAGTAAAGTGAGATATGTTGCATTACATATGGATGGCAGAGCACTCTCATGGCATCTAGGATACATGAGAACCATTGGAAAACCTATGGAGGAGATTTTGTGGACAGATTATGCTAGATCAATTACTGCTAGGTTCTCCACCACACAAATGGAATATCCTATGGCCTCACTGAAAGCTCTCTCTCAAACAGGGGAATTGGAGGATTATTGTGATGCATTTGATTCATTACTCACTAAGGTTAGTCTTCCAGAAGATCACTGTTAGTTGCTTTATTGAGGGATTAAAGCCTGAAATTAAATGTCCTGTTAGAATGTTTAAGCCAAAAACACTTAGAGAGACCTATATTTTAGCAAAAATGCAGAATGAAAGTAATAAATCATTAGGAAAAGTCTCTGGAGTTAGTAGTGGTTATGGTTACAAAGGAGGAGGAATTAGAACAATGCCTCAATTAAGTAATGCTTCAAAACAGCCTCTGTTAGCTACACCTGTGAATTCAGTGCCTTCTAATGCCTTAGTTCCTGCTAAAATGACTAACAAGCACTTAGAAGATAAGAGATCTAAGGGTGAATGCTTCTATTGTAATGAAAAGTGTGTTATAATAGGGATAACTATAACACAAGAAGGATAACACATCATGTAACCATAGAGAGGCATTAAGCATACATATATATCATTCAAGATAAGTTTACAAAATTGCTACATGCCAAATACGATGTGATCATCGTCACATATAAGCTAGAAAGTTCAAGAAATTGAAACAAAGTACAAACGTTCATCTTCTTCTTCTTCTTCTTCTTCTTCTTCTTCTTCTTCTTCTTCTTCTTCTTCTTCTTCTTCTTCTTCTTCTTCTTCTTCTTCTTCTTCTTCTTCTTCTTCTTCTTCTTCTTCTTCTTCTTCTTCTTCTTCTTCTTCTTCTTCTTCTTCTTCTTCTTCTTCTTCTTCTTCTTCTTCTTCTTCTTCTTCTTCTTCTTCTTCTTCTTCTTCTTCTTCTTCTTCTTCTTCTTCTTCTTCTTCTTCTTCTTCTTCTTCTTCTTCTTCTTCTTCTTCTTCTTCTTCTTCTTCTTCTTCTTCTTCTTCTTCTTCTTCTTCTTCTTCTTCTTCTTCTTCTTCTTCTTCTTCTTCTTCTTCTTCTTCTTCTTCTTCTTCTTCTTCTTCTTCTTCTTCTTCTTCTTCTTCTTCTTCTTCTTCTTCTTCTTCTTCTTCTTCTTCTTCTTCTTCTTCTTCTTCTTCTTCTTCTTCTTCTTCTTCTTCTTCTTCTTCTTCTTCTTCTTCTTCTTCTTCTTCTTCTTCTTCTTCTTCTTCTTCTTCTTCTTCTTCTTCTTCTTCTTCTTCTTCTTCTTCTTCTTCTTCTTCTTCTTCTTCTTCTTCTTCTTCTTCTTCTTCTTCTTCTTCTTCTTCTTCTTCTTCTTCTTCTTCTTCTTCTTCTTCTTCTTCTTCTTCTTCTTCTTCTTCTTCTTCTTCTTCTTCTTCTTCTTCTTCTTCTTCTTCTTCTTCTTCTTCTTCTTCTTCTTCTTCTTCTTCTTCTTCTTCTTCTTCTTCTTCTTCTTCTTCTTCTTCTTCTTCTTCTTCTTCTTCTTCTTCTTCTTCTTCTTCTTCTTCTTCTTCTTCTTCTTCTTCTTCTTCTTCTTCTTCTTCTTCTTCTTCTTCTTCTTCTTCTTCTTCTTCTTCTTCTTCTTCTTCTTCTTCTTCTTCTTCTTCTTCTTCTTCTTCTTCTTCTTCTTCTTCTTCTTCTTCTTCTTCTTCTTCTTCTTCTTCTTCTTCTTCTTCTTCTTCTTCTTCTTCTTCTTCTTCTTCTTCTTCTTCTTCTTCTTCTTCTTCTTCTTCTTCTTCTTCTTCTTCTTCTTCTTCTTCTTCTTCTTCTTCTTCTTCTTCTTCTTCTTCTTCTTCTTCTTCTTCTTCTTCTTCTTCTTCTTCTTCTTCTTCTTCTTCTTCTTCTTCTTCTTCTTCTTCTTCTTCTTCTTCTTCTTCTTCTTCTTCTTCTTCTTCTTCTTCTTCTTCTTCTTCTTCTTCTTCTTCTTCTTCTTCTTCTTCTTCTTCTTCTTCTTCTTCTTCTTCTTCTTCTTCTTCTTCTTCTTCTTCTTCTTCTTCTTCTTCTTCTTCTTCTTCTTCTTCTTCTTCTTCTTCTTCTTCTTCTTCTTCTTCTTCTTCTTCTTCTTCTTCTTCTTCTTCTTCTTCTTCTTCTTCTTCTTCTTCTTCTTCTTCTTCTTCTTCTTCTTCTTCTTCTTCTTCTTCTTCTTCTTCTTCTTCTTCTTCTTCTTCTTCTTCTTCTTCTTCTTCTTCTTCTTCTTCTTCTTCTTCTTCTTCTTCTTCTTCTTCTTCTTCTTCTTCTTCTTCTTCTTCTTCTTCTTCTTCTTCTTCTTCTTCTTCTTCTTCTTCTTCTTCTTCTTCTTCTTCTTCTTCTTCTTCTTCTTCTTCTTCTTCTTCTTCTTCTTCTTCTTCTTCTTCTTCTTCTTCTTCTTCTTCTTCTTCTTCTTCTTCTTCTTCTTCTTCTTCTTCTTCTTCTTCTTCTTCTTCTTCTTCTTCTTCTTCTTCTTCTTCTTCTTCTTCTTCTTCTTCTTCTTCTTCTTCTTCTTCTTCTTCTTCTTCTTCTTCTTCTTCTTCTTCTTCTTCTTCTTCTTCTTCTTCTTCTTCTTCTTCTTCTTCTTCTTCTTCTTCTTCTTCTTCTTCTTCTTCTTCTTCTTCTTCTTCTTCTTCTTCTTCTTCTTCTTCTTCTTCTTCTTCTTCTTCTTCTTCTTCTTCTTCTTCTTCTTCTTCTTCTTCTTCTTCTTCTTCTTCTTCTTCTTCTTCTTCTTCTTCTTCTTCTTCTTCTTCTTCTTCTTCTTCTTCTTCTTCTTCTTCTTCTTCTTCTTCTTCTTCTTCTTCTTCTTCTTCTTCTTCTTCTTCTTCTTCTTCTTCTTCTTCTTCTTCTTCTTCTTCTTCTTCTTCTTCTTCTTCTTCTTCTTCTTCTTCTTCTTCTTCTTCTTCTTCTTCTTCTTCTTCTTCTTCTTCTTCTTCTTCTTCTTCTTCTTCTTCTTCTTCTTCTTCTTCTTCTTCTTCTTCTTCTTCTTCTTCTTCTTCTTCTTCTTCTTCTCGGTCTTCTCTTCTTCTTCTTCTTGGAGTGGTTGCTCTTGCTCTAGGCGTCTCCTTTCTTCCTCTTCCATGTGGTCCACGAATCCATACAAATTCCTTGGTCTAGGAGCTGATCCGGAAGTTCCACTTGCTTGCGACATGATGTTCCTACACAAGTTTCACAAGGCGTGAGGTGACGACTTGACTCGACGCTTAGACGACCATGGACGACCGACTTGACCATTGACGACCCACGTGACAACTTACGGACAGCAAGACGACTTGACGGACCACGTGACGACCTTAACCATTCGACAACCAACCAACCAACTCGACCAAAGACTCACAAGCTTAACAACCGAACAACGACATGACCTTCCACAACCGACGACCAACTCGACTCGCACGACCAACATAACCATTTATAATTAAAGTAATGACTAGGATTCAACTTGTGCATAGCTCTCATGTATTATATCTAAATGGACAAAGTAATACTAGCCAAGTGGGGGTATTAACTAAGGGTTCTAATAGGTAATGCAAACGTTGGATTTGGTTATGTATCTTTTGCACCAAAAATCTTTTTTTTTTAAGCTTATTTTCAAAAGACTCATTTTGAATATTGCTTAGACAACCATTTCGATCATTCCATATTAAATTTTTAGTTAAAAGCCAAGAAAGCCATGTAACACCCCGACTAGGGCGGGAACACGAGATGCCACAGAACGACATGGTATAAAAAGATTAAGTAGAAAACATCAACATAAGGTTTCAAATGACATTCAAATCCCAAAAGATTACAAGTTAAAGTTGACGTTTAACAATCATTACATGACCAAATCCATAACCAAAAGACCAAATGTTCGCATTACATAATTCCAAGCACATTACAAATAAGCTTCCCAAGAGGAGGTCAAGCTTAGAACCTATTGCTCTATACCTGAAAAGCATGAAGAAAAAGTGTCAACTACGAGAGTTGAGTGAGTTCATAGGTTTATGCTAACAACACATATATAT
This sequence comes from Erigeron breviscapus, assembly GCA_034093135.1. Lineage (NCBI taxonomy): Eukaryota > Viridiplantae > Streptophyta > Magnoliopsida > Asterales > Asteraceae > Erigeron > Erigeron breviscapus. Next base: position 263,047,121 of record CM067167.1, read on the forward strand.
TTAATCCAAATCAAGAAGTAATATGTCATAAAATTTCCAAGGATTCCATCATACTATCCATACCCAAACCGTATGTTCAATCAATAATAACCAACCATAAATGATATCAATAACACTTGGCCAAAGGCATAAATTGATGAGTTTGTGCTTGAGCCACTACTAAAACCGGTTATGTCCAAGATAATAAGGGACACATGCCGTCAATCATGTGCAATAATAATAAAGGGGTCGTACCATGGAGACGACCAATAATATAAAGGGGCGTGGTATGACCACTGATATAGTAGCTAGAGCACCGCGTGGTCGGACTGGGAATGAAGGTCGTCACAAAGGCAACCAAACATCCCACCGTTACTCGTTGGGTGAGGGGACAAGTCCTAGTTGCGCAACTCTCATACTACAGGCCTCTCGAAGAGTTAATAGTAGTGTACCGAGGTGAAATAGTTTGACAGTACTCAAGCTCATCATATAATATATACACACGTTGAACATACAATATAATTCCCATATCATATTCATCGTTCATTCAATGTAGCATTTTCATAAAAGAAAGTCAATTTAATTAATCATGCTTTTCACCCCGTAAGTAAAACACATAAAATGGTTTGAAAGGGGGGCTATGACTCACTTGATTAGAGAGTGAAATGGGCTGATTAAACGCGATTCCTTCGCCTAGATTTGTTGCGCCTCAAGCAAGCCTAAACCATAACGTATATATTCACGACGTAAGTTCGCGTGACATGAACTAGTGAGCTAGATCATGAGATGTATACTAGTAGACTTGCCCATCTTTGGTTGTTATTAGATTATGGAGTTTAAGTGCATTATGATGCTCTCATTATTTGGTTATAAGAGATTTGGTGGTGAAGGTCATTTCTCGTTATACATTTTGTACGTTTATTGGAATTTCGGTAGTTTGGCTTTGATTTATATGATTTCCATTGTATACTTTGTTTAATCATAATATTTGACATTAGTTACCTTATAATATTGGTGTTTATGAATATTTTCTGATTTATAAGTTTTTATTTAATTTAATATTATTTAATTAATTATTTATTCATTTTATTGATTTATTAATTAAATAATTCCTTAAAAATACTTTTAAGTGTCATAATTGTCTTTATAAATTATGAATGATTTTAGTTGGGTTATATTCTGATATATATGCTTCTTAATTTATAATTTCATGTTTTATACTTTTATTTGTGTATTTTCCATTAATTTTAATAATAATATTTAATTAGTTATTTTTACTTAATTATTTATCTTTAAATTATGTAACACATGTCTCTTGACTCTTAACTATTTTTCTCCAGTAGGTTTTAGTTATTTTTATCAATGGTTAAGAAGATTTAGCCAAATTCATGATTTACATAATTTATTTATTGATTTATTTGCCTTTTAATTCCAAAAATCCCAGGCCTTTTAGGCAACTTTTATCAATAAAAATTCATATCAATTCAACCTCTCTTGTGTCTTGCTTATTTTGAGGACTTTAAACTTAAAAATCGTTTACCGAAATAGTGATTTTAGCCTCATTTCTTAAGCAATTAAAGTGCTTCAAAAGGGGTTTTCATTCTTGTTTCATTATTTCCAGAAAGTTCATCATATTTTGGTGTCCAAAGTCGTGATAGTGGTGGTGGTGTGATATGTGCAATTTAGTGCTTTCGGTTAGTGATTATTTGACCCGAAAAGGTGATTTTTGAGCTTATTCTTGCCATGTATCAAGTGCGTTGAGTTTTATACTTTTGAAATAGCTTATTTCCAGTAGGTTTTAGTTATTTTTATCAATGGTTAAGAAGATTTAGCCAAATTCATGATTTACATAATTTATTTATTGATTTATTAATTAAATAATTCCTTAAAAATACTTTTAAGTGTCATAATTGTCTTTATAAATTATGAATGATTTTAGTTGGGTTATATTCTGATATATATGCTTCTTAATTTATAATTTCATGTTTTATACTTTTGAAATAGCTTATTTCCAGTAGGTTTATCATATTTTCTTGGTCATAAGATTGTGGTGCATGTGTGTGCTCAAAATGCATTTTTGCGTGTTTTCGGTTTATGATTTCTAGCTTATTTTAACATGTTTTGATTCAAGCTTTATATCCTTGATATTTTATCAATTTTTCCAGAATATTATCATCAAGATTAACATATTTTTCAGTTATGACAAGTCCATATTCATCTCATAATCCAACAAAAGATCCAACCTTCTTAAATCTAACATGCATGTAATCATCTCATCATTTTAACAACAAATCTTTATCCATCTTTGATCCAACAACATAAAAACATATTTTTATGAAAAACTCCAGAAATATATTCATCAAGATCCATAAAAATATAATCATCTCTCAAAGGAAAAATCACTTTAAAAGCTACTTAATCTATAACAACACTTTTGGGTCTTAAACTAGTTGAATCCTTGGATTTTTCTTCTTAGATTCGACATGCATGAGCATGGAAAGAAAGATCCTATCAACTTTGCCCTCATCAAGTGTATTAGTGATTATTTGACCCGAAAAGGTGATTTTTGAGCTTATTCTTGCCATGTATCAAGTGCGTTGAGTTTTATACTTTTGAAATAGCTTATTTCCAGTAGGTTTATCATATTTTCTTGGTCATAAGATTGTGGTGCATGTGTGTGCTCAAAATGCATTTTTGCGTGTTTTCGGTTAGTGATTATTTGACCCGAAAAGGTGATTTTTGAGCTTATTCTTGCCATGTATCAAGTGCGTTGAGTTTTATACTTTTGAAATAGCTTATTTCCAGTAGGTTTATCATATTTTCTTGGTCATAAGATTGTGGTGCATGTGTGTGCTCAAAATGCATTTTTGCGTGTTTTCGGTTAGTGATTATTTGACCCGAAAAGGTGATTTTTGAGCTTATTCTTGCCATGTATCAAGTGCGTTGAGTTTTATACTTTTGAAATAGCTTATTTCCAGTAGGTTTTAGTTATTTTTATCAATGGTTAAGAAGATTTAGCCAAATTCATGATTTACATAATTTATTTATTGATTTATTTGCCTTTTAATTCCAAAAATCCCAGGCCTTTTAGGCAACTTTTATCAATAAAAATTCATATCAATTCAACCTCTCTTGTGTCTTGCTTATTTTGAGGACTTTAAACTTAAAAATCGTTTACCGAAATAGTGATTTTAGCCTCATTTCTTAAGCAATTAAAGTGCTTCAAAAGGGGTTTTCATTCTTGTTTCATTATTTCCAGAAAGTTCATCATATTTTGGTGTCCAAAGTCGTGATAGTGGTGGTGGTGTGATATGTGCAATTTAGTGCTTTCGGTTAGTGATTATTTGACCCGAAAAGGTGATTTTTGAGCTTATTCTTGCCATGTATCAAGTGCGTTGAGTTTTATACTTTTGAAATAGCTTATTTCCAGTAGGTTTATCATATTTTCTTGGTCATAAGATTGTGGTGCATGTGTGTGCTCAAAATGCATTTTTGCGTGTTTTCGGTTTATGATTTCTAGCTTATTTTAACATGTTTTGATTCAAGCTTTATATCCTTGATATTTTATCAATTTTTCCAGAATATTATCATCAAGATTAACATATTTTTCAGTTATGACAAGTCCATATTCATCTCATAATCCAACAAAAGATCCAACCTTCTTAAATCTAACATGCATGTAATCATCTCATCATTTTAACAACAAAATTTTGTTCAATGCTATTTTATTAAATTTGATTTAGAACTAAATACTAGCTTTAGATTGCTAATTTAGGGGCATTAACTACTAGCTTCAAGTATAACTATGGCTTGCGGGATCATAGACAACATAACTAGCACATATATATAATATTAAAAGTAGGGTTGTTACATCCTTACCCCCTTAGAAGAATTCCGTCTCGGAATTTGAATTTGCTTAGGGAGTAAGTGCGGGTATCTCTCGCGTATAAAGTCCTCGTGCTCCCATGTAAACTCGGGTCCGCGTTTCGTATCCCATCTAACTTTAACGATAGGGATCTTGCTTCTCTTTAGGCGTTTCTCATCGCGATCGAGAACTTCTATTGGCTCCTCACGAAATTGGAGCTTATCATTTTAGCAGTCAAGCAGTGGCATCATTTTAGCAGTCAAGCAGTGGCATCATTATTTGATAAATAATCACTTCATCATTCAAATTGACCATCATAGTTTGAAGTATCTAACTGAGCAAACTATTGTGACACCTCTGCAACAAAAATGGTTATCTCAGTTGATGAAGTATGATTTTGAGATAGTTTACAAGAAGGGAGTTGATAATCTTGCAGCTTGATGGATTGTCCAGAGTACATGGTTTATCTTTATTGCAAATGGGTGTTAGTACTTTGGATCCTATAGTGTTAGATAGGATTAAGGATTCTTGGCAGCAGGATAATGAAATTAAGAAGGTTTTGGACATTTTCCAAGCTGGTGGCAGTGTGCCAAATAGATCTTGGGATGGCCAAAGTTTGAAGAGAAAGGGGAAAATTGTTGTGGGCAGAGTCAGTGAATTAAGGAAGGATATTATATCCTTACTTCATACTGCAGCAGTTGGTGGTCATTCAGGTGTTATACCTACATTGAAGAGAATTACTGATTTATTCTATTGGAAGGGTTGTGCTAAGGATGTCAAAATTTATGTGAAAGAATGTGGTATTTGCCAGAGATCTAAATATGAATTAGTGCCATATCCTGGTCTGCTGCAACCACTGTCAATCCCATAGTCCATATTCACTGACATTTCTATGGACTTTGTATCTGGATTGCCAAGAGTACAAGGAAAGGACACTATTTTTGTGGTGGTGGACAGATTGACCAAATTTGGTCATTTCATCCTTCTTTCACACCCATTTTCAGCTGCCACAGTTGCTAAAGTCTTTTTGGACAATGTATTCAAAATACATGGTTCACCAAGCATTATTGTGTCAGACAGGGATCCTATTTTTGTGAGTAATTTTTGGAAAGAGTTCATGAGGTTACAAGGTATTCAGTTGGCTATGTCTTCTGCCTATCACCCTCAGTCAGATGGCCAGACAAAGGTTTTAAATAGGTGTTTGGAGGCCTACTTGAGAGCTATGTGTATTGATTCTCCTGCAGATTGGGTCAAATGGCTGCCACTAGCTCAATGGTGGTATAACACATCATGGCACTCTGCAATCAAAATGTCTCCTTATGAAGCTTTATTTGGAATTAAACCAGCTACACAATTCCATTCATTCCTGGAGACACTGCTCTGGCTTCAGTAGAAGAATTGCATAGGCAGAGAGAAGGAATGCTTCAAAAGTTGAAACAAAATTTGGCAGTTGCTAGGAATCGCATGAAACAAGCTGCAGACTTGCATAGGAGTGACAGGGAGTTTGTTCCAGGTGATTGGGTGTATGTAAAATTACATCCATTTGCTCAACAGTCTTTGAAGGCTCATCATAATCGAAAATTATCTGCAAAATATTTTGGACCTTATATGGTGCTTCAAAGGATTGGTGCAGTGGCTTATCAGTTGGATTTGCATGCTAATGCCCAAATTCATCACACTTTTCATGTTTCTCTGCTCAAGAAAGCTCATGGTTCTATTGTTCAAACTGCTCCATTGCCACAAGGTTCAAGATTCACATTGCAGCCTCGTTCCATTGTTGACAAAAGGATGGTTAAAAGAGGTTCTAAAGCTGCTATGCAGGTCTTGGTTCATTGGGAGGGTCTCACTCTGGAAGATGCTTCTTGGGAGTATTTGGATGATCTCAAGCTTCGCTTTCCTACTTCAATTTTTGAGGGCAAAAACTCTTAAAGGGGAGCATTTGTTACGAAATATTAGTAGTAATATTAGTTTTAATATTGTTTTTTAAGTTTGGGGTCGATATGTACAAAACAAATAAGTCAGGGGGTGTTCGTCAAATATGGGGGAGTTTGTTACAACTAGCCGTTAGTGGCAGTTATGATTGTTTTCTTGTATAAATACCGATTATAATCAATATAATCATCATAATTCAGATAATAAAAAATCTTTCAATCTCTCAACAAATTATTCATATCAAAGAGGCTAATAAGTGAAAAAGCCAAAAAGGCGTGTCGATGGCTTCTCCAAAGTAAGAAGACATGACGAACCAACCGGTGACGGTGACTGAGACCAACAGTAATAATCTGCACAAATATTACGAGTAAAAGCTTCATAAAAACCAACGAATGATATTTTCATAAATCATAAATAAGGAATATTTGTTTTAAAAAACACTAGGAAGAAATTTATTGTTCAAATTTTATAAAAAGTACGAGTTTTTAAATTATTTTATTTGTCCAAAATTGCTTCTTTTTTTTTAAGGCAAGAGATCACAAGTAGTATTTCTAATTTTTTATGTAAGCTAGCGAACATTTGTAACTCTTTCGTACCATTTTTCCAACCATCAAAGAAAAATCGAACACGAAAACTTATGAAGACAAACCTTGAATAAATAGTACATCCATGATCATCCATATATTTAATAGAGAACTAAAATGATCTTTGTAAATTCGAAAACACTAATGTATTGCTGAAAAAAACACAAACAAGCAGAATCATATCACTAATACGAATTACCCAAATAACTGATCACTATAACAACAACAACAAACCAATTTCTCGATTTCAGCTAGCTTTAGCGGTGTTCGAGTTAAGCTCCAAAGGAGGATTATGCTTATCATATGGTAGTTTAATCCGATCGATAGACCCCTGCGGCTTCAGCTTCACATTTTCACAGTTGCAAATCTCGATCATAAATCCATCTGGATCATTGAAAAAAAGTTGATCAATCTCTCCATCTTCCTTCCCTCCAACTGTTCTCTTTATGTACTTAATGTCCATATCCTTCAATCTTCGCTCCAAGGCTTCCATATCCTCACACTATACACGTACAATAACAATACACAAAACACTAGTTACCTCACATATATAGTATCATAAAAGTTACTCTATACATACAGATCCGGGAATTTTAAAGGACGGTGCCAGAAGTTTTTATTATTTTAATAAGAGTAAACGGCCGAAATCGTCCTTGTGGTTTACCCTAATAATCAAGTTTCGTCCTTAACTATTCGAAATGACACTGACAGTCCTTTTGGGGAGGATAAGGATCACATCCAGTCCTTTATGCAAACGGACGTTTTCTTGCATCCGTTAACTCCCACACGTGATTTCCACGTGAGGGTATGATGGTCATTTTCAAAGATAAAGGACCACTAATGACATTTTATTTATCACTTTTTTCTTTCTCTTCTTTTCTTCTTTCTTCTTTCTTCTTCATATATACTGATATACATAGCTCCCTTAACTACCACCAAACACCCACACATACATATTTCACTTGAATTATATCAACACAATCAAAACACAAATATTATAGTTATCCTACAACAACAACAAAAAAAAACACATACACAGACCATCATAAATTCATAATTAACAAATCCTTAACAAACTCACAAAAATAGAAACATATAAAATTGAATGCAGCAGCTACGTATAAGAAGCTGCCTTACGCCGTTCGTCCCCCTCTCGTCCCCCTCTCAGGGACGAGTCAACACCGTGGGGTTGGACTCGTCCCTGGTTCGTCCAAGGTAGATTCGTGCGTGAGAGGACGAGTTGCTTGAGTGATTTTTTTTTTTTAATTTTAAATAGTGTGTGTATACATATATATATTATAGGGCTAATTAGTTTTAAAGGTACCATACTTGACAATTTTTTCTATTATAGGTACAAACCAAAATCTCCCTCTAATATAAGACAACTGTGTGTAAATTCGACATATTTCGGTCACCAAAACCACCATCCGGTTTTGTTTGACCAGTTTTATATGTTTTTTTGTTTGACCGTGGAATTTCTTTGACTGTAGACTCGTTGACCAGGTGACCAAAAACACCCCATTGTTTAGAAACCCAATATTACTTGTCTTTTTATACGAGCATTATATATATAGTGTAAGTGTATATACCACTTACCACCACATCTGTACACAGTCACTTATACGCAGCCATGGTTATACAAGTTTCTCACCATAGTAATTTACTAAAAAAACACCACCATCACATATCTAAGACAGCTGCAAACACATATCTGTAAATCGCTACCACCACAACCATCTGCTGGTTTTTCCGGTGACGAGGTATAGCCGGAGAAGAAGGTATCGCCGGAGGAACGCGAAGAGTGTATTGTGGCTTGTGGTTGGGACGGTGGATTGTGATGGGTTTGCTACCACTTTTTCTTCTTCTAAATCATCGTCTCCTATTACAATTATATTAGGTATATAAATTATAATTTCAGATTGAAAAATTTGATGATTTATGGGTTTTGGTGACAAACCCTAACCCCCAAATCTCACTCCCCTGAAAAAAACGTAAGATTGAGATTGTGATACGGCCACCTCATCACCGCCACCATAGAGATCCGACCATCTCATCCCCACCACCATCAAGATTTCAGCGACGACGGAAGAAACAACAACGGTGATGTGTTTTTTTCATTAAAAATTCTTTAACAAAACTACCCCTTATCCGGCGCCGCCGCATCGCCTCCAGATTCCGATGGATATCCGACCCCCATCACCTCCAGATTCCAATGATATATAGATATTATTTTATATATCTGATTGATTGTATGTATGTTTTAGTAGTGTGTGTAATGTGTTTGATATTACAAATTTGTGGAAATATACATCCAAATCTTCGTTTACTGATATTGATGATGATCAAGGTATTTAGTTTCTTTATTTTCTTACCTCCAAATGGTGAATGTATATGTATGATTGTGATAGAGAAATTATCTGGTCAAAATTTTTGTGAATCTTGATTGGAAAGATGATGAATCTGAATTGGTAGTATGAATATATGATAAAGATGAATTTGGTCACTGGATATTTGATATACAAATATGAATTATAATAATAAAGATGATGAATTTTACATATTTTTTAGGCTCACCATGCCAGGTTGGACAAAACAGCCATACGTGGCAGGTGGTTTTTTTAATTCCTTCGTTAGGTTTAATTTACACCGTCGAGTATTAATATAGAGGGAGTTTATGGATGATACCTTTCATAGGAAAATTGTTCAACTTAGATACCTTTAGAAGTAATTTGCCCTATATTATATGTGTGTGTGTATATATATATATATGCTATGCTATGTGTTGTGTGTGATGTAGTAGCAGAATCAACAAGAAGAAAAGAATAAAAAAAAATTTCCGGCCGGCGAGAGGAGAGAGACGAAGAGATCTTGAAGATGAAAGTCAAAAGTAGACTTTACTATTATTTATTATTATTTGTATTTTCATTTTACACCTCATACTTTCATGTTTAATTAAAACCACCCTTTAACTCTTTTTCTGAAATAAATATTATTATTATTATTATTATTTTATTTATTTATTTTATTATTATTATTATTATATTATTATTATTTTATTATTATGATTATTTTATTACTATTATTATTATTAATTTTTTTAAGTATTTCGGAATGTTTTTTTTTTATTTTAGTGTCTTTTCGATTTTATTTAGAAATGTTGTTATTTATGTTTTAATTTTAATGAATGGTGTGTTTGATTTTAGTGTTTTATTTAGTTGTTAAATTATGAGGGATTGAAAATGTAAAGTTGGATAAAGTGTATAATTAATTAAAATGTGGGTCCAAGACTAGTCCTGGTATAAGGTTGGATTTAGGGGATTAGTCCTTGGATGGTTTTTTGCTGATGTGGCGCTGATTAGGACTAGTCCTCCTAGGGATGAGTCCTGGTATAAGGCTGCCCCTAGTATTTACAATTAAAATTCAATTCATCCACATTCATATTTAATCATTATTCTTAAGATAATAATCATAATAATAATAATAATAATTAAAAAAAGATCCAGATTAGTGATACACTTCCTGCACGGAATATGAATGGCGGGGAAAATCAAAAAGTGGGGTGAAAAAAAGTCCAGCGCCACCACTGACCTTTAACCTCTCTTTGTGTTTCCGGCCACCACCACCAAGATATGGCCACCACCATCAAGATCCGGCCACCACCATTAAAATCCGGCCACCACCATCAAGATCCGGCCACCACTGCTTTTCTTCTTTGTTTATTGGTCACGACCCACACCACCAGCCGCTAAAACGACCATCACTCAAACCGATGATGATGATGATGGTTTTTATTTCTTGAAAATGTCTTTCCATCTTTTAGATGTGGTTAAAGGTGTTGGCTTGAGGTCGGATCCGGGTACATCGGGTGCTTCTGTAATCTTATTTTCTTGTCTGTTGTTGTCGTTAGAATGTTCAGGTGGTGGGTGGTCTTCTCTGGTGAGACGGTGAAGGGGGAGAATTGTTTATGGTGAGAATATAAAACAGATTTGAGCCCATTATCTAAAAAAATTCATTTATCTTTTTTGTTAATTATGCATATTTATTAATTATTAACAGCATGCTATTTGGTACCATTATGACTAAATGCTATTTCAAGTAAACTAATTTATGGGCTTTATGATTCAGTGGAATTTGAGATTTGAGATGAGTTTTTAAGGATTTTTGATTGATGATGATGATTTAAGGATTATGTGTTTGTGTGTGTGAGAGAGAGATATATGAAGATTTGATGATTTGGGTTTTGATATATAAGGTAGCAGATAGAAGTAAAAAAATTATCAATATTAGTCCTTAAAGGTGGAAAAAGACATAAATACCCTCACGTGGAAATCACGTGCGGGAGTTAACGGATTCAAGAAAACGTCCGTTTGCATAAAGGACTGGATGTGATCCTTATCCTCCCCAAAAGGACTATCAGTGTCATTTCGAATACTTAAGGACGAAACTTGATTATTAGGGTAAACCACAAGGACGATTTCGGCTGTTTACTCTTTTAATAAAGACAAACTTAACAACGTTAAATAAAAAAATTAAAAAAGACAAACGAAAACTAATGATAACGAATTCACAACTGAAAAATTATACAAAATCCAAAAGGATTTGCTACTATTGTTGCATTTGGTTAATTCAAATACATAAGCAAAATTAACATCAAAATATTCATAGTTTATGACTTAAAAGCAATTGAAAAAAACAAATTTATAAGAAATATTTTTATATGGTCTTTGAAACTTGATATCCTAAGGGCTAAGGTTTCATTGACAATACAATACTATGCTATTACTTCCACATAATTGGATAATGGGCAGGGGTCTTTACTTCTGTTGGGCTGAATTCAAAGTATAGAATGTTGCAAATACCCATTATTGGACTAGCTTGGACTCGGTTTAGCTCCCTCATGGCCCACCTCTAATATGAGCAACCCATGTAGTAAAATTTTTTTTGAAAAATATCTTGTTCTATGTTGATTCTACCAAGTAAAAAAATATGAGATAACGGTCAATTTATCATAGTCTAACTTTCTAAAGATTTTCCTAGCGATGAACATTATAAAGTCGTACTTATGTAGCTAACGAGGAATGGTAATTATCAAATGTGCCAAAAGCTCAAATTAATCGCTAAAAATATTTAAAAGTCCCTTGAAACCGCTAAATCTTGTAACGTAATGATATCATTTGTGAAATGGGTTTATTTTAATCTATTGGGTCATGTGAAATAATGGGCTTCAGCCCAAGTTATCTTGCTCGAGTCTGCATAGTCTGTATAGGCTATTGCTTTTATTTTAGTCTAATTGTTTCATTTGAATTGTTGAGTCTGGACTGTTGACTTAGTCTTCAGTTGTCCGAGTCTTATGGTTATAGTTAGTGGTAATCGTGACCTGATTTGTAGGTGCACGTTAGTAGTAAGTTTAGGAGTCAGTTGTGTTTTTGTGCTATATATATAGCAGTTTATTATGGAATAAAAGATGAGAAATTTGCAGTGAGTGAGTGTGATACCGATCAAGTGGTATCAGAGCAAATTTGAGAGAAACCTTTGAGAGAAACATTTGAGAGAAATGGCAGCAGATAATTCAAACTTTCAAGTACCTAGCGTTCCAAAGTTCGACGGAGACTATGAACATTGGAGCTTGTTAATGAAGACACTGCTGAAATCAAAGGAATACTGGGCTGTGATTGAGCCTGGCTATGATGAACCTCGTGCAGGGGTACAACTTACACCTGCACAACAGACAAACCTGGAAGCAATGCGTCTCAAGGATCTGAAAGCCCAAAACTATCTGTTCCAGTCTATCGATAGTGAAGACCATGACACATAAGGAGACGGCTAAACAGATCTGGGACTCCATGAAGAGCAAGTACCAGGGAAATACAAGAGTGAAGAAGGCCCAATTGCAAAGGTTAAGAAAAGAGTTCGAGACCTTAGAGATGAAAGAGGATGAAAGTGTGAATGGGTATTTTGGTCGTGTACTCACAACAACCAACGAGATGAAGAACTTTGGAGAGGACATGGATGAAGTTAAAGTGGTGGAGAAGATCCTCAGGTCACTCACACAAAGGTTCAACTATGTGGTGTGCTCCATTGAGGAATCTAAGGATACCGACGAGATGACGGTGGATGAATTACAGAGTTCCTTGCTTGTACAAGAGCAGAAACTTTCTCGAAAAAATAACGATGAACAAGTGCTAAAAACAGAGATAGAAGTAGCTGGTCGAGGTCGAGGAAGAGGGCGATGGTCACAAACCAGAGGTCGGGGACGAGGACGTGGCAGGTCAAGACCCGAATTTGACAAATCAACCATAGAATGTTACAGATGCCATCAACTGGGGCATTTCGCCTATGAATGCAACCGTGAAGAAAGACCAGTAAACTATGCCGAGTTCGATGAAGGCGAAGATCTACTCTTGATGACTCATGCCACATTGAAAGAACCGACAAAGAAGGGAGTGTGGTTTCTAGACTCTGCATGTTCGAACCACATGACGGGTACCAAAGAATGGTTCACTAATCTAGATGAAAGCTTCAATCATTCTGTCAAGCTTGGGAATGACCTTCGACTCATAGTCAAAGGCATTGGAGATATACGTTTTGAGGTTGATGGGATTACACAGGTTATTACCCGAGTATACTTTATTCCAGAGCTAACCTCGAACCTCTTGAGCATAGGGCAAATGCAAGAAAAAGATCTGACTGTGGTGACAAAACAAGGCATTTGCAAGATCTATCATCCCCAACGAGGAGTCATAGTGACTTCAACTATGACTAGGAATCGAATGTTCCCGGTTTATGCCACCATAAAGACTGGAGTTTACAAGTGTATGAAGGTTGATGAAGAAGAAAACGATCAACTTTGGCATAGAAGATTTGGGCACGTGAATCACAAGTCATTGAGGACAATGGAATATAAGCAAATGGTGAAGGGTTTGCCACGTGTAGCTGAAGCTACTAAAGCTTGTGAGGTGTGTAATCTAGGTAAGCAAAGAAGGGAGAACAGTCCAAAGAAAAGCATGTGGAGGGCAACTAGCAAACTCCATCTTATCCACACTGACTTGTGTGGGCCAATTGACCCTGCCTCACCGAGTGGAAAAAGGTACATTATGGTTTTAATTGATGATTACTCTAGAAAGGGATGGGTGTATTTTTTATCTAAGAAAAATGAAGCTCTTGATGTTTTTAAACGATTTAAAGCAAAAGTTGAAAATGAAACGGGGTTAACTATCAAGAGTTTAAGAAGTGATCGAGGTGGGGAATTTACCTCGAAAGAATTCAATGATTTTTGTGAAAGTTTTGGCATCAAAAGGCAATTGACCACTTCAATGAACAAAACGGAGTTGCGGAGCGGCGTAACCGAACGTTAATGAACATGGTTAGATGTCTTTTGATTGAAAATCGACTGCCAAAATGGTTTTGGGCAGAGGCGGCAAATTGGGGTTATCATATTATTAATAGGTGTGCCACGACTTCTTTAGAAGATAAAGTCCCTCAAGAAATTTGGTCAGGCCATAAACCCAATGTGGACTATTTTAAAATTTTTGGTTGTATTGGTTACGTACTTGTGTCATCTCAATTAAGAACCAAGTTAGATGATAAAAGTCACAAATGTATTTTTTTGGGAATTAGTAGGAAGTCCAAGGCCTATAGAATGTATGATCCTGTGAAACAAAGGGTGCTAATTAGCAAAGATGTGATATTTGAAGAAAGTGAAAGTTGGAATTGGAATAAAGAATACTTTGGCAGTGATGTATTAAGTGTACCCGATGGTGACCAGTCAAGAAATGAGAGAGGAGTAGGGGACGTAAATGATGGTGGGGCTCCACATGAGTCACATGCAAATAGTGATGGAAATATGAATAATACAACTCCTAGTGAAGCCAATATTAATGTAGAATTAGTTTTACCCCATGGTACAACAAATGCAGCTGAAGGTGCAACAAATGGAAGTGAAGGTGAAAACTCACATTCAAATACAGAAGTTGTACCATCGAAAAGAACAAGGTCAGCCCCAAGCTGGTTAAGAGACTATACAAGTGGGGAAGGTCTCTTAGAAGATGAAAGTAATTTTGCACTTTACAGTGCAACTGAGGATCCAAAGAATTTTGATGAAGCAATTACAGATGTAAAGTGGGTCAAGGCTATGGAAAATGAAATGAGATCCATCGAGCAAAACAACACTTGGGAACTGGTTGATGCTCCGCCTGGGGTTGAACCAATAGGGGTAAAGTGGTTGTTTAAAACAAAATTGAATGAGAAGGGAGAGGTTGACAAGTATAAGGCGCGGTTGGTTGCAAAAGGTTATGCACAGAAAAAGGGAGTAGATTACGATGAGATATATGCTCCCGTGGCACGTTGGGATACAGTTCGAAGTGTGATTGCCCTAGCAGCTTAAAGAGGTTGGGTCATATTTCAACTCGATGTGAAGTGTGCTTTTTTAAATGGTGAGCTGAAAGAAACAGTATACATCGAGCAACCACAAGGATTTGTCAAGAGTGGCGAAGAAAATAAAGTGTGCAAGTTAAAAAAGGCACTTTATGGCCTAAAACAGGCTCCAAGGGCGTGGTTTAATAGAATAGAGAGTTATTTCTTAAGGGAAGGTTTTGAGAAAAGTCAATATGATCACACACTTTTTATCAAAAAGGGCTCAAAGGGAATGGTGATTGTTAGTTTGTACGTTGATGATCTGATTTACACGGGAAATAATAAAGACATGTGTGAAAGTTTTAAACAATCAATGATGCAAGAATTTGAGATGACTGACCTCGGTAAGATGAAATATTTTTTGGGGGTAGAAGTGAATCAAGGTGTTGATGGTATAAGCATGTGTCAAAAGAAGTATGCTAAAGAGATTCTAGAAAGGTTTAAAATGTGGGAAGCTAACAGTGTGAAAAACCCAATTGTTCCTGGTACTGTCGTAACAAAAGCTGGAGTCGCAAACAAAGTGAATGACACCGAGTATAAAAGCTTGGTGGGCAGCTTAATGTACTTGACTGTTACGAGGCCGGATATCATGTATGTTGTATGCTTCATCTCCAGATTTATGTCTGACCCTCGAGAGGAGCACATGCAACTAGCAAAAAGAATATTAAGGTATGTCAAAGGCACCTATGGGTATGGGTTATTTTATGAACAAAATGATGTTGCAAAACTTCAGGTGTTCACTGACAGTGACTATGCAAGAGATGTTGAAGACAGGAAATGCACTTCTGGGTACGTATGTATTCTGAGTAATGCAGCCATATGTTGGAGCTCGAGGAAACAAGAAATTGTCACGCTTTCGTCTACAGAAGCAGAATATGTTGCAGCCACATCTTGTGCATGTCATGTTGTATGGCTGAAAGGATTGTTGAAGGATATAAGCAATGAACCAGTTGGGTTAGTAGAAATTCAGTGTGATAATAGCTCCTCAATTAAGTTGTCCAAGAACCCGGTGTTACACAGACGTACAAAGCACATTGATGTTCGCTTCCATTATCTAAGGGAATTAGTCAATGATGGTGAGATTGAGTTGCTGTTTTGCCCTACAAAAGATCAAGTTGCAGATGTCATGACTAAGCCGGTGAAGTTAGATGTGTTCGAGAAGATGAGGAGGATGCTTAGTGTTCGAGAGCTGATGGAGTAAACTGAAGGGTAAACCCGACTTCAGTTTAAGGGAAGGATTGAAATGGGTTTATTTTAATCTATTGGGTCATGTGAAATAATGGGCTTCAGCCCAAGTTATCTTGCTCGAGTCTGCATAGTCTGTATAGGCTATTGCTTTTATTTTAGTCTAATTGTTTCATTTGAATTGTTGAGTCTGGACTGTTGACTTAGTCTTCAGTTGTCCGAGTCTTATGGTTATAGTTAGTGGTAATCGTGACCTGGTTTGTAGGTGCACGTTAGTAGTAAGTTTAGGAGTCAGTTGTGTTTTTGTGCTATATATATAGCAGTTTATTATGGAATAAAAGATGAGAAATTTTGCAGTGAGTGAGTGTGATACCGATCAATCTGTGCTACAGGACTACAAGGCGATACTAATGTAAATAAAATGATAAGATGAAAATTTGATACTCGGGTACGGCGACGGCGTGTTCATGAAACTAATCATAGCTAAACAAAAAATGTGATATAGTAACAAAGTTATATACCTGAAATGATATGTGATTATCCATAGGATCCAAATCATCACTATTATTAGGCAACTTGTCTTCATCTTTAGCTTGAACAAGATGAATCCCAATTCCATAATTAAACAACCACGCCCCATCGAAATCAAAGGCTTGAGGTCGCTCGATCAACACGAACCCCAACGTTTTCCTGTAGAACTCGACCGAATCCTCAACTGACTTACAAAGCCTTGAAACATGGTTTAATGACATCATTGGGAGCTCTTCTTTTTCTTTGCCATTTTGCTTCTTCACTTGTTGTGACTTTTTCTTACCATTATTATTATGATTTTTCTGCCTTGATTCCTCTTTTTGGCCATTTTGATTGTTATTATTCTCTTGTGGGGTTTTCTCCATTTTTGGATACGAATAATTATTGTGGCCAGGGTTTTGGGAGGGTTTTTATTATGGTTTGGAAACGGTTGAGATTTGGGTGTGTGGCGGTTGATGACGCGTGGAGTTAATATAGTGTCTTAGAATTAATCGTGGATGGGATATGAGAGTGATGCGTGGCAATGTTGGATTTTGTAATAGCTTTCGAGTGAAGTACTATTTTGAATTTTGATATCGGAATATCTAAAAATAAAATGATGATAAATAATAATGTATGAAAATATAAATAGGAAGGTATGGAAACCGATTGGGAATCACATGGTGCAGGTGATGATATTCGTACCATATAAATTGATAAATTTATCACAAAAATGCATTAAACAGTTGTACAATATGTTATCTCCCTTTCCTACTAAAGGAGCTTAAGTGATGATCTCACTTAATCCTACTTGGCAAGAGCTTAAGATAGTTTCGGCAGATTATACACATAGTTGCTAATGTCACTAGGTTTTTTTCGTATAAAATTTCGTATGTATATTGATATGGTACATTGTTATGATCCGTATATACATGTATCCATATAAAAAATCATGTGTTATGTGTGTATGTAGTTTCCAAGAATATATATTAGTTTCCAAGAATATGTACTTGTGTTGATATTGTAGATTAGTGTTTGTGTGTGAGCATTTAATGTGATTGTCCTCCAAGCCGCCTGCAAATTCAAAAGTGGCGGAAGGATGCAGGAAGTACAAACACTATGACACAAATTAGAAGAATAATCAGCCTCATTTAATGCTTAACCCGCTCAAATTTGGTAGATTAAGATTGGAGGATGTGTTTGAATTTTGATTTTAACTCAAACATACTCACATATAGAGGAGATATATACATACATGTATACATATATAGATATATTTGGACGGGAATAATATAGCATAGGGAAAAGGAATATGATTTACTTAATCCTAAAACACTTTTAATTATTCATAACCACCACAAAATCTCGTATCTCTCTCTCTCTCTCTCTGTGTACTTTCACATAATAACAATGGCAACAACTAATATTGATAATAATAATAATAATAATAATAATAATAATAATAATAATAATAATAATAATAATAATAATAATAATAATAATAATAATGATAATAATAATAATAATAATAATAATAATAATAATAATAATAATAATAATAATAATAATAATAATAATAATAATAATAATAATAATAATAATAATAATAATAATAATAATAATAATAATAATAATAATAATAATAATAATAATAATAATAATAATAATAATAATAATAATAATAATAATAATAATAATAATAATAATAATAATAATAATAATAATAATAATAATAATAATAATAATAATAATAATAATAATAATAATAATAATAATAATAATAATAATAATAATAATAATAATAATAATAATAATAATAATAATAATAATAATAATAATAATAATAATAATAATAATAATAATAATAATAATAATAATAATAATAATAATAATAATAATAATAATAATAATAATAATAATAATAATAATAATAATAATAATAATAATAATAATAATAATAATAATAATAATAATAATAATAATAATAATAATAATAATAATAATAATAATAATAATAATAATAATAATAATAATAATAATAATAATAATAATAATAATAATAATAATAATAATAATAATAATAATAATAATAATAATAATAATAATAATAATAATAATAATAATAATAATAATAATAATAATAATAATAATAATAATAATAATAATAATAATAATAATAATAATAATAATAATAATAATAATAATAATAATAATAATAATAATAATAATAATAATAATAATAATAATAATAATAATAATAATAATAATAATAATAATAATAATAATAATAATAATAATAATAATAATAATAATAATAATAATAATAATAATAATAATAATAATAATAATAATAATAATAATAATAATAATAATAATAATAATAATAATAATAATAATAATAATAATAATAATAATAATAATAATAATAATAATAATAATAATAATAATAATAATAATAATAATAATAATAATAATAATAATAATAATAATAATAATAATAATAATAATAATAATAATAATAATAATAATAATAATAATAATAATAATAATAATAATAATAATAATAATAATAATAATAATAATAATAATAATAATAATAATAATAATAATAATAATAATAATAATAATAATAATAATAATAATAATAATAATAATAATAATAATAATAATAATAATAATAATAATAATAATAATAATAATAATAATAATAATAATAATAATAATAATACATAATAATAATAATAATAATAATAATAATAATAATAATAATAATAATAATGATAATAATAATAATAATACTAATCTTAGTTTTGTTGATGAACTTGATTTTGGGAAATCTTTTTGGAACATCAAGATTCGTTGTATTAAGAGGTGGAGACAAAGCTATAGGCAAAACTATATCTTCATCGATGAGAAGGTAACATGTAGTTTCTTTCTCTCAATTTAAAGTTTTATTACGTGTTGTTCATCAAATCTTTTGTTTATCACTCATGTTGCTTTAATTATTCATCAACGTCAATTGCAGGGAAAGCATATCCAGGCCTGTGTGAGGAGTGAATTGATTCCAGACTTTGAAGAACTTATTCAGGAGGACAGTGTTTATGTTCTTCGTAAATTTGGTGTGGGTGCTCAGGCTGATTTATACCCTGTTGTAGATCTAAAGAAGAAGATCAACTTTTATCGTTGTACCTCTGTCACTCCTGTTGAAGGATTCACTGGTCATCCTTATGGTTTTCACTTCTGGAATTTTGATGACATAAACAATGGCAAAGCTGCCAAAGTTAAAACAGTTGGTTAGTGTTGCTATTATAAGATACAAGTAATAATGTATATATCTAATTTATAAGTTGTAATAATATGAACTTTATTTCTGCATATATAGATGTTGTGGGTAGGCTTGCATGGTGTGGTGATTTGGACATCTGGACAACTAAAGCTAAAGAGACTAAAAGACTCATATTCGATCTGCAAGACTTGGAGTAAGTCCCTTTCTTTGCATTATAGATATAAAGAATGTTTGCTATTTAATATTAGTGGTTTTACATTTATGGATGATGATTAGTATTTAATGAGAATACTAGGTATGATTAGTATATTCAATGAGAATAGTATGTATGATTAGTATTGAATGTCCACGAATTTAAGGAGATAAGAACAAAACAGTGTATTCAATCTCCATATCTTAAATTCTGCATTTTCTGCATATTAATTGTAGTTTTTTGTTGCTTAAATAGGGGTGTTGTGCTTAAATGTACTTTTTGGGATGACTTTGTTGTTGAATTTCATAACTATGTAACTTCTAATACTCAAACTTCTGAGATGGTCATTGTCATCCTACAACATGCGAGGGTGAAACTGTGGAATGGTATGTATACATAAATTTCATTATTGTGACTCTTTTTGTTGATATTCTTGGTCACATATTAATTTTGATTCTAATGTTCTTCAAGAGATACTTGGAGTTCAGAATGATAAGTTTGGTACTCGGATTTTTTTCAATGAAGATATTGCTGAGGCTAACAATTTAAGAAGGAGTTTAGTATCATGGATTTTGAGTTAACTCATATATACATATGCACTTTGTAGCTTTAACTAAACTGAATTATCTTATGTTTTTGTAGTCTCATAGTCAAAAGTGGTAAAGATGGTGCATCAACAAGTTATAGCCAATTGTCTTCTCAAACTAATTACCCTCTTCGCAATGACTTCCTGGTTGTGACTCCTAGAAAACATGTGGAAGACATCCTCACAACTGAAAAGGTACTTAGGTTATCTAATATTTAAACTTTGTAGTTTTGTGTCATGATATAACTAATTCTTGTATGTTTTTACAGGACAAGTTCTGTGTGGTACTGGCCACAACTACAATTCTTGAACCAGACTATGGTTGGTATTACATAGCGTGTCGCAATTGTAACTTTAAAGTGTACTCGAAAATGGAGTTCTTGACAAAGGCCAGTGACATCCCTGAAGGGTTTGAGGAAGCACCAGCAGACAGTATGTGGTGTATGACATGCAAAAACATGGCAACTTCTATGTGTCCCAAGTAACTATTCTTTGTCCATTTATAATTTTCTCAAATCATTTTAATTAAAGATAATATACTAATTCAATGCAAAAACCAATATTAGGTTTAAGGTGCAATTTAGGGTCCAAGACAACACTGGTTGTGTATCTTTCTTGATGTTTGATAAAGAGGTTATGAAGATTCTTGGAATTTCTGCAAGTGATGTTAGTGATAGGCAACTTAAGTCTGATGATATGGACTCATTTCCTCATGAACTAGATGGTTTGCTTAACAAGTTGCTAGCTTTCAAAATCAAGGTTTCTGCTTACAATATTGAGAACAAGAAATACATATATACTGTGAAGCAGTTTACTTATGATCCAAAAATCATTGCTGAATTAGTTGCAAGTGATGATGCAAATGAGGTTATATGAGTTTGCTTGCACTCAAAAATTTTATAACTGAATTACACAAGTATAGTACTTGATTAAAAAGGCAATTATGTTGACATTGTTTGGTATTTTTGTTGTTTCAGGATATTCCAGAACCTCAAATTGGTGAAATCCAATCTGTTAAACTTTCTGAATCTTCCCAGTGCCCTGTTGATTCAAAGGTGATTATTTGAACATTGTATTCTATTGTATATATAAGCATAGTGTATCATCCTAAAATTATAGGCCTTAATCATTGCTTAGTTTTTGTGTAATTTGTTTGAAGGATGTTGCGTCTGTTACCGGAGACTCTTTGGCATGTGAGGTTGTCAAAGACACTGCAATCAGTCCTGTAAAAAGGTCTCATCCAAAACCAAATGAAGATAGCGTGTCATTTCTTAGCCCTGGTGTTACTTCTGAAGAAAACAAAGACAAGGCGTCTACAACAAAAAGAATCAAGAAGAAAACTATCAAATCTAATGCATAGATGCATTAAATTGTATCCCCAAACTCAATCTCTTTTGATAAATTCTCCATGTATTCAATACTTAATCTGCTTTTGTTTATGTCCCATCCTGTATTTGCTACTTATGTATGACTACTCTTGGTACTATTTGGTTCTATGTCTAAGTGTTGCAATGTATGCATTCAAACTATTGAAGTAATCTAAATGTGATTTGTGGTATGTTAATTCACTTGCCTCAATTAATCATATATACATAGATGTAATAAAGATGGCGTTGGATTGTTTGCCTAAACATAACTTATGTTTTTGTTTAAGTTATTCAACTTAACACAAACTTGAGAGTTCCAATTAATATATTAACATTAATGTATTCGGTTCATGTATATGTAACAATTAATCATATATACATAGATGTAATAAAGATGGCGTTGGATTGTTTGCCTAAACATAACTTATGTTTTTGTTTAAGTCATTCAACTTAACACAAACTTGAGAGTTCCAATTAATATATTAACATTAATGTATTCGGTTCATGTATATGTAACATTGTTGATTCATTTACTCATACAAATTGTGAATAATTTGAGACAATGTTTAGGCAAATGACTTAAGCAAGGAAATAGTTTTGATCACTAATTTTGAATATTTCAAAGTGTGAATGATTTGAGACATTTTATTGAAGATCAATGTTCAAAATTGAAATTCAAATTGTTTTACAATTTGAAGAATCCCGATTTTTTATGTGTTGTTCAAATGTTTTTGGAGGGATTTAGTTTCAAAACCAATATTTGAAAATCAGAATTTTGAAGGAAAGTAGGGTACTTAAATTGAAAACTTTATTTTAAGGGAGATTTGAAAAATTCCTTCCAAACTTTATCCTACATTTGAAAAAAACATCAATGCTTTATAAAGTAGGCTACTTAAATTTCCAAAATTTTAAACTCTCCCTCTCTTATTTGTACACTCTGTTTTTTCATGGATAATAATAAGAAGAAATCTCGATATGAATATAAACAGAGATTGATTACGGATGTGCCAATACCAAACCCTGCATTAAATCGGAAGAGAAGGAAGTCAGTGTTGTTAAATCGTCAGAATGGTAATTTGACTCCTATGCAAAATCGAAGTAGTCTTGGTACAAGGTCTCCATTATCAAATATTACAAATATTAGCACAAATAATCCTGTTTCCACATCTCCCGTTTCTAATATTGTAGAAGGTATGCTTTTTTAACTAATGGAGTCAATTTATAATTTTAGATTAGATATAAAAAGTCCTCATTCTTAACTACTGTAGTAGGTTCATCAAATTACTACCAGAAGGATGGTAATGTTCATAATGTTGCAAGTACTTCTGAAAATACACCTCGATCAATTTTAGGGAATGGTATTTTTGATAACAGTCAAAGTACAGTTACTCCATCAAGCAATCTTCCCTGTTACTCTGTTACGTATGGTAAGTTAAGTATAATTCACAAAGTTATATATAAGTATGAGTATATATTATATGTATATGTCTAGACTTCAAATGTGTAAAAATTGGTTGCATTTTTTTAAGGTTCAATGAATTTGATTTCTGGAAATCAATCATATTCGACCCCTCCAAGTGTTAAGTCAAAAAAAGGAAAGGAGAAGTCCACTATTCCAAGTCACAATAGTCATACAACATTTCAAAGGTCATCACCAGTTGGTACAAATCCTCGATATGTTCTACTTCTAATATGGACACCAGATTCAATACAGGAAACATACTTGCAATGCTTTTAGATTCCAATGATGAAGAAGTAGTAACAGAAATTTCAAAAATTAAAGGAATTTCTCCAGGTATTTTGTTTTACTTTATCTAATTACTACTTTAAATACTAGAAACTAAGCAAATATAATATTAATTGTGACCCTAAAATTACTAGAAAATAACTTACAATGAAATTTTGGACCAGCATACATTGACCATGGAGATGCCATACATGTTTGCAAGAATTGTAAAGCAATGTTATGGGAAACTGAAATGTTAAGGGGTAATCATGATCGTAAGAAACTTGCTTTTTCACTGTGTTGCTCAAATGGGAATATTGAACTATGATATGTCGTATTTTATACCCATTTCCCACAACGTATTTAGTTGATTCTGCATGGTTTATGAGTCATTTTTGTATACATTTGGTGCGTTTATGGTATTTGTTAGTGTTTCAGGTTACTGACAGGTATTTAAGCGCAAATCTGGAGAAAACGACATTGTAAAGGAGAATCAAGTGCTAACGGAAGATTTTGGAAGCATTTGGGTGAAGATTGCAGGAAGTCAACTAAAGTCAATGCAGAAAAGGGTCAATTGCGCCGCAACTCTCATTGCGCCGCAACCCAATTCCAGAAGAATAAGTTGCGCCGCAACGTCTTCCAGTTGCGCCGCAATGGGTCCAAGTCCAAGCCAGTTTGGTCAACGAAGTCAAAGTCAAAGCTTAAAGTCAAACCCCAGTTGCGCCGCAAGCTCTTCAGTTGCGCCGCAACCCATAATCAGAGGAATAAGTTGCGCCAGCCGCAACGTCTTCCAGTTGCGCCGCAATGGGTCCAAGTCCAAGCCAGTTTGGTCAACGAAGTCAAAGTCAAAGCTTAAAGTCAAACCCCAGTTGCGCCGCAATGCATAGTTGCGCCGCAACTTAGTTGCGCCGCAATACTTCAGTTGCGCCGCAATACTTTCATTGCGCCGAATAAGTTGCGCCGCAACGTCTTCCAGTTGCGCCGAAATGGGTCCAAGTCCAAGCCAGTTTGGTCAACGAAGTCAAAGTCAAAGCTTAAAGTCAAACCCCAGTTGCGCCGCAATGCATAGCTGCGCCGCAACTAGGCGCGCCGCAATGCATAGCTGCGCCGCAACTGGGCGCGAATCTGGCAGCCTTTGGGGATCGATATAAATAGCTTGAAAAATATGCAAAAACATCTCTTCTTTTTTGAGCAGCCGTGTGAAGAACCCTAGTTTGGAGATATTTTCAGATCTTAATCAATTTCTAGGTTTTCAAACACGATTTGATCGTTTTCGTTCGTAGCTTTCAATTATTATTCTTCTTTTAATATGAGTGGCTAATCACTTCATCATCCATCTTGATGGAGTGAGATATTATGTAAAGATTGCACAATTTTATTAATTCAATGTTGATTTCATTTAACGTTATATCGAGATCTTAGCGTATTTCTTCCTTATTATTTATCTTGAATTGATTGGTGATTTATATGTGTCTTTAATGGTAGTTATTGATTACATATATTTCATTTTGATTGTTTGGGTACAAACGATTGGATCTATGACGGGTACGGTAGATAATCATTCATGATAATAGGGAGAAATGTGTTAACGGTTGGGTACAATCGATAGGTATAATTGTTATCTACATAACCAAACCAATTGTTTGATTAAGGAAGTTATAAAAGATGTCTTGGGGTACCGGTCTTTGTAACGAAATTAGTTAAAGCAAGAGAGTCAAATGATGTCTTCAACTTGACGGGTACGGGGTTGGTGCTTTGTTTGAGTCTCGGTTATTTAATCAACTAATTTGGGTTTGAACTTCATTTATGTGCAATCTGAACATGTGTTGAGTGAAGTCAAGATGGATGACTTTTAAATTATTGTTTAAAACAAATTCTCTTTTCGATTAATCCTTTGGGATTACTAATTATTCACTAACTTTTGCAAAGTGACAATTCGGTCACAACCCCCCTTTTTGATTAGAATTACTTAATGTCTACAATTACTTAGTTTTTGTCCCTGTGTTCGATCCTGGACTTACCTTTTAGCTATACTATATACGAACGGGTCCACTGCCCGCGAGTGTGTAGTAGTCAGTTTTAGGGTATTTCTTGTTTATAAATTTTAAACTCGATTTTACACATCAAGTTTTTGGCGCCGCTGCCGGGGACTTAATTTTAAGTAGTTGTTTATTTTGTAGTTCGATCCTTTTTCACATTCATTTGTGAGAAAGTTATTGCTTTATTAGATAGTTTGTATTTTATTTTATTTCAATTATACCACAGGTGCGGTTGACGGTTTGTTTGTGGTGAGTGTGCAGGTTCTTGTTAGTTGATGAACACAAGAGCTTCTGGCCTACCTTTGCTTAGCCCATTGTCTAATCCAGGGAAAGTCAGACGTCGACTTGTGTCAAGAGGTAGCCAGGAACCATTCACACCAGTCAAAATAGATTTAGAAACCGAAACCAGTGACCCACCCGTTCAGGATTTAGAAGATCAGTTGGTTAATAAGTTGAAAGAAGCAGGTAAAGTATTTGGGAGTGGAGAAGATTCAGATTCAGAAGAAGAAGAGAAAATTCAAACACCTGAACCGAGTACTATTGTCATACCTAGAACCAACCTTAATTTTAACCAACAACAAAGGGGTAGAAGAATGGGTGATGAACAACCGGTAGATCCTAATGCCCGTCCTTACGGGGAGAGAAGAAGGAATATACCGGCGGACCGGGGCACAGCTATTCGCCCTCCGAATATTTCAGTGGATTTCTCTTTGAAAGGAAATCACCTCAAGAGTGTAGAAGAGGATAAGTTTGATGGGATTAGAAGAAATGACCCATATGCACATCTTGAGAGGTTTGAGAAGATATGTAGGTTGTATCAGTATGGTACAGGGCAAGCTGAGGCGGTTAAGTTGGAACTATTTCCTATGACTCTCATTGGAGATGCATCTTCATGGTTTAAGGAGTTACCCGAAAACTCATTTACCACTTGGGCCGAACTTCGGGAAGGCTTTATTGATGAGTTTTATTCGGTTAGAACTCAAAGACAATTAGAAAACAAAATCAGAGGTTTTTCTCAAGAACCCGGTGAAGATGTGGTTGATGCATGGAAAAGGTTCAAAGAAATGCTTAGAAATTGCCCCGGACATAGTATGGGCACCGAAGAAAGCTTCGAGATTTTCTATGATGGTTTGGATAGGAAAACAAAAAGGGAGCTCGGATATGCATTTGGGGGAAGTCTCAACAACATTTCCCCAAATGAAGGATATAAGATTCTAGAGGATATGGCTAGAGAGTTTTCTACAAGGGATGAAGACCGTGACAAGAGGTCTAGTAGAACCACCGTGGCTAAGGTGGAAAGTAGTGATGACTCTAAGCTTATCACCGAAGTCAAGGCTCTCTCGAAGCAAATGAATGAGAGATTTGATAGTCAAGATACTAGATTTAAGAGCCTTGAGAGAGATGTTAAGGTTATGGCCGACGGGTGTGAGCATTGTGGAGACTTGCATTATTCGGAGGATTGCCCGGATAAACCCGTGAAAGATGTTAGCTATGTTCAGAATCAAGGGAACTTCAATCAAAATACCGGTTATCAAAACCGGCCATCAGGTAGTTCTTACCCTTCTTCTTCTTTTGTTAATGCTAACACTTCTGGTTATGGTGGTAACAGGTTTAGTAGGTTCACCAATCAACGAGGTGCGGATCCAGAATTGAGAGACATAGTGAAGGAGTTCATTGGTGCCCAAAAGGCAACTAATGAACAAGTTGCAGAAGAGTCAAAGAAGGTGATTCATGTTTTGGACGCTTTGACTACTCGCTTGGATGGACTTGGACATAAGTTGGATCAAGGAGCTAAGAATCAACAAGCTACCATCAAAGATTTAGAAGGAAGACTCGAGAGGCTAGGAAACTCGAATAGGCAGCCCGGTACTCTACCGAGCAACACTCAACAGAATCCAAAGCCTCAATCCAATAACCAAGGGCAAAGTAGTCAAGGATCGGGACAGAAGTATACCCCTCCAAATGCTCGAAATGAGCAAGTGAATGCCATCACTACAAGGACGGGTAAGACTTATGATTCTGCAAATCCTTTACCTAATGATTCTTCTCCACTTGTGCAGGAAAATGAAGAAGAGGAGATGGTTGATGAGGAAATTGAGATGGAACCGAACCAAGCCGTGCCAATACCGGCCGTTCCATCCAAACCCGGTGAAGATGTGGTTGATGCATGGAAAAGGTTCAAAGAAATGCTTAGAAATTGCCCCGGACATAGTATGGGCACCGAAGAAAGCTTCGAGATTTTCTATGATGGTTTGGATAGGAAAACAAAAAGGGAGCTCGGATATGCATTTGGGGGAAGTCTCAACAACATTTCCCCAAATGAAGGATATAAGATTCTAGAGGATATGGCTAGAGAGTTTTCTACAAGGGATGAAGACCGTGACAAGAGGTCTAGTAGAACCACCGTGGCTAAGGTGGAAAGTAGTGATGACTCTAAGCTTATCACCGAAGTCAAGGCTCTCTCGAAGCAAATGAATGAGAGATTTGATAGTCAAGATACTAGATTTAAGAGCCTTGAGAGAGATGTTAAGGTTATGGCCGACGGGTGTGAGCATTGTGGAGACTTGCATTATTCGGAGGATTGCCCGGATAAACCCGTGAAAGATGTTAGCTATGTTCAGAATCAAGGGAACTTCAATCAAAATACCGGTTATCAAAACCGGCCATCAGGTAGTTCTTACCCTTCTTCTTCTTTTGTTAATGCTAACACTTCTGGTTATGGTGGTAACAGGTTTAGTAGGTTCACCAATCAACGAGGTGCGGATCCAGAATTGAGAGACATAGTGAAGGAGTTCATTGGTGCCCAAAAGGCAACTAATGAACAAGTTGCAGAAGAGTCAAAGAAGGTGATTCATGTTTTGGACGCTTTGACTACTCGCTTGGATGGACTTGGACATAAGTTGGATCAAGGAGCTAAGAATCAACAAGCTACCATCAAAGATTTAGAAGGAAGACTCGAGAGGCTAGGAAACTCGAATAGGCAGCCCGGTACTCTACCGAGCAACACTCAACAGAATCCAAAGCCTCAATCCAATAACCAAGGGCAAAGTAGTCAAGGATCGGGACAGAAGTATACCCCTCCAAATGCTCGAAATGAGCAAGTGAATGCCATCACTACAAGGACGGGTAAGACTTATGATTCTGCAAATCCTTTACCTAATGATTCTTCTCCACTTGTGCAGGAAAATGAAGAAGAGGAGATGGTTGATGAGGAAATTGAGATGGAACCGAACCAAGCCGTGCCAATACCGGCCGTTCCATCCAAACCCGCTGAGAAACCGACGGTGAAGCCGTATCAACCAAATATTCCATTTCCTCAACGGTTGAGGAAAGAAAAAGTGAAGGAACATTTTAAGAAATTTGTTGATCTTATTCAATCTGTGAATATAACTGTTCCTTTAGTTGATTTGCTTGCAGGTATGCCTAATTATGCAAAGTTCCTCAAGGAACTTGTAAGTGACAAGAAGAAGCTTGAAGAGGCTAAGACTGCGGTTATGAGTGCCGAATGTTCAGCAATCATTCAAAATCAGATTCCTCCCAAGTTGGAAGATCCAGGGAGTTTTCTTATTGCTTGTTCTTTTGGTGCTTATTTGTGTGAGGCATTGGCCGATCTTGGGGCTAGTATAAATTTGATGCCTTATTCTGTTTATAGAAAGTTATCTCTAGGAGAGTTGACCCCTACCCGCATGAGCATTAGGCTCGCGGATCGTTCTTTCCAATATCCCATGGGGATAGCGGAAAATTTGCAAATTAAGGTGGGGCATATGATATTTCCAGTTGATTTTGTTATCCTTGAGATGGAGGCGGACGCCAAAGTCCCCCTAATTCTTGGCCGACCCTTTCTTATGACCGCGGATGCTATCATCCGGGTTAAGGCCAAGGAAATTTCCTTAGGAGTTGGTAATGATAGAGTTGTCTTTAATGTTGATAGAGCACTTAAGCATCCTTACTCTTGTAATGAAACTTGTTTCAGGTTGGATGTGATTGAAGAAGAAGATGCTTTGGAAAAAGAGCTCATGGATTTCTTGGATATGGAAGAAGGTCAAGCATTGCTAGCTTGCAGTGAAGAAGAGCAAGAATTGGTTGGAGATATGATGCAGGAAATTATGGCATTAAGTGTTGATGAAACTCCACCGGAAGATGAAACCTTTGAAGAGATCACCACTAGTGATAGCACACGGGTGCTAACCTCGGTAGAAAACCCTCCTACCGACTTGGAACTCAAGCCACTTCCGGACCATCTTGAGTATGCATATTTGGAAGGTACATCTCTTTTACCCGTTGTTATCTCATCCTCATTAATGGAGGATGAGAAATCTAGACTTATGACCGTCCTAAAGGCCCATAAAAAGGCCTTTGCATGGAAAATTTCCGATATTCCGGGTATAAGTCCAGAATTTTGCAAACACACCATAAATTTTGTTGATAATGTGAAACCGGTTGTGCAAAGGCAACGAAGATTAAATCCAAATATGAAAGATGTGGTCAAAAAGGAGATAATTAAGTTACTTGATGCGGGAATCATATTCCCCATCTCGGATAGTCCATGGGTGAGTCCGGTACATTGTGTACCGAAAAAGGGTGGGATGACCGTAATTTTGAATGATAAAAATGAATTGGTTCCCACTAGGACCGTCACGGGGTGGAGGGTATGTATTGATTATCGGAGATTGAATGATGCTACCCGCAAAGACCACTTTCCCTTGCCCTTTATTGATCAAATGCTCGAACGGCTCGCCGGCAACGAGTATTTCTGCTTTTTGGACGGGTTCTCCGGGTACTTCCAAATACCCATTGACCCCAAGGACCAAGAGAAGACCACTTTTACTTGCCCTTTTGGCACTTATGCCTATAGAAGGATGCCATTTGGTCTTTGCAATGCTCCAGGTACTTTTCAAAGATGTATGATTGCCATATTTCAGGACATGATAGAAACATCCATGGAGGTTTTTATGGATGATTTTTCTGTTTTCGGTAGTTCATTTGAAAATTGTCTTGAAAGTCTTGATAGAATGCTTGAAAGGTGTGAAAGGGCACACTTGGTTTTGAATTGGGAAAAGTGTCATTTTATGGTGAAAGAAGGAATTGTTTTGGGACACAAAGTTTCAAGGGCGGGATTAGAGGTTGATAAAGCGAAAATTGATGTTATTGCTAAATTGCCTCCACCGACTAATGTTAAATCCATTAGAAGCTTTTTGGGTCACGCCGGGTTTTACCGTCGATTTATAAAAGACTTTTCGAAAATCACCCGGTCAATGACCAAGTTGTTAGAAAAAGACGTCCCATTCAATTTTGATAAAGATTGTCTTGATGCATTTAACTCACTTAAAGTTAGATTGACCAATGCACCCATTATGTCTCCACCTAATTGGTCATTACCGTTTGAGTTAATGTGTGATGCTAGTGATTATGCCTTGGGGGCCGTTTTAGGCCAAAGGGAGGATAAGCATTTCCGTCCTATTTCCTATGCTAGCAAAACCTTAAACCCGGCTCAACAAAACTATACCGTGACCGAGAAGGAGTTATTGGCCGTGGTTTATGCCTTTGATAAGTTTAGACCCTATTTGGTTTTGAATAAGACTATTGTGTTCACCGACCATTCGGCTTTGAAGTACTTGTTCTCGAAACAAGATGCTAAGCCTCGTTTAATTCGTTGGGTCTTACTTTTACAGGAATTTGATATTGAGATCAAAGATAAGAGTGGGGCTGAAAATGTGGCAGCCGGCCACTTAAGTAGGCTCGAAAACCCTCACCTTGAGGAGTTAAAGGAGCATGATATTAATGATTCATTTCCTGATGAGTTTCTAATGCAGGTGGATGTGGAAGAAGATCCATGGTTTACAGACATTGCTAACTATTTGTGTGCAGGTGTTCTTCCCAAAGAAATGACTTATCAACAGAAAAAGAAATTCTTTTCTGAGATTAAGCACTATTTCTGGGAAGAACCATATTTGTTTCGCATGTGTGCAGATGGCTTGATTAGGAGATGTGTGGCCGGTGCAGAAACCCGGAAGATTTTGGATGCATGCCACTATGGACAAACCGGTGGTCATTATGGACCATCTGTAACCGGTAAGAAGGTCTTTGATGCAGGATTTTATTGGCCTTCAATCTTCAAGGAAGCTCAAACCTTAGTGGAGACATGTGCAATTTGTCAACGTCAAGGGACCATTTCAAAGAAGGATGAGATGCCACAAAACTTCATTCAGGTTTGTGAGGTATTTGATGTTTGGGGAATTGATTTTATGGGACCCTTTCCGCCTTCAAATAAATGTCTTTACATTTTAGTGGCGGTTGATTATGTGTCGAAATGGGTCGAGGCTAAGGCCTTGCCAACTAATGATGCAAGGGTTGTAATTGATTTCTTAAAGCAATTGTTTTGTCGTTTTGGTTGCCCTAAGGCCTTAATAAGTGATCGTGGAACTCATTTCGCAAATCACCAACTTGCTAAGGTGTTGAAGAGGTATGGTGCTCATCATCGTTTCTCTACTTCTTATCACCCTCAAACGAGTGGTCAAGTAGAAAACAATAATAGGGCTTTAAAACGAATCCTTGAGAAAACCATAGGTGATAATCCTAAAAGTTGGTCTAAGAAATTGGATGATGCATTATGGGCGTTTAGAACCGCATTTAAGACTCCAATTGGGACTACACCTTATAGGTTACTTTATGGTAAAACATGTCACTTGCCGTTAGAAATAGAGCATAAAGCTTATTGGGCTCTTAGGAATTGTAATATGGACTTAGTTGAAAGTAGTGAATTGAGAATGTTGCAATTGCATGAGTTAGATGAGTTGAGATTGAATGCTTATGAGAATTCTATGCTCTATAAAGAGAGAACTAAGGTTTGGCATGATCGTAGGATTAGAGAGAAAGATTTGAAAGCCGGTGATAAAGTCTTGTTATTCCTTTCAAAGTATAAGTTCAAGCAACCTAAGTTGACTTCTAGGTGGACCGGCCCTTTTGTGATCAAACATGTCTATCCGTCTGGTTATGTTGAGTTGTTTAAATCGGATGGTACTACTTTTATTGTCAATGGTCACAGGTTGAAGCTCTATCATGAAGAAGAGGAAAATGTGGGAGTCGTCGTTGACGAGTTTCCATTTTTCGAAAGGAATTGATGAAGAAAGGACCATGAGTCGAGCTAAAGACTCGTAAATAAATTAAGCGCTTCGCGGGAGGCAACCCGTGTTTCTTGTTTTCATATTTTTTATTTAATTGTCATTGGTAATGTGTTTTAATAAGAATTGCAGGTAGGAGCCGCTCCCGTGCCTTCCGGTAAGTCATTTTCTAGGAAGAAACAAAAGGTAAGTGTGAGGAGGGTAGTTGCGCCGCAACTAGTTGCGCCGCAACTGAGTTGCGCCGCAATGATTGCACCGCAACTGAAGGCTGTTGCGCCGCAACTTATCCTTCTGTAATTTGGTTGCGCCGCAGCCTGTTCATTGCGCCGCAACGTGTCCTGCCACGTGTCGTGTTCAAAAAATGTTTTCAGTTAAAAATTAAGTCATTGCGCCGCAACCCTTCTAGTTACGCCGCAACTAGGGTCAAACCGGGTCAACACCTCTTTAAGCAAATAGGGGATCGGGGCTTTCATTTGTTTTCTCACACTTACATACTTATCAATTATTGAGAGCCTCTTTATTCTCTCAAGCTTTCCCAGCCGACCCAAACTTCACCTTCTCTATTTTCTTTCAATTTTAATCTTCTTTCAATCATTCACCATGGTTAGATCCGGAAAGGTATGTGATTCTTTAACTTCTCTTGTTGATTTTAATTAGTTAAATGTATAATGTTCTTGCATACATTCGAATTTAGATTGATTTTATGCTTAATATGCTTCTTAAGTTCGA
Source organism: Erigeron breviscapus (assembly GCA_034093135.1). Taxonomy (NCBI): domain Eukaryota; kingdom Viridiplantae; phylum Streptophyta; class Magnoliopsida; order Asterales; family Asteraceae; genus Erigeron; species Erigeron breviscapus. The sequence goes on from CM067167.1 coordinate 263,080,635, forward strand.
ATTTGTGGGGGATTTACATGAACATTGAGGGGTTGGTTGTTTTGATTGAAGGAATAAAGATTTGTTTTTGTGGATTGGGTCATTCAAAGTAACTTAGGGTTAATTAAGCCTTGTTTTTCTTGATTAAATGCTAAACCCTAATTAATTAAGTTGATTTTGAGTTTATGGAATTATTTTGGTTAAACCCCTGCTGCTGCTCGATCTGCCCAGAAAACACAGGCGTTGCGCCGCAACTCTGAGTTGCGCCGCAACTGCAAACCAGAGACATAAGTTGCGCCGCAACTCTGAGTTGCGCCGCAACTGCAAACCAGAGACATAAGTTGCGCCGCAACTCATTGTTGTTGCGCCGCAACTGCCCCTTTTCCAGACCTGCTTGGTTTATGCTTATATATACATGCTTATATGTCGGGTTTCCATGTTTAATTGTTTCTTGTATATGTAGGAACCCGCTTCATCTAGCCGGGCAGGACGAGGTAAAGGAAGAGCCTCGTCGGCTGCTGCCCCAAGCGAGAGTGGTCTGACTCCAGAAGCGATTCTTATGGGAGTCCCCACTCACCCATGGTTACGATTTCCGCGAGCTACTCCAGAGAAAAAGACTGAATACACAAACAGGTTAGCAACCATCTATCAGAAGGACATAATTGAACCGCGGTATATGGAACCGGATATGTTGGATTCGTTGAATGCCCGTGCGGGCATTAGTAGGTATATGCAGCTGATGGGTTATTCTAATGATGCGGATGGTAATCCAGTCGCTCAGGAATTTAGTCTTTGGTTTGATATATTTAGGATTCGGGAAATGGTTTGCAAGGAATGGTGTTTAGAGGTCTACTCGACCATTTCGGTCGAGAATATTGAGAAAGTGAAGGATATCTTTACTGAGCCGGTCATATTTTTTCGTTGTGGGGGTGTCAATAGATCCCTCACCATTGCTGACTTCGGGTTGTGCACGGGGATGTACACCCAAGAGACCTTGGATGATCCTGCATTTGAGCGTCTTTTAAGCATTTCTGTTAGGAATACCTCGGGTTTCACTAGGGAGGCAGGTGATTTCAGGGAGTATTATAACCGGGTTTCTGGGGGCCGCGTTTGGAAAGCGGCTTGTGGAGCAAATACACTCCAATCGCCTATTTTGCGATTGTTCCACAAGATGTTGGTCCATTCTTTTGTTCATAGGACCAATCACCCGGATAAGCTTTACATGGAAGATTTGTGGTTGTTGAGATTGTTCGATGAGGGAGATGTACAGAGGAAGGCATGTGCCCCGTATGTGTTGGCGAAGCATATGGGAACTAAAGGAGTTCGGGATAGAGGTTTAGTTTGTGGCCACTTCATTTCAAGAATGGTGAAGTATTTTGAAGGTGTTGATAATGCAGGGGCTTTGAATTGCAAATCTATGAAGCCCTTTACGTGGAATGATTTGAAAAGGTGGAAGCTGATTAAGCCTTTAGCCCATAAACATGCTATTCCGGAGTTAATTGATTTTGGTGATGGTGATTCTGATGATGATGAGGAGGATTCAGGTGATGATGATGATGCTGAGATGGAGGATGCCCCTGAGCAGCCGCTTGAGCCCGCACGACGTACTAAGCGTCGTGCCACTACTACACCTTCTGAGGGACCATCGTCCTCTGCTGTCGCCCATTCAGGTACATGGGATTTTACTTCTTTGGGAACTTTGATGAATAACATGTGGGAGTCCCAACAGAACTTTCAGCGATCCCATGGGCAGTTTGAATCGAGGGTAGACAGTGATTTTAGGTGGTTGGGTTCAGGTATGGGTCATGTGATGTATGATCAGGACAAATATCAGCCTATGTGGGAGGCCCAATATAGGGGTGAGCAGTACCATACACCTCAGCCGATTCTAGACTACCGCCCTCCTAGCATTTTCATACCAGAGCACAGAGTTGGAGGTGGATTCTTCTATCCACCAGAGCGTCAGTTTGAGGTGCCTCCTTCCCATGATGTTGGAGGGACGGGGCCCGATAACCCTGTGAGTTTTGGATCTTTTGCAGGTACACAGGCTGGTACGGATGCTGGAGGATCAGGTTCGCAAGAACCTACGTTGGCTGAGCAGATGGCTGGATCGCTTTTTGGTTCAAGCCCTTACTCCTACCCTCCTCAGTGATTGTTGATGTGATGATGCTGCTGCCGTCGGTTGGTTATGATGGCTTGTAATTGTATTTGTTTGAACAATTTCAATTTCCGTACTTTTATTTAGTTTTATTTGTTGGTTTGTAACCACCCTTAAGGGTGCTAGAACATCGTATTTTACTTTCCATTTCCGTTAATTAGGGATAGGATTTATGCATGGTTATTTGATTATGTTGCTCATTAATGGTGTGTTCATGTTGATAGCAAGTTGAATGTCATGTGCATATGCTGGCAGTAAGTTCAGCGACATATTTTGTTTGCATCATATTCAGGCATGGAACATACATCATACCCGGCAAGTTTTTCTTGTTCTTGATTTTGTTTTTGTTTACTTTCCCCTATTTCCCTTAGTTGCCTTAGTTCTTTGGACATTGAGGGCATTGTCCAACTCAAGTGTGTGTGTGTGTGTGTGTGTGTGTGTGTGTGTGTGTGTGTGTGTGTGTGTGTGTGTGTGTGTGTGTGGGGGGGGGGGGTGGTAAATAGGAAAAAGTCAGGTATTTTTGACGAATTTTGAACTTTTGCATGCTTGTCCTTGTAGTTAATTGCTTTTGTCACTTAATTATAGAACTTAATAAGCAATTTACTACACTGGTTAGTGAATCTCCTGTTAAACCCTTAGTTTGCACTCACTTTTAGTGCAAGAAACAATAGAAAACTTGTTGTCACTAGCCTGTTCTTTGTTATTAACTCCACCCGTAATATACACCTTTTCCTAGCCATACCGATAGTCGAAGTCCTGGTGGGTCATTGGTTGCCTATGCTAGTGGATGGTTTGGGGTTGTCCTTTATGTAGGGTTGGGATATTCTCGGTTACTGAGAATAGATTGATTTCGTCATGTTTGTTTGGATAAAGTCTGAATCGTTCATTTTAGCATATGAGTATATGATTGGTCAATGTTTCAATTGTTATGTATGAGAATACCAATTAGTCAGAGTAAAAGTAGCTCACGAAAAAAAAAAGAATTGCTTTTGTCACTTAATTATAGAACTTAATAAGCAATTTGACTACACCTTGGGTACAAAATTTTAATTTGTGGAATGTGTTTTGACTGATTAATTAGGCAAATCCCTTCTGGATTAATAATATGACTAGCACGCTCAAAGCACCAAAACACCCCAATTGTGAGATTATTGATTCATTACTAGTTATGATAGGTGTTACGGTTTTGGAATTGTTAGCCTTGTTAATTTGTCCCTCTCATAGGCTTTTGGATTTATCCAGGAGTAAGGGTCTCTTTTAGAGCTCTGAACTATGATGTGCAAGTTTGAGGTTGATTTTCCATTTCCGGTTTATTTCATTTGCTATGAGTGTGCCGGTGATTGCATTGATTCTAAAACTTGTCCTGGTTGATCGTTCCGTGTTATTTATCAGAAGAGGCAAATTTAGGATAAAACCTTTGTTCTTTGTTTGATTCACCCTTGTTTCGTAAATCATTGTTTTGTGCATGTTGTGTTAATGTGCTTAGTAGCTAACTACACTGGTTAGTGAATCTCCTGTTAAACCCTTAGTTTGCACTCACTTTTAGTGCAAGAAACAATAGAAAACTTGTTGTCACTAGCCTGTTCTTTGTTATTAACTCCACCCGTAATATACACCTTTTCCTAGCCATACCGATAGTCGAAGTCCTGGTGGGTCATTGGTTGCCTATGCTAGTGGATGGTTTGGGGTTGTCCTTTATGTAGGGTTGGGATATTCTCGGTTACTGAGAATAGATTGATTTCGTCATGTTTGTTTGGATAAAGTCTGAATCGTTCATTTTAGCATATGAGTATATGATTGGTCAATGTTTCAATTGTTATGTATGAGAATACCAATTAGTCAGAGTAAAAGTAGCTCACGAAAAAAAAAAGAGAATAAAAGAATTGAAAAACAGAAAAAGAAAAAAAAAGAAAAAAAAAGAAAGAAAAGAGCTTGGGCTGTCAGTTGGTATTTCTCACTTTTGGTCAAATCATTTTTGTAAGTTGGTACATCAATTACACCAAGGAAAGGATTTTAATGCTATAATCTTAAGTTGTTATTTGTGGGTTGGCACGTTTGTTCAAACCAACATGGTTAGAATTGGTTGATTGAGTTGTATAAGGTCATACACCACAATGGTGTCGGTTTTTAATTGTCTATTGGGGGTATTGTCTGGACAACTTCTCGGGTTTTGGACCGTTGGCAACTAGTGACATGGGATTTAATGGATTAGACTATTTTGTAAAACTTTGTTATATGTTGTGTTATTTCTTTGTTAACACCATTTGTTACCCAAATTTCCATACCCTTTTAAATACCTTGTTTAGCCTTAAAGTTCATTCAAACCCTTGAAGTCCTCTTTTGATAGACGTTGTGGTGCTTGCATCATGATGGTGAAGGAACGAACCTAGTACAAGCCTATGGTTAAAAGATTATGCATCACGACTAGGCATTGAGTGATAATTCAAATATTCAACACCAAGAGTAAGTTAGTTGGAGTAGGATAGACGAGATATCACTTATTCGTTTCTTTTGTGCTTAGTCGTGTTATTAAGGCTTGTATATCAGTCAAGTATTGTCAAACATTCCAGTTTTCATTTAAGATTAAAACTGCCTAACCATCTCGTTTCATTTTTAATGATGGTTTAGCTTCTTTTTGATTACGGTAATGTTATTCCATTTGTGCCAAGGTAAATTGAGTTTTGAAGTTTGGAATTTCTTAAGGACAAGCAAAGCTTAAGTGTGGGGGGATTTGATATGTCATATTTTATACCCATTTCCCACAACGTATTTAGTTGATTCTGCATGGTTTATGAGTCATTTTTGTATACATTTGGTGCGTTTATGGTATTTGTTAGTGTTTCAGGTTACTGACAGGTATTTAAGCGCAAATCTGGAGAAAACGACATTGTAAAGGAGAATCAAGTGCTAACGGAAGATTTCGGAAGCATTTGGGTGAAGATTGCAGGAAGTCAACTAAAGTCAATGCAGAAAAGGGTCAATTGCGCCGCAACTCTCATTGCGCCGCAACATTTTTCAGTTGCGCCGCAACTCTTCCAGTTGCGCCGCAACGCTTCCAGTTGCGCCGCAACGTCTTCCAGTTGCGCCGCAACGCTTCCAGTTGCGCCGCAACGTCTTCCAGTTGCGCCGCAACGTCTTCCAGTTGCGCCGCAACGCTCTAGTTGCGCCGCAACTCTCCAGTTGCGCCACAACCCATAATCAGAGGAATAAGTTGCGCCGCAACGTCTTCCAGTTGCGCCGCAATGGGTCCAAGTCCAAGCCAGTTTGGTCAACGAAGTCAAAGTCAAAGCTTAAAGTCAAACCCTAGTTGCGCCGCAATGCATAGCTGCGCCGCAACTGGGCGCGAATCTGGCAGCCTTTGGGGATCGATATAAATAGCTTGAAAAATATGCAAAAACATCTCTTCTTTTTTGAGCAGCCGTGTGAAGAACCCTAGTTTGGAGATATTTTCAGATCTTAATCAATTTCTAGGTTTTCAAACACGATTTGATCGTTTTCGTTCGTAGCTTTCAATTATTATCATTAGGTAACAATGAATTGTTCTTATTTCAATTGTTATTCTTCTTTTAATATGAGTGGCTAATCACTTCATCATCCATCTTGATGGAGTGAGACATTATGTAAAGATTGCACAATTTTATTAATTCAATGTTGATTTCATTTAACGTTATATCGAGATCTTAGCGTATTTCTTCCTTATTATTTATCTTGAATTGATTGGTGATTTATATGTGTCTTTAATGGTAGTTATTGATTACATATATTTCATTTTGATTGTTTGGGTACAAACGATTGGATCTATGACGGGTACGGTAGATAATCATTCATGATAATAGGGAGAAATGTGTTAACGGTTGGGTACAATCGATAGGTATAATTGTTATCTACATAACCAAACCAATTGTTTGATTAAGGAAGTTATAAAAGATGTCTTGGGGTACCGGTCTTTGTAACGAAATTAGTTAAAGCAAGAGAGTCAAATGATGTCTTAACTTGACGGGTACGGTAGATAATCATTCATGATAATAGGGAGAAATGTGTTAACGGTTGGGTACAATCGATAGGTATAATTGTTATCTACATAACCAAACCAATTGTTTGATTAAGGAAGTTATAAAAGATGTCTTGGGGTACCGGTCTTTGTAACGAAATTAGTTAAAGCAAGAGAGTCAAATGATGTCTTAAACTTGACGGGTACGGGGTTGGTGCTTTGTTTGAGTCTCGGTTATTTAATCAACTAATTTGGGTTTGAACTTCATTTATGTGCAATCTGAACATGTGTTGAGCGAAGTCAAGATGGATGACTTTTAAATTATTGTTTAAAACAAATTCTCTTTTCGATTAATCCTTTGGGATTACTAATTATTCACTAACTTTTGCAAAGTGACAATTCTGTCACAACCCCCCTTTTTTATTAGAATTACTTAATGTCTACAATTACTTAGTTTTTGTCCCTGTGTTCGGTCCTGGACTTACCTTTTAGCTATACTATATACGAACGGGTCCACTGCCCGCGAGTGTGTAGTAGTCAGTTTTAGGGTATTTCTTGTTTATAAATTTTAAACTCGATTTTACACATCAAACTACCACCACCGGTTGAACCTCCTCTTTTGTTGAAGAATATGTATAAAAGTGAAACCACCCGTAGCAACAATTTCATGAATAATATCCGAGCATATAATATGATGTTTTCTTTCACTTCTATGGGAGGTAAGGTTGACAAAAGTTTACAGAGAGGGAAAGGTCCATATGTCTTTAGACTACAAGGTCAAAATTACCATCGTATGGGTAGCCTTCTTCCGGAGAATGGTGAAGTTCCTAAATTTTCACAACTTTATATATATGATTCTGAAAATGAAGAGGCAAACCGAATGAAAGCAGTAAGGTCAGTTTCAAATGTCCCAAATTCTTTATTTCAAAATTTGTTTGTAATACTAATTATAATAATTAATTCCCTCCATATATTATATTATTGTAGTTCTGGTGGTCACTCAAAAAGTGGGAAAAAAGATGACCTTAAGCATGAAACAATTACATTAATTAAGAATATGTTAGACTCTTGCAATCCTCTTGTGAAATCCTTCAGAATGGTAAGGGACTGTTTCCAAGAGAATGATTGGCAGAATGTGAGTTTGAAGCTGATTGGTACAAGACAACAAGATGGAAGGCAATACAATTTGCCCACAGTCTCAGAAGTAGCAGGCTTAATAATTGGTGATGTTGACTCAGTGATTGATAGTAGAGACATTATTCTTCGAACCAGGAATGGTTGTCTTCAAAGAATTAGTGAACTTCATCCATCTTATCTTGCTCTACAATATCCGCTGCTTTTCCCATTTGCGGAAGATGGTTTCAGGCTTGGTATTAAACACAAGGGCATTCCATATGATTGTGATGTAGTAAGGAAAAGACTTACATTGAGGGAATTTTTCTGTTATAGAATCCAGGACAGATCGAATCAGTTTTCCCTCCTACTTGAGGCCAAAAAATTGTTTCACCAATTTCTGGTGGACGGATACACCATGGTAGAAGCCGACCGTTTATCGTATATAAAATCACAACAAAAGAAGCTCAGGACATGTACTTTCAAGAATTTGAATGCGCATGTAGAGAATGGAAACACTGATGCTTCAAATGCTGGTAAGCGTATATTGTTACCATCGTCATTCACCGGTGGATCTCGGTATATGATGCAGAAGTACTTGGATGCTATGGCAATTTGTAAATCAGTGGGATATCCAGATTTATTCATCACAATGACATGTAATCCGAATTGGCCAGAGATTTATAGAGCTTTGAATGACAAAAAATATGAAGCCCGAAGATAGACCGGATATTTTAACTAGGTTTTTCAAAATAAAACTCGATGCACTAATACAGAATTTAAAGACTGAACAAATTTTTGGTCCTATACAAGCAGGTACATTAATGCTTTTGTTGTAGTTCCCCCATTAATGATTTTGTTATTTTTATTATAATATTTAGCTTCTAAATCACTTTCAAATTCCCTTTTGCAGTTATTTATACAATTGAATTCAAAAAAGGGGACTGCCTCACGCACACATTTATTTGTTTTTGAATCCTGGTTACAAATTCCCAACCACAACGGATATTGATCGTGTGATAAGGGCTGAAATACCTGAAAAAGATGAAGACCCAATATTGTATGAACTGGTCAAACAATGCATGATGCATGGCTCATGTGGTGTTGATAATCCAACATGCCCATATATGTTCCAAAAAGGAAAGCAGCAGAAAAATTGTTCAAAGAAGTTTCATCATGAAACTTCTGTTGATGCTGATGGATATCCTGTATATATGCGTCGGAATCTTGGTAATACAGTGGAAAAAGACGGGGTCCCACTTGATAATCGGTTTGTCGTTCCTTACAATGCTTTTCTTCTTCGAAGATACCAATGTCATATGAATGTTGAATGGTGCAACCAAACAGGTGCTATCAAGTATTTATTTAAATACATAAATAAGGGACCCGATAGAGTTACAGCCCGCGTTTATCAAAATAATGGTGCAGAGACGTCTTCTGCCGAGAAAGAGAATGTAGACGAGGTCAAAAATTACCTTGATTGCAGGCACGTTTTAATTGATGTAATTGTTTTGTTACAATTCACTGTTTTTATCACTATGTGTTAAAAACTAATATTGCATTGTAGGTATGTTTCTGCTTGTGAGGCGGCTTGAAGGATTTTTGGTTATGACATTCATTACAGGTGGCCACCGGTGGAAGTTTTGCCATTCCATTGTGAGAATGAGCAGAGTTTTGTTTGGATACGCAAAGACAAGATTAGGAAAAGAAGAAGCTATGTAGCTCCAAATGTTGGTCGAATTCATTATGTTCCTCCATCGCTTGGTGAATGTTACTACTTGCGGATTCTACTCAATCATGTCAAAGGTCCCACATGTTTCAAAGACTTGAAAAAAGCCAATGGAAAAGATTTTGAAACCCATAAAGAAGTGTGCATAGAACTGGGATTGTTGGATGATGATAAAGAGTATGTAGATGCTATTAAAGAAGCAGATTCATGGGCATCAACATCATACTTACGACAATTCTTTGTCCAGTTACTGTTATCCAACTCGATAACTCGACCAAATGAATTGTGGCACAAAACTTGGACGTATCTAAGTGGAGACATTTTGTTTAACCAAAGGAGAATTCTTGACTATCCAGGTAATTTAATCAATGTTTTAAGTATTATTAACTTCTTTGAATTTTGAGCCAACTTAAAGTTATTTTTATAAATGGGAATTATTAATATTTATGTTATTGTGATGATATAGGCTTGGTACTTCAAGACGAAGAAATCAAAAGTCTGTGTCTATCAGAAATTGAAAGTTTATTAAGCAGTAATGGAAGTTCACTTAAAAATTTTCCGGAAATGCCTTATCCAAATGAAGAGTACGTGTCTTCCTTGAACAATCAATTGATAAGGAGTGAGTTGTTGTATGACAAAGCAACTGTACTTAAAGAACATGCCACGTATTTGAAAAGCTTAACTGTTGAACAACGACATCTGTATGACACAGTGATGAAAGCAGTTCATAAGAATGATGGAGGTGTTTTTTTTATATGGTTATGGAGGTACTGGAAAGACTTTTCTATGGAAGACCTTGACCGCTGCTTTGCGTTCAAAAGGTGAAATTGTCCTTAATGTGGCGTCAAGTGGAATTGCATCCCTCCTTTTAAGTGGGGGTAGGACTGCACATTCAAGGTTCGTTATACCCATTAACATAATGGAAAATTCATTGTGCTCAATTGAACCAAGTAGTGACTTGGCGTCTTTAATAAAGAAAACGAAACTAATCATTTGGGATGAAGCGCCCATGATACACAAGCATTGCTTTGAGGCTCTTGACCGCACAATGAGAGATATCTTACGTTCAAGTCATCCAAACAGTGAAGGAACTGTTTTTGGGGGAAAGGTGGTCGTTTTTGGTGGTGATTTTAGGCAGATTTTACCGGTCATTCCTAAAGGTACAAGAAGTATGATTGTCAATGCATCTTTAAATTCCTCTTATCTATGGCACCATTGTCAAGTACTTAAACTTACTGTTAATATGAGATTAAAGGTGGGGTGTTTAGAAAATGAAGTAGAAGAGATTAAAGAATTTGCCGATTGGATATTGAATCTTGGGGATGGGCTTCTTGGCGAGGAAAATGATGGAGAAGTAGACATTCAAATTCCAGATGATCTACTTATTCATGACACCGAAAATCCACTCGATTCTCTCATTAAATTTACATATCCAAATATCATGGATAGTTTATCTAATCCTCTTTATTTCCAAGAAAGAGCGATCCTTGCTCCAACTCATTTTTTGGTTAATTCAATTAACGAAAAGCTACTACAAATGATGCCAGGTTATCCATTTCTTCATTCAAGTTTAATAGTCATTTACTTTTGTATAGTTATTAAATACTATTATCATATATTTCTTGGTAATATCTTAATGCAGGAAATGAAGTAGTGTATTTTAGTGCTGATAGTCTATGTGAATCTGATGAAGCCACAGAAATTGACATGGCATTGTTCTCCACAGACGTCCTAAACAGTCTACATTTGTCCGGATTGCCATTGCATAAATTGGCATTGAAAGTTGGCGCTCCGGTCATGTTACTTAGAAACATTGACCAAGCAAACGGTCTATGCAATGGCACCCGATTGCAAATCACCAAACTCGGAAGACAAGTGATTGAAGCAAAAGTCATAACTGGAAAGAACATTGGTCAACTCACATTAATTTCTAGACTTAAAATGACACCATCCGACAAGAGAATTCCAGTGAAAATATGACGTAAACAATTTTCTATTGAAGTGTGCTTTACAATGACCATCAACAAAAGCCAAGGCCAATCTTTGGATCGAGTAGGATTGTATCTCCCACGTCCTGTTTTCAGCCATGGTCAACTATATGTGGCCGTCTCTCGAGTTAAAAGCAAAAAAGGTTTGAAGATTTTGATTACTGATCAAGATAACAATATCAGCAAAACGACTACTAATGTCGTTTATAAGGAAGTACTCCAATTTCTGTGAAGTATATTCTCAGGTTGTTTTTTGAATGTCAATTTTCCAATTTCTACAACCTAATTTGTAATTTATAAATTAAAAATTACAACCTTTGTGAGGTTTGTATTATTATTATTAGATGAAGCATTGGAGTATTATTAATACTATTAAGTGTCTATCTCTAATGTAATCTAGATCACCAACAAAAGTAACTACATAACATACTACATACATTTAGTAACCATAAAGTGTTCAACAGATTTGGCAAGAAAGCCATAGGAAACTTAGCAGAATAATATATGAAGTATGTTGCTGCAAAAGCAAACCAAAATCAGCAACCATACTTCCGATACGTCCAAATTCCCAAAGTTACTTAAGTTACATGTCCAGATATACCACAGAGAGTTAATACATACATAATTTGTCCAAACAGTACCTTCCATGATGTTGAGATTGTACACTTAACATACATCCAAGTGAAGTGTTCCATTTTCCAAGTTGTCATCCGGATTGAATTGAAACCTCAGCTTCCCATCTTCCTCCACTCCAGTCTGTCCCATGAAGTAGGTCCAGTCCATGATCATAACAAGGTGAGTAAGATCTCCTGGCCTCCTAGCTTCTAACCTTGGAACCAAATGGAATGGGAATACCATCTGACCGAAGTGAAGGACACCATCATCGTAGTTGAATAGCTTATGCTTTTGGACAAAGAACTTTGGCACAGTCTACACAAAACAAAAACTTGATCACTGTCATCAGTATTAAAAAATAAAAAAGAATGGATGTACATAGATTGAGAAGACATAAAGAGATACCATTTCATTCCTTTGAACAGTGTGATGGCGGATTTTCTGGAAGCAGTGTGAGGCACGTTTGGAGTGGGCAGGATGAGCATACCTACACTTGTGGGATTTTGGCTCAGGACTTGCATCATCATCTGAAGAAGATGGCCAGAAGTTCATCTCCTTATTATCCGTAAAGACTACATCAAAAAATTTGTACCATACGTTAAACTGTTACAAACATTACATTATCAATATTTGAGTATAAAATTTTAGCCACAAAATAATATTACCTTCAACATGAACATCAACAACATTTCCATCTGGTCCAAACACATCTACTCTGAAAGTCAAGTCGAAGTTGTTGGTGAACTTAAGAATGTAACCGGGACGAAGATTATTCTGTGAACAAAAGTTCCTCCACCCAACCCCCTCAAAACCATAAGCAATTTTTCCATTCAGACCATCCAAATCATAATAGCGGTAGCTGACAATGACTTGTGCATTTTGTTTCCTACCAAAAACAAGAGCTGTATGCTGCCAATCATGATCACTGTTCCTATTCAAGTTGTACAACAGGCATGGAGAAAGCATCTATAAACAAAAAGAATTAAACAAACATTACATTATCAATATTTGAGTATAAAATTTTAGCCACAAAATAATATTACCTTCAACATGAACATCAACAACATTTCCATCTGGTCCAAACACATCTACTCTGAAAGTCAAGTCGAAGTTGTTGGTGAACTTAAGAATGTAACCGGGACGAAGATTATTCTGTGAACAAAAGTTCCTCCACCCAACCCCCTCAAAACCATAAGCAATTTTTCCATTCAGACCATCCAAATCATAATAGCGGTAGCTGACAATGACTTGTGCATTTTGTTTCCTACCAAAAACAAGAGCTGTATGCTGCCAATCATGATCACTGTTCCTATTCAAGTTGTACAACAGGCATGGAGAAAGCATCTATAAACAAAAAGAATTAAACAAACATTACATTATCAATATTTGAGTATAAAATTTTAGCCACAAAATAATATTACCTTCAACATGAACATCAACAACATTTCCATCTGGTCCAAACACATCTACTCTGAAAGTCAAGTCGAAGTTGTTGGTGAACTTAAGAATGTAACCGGGACGAAGATTATTCTGTGAACAAAAGTTCCTCCACCCAACCCCCTCAAAACCATAAGCAATTTTTCCATTCAGACCATCCAAATCATAATAGCGGTAGCTGACAGTGACTTGTGCATTTTGTTTCCTACCAAAAACAAGAGCTGTATGCTGCCAATCATGATCACTGTTCCTATTCAAGTTGTACAACAGGCATGGAGAAAGCACCTATAAACAAAAAGAATTAAACAAACATTACCCAAAGTAATATAAATAAGTTTAGATGTGTTATCATAATAAACATAATCATTCAAAGAGCTTCGTACCACTTGATGCAATGTGTAATCATTTGCTTCAACTAGCTGACTAATAACAGCGGAATCACCAGCCCTCATTATCCTACGATACTCCAAACCACCAGCACAGTAAACCTGGATACCAAATGTATACTCCTCTTTCCAAGTGAAACAAAGAGTACCAAATTGTTTGTAGGGATCCGACTTCACAAAGTTATTCCAGGAAGTACCAGAAACAAAACAAGTGCCATCCTCCAAACGTGCAGCATAAACCAAATGTGTCTTGCCCCTAATGTCAATCAATTTCATACGAAACAATGCTTCTTCTGGCAACACATTGGCTACAAGTTTTGGTATGACCTAAAAAATATAATCAAAACACCATATTACCAAATATAAGCTACATACACTCTGGCTAAAAATATTCTTCCAAATGTATATTTGAAGAAAGCACTAACCAGTGGTTTTTGTAACTGCTTATCATCTCCACATTTCACCAGAAATTGGAATTCGAATTCAAGCTATTCATACGAGTAAAAAAACACAAAACATTAGGATATATCTAATTTTTCATTACGTACTTTAGGTTCAAAACAATATAACACTCTAAAACCCTAAAATAAATTAGTAGGCTAAAAATGGAATAATAATAATAATAAAAGAGACAATGACAGATATAGTTATATATATGTATATATGTATTTTCCCAATATAAACCGATTTTTTTTTGTAAAAAAACAAACACACATGGTCCATGGTCCCAAAACTGGTAAAAGAAAACAAAAAAACGGAATAAACAAATGGTCCCCTGTCCCCTAAAAGCTAATCCACCATTTATTTCGAAACCCTAAAAAACACATGGTCTCAGACGAAGTAAAAGTAAGCACATGACAATGAAACCACCGTCCTTTTGTTCAAATAATCGAAGCATCAAGTATAATAAACTGATTAAACGAAGTAAAAGTAACCACAAAGGCAAAAAAACATACCTTTCCAGCCATAGTTGAGTGAAATTTGATCTGAAGATGGAAGATCAGTGGTAGGTGGCGAGAGAAAATGAAGGGTCGGTTAATAATTTGTGGTGGGGGTGTGGGGGAGAGATTAGGTTAAGATAATTAGGGGTGTAAACGAGCCAAGCCGAGCCCGATCTTGACAGAGCTCGAGCTCGAGATCGTTTTAGAAGCTCGAGCTCGAGCTCGGGCTCGTTCGAACCTTATTGTTTAAACTCGAGCTCGGCTCGTGATGTATTAAGAAAGCTCGAGCTCGACTCGAGATCGACTCGTTTGTCAAAAAAAACAAACGAATTCGAGCTTGGTAAGTGATCAAAATTAAGATCGATTAGTTGAAGCTCGTGAAAAAAGCTCGTTTAGGCTCGACTCGATAGATATTTTAAAACTCGTTTAATATAATATGTATGTATATATATAAATAATTATATTATTTTATTATATATGAAAGCTCGTTTAGGCTCGCGAGCTTAATCGAGTTATGTATTCGAAGTTCGAGCTCGAGCTCGATTACTAAACGAGTCAATAGTTAAGCTCGAACTCGACTCGAGCTCGTTTAGGCTCGGCTCGAAACGAGCTTTTTACGAATCGAATTCGAATAAGTATCGAGCAGGCTTGACTCATTTACACCCCTAAGATAATAGTGGATTACGTTATTTTCATAAGTAACCCTATAGTTTCACTAACTTTATCAAATGAACCAAAATATATGTTTTATAAACATATAAAATAACATACCTTAATTAATAAATAAAAACTTTTTTTTAATTAATTATTAATCATTTTTTTCTAATATTATCCCGTGTTTTCACACGGGTTCTAAATCTAGTATAATCTATAGCATGTGGTAAATTTATCAATTTGGTGGTACTAATATCACCACTTATTTTTTTATACAGAGTATTTATTTTTAGAATTGACTAGCTTTCCTGCCATATTTAATTCCAAAAGAGTTAACACAACGAAAACTGAAGAATTTCAAACCATATAATATATTATAGGTAGAGAAGAGAAAGCTTTATAGATCAGGATAGTTAGATAACCAATTAGATAGAAAAAAGCTCAATGTCACTCACCCTGGCGGATCCAGTGGTGTAGAGGAGGGGGCTATGGACCCCAGCCTATATCAACCCATTAGTATTAGTATTAATCTTAGACTTTTTGTGATTAGACCCCAACTTGTAAAAAAAAAAACCAGTCTAATTTTAGAAACACTCACTAGCCCAACAAAACTTTAGCTCCTGATAATCTGATATATGATTGGCCCTATTTTATGTTTTGTAGAAAGTTATGGCAGGCAGGGTGTGTTGCAGGTTTAAAAGGAAGAAGACATCGGATTCAATATTTCTAAGGTCGCATTTGGTTCACAGAATTTGATGGAATTTGATGGAATTGGAATTGAATTCCATTCCGTTTGGTTGTCCAAAGAAGAGGGAATCTCATTCCGTAGGAATGTAAACATTCCATCATTTGATAGAATCTCCATTCCTTGGGGATGGAGGAAGGAATTTCATTCCTTCCGTCGCTTGAATTTTCAAAAAATCAAAAACATTCCGTCAAATTCCATTCCTTCAAATTCCAATTCCTTTGAAAGATTCATTCCTTCCAAAAACATTCTATGAACCAAACGCGCCCTAAGTATACACATAAATCAATTTTAGCCCTTTAAGTTTTAATATACTCTCATTTATTATATAAATCAATTTCGCATTAATCCTTCAATTAGAATTGTTTAAAGTTTTATTACCTTAGTTATTTCTATTTTTATTATTAATGAAATGTGCTTTTAAATTTAACATAATATGCTTTTGAATTTACTATAATTTGATGTGGCACATATAAACTGAGATTTTAGTGCAGAGGTTAATGGTAAAATTATTCAAGGTAATGAGTCGGTGTATTACTGACATGACACCAATAAACTGAAATTTCAGTTTGATAAGTTAAAGATGGTCTTAGAACTAAGTGACATGAAAAAAAATTTTAAAAAAATATCATAATTTTCGGTCAATGTTATTATATAATTAGAATTGTGGTTAATAACCTCAAATCCGCCGTATGAACATTGTTCTTGGAAGCTTTCATAATCTCCTTGCTTATAAGGAAATTCTTTTTGCCCCGATAAATATTCATGGACCCGGCACTCCCAGGTCGAGAGCCATCAGTCATTGTTTTGGAAAACGCGGTGAGAATTAGTGATATCCGCCAACGCTTTTCTTCTGAAAATATGTGGGAGCAGCTTAATATTTGATGACAATTGTTTTGTTTTGGCGAATGGAAGTGTGGAACGGACGAATAGAACCCAAAGCCCATTTTTCTTATTTTTGAATTTGTTGGGCCGTGACTAATAGCCCAAGAAGAAAACCCTCATGATTTTTTAGTGGTGTTGCAAACTTACAATGCAACAATTTCGAGTGTGTGTGGCCGTGTCCTGCGCGGGGGAGGACAGAATCATATTTTTTCACATTGCCATCTATCATTCTATCAATACCCACATATAAAAAACCCGTATCACCATCATCCATCTCCACCATCTTCTCTATTCTAGATTCAAAACCCATCATTTTCCATATCTTAAAGTACATTATCTATACTAGGGATTAAATCTAGACTTAATTCTACACATAAATTTAAAGTAAATGGACTAATTATATAATGATTTTTCCCCCAAAATGTATGTTAATGTTGTCAAGGACAAGGTTGCTCCGGGTTGGAAGACTAAAGGGGATATAGTCTATGCCATTGGTTTTTTAGAGTGTCCCCTGAATCCATTTTGGTAGTCAAAAATACACCACTTTTCACTTTAATAAGGGTACGGATAGTAATATTAAGTTTGAGGAGGTGATAGGTTAAATGACATTACATACATAATATTGATTTTATTATCACCTATTACAAACAAACCTGATTAGCCATGATCTTTTGACACCCACAAGAAATACATCATTACATCTAAGAAAAATAAAAGTTATTATGAATCTAATCAATGTCTTAAATAGTCGAGAGGTTCTCCGGTCAAGAAATGTGAGACAAGTGTGAGTGCACTCTTTGGTTTGTCGCTCGGGACCTGGTGACCGCCCCCCAGAACTGTGGAGAACGTCAAGTCTCCTTCATAAACTTGTGTAAAGCCACCCATCTGTGATCATGATTTTTATGACATTACTTTTATAACAAACATCTTTCAAATTTTTGGTTATTTAGCATGTAAACTACTTGGTTAGTAACCTAGAGTACTAAATTGAATACATCAGTTACCTCCCCTTGATGATAAAGCCATGGATGCCATGGAGTCTTTATAGGAAGACTCATCGAATTAATGGAGTACTTGGTCGACGTGACTGGTATTATTGCATCAGCATCACCACTACCGAACAAAAGAAAACAATTTGATCACATGTATACCAATATTTGATTTCCACATTTAGTTCCTTTTCTAAGGTAAGATTATTACCTGAATATCCACATACGAAGATTATTCTCCATCAATTCTCTAAGGAGTGGAATAATCGTCTGAGGGCTATCAGACCAGACATCTATGATACTACTGCATAAGTTTGCCGGAAACATTTTGTGTCAATATACTTGAAAGCATTTTCTAGTTAACACACTTTATAAGCATGCCTGCAAATGGAAAAATGCTCATAGTTAAACTGTGAAATTTACCTGCATAAATTCCACTCATGATCCAGTTTCGTGACATTAGCATGGATAGCTTCTTGAACATCTTGACGATTCATATAAGCATGGGTATAGAAATCGCTACATGGATCAATAACCTGAGACTGTTTGCACCAAAGAATTCAAGGATATATATATCATATTAAGTTGTTATATTTGGATTCACTTTTATAAACGATCTTGAGTTAGAATTTACCGTTGGCTTAGGCTTGGAAGTAAGATTCGAATCCAAACATAAAGGTGCAAAAATGTTGTAGACATTAATATATTCAATATCATGGCCGATCTCATACTGCGCTTCATTGCACTGATCTAGATTTGTCGTAGACATAGTGAAAGAAAACACATTACAATAGATCACCCAATCTTACCCTTTTGGGCGTGTTTACACACTTATAAATGTGCAAAACTATAAAGTACGTGTTCGTAGATACATTTCATGTGACAAATTACTTGTAAATCTTTACCATTTTCAACTCGAAAGAAATTGGCTAAACGCCTAAACCTACATGCTATAATTTCCTTGAAAATATTAAGTGTGATAAAAATTTTAATATTATTTCTACATAGTTATTTGCTTTAATTTTTGGTTCATTAGATATATTTTACTGTTTACATATGTTAGTGCTAATTTTAAGACACATGATGGTAACAAAGATTATTTTTCGTATACGTTATATCAATAAGGATATTTGTTGATGTAACATAACTCGCGGACCTTATCTATTGCTTCATCTGATACTATAGCATGAGAATTAAGGTAATCATACTCTCCTAGCGTATCAGTCTCATGGTTAATCAATGCGTTCCCAATCTGTAAGCACCAGATTCAATATTTCCAAGTTAGTTCAATATGATCAAACATCCAAAAAACTAATCAATGGCCAAAAGATAAAACACATGAGAAGTAAGGTTATTAGATATCGAAATCATTAGAAAAGAAAGGTGGAAAAACGCTATACAAGGATTCCTTTAAGATTAATTAAGGTTTTGTTAGCGATCTTGTTGTTGTAAAGAATGGTATGTGCAAGCTGAGGCACATAGTGTCCGGCATAGCTTTCTCCTGAGATATAAAACTCTCTTCCTTTGTACTCCGGAAATCTTTCCAACCAATTTAAAATGAACACATAATTGTCCGCTGCAGTTGAAGCATCTCCACAGTTCAAGTAATCTGATGTTGAGTTAGAATATGAAAACCCGACGCCTGCAGGTGATTCCACAAACAAAACATTTGCCACTGCAATCATGAAAAATAAACATAATTAGAGATATCGTTTGTGAAACATATTTTTGATTTTGTCAAATGTGATACCATTATTCCATGCAAATTCATTTCTATAAAGAGTTTTTCCATCACTGTTGACTCGAAATGGCCCAAGCTCCTGCATAGCTCCAAAACCAAGTGAAGAACAAGTCGGACCTTGTAAAACGATTAGTTTATTCAAGTTAAAATTAAATGTCACTAAGATATGTTGTAACGGAACACCCAATTAAGTATCATCAAATTATGTTACCTCCATTAAGCCAAAGAAGGAGTGGTAAAGATTCCTTGGAGTTTTTAGCTTCAACAAAGTAATAATAAAATGCGCGTCCTGCTGATTCGTTTACAGTAACATACCCACCATATTGATCAAAATTTACAGATGGTTGACCAGGAAATTGGTCAATTTGATCATTCCTTTTGAGTTCTCCTTGAGGAAGAACAACACTAACTTTATTAACATACGAAAGAGGCTCAAAATGGTTGGTTTCAGTTGCTGAATACCGTTTGGCCTTATAAAGATGATCAAGTGCTCGTGTTTGTTTGTTGCGTGCATGGATTTGCCATTGAAAGCTTGAAAAAAAGAGGGATATGAGAATAGCCCAAAAGGTAGTCTTCTCCATTACTATCTATATCAATAAACTACAATGAAATTGATATTTCATGATGGATATGATGCTCTAACGTTTAGATTAGATTTAAAGTAGTTATGGTTATAGGTAAGATAATTAGTTGATAAGTCATGAGCATCTAATGCTTATATATCATTATATATTTTATGTAAGAAAAATAAATAATTTTCATATACTTTTGTCTATATAGGGCTTTGAACCCACAACTTTTTGGTTACCAGCATGCTAAACGTGTTAGAAAAAATAATTTAGTGTAACATTGATCGATCTTTCACTTCCTCTTGGTTACCAGTTTTGCTAATTCGTTTAAAGAAATGAAAGGACACCAAAATGCATATATATATATATATATATATATATATTAATAATACTCGTACTTCAGTTTGGTGAATCATTCAATATCCAAAAACAAAAGGCAAACACAACATTGATCATGATTGGCAAGGTTGCATTAATTCTATCTTAATAATCTCATGTTATTGCAGTCTTATGAAATTGTGTTATGGTTTCTTTGGAACAATTAGCTGGGTTTTCAACAACTTTTACTCGTCGATCATCTGACCTTTAGAACTTCAGGTCCACCATTAATAATATATATTTGTGATAAGGTTGGATTTAGTCATCATTTAGAAGAGGCCGGCATATAGAAATGTGGTTCATTTTTTTAGAGGCCAAATATGTTTGAAATAAAACCTTGGAATTTCAGAACAACATCAAAATAAAACCTTAACCGGTGATTAACGGCAACTAAAAAGTCTACTATCAAAAAAGAAATAAAAAAGTCGAATGAACCTAATTACTTCAGTGTATCTATGAGAGGTTTTCAGATCAAGAAATGTGTAACCAATGCAAGTGAAATTTCTAGTTTGTCACTTGGCACATGGTGACCCGCCCCACGAACTGTAGCAAATGTTAGATCCCCTTCACGAACTTCTGCATATCCACCCATCTGTGATATTATTCATGAAATTAAACTTCAATTCAGCCAATATTATATATATATATATAGTTCTCTATATGTGATTCATCAACTAAGTAATCAAGTAAGATAAAGCCAACGAAATCATATTCACCTCCCCTTGATGATCAAGCCATGGATGCCATGGAGTCTTTATGGATAGATTCATTGAAGTGATGGAGTACTTAGTCGACGTAACTGGTATTCGTCCATCAGTATCACCACTACAAGATAAAAAAAATCATACCTATGGGTTCATTGACATCTACTATCCAAATTCAAGTACTAGCAGTGAAGTTATAAATTACCTAAATATCCACACATGAACGTTATTCTCCATGAGTTCCTTAAGAACTGGAATCACCGTCGTAGGACTATCAAGCCAATCAGTGCCTACAATCCTGCATAATTAGATTGTTATTGTAGCTTCGTACGTGTCAATAGATATAGATACGTATTATTTAGTGTACACGCGTTCCTGAAAATGGAAGGAAGACCATAATTAAATGGCGAAATTAGGTACTTACACGCTACAAGCTTGCCAATCATAATCAAGTTTTGTGACATTCGCGTGGATAGCTTCTTGAACCTCTGCACGGTTCATATAAGCATAGGTGTAGAAATCGCTGCACGGATCAATAACCTGCGACTGTTTGCACCAAATGCATCGAAGCATAATATTTAAGTTAACTACTATATATGATTGATTTTAATTACTAGTAAAAACTTAACATACCACCGGCTTGGGCCTGGAAGTAAGATTTTCGTTGAAGCATAAAGGGGCATAAATGTTGTAGATGTCAATATAAGCATCGTTAGTATTATGTTCCGCTACAGTTTTGGCATCATTACACGCAGAAGGTCCGAATTGTGGTATCGAACCTCGATAAATTACGAGTTGTCACAGCTTACGGATCTGTTTACTTGTTTCATCTGATATGAGAGCATGCGTCTGAAAATAATCATACATCCCTAGAATATCTGTGGGGTCGTTGATCGCCGCATTCCCAATCTATATATATATGACATAATGTATCAATACATACCAAGTTAATACATGAAATTAAATAATTTAATAGACATATATGAAACTAATCTGAAAATGAATTCATACGTACAAGGATTCCTTTCAGATTGATTAAGGTTTTGTTGGCCATCTTATTGTTGTAAAGAATGGTATGTGCAAGCTGAGGCACATAGTGTCCGGCATAGCTTTCGCCTGAGATATAAAACTCTCTTTGTTTGTATTCCGGAAATCTTTCCAGCCAATTCAACAGGAACACATAATTGTCTGCCGCGGTTGCAGAATCTCCACAGTTATAAACACTATCCTGAGATTTGTTTGAATACGAAAATCCTACACCTGCCGGTGACTCCAGAAACAAAACATTCGCCGCTGAAGATTAAGGTACAAAAAGATGGAGTACGTAATTAACACATGTTTTACGTAAATTAAAAAAAATAATTAGCAAATATATGTATATATATGCTCTAATTTAACATGTATGTATGTACACAAGTTGAATATACCATGATTCCATGCAAACTTATTTCTGTGAAGAGTTTGGCCATCACTATTGACACGGAATGGCCCAAGCTCTTGCATGGCTCCATAACCAACCGAAGAACAGCCCGGCCCTGAAAAAAAATACTGTATTAGTACATATATATAGAATCATGATGTCAAGGACTACTAACAAACAATGCACCCTTGTTTTGAATTTTCAATTTTTTTTTCTCTTGACTTTGACCGTAAATATAGTTGTTTTATTTGTATTATATAATACTTGATAAAAGTTATATCTATGAAAACACATCTAAAACTCAATCAACTTATAAAACGTTCATCAAGTATTGTATAAAACAAACAAAAATATTTAAAGTCAAAGTTTAAAAAGAAAGACTTTGAAAATTGAAAATACGACACTTCTAGTGGGACAGAACACAGAAGAAGTAATAGATTTGTGTAGTTTTAATATATTAATTACCTCCATTGAGCCAAAGAAGAAGCGGTAACGAATCCTTTGCCTTCATAGCTTCAACAAAGTAATAGTAATAAGCCCGACCATCAGATTGATTGACGGTAACATATCCACCATATTGGTCGAATCTGACGTATGGTTGCCCTGGAAACTTGTGGATTTTATCATTGTTTTTAAGGCCTTCTTGAGGAAGAACAACGCTGGCTAATTTATTCACAAAGAGTGACGGCTCGAAATGGCTACTAGTGTCGATGGCCGACTTAGGGGATTTTTTGAACCTGTACAGATTCTCAAGAGCTTGTGTTTGTTTGTTGCCTGCATGACGACCTTCACATATACAACTTGAAAGGGAGAGAAGTGTGATCAAAAAGATCGTTTTCTCCATTATTGTTAGTAATTAGTGTTGATGGAAAACTAGAAGTAGCGTTATGTTACGTTTATATATAGGAAATATCATAGAAAATAATTAAAAGACTGGAAAACTGGAATTGAAGTAGTGTATACGATTTATATGCCAGTTATAGTGCGATGTCGAAGTGAATAAATTGTACAGATAATGCATGATATGATCTACAAATTTAAATTTGAACTTAATATTGTAACTGATTTTAAGTTAATTTAGGGACCAGAACTCCAGTAGAATTGTTTTATAATATTATCAGAGAATATGAATTTCAATTTTAAATCATGTGATAATAATTGGAGTTTTATTATCCATAGAAAATCAACATAATCAACCTGGACTACCGCACAGGATTAATAAAGTATAAATACAAATTTTTATTTTAAATTTTTTTTTGAGTTAATTGCAAGATTGGTCCTTGTGGTTTGTCCATTTTAGCAATGGGGTCCCTTTTTGAGTTTACTAGCAATGGGGGTCCATATTTTGAGAATTTTTCGCAAGGCTGGTCCCTTTTTAACGGAGGTGTTAGCAGGTGTCGTCAAGTCTGCAGGTATCCATCACGTGCAGGGACCATATCTACTTTTTACACAACACATGGACCATTCTTGAAACTTTTAGCAACTTGCAAAAACACAAATGGTCCCTCTGTACTTTTAATCCCTTCCATATTTACATCAAACCACCAATCAGATCTTTACTATTACCAAAGGCTTTTTTATGTTTGATGATAAAAGTAGGCAACTAAAAATAGAGATGATTGTGATGGATCTTGACGTGCTAATTTGGGTCTACACTTGCCACAACTGGCCACCGTCGTGCCCAACCACCAGCCACTATTTCTGCCCTACACTTGCTACAATCGACGAGCCACCACACCACCGTTTCCACTGCCTGCAATCAATCGTCGGTTTTTGTTCGAAAAATAGTAGACGACATCAAGGTACAAGCTCCATTGTTTTCAATGCTTAATCTGTTTGTTGATAGGATTTTGGTTTCAAATTTTAGGGATATTAAATACAATTCTAATGCTTGAATAGTTATTGTAATATTGATAGGATTTTCAGATTTTGGTTTGAAATTTTAAGGATATTAATTACTATATGAATTATTGTTTTCGTGGTTTGATAATCATGTGCTTGATTTTTTGAATCATGATTGGAAGAATTTTTTTATAGTTCAATTAAATAACTGGCAGAAGATGGAGATTGGAACTAATACTTGAATGGTTTGGAGATTATGAAATCTGGAAATAGTAATGACAAAATATGTTGGTGTAGTTTGTTTTATATTAATTTTGTATGGCTATATTTTATTCATTTTGTTATATCAATTAATATTTATTTTCTTTTATTTCAAGTTGGTAAAAAATTTAAGAATGGTCCCTGTATTGTGTGAAAAAAAGATATGGTCCATGCACATGATGGACACGTGCACACTTGACGGCACCCATTAACGTCTCTGTTAAAAAGGAACCAATATTGCGAAAAATTCTCAAAATAGGGACCCCCATTGCTAGTAAACTCAAAAAGGGACCCCCATTGCTAAAATGGACAAACCACATGGCCAATTTTGCAATTAACTCTTTTTTTATTGATCATGAGTTGGTGTAGTGGTTTGGAGTTCACAGATGACCTATAGGTTGTTGAAATTATGAGAATATTCTAATATATTTATACGGCCTCATATCTATGAACCTTTAGGGTCGCACGCGAAGAATGGGGAGGGCTTAGTTGAACTTTATATTTATAACAAATATCCATTATAAAAGATAATAACTAGAAGTTTCTAAAATTGGTTTTTAGAAACTTTCCAAAAATAGATTTGGAAATTACTAGCGGGTCAAAATCGGATCGGGCACCTAAGCACCATGGGCCAATCCATTTGACCATGGGCCAAACAAGATTGGCCCGTATACCCCATGGGGTCGGCCACGCACGAAGTAAAGGGAAAGGGAAAAAAGGATGTTTCCTTGTCCCACATTGATTAGGAGAAGGAAACCTAAGGGTTTTCTATTCTTATAAATAGAGACCTAAAACCCTTTTTCCAATTAATTCTCTCTTCTCCTTTGTGAAGCATGGGTCGAAATTCTTCTCCCTTTGGAGAAGAATTTTGAGCTATCTTTTCTAGTTTTTTTTATATTCGGTGAGTATTTAGTTATAACGGTGAAGTTATAGCTAGCACTTAGCTAAGTGCCGAAGAACCGTTCGTGTGTACGAGTCTTTAGATGAGTTCTTACACTTGGGCTCTAGTACGTGACAGAGTTCTCGTCTCCGGGTTTCTACAAAGAGGTTAGGTTTCTTTCTTTGTTTATTTATTTATTTATTGTTAGTTGGTTATATTGCATGCATGATAGATCGTAATTAGGGAATTAATTAGTTAATTGTTTTATTAACTTATTCCGCATATATAATTAGTTAGGTTAATTAACTATTGCATAAATAAATTAAACTAGATTAATTTATTTGCTTAATTAATTAATCGTAATTAATTAAGGATGTTCATGTTTTATTAAAAGGTTTTTAATTAAACAATTTTGTTTAAATTAGGGTTTGGAATTCGACCTCCCCTTTCCAAAGGGAAGTCGAATTCGACCTACTCTATTAATTAGGGTTTCGAACTTGATGACCCTTTTCAAGGGAAGTTGAGTTCGACTAAGATTAATTAAATTGAATTTTAATTATTTACACTATAAACCCTAAGTTTTGAATAAACTAATTTGAAGTCCTTTCAAATTATGAACATCCATTTTAGATACAAAGAGTTGTATAGTTAAAAAAATCTCAACAGTTGTATCAGAGCGCAGGCTCATGCATGGTATAATCACTAATAGAAATACAATTCATTAGGTTTTTGAATTGTATATAATTGGTTGAATTAACCCGTATGTGCGTACCGGGTCGGTTCACCCATGTGACTACTTTATTAGTTCATTTTATTATATGCCTATGTACATGCACCCATAGCCATGACCGTAGTCACTAAAGAGACAATATAGGATATTATTATGCGTAAACTCTCTGTTTAGTCCATACGTTTTATTAGTAGTGATCGTTGATTGTTTCTCAAGTTTTATTTTTCAAATGAGATTGAAATAATATGTGATTTATTTTGGAGAAAATAAAATTTGGATTTTGAGAAAATAAAATTGATTTTCGAGATTAATTAAATTAATTTTATAAATGTCTTTTAAATTAAATTAATGAGTAATTTTATTCTTAAAATCGAAAATGAGTTGCATACTCAAAAGGAAATTCTTGAGAAACGGAAATCATTTCGAGCTTGTTTATATTGATAATAGTTGTCGAAGTAAGTGGGAGCTCGATGACGGATCGCGAAAGTAATAGACATAGTAACTTGTTTTAGTTGGAACTACATGTAGTATTATGGACTAGTTTATGCATACGGATATATATGTATTAATATGGTTTAAATGATGCATGTTGGTTTTAAACCCTAAAGATTAAATAACATATATAAATTAGTTTTAATGGGAAACTTGTTTTTGCAATTAAAACTAAAATGAGTTTTATAAAATGGATATTTTAAGAAACTCGAAATAAAGTTTTACGAAATGAATTAAAATTAAGAAAGAGTTTTTAATTTCATGCATATTTGTTTGTGTTGTTCTTTTATGCCTTAGACGTCACAAACATATTTCGTAGAACTTAAATAGATTAAAGTTGTTAACTCAAGTAGGTGCAAGTAATTTGTTTTGAATGCATGCGGAACAAATTGTCATTGGGCTAATTTATTAGTTCAAACTATTCTACCCTTATAAAGAAATCCTGCCATCCTATGAGAAGCACCTGACATCTACGCTCCCTGTTGCTCTGGACGGTTGCCTAAGCCATAGCTAGACACCGGACATGGATAGCCACAGCCACCTTATAGGCGGGATTTTTCTAGGTCGTCCGGACGGTCCGCCGGATACTAGTCGGCAAGGATGAGACTTAAACATGCCGTTAGATCAAAGAGTGATCAAAGTCTCATTAAGAGTCGTAATGTGCGATCGGTTGCAAACCGGCCTTATTGATAAACGAACATGTGGTCGTCCGGACGGTTGCCGGATACACGTGACGTGGACTCAATTTGGTTCTTAAGCTTTAACTAAATAGAAGATCTTATTTTAAAATCTTGGGTAGCTATATTAGTTAAAGATAAATATTAAATGCTAAAATGAGAACCTATTTTATTTAGTAAACTCCGATAGTTATTAAATGTTATTTGAATTATCTTACTATTTTCCTTGCTAGAAAATGAAAAGCTAAATGAGAGCGACTTCAATATCTAACTCGGGATTTATTCTTGAGGTTTGAAAAGAAGTTGTATTTTCTTGACATTGTCTCCAATAACCAATACACTATTGCTATCTTGTATTCTCTAGTGATACGATGAGCAAAGTGAGATTGTTTATTTGTTTTGTGATTGCAATATACCTTTTGATGATCAAAAGGAGTCAGCATTCGAAAGCTCACTTCATGGCTAGAAAGGTTGTAGCATGTTCGAAAAGCAAGCTCACTAGAAAGCCATGTTGATATTGCATACGATAAGACAATCTATGCTAGTACATAGATGAATCACAACGACTCATGTCACCTATATGGAGTTTGGGATGAATTTTTAATTCACCGACCAAACTCTACGAGCATGTTCAGTGTGCCAAGGTGAAATAAGAGTATGTTTAGGTTGTGTCAATTTATTTGATGGCAACTAATTGAGCTATGCTAGGCAAAACTCTAGTTGTGATGGAAATGGAGAAGTCGAGAAGCGCGATAGAAGGTACAAGAGGTAGAGTGAAGAACAAGTGTATTTTGTTTTCACGATGACATTTCGGGAATAAGAAGAGTTCTTATAAGATACTACCTATAACCAATGTGGTTTAAATAGGTCATTTGGGAAGTGAAGCAATTTTGACTATCTTACTAGCAAGACTATGTCAAATAGAAGCTTTGCTAAATAGAGTATCTAAATTGATTATATGTTTTCCTAAGATGGATGACACTAGGTGTCAACCTAAGATTTATTGAGTTGTTCAATATCGGAAAACAAGTAGGAAATGAAAGACTCGAGATTCTACAATCACAACCTTGAAGAGCATGTCGGATTTTACCTAAGTGATTGAATCTTGATCTAGTCTTGTCATTTGAACAAGAATTGTTCTTGGTCTTTAAGATGTCGTATATACAAAAGTTTTGGATATTTATATATTCGAAAATTTTCATAAGTATTACACTTAGTTGTTTTACTTATATATGACGTCATAAATTCCTACTCGTTAATAATCAAAGTTTATTTTGGATCCAACTTAAAGCTTATCTTGAAGTAACAAGATACTAATTGCCCTAAGCTCATAAGTTAGCTATAAGTTTTAAGCAATAAAAGGTCACCATAAGCGAGGACGATAAATGGTGCAACCTAAAGGTTATTCTAAACCTCTATATAGTATATTGAGAACTTCAAATCATCAACAATCCGAATGTGCTCTTTAGAGGCATAACGGATTAACTCGTCATTGTTGGTTAATATAAACACAATCTAAGTATTGTGTGTAGACTTAGAATTTAATCTTTGAATATTAGCTTAAATAAGATTACATGATCGTATCTAGAATTATCTCTAGATTAATGTTCACTTTAGATGAACCACGTGACATTATTTGAGTAAGTACTCAAAGTGAAACTTCAAATTTTTATGAGAAAGTTGCTAACGAAATAAAGTTTCTCGGCTATGTCATAATTCATGTGTGTAATTCAAATAAATTGGTTAGCTTGGCTAAACTATATTCGAGATCCAAGATTCTTGGATTGTCGATAAGCGGAAAGGAATAAATTCCTTGTGGACGAAAGAGATATATGGATTTTCGTAATATCTCAATAGTAGTTCACTATTGGAATTTAATCTATGAATATTAGCTTAAATAAGATTACATGATCGTATCTAGAATTATCTCTAGATTAATGTTCACTTTAGATGAACCACGTGACGTTATTTGAGTAAGTACTCAAAGTGAAACTTCAAATTTTTATGAGAAAGTTGCTCACGAAATGAAGTTTCTCGGCTATGTCATAATTCATGTGTATAATTCAAATAAATTGGTTAGCTTGGCTAAACTATATTCGAGATCCAAGATTCTTGGATTGTCGATAAGCGGAAAGGAATAAATTCCTTGTGGACGAAAGAGATATATGGATTTTCGTAATATCTCAATAGTAGTTCACTATTGGAATTTAATCTATGAATATTAGCTTAAATAAGATTACATGATCGTATCTAGAATTATCTCTAGATTAATGTTCACTTTAGATGAACCACGTGACGTTATTTGAGTAAGTACTCAAAGTGAAACTTCAAATTTTTATGAGAAAGTTGCTCACGAAATGAAGTTTCTCGGCTATGTCATAATTCATGTGTATAATTCAAATAAATTGGTTAGCTTGGCTAAACTATATTCGAGATCCAAGATTCTTGGATTGTCGATAAGCGGAAAGGAATAAATTCCTTGTGGACGAAAGAGATATATGGATTTTCGTAATATCTCAATAGTAGTACTTTGGAATTTAATCTATGAATATTAGCTTAAATAAGATTACATGATCGTATCTAGAATTA
Organism: Erigeron breviscapus; assembly: GCA_034093135.1. Lineage (NCBI taxonomy): Eukaryota > Viridiplantae > Streptophyta > Magnoliopsida > Asterales > Asteraceae > Erigeron > Erigeron breviscapus. The sequence continues at coordinate 263,110,528 of CM067167.1, forward strand.
TCTCTAGATTAATGTTCACTTTAGATGAACCACGTGACATTATTTGAGTAAGTACTCAAAGTGAAACTTCAAATTTTTATGAGAAAGTTGCTAACGAAATAAAGTTTCTCGGCTATGTCATAATTCATGTGTATAATTCAAATAAATTGGTTAGCTTGGCTAAACTATATTCGAGATCCAAGATTCTTGGATTGTCGATAAGCGGAAAGGAATAAATTCCTTGTGGACGAAAGAGATATATGGATTTTCGTAATATCTCAATAGTAGTTCACTATTGGAATTATAGAATATATCGCCCCTCTAAAGGTATAGAGAAACATCTTGTGGGATATATGATATTTTATCATATCATATTTACGAGATGCTGACGACACGCTTGAGAGTCAGATCGCGTGGATATTCTAAGGTTCAATACAAGTGATGGATTAAGCAAGACCCCTAAGGGAAAGGCATATTCTTGGTTGATGTGAATTGACTGAGAGTTTGGGGATAGTGTTGCTTATCATTCACGTTGTGATAAAATTTTAGTATTTGAATATTGAGAAGTGGTAGTGTCTAGTTGTCCTTCGACTTGAGATGCATAGGCGTGTCCCGGAGTACGTAGTCTCATGCTTTGATTCAGTACCGAACCTGGAACTTAACCGACAGTAGTATGGGCTGTTTTGGGTGTGAGGTGAAATATGGAAGGGACGTATGTTGTCAAGAAAGGATTTGTTCGCCAAAGGGTTGGAAAGATATCACGCGGCCACTTGATGAAAGGAACTGATTAAGTGCATGGCCATGCCCCGAGTACATTGCTTATGAATGTGTTTCTGAGTAATCGTATTTTGGATTGTTTCACTTCTTTTCAGTAGATCGAGCAATATGTCGAAGTTATATGAGCGTCGCTTGATCCGTGCCTCATGACTCGATGTGATATCGGAAACATATAGGGAGGATTAGACATTGTACCAAAGCATTAAAAGAGTTTAATGTACAACATCTAGAAGTTGATGTTGGTTCCTGTCACGGAATTATATTCATACATATTTGGGGGCATCGTTGTGTTGCTAGACGAACGTTCGGTGTCAGTATACTTGACGTATGTTGGGATGATTCTCATATTGGAAATATCCTCAAGTGGGAGTGTTGAAATTATGAGAATATTCCAATATATTTATACGACCTCATATCTATGAACCTTTAGGGTCGCACGCGAAGAATGGGGAGGGCTTAGTTGAACTTTATATTTATAACAAATATCCATTGTAAAAGATAATAACTAGAAGTTTCTAAAATTGGTTTTTAGAAACTTTCCAAAAATAGATTTGGAAATGACTAGCGGGTCGAACCGGGTCGAAATCGGATCGGGCACCTAGTGTAACACCCCAACAAGGCGGAAACATGGGGCATTAATAGAAAAGCTCAGCATGACATGGAAATTAAGTAGAGACTACTAAATGCATTCAAGGATTGGAGCAATCCATACATAATTCAAGTACAATTACAAGTCACGGATCAATTAATGCACAAGGAGCACAACACCATCAATAGTTTACAAAAAATATATCAAATGATGGCTAACGATCCTAGGCATAACCCACAATCGGGAGCAATGAATCACGGATCCACAAAAGTCCAAGCTCAATCCTATCACATGCAATGCAATCACCCATCACGTCTTTGGTTCACTTGATTACCTGAAAAGTGTACTAAAATGCGTCAACATAAAGTTGGTGAGTTCATAGGTTTTGACTATAAGAACCAAGTGTCGGGATAGCAACCGTTTGACCTTGATTAAAACTATAACGATCACATAACCTTGATACAAACATATAACTTTGATTAGATCATTAAATGACCATACAACCTTGAAACCTTGATTTGGATCGATAAACGATCACATAACCTTGATTTGGATCGATAAACGATCACATAACCTTGATATGGATCGATAAACGATCACATAACCTTGATTTGGATCGATAAACGATCACATAACCTTGATTTGGATCGATAAACGATCACATAACCTTGATTTGGATCGATAAACGATCACATAACCTTGATTTGGATCGATAAACGATCACATAACCTTGATTTGGATCGATAAACGATCACATAACCTTGATTTGGATCGATAAACGATCACATAACCTTGATTTGGATCGATAAACGATCACATAACCTTGATTTGGATCGATAAACGATCACATAACCTTGATTTGGATCGATAAACGATCACATAACCTTGATTTGGATCGATAAACGATCACATAACCTTGATTTGGATCGATAAACGATCACATAACCTTGATTTGGATCGATAAACGATCACATAACCTTGATTTGGATCGATAAACGATCACATAACCTTGATTTGGATCGATAAACGATCACATAACCTTGATTTGGATCGATAAACGATCACATAACCTTGATTTGGATCGATAAACGATCACATAACCTTGATTTGGATCGATAAACGATCACATAACCTTGATTTGGATCGATAAACGATCACATAACCTTGATTTGGATCGATAAACGATCACATAACCTTGATTTGGATCGATAAACGATCACATAACCTTGATTTGGATCGATAAACGATCACATAACCTTGATTTGGATCGATAAACGATCACATAACCTTGATTTGGATCGATAAACGATCACATAACCTTGATTTGGATCGATAAACGATCACATAACCTTGATTTGGATCGATAAACGATCACATAACCTTGATTTGGATCGATAAACGATCACATAACCTTGATTTGGATCGATAAACGATCACATAACCTTGATTTGGATCGATAAACGATCACATAACCTTGATTTGGATCGATAAACGATCACATAACCTTGATTTGGATCGATAAACGATCACATAACCTTGATTTGGATCGATAAACGATCACATAACCTTGATTTGGATCGATAAACGATCACATAACCTTGATTTGGATCGATAAACGATCACATAACCTTGATTTGGATCGATAAACGATCACATAACCTTGATTTGGATCGATAAACGATCACATAACCTTGATTTGGATCGATAAACGATCACATAACCTTGATTTGGATCGATAAACGATCACATAACCTTGATTTGGATCGATAAACGATCACATAACCTTGATTTGGATCGATAACGATCACATAACCTTGATACAAACATATAACTTTGATTAGATCATTAAATGACCATACAACCTTGAAACCTTGATTTGGATCGATAAACGATCACATAACCTTGATTTGGATCGATAAACGATCACATAACCTTGATACGAACATAATACAATCATACAACCTTGAAACCTTGATTTGGATCGATAAACGATCACATAACCTTGATTTGGATCGATAAACGATCACATAACCTTGATTTGGATCGATAAACGATCACATAACCTTGATTTGGATCGATAAACGATCACATAACCTTGATACAAACATATAACTTGATTAGATCATTAACCGAGCATACAACCTTGATTAAATAAGTAAACGTTCACATTGCGAGCAAACAAACCAAGATAACACATTGTACACTTTTCACCCAAAAAACATGTAAAGTAAAGGGGGCTACGAACTCACCTAGATTGGCAACACGAGTAAATATCAAGCTAGATAGGTCCCTCGTTCACCAAAAGTCCACATGTAACATTCGTGACTTTTGACTTGGTTTGACTTTTGATTGAATGTAATGAAATGTAAACGACTTCCCGAATTTATATGAATTATCGAACGTTTTGTTGTGTTATAACGTAACGTTAAATTTATTTGTGAATACGAGTTCGTTTTAGCGATTTAATGATTAACGTTTAGCTATTTGTCGAAATTAGCGGAGCGGGGCCTCAAAGAGGAGACCCCAAGGCCGCCCCCCCCCCCCCCCCCCCCCCCCCCCCACCCCCCCCCCCCCCCCCCCCCCCCCCCCCCCCCCCCCCCCCACCCCCCCCCCCCCCCCCCCCCCCCTCACCCTCTCTCTCACTCACTCATCCACTCATTTTACTTTACCAAAAATCTATCCTATCTCTCTCTCATCTCATTCATTTCTCTCTTCTTCCTCCCATCTACCTCAAATTATCATCATAAATTCATAATAATTACTTGTTTCATTGCTAGATTAACCAAGAAATATAAACCTCAATAATAATAAACATCATCTTGCAAGAATCTAGGGTTTTGAAGTATTCATCCTTTCCAAGTGTCCAAGAATTCGGAATTTAAGATCCGGGTTGTTTTGGTAAGTGAAACTTAGCTAAATTCCTTTATTTTATGTTATTACACTTGTTCTTAACCGGATCTTGTGAGTTCTTGGTCGATTTTGGGTCAAAAACGAGTTTGAGTCAAATTAGGGTTTCATTAGGTTTGTCTTGGGTCAAAAATCGAATTAAAGCTTGTTATGTTGTTATGAATCGAAATTATGCAATAGGTTATGTTTATTTATGTTGAAATATGTTTGTTCAAGCTTCAAAATGAGTTTTAGAACCTCCCAAGTCGAATTGGTAGTCAAAAATGGGGTTTGGGTTGGGTTTGGATCGTGTTTGGCTTGCAAATCTGCAGACCTGAGCCTTCTCGCGCCGCGACCTAGCCTCCTCGCGCCGCAAGGTTGGTCCCTCGTGGGTCAGAGGAATTTCTCGCGCCGCTAGCCCCTGAACTCGCGCCGCGAGTGGCCTGTGAACCTCGCGCCGCGAGCTTGACTCCTCGCGCCGCGATTTTGGTCTGTTTGCGCGTCAGTTTTCAAATATCAATAACTTTTGATCCGTAATGTGGTAGCCAAGACCACTACCGTAACCGATGCCCAATCTTATTGGCCAACAAGTCCAAGTGACCGTGCATCCTAACCAGTTGCAAATTGCCGGTCCAAATCAAAACCGAGGAAACTAAGGACAACAGCAACAACTTCCTCAAGCTCCTCGTCAACAATTGGCCCCCCGTGGTAGAGCTTTTGCCGTGAATGCGGCCGAGGCTCATGTTGATCCAAACGTTGTGGCAGGTACTTTTCTTCTCAATGACCAATATGCCACCGTGTTATTTGATTCCGGAGCCGATTTTAGCCTCATATCCAATGATTTTATTCCGTTGACTAATGCTAGTCTTAGCCCGTTGACGTATTATTTTGAACTCGAAATGGTAAATGGTGGGTTGTCTAGAGTTAGTCAAATTGCACGTGATTGTATCTTAGACTTGAACGACCACCCGTTTTACATAGATTTGGTCCCTTTTGATATTGGTAGTTTTGACGTGATCGTTGGTATGGATTGGATGTCGTCCGTTAACGCGGTAATTGACTGTGGTAATAAAATAGTTAGAATACCGTTAGAGAATGGTGAGGAATTAGTGGTTCAAGGTGAAAAGTTCGAGTCTTGGGAAAATAAAGTGGTTTTCCTGGGGGTGTTTACCGTTTGGTTGGAATTAGTGGTCCAGGGTGAAAAGTCCGAGTCTTGGGAAAGTAAAGTGTATAATGTTAGCATCACCAAGGTTGAATTGAAGACCGTACCCGTAGTCAATGGGTTTGCGGATGTCTTTCCGGACGATTTACCGGGTTTGCCACCCTCTCGTCAACTCGATTTTCGTATTGATCTTATTCCTAACGCTTCCCCCGTGGCCAAGGCACCGTATCGCCTAGCCATGACCGAAATGCAAGAGTTGGCTACCCAACTCAAGGAACTTCAAGAAAAGGGTTTCATCCGCCCTAGTCAATCACCGTGGGGAGCACCGGTCTTATTTGTCAAAAAGAAAGATGGGTCTTTCCGAATGTGTATCGATTATAGAGAATTGAACAAGTTAACGGTGAAAAATCGCTATCCTCTTCCTAGAATTGACGACTTGTTTGATCAACTCCAAGGTGCCAAATACTTCTCAAAGATTGATTTGCGGTCGGGTTACATCAATTGCGGGTACACGAAGATGATATTCCAAAAACGGCTTTCCGAACTCGTTATGGGCACTTTGAATTCACGGTCATGCCCTTCGGTCTAACTAATGCACCGGCGGTGTTCATGGACTTGATGAACCGGGTGTGTGATCCATACTTGGATAAGTTTGTCATTGTTTTCATCGATGACATACTTATCTATTCCAAAACGAAGGAAGATCACGCGGAGCATTTGAAGCTAGTGTTGGAGTTGCTCCGAAAGGAAAAGCTATATGCCAAGTTTTCTAAGTGTGAGTTTTGGTTAGAAGAAGTTCATTTCCTTGGACATGTGGTGAGCAAAGAAGGTATACACGTTGACCCGAGCAAGATTGAAGCGGTAAAGAATTGGCGAAGGCCCAAGACGCCAACCGAGATCCGCCAATTTCTTGGTTTGGAGGGCTATTATAGAAGATTCATCGAGGGCTTCTCAAAAATCGCCCAACCCTTGACCTTGTTGACTCAAAGAGAAAGGAGGTTTGATTGGGGCGAAAAGCAAGAGCAAGCATTTCAATTGTTGAAAGACAAGTTATGTGATGCACCCATCTTAAGCTTGCCCGATGGAGCCGATGATTTTGTTGTTTATTGTGATGCATCCGGGCAAGGATTGGGTTGTGTCCTAATGCAACGGGGTAAGGTGATTGCTTATGCATCTAGGCAACTAAAGGTGCATGAGAAGAATTACCCGACCCATGACTTGGAATTGGGAGCGGTCGTGTTTGCTTTAAAATGTTGGAGGCACTACTTGTATGGCACCAAGAGCGTGATCTATACCGATCACAAAAGTCTTCAACACATTTTCGACCAAAGTGAATTAAATATGAGACAACGAAGATGGTTGGAGTTGCTCCGAAAGGAAAAGCTATATGCCAAGTTTTCTAAGTGTGAGTTTTGGTTAGAAGAAGTTCATTTCCTTGGACATGTGGTGAGCAAAGAAGGTATACACGTTGACCCGAGCAAGATTGAAGCGGTAAAGAATTGGCGAAGGCCCAAGACGCCAACCGAGATCCGCCAATTTCTTGGTTTGGCGGGCTATTATAGAAGATTCATCGAGGGCTTCTCAAAAATCGCCCAACCCTTGACCTTGTTGACTCAAAGAGAAAGGAGGTTTGATTGGGGCGAAAAGCAAGAGCAAGCATTTCAATTGTTGAAAGACAAGTTATGTGATGCACCCATCTTAAGCTTGCCCGATGGAGCCGATGATTTTGTTGTTTATTGTGATGCATCCGGGCAAGGATTGGGTTGTGTCCTAATGCAACGGGGTAAGGTGATTGCTTATGCATCTAGGCAACTAAAGGTGCATGAGAAGAATTACCCGACCCATGACTTGGAATTGGGAGCGGTCGTGTTTGCTTTAAAATGTTGGAGGCACTACTTGTATGGCACCAAGAGCGTGATCTATACCGATCACAAAAGTCTTCAACACATTTTCGACCAAAGTGAATTAAATATGAGACAACGAAGATGGTT
>CM067167.1:263122911-263294494 GCA_034093135.1 Erigeron breviscapus
TCTTAATCAATATTTGACTTAATGCTAAAACATTTTTAAAAAATATTTTTTCATAACAAATTATTAATATTTTAAACATAACATCCCATGAATTGCCAAAAAGAAATCAAAAACAAAGACTAAATTGAATATTTAATATAACCAATACATGTAACTAATGAACTTGATTTTGTACGTCGTTAGATAAATATGTAACGTCAACAAAAAATTTAAACGGCCATCGATTGACCGTGTTTCTCACAAAAGTGTGGTGTCAAGCTTCTACATGGGCCACGATAGTGCAAATCAAGGGGTTAGTGACATCATCAATTGCTTAGGGGATAGTTAAGGCTTTGGTTGGGTTTTGATTCGGTTCTAACTACACAATTAACAGACAAATGTTGCAGACCAAGCAGGGGGAGCAGGCGGCGGGAGATGGCTTTGAGAAGTATCGCTGCAGCCAAATCTCCTTTCCGATGCATTCCAGGTCTGTAAATCTTCAATTGCACTTCTCAATAATTCATATTTGGGTTAAATTATCAATAATTCAAATTAAAGTTGTTTTCCATATAACAATTATAATCTGAAATCAAAAAGTAACAATTACAATTTCCAATAAAAAATCAGAAGCTTCAGTACTTACCTGCAAAAGATGGAAATCAAATCATCAAGTCAAACAAGAAAGTAATTTGGTGTTTCTTTCAAAGATAATCTTTAGAAACAAGCAAAGGGTGCACCAAGTTTGATTTTGTCTATAAATCTGATAATACAACCATAATCTCACCACATCTTCTCTTCCATATCTCATACTAATCTTAATATCTCACTAATCATGGCAAATGAAAATTTCAGTTTTGTTGAAGACCTTAGTGTGGCGAACGACTTTTGGAACATCAAGGCACGAATCATACGTAAATGGGAACAAACCTTCAAGGTTGACATGGTACTTCTGGATGAGAGGGTAAGGTTTCTGTTTTAATGTTTCTTGAAAATTTTCAGCGTGTAAAGGAATCCTGTTAATGAATCGTGTCAATGAATCGTGTTTGTTTTGTCAGGGCAAAAAAATCCAGGCTCAATGTAAGAACCAATTGTTGCCAGATTTTGGGCAATATCTTAAGGAAGATTCCACCATTGTTATCCGTAGGTTTGGTGTGGCAGAGCAAAGAGACAAGTATCGTGTGGTTCCTCTGAATCACAAGATAAATTTATTTAAGTGTTCGTCCATCCAAACTGTAACTTCGTTCCAAGGCCATCCCTATGGCTTTGATTTTGTCTCTTTTGATGAGATCAATGACAACAGGGCACGCGACAGGTTTACTATTGGTTAGTAGTCTCTGTTTTAAGGTTTATACATCATGATTTTCTCATTTATCAAGTCAAACCACAGGTTAATAATCGGTTTTTATGTTATGTTTTGACAGATGTAATGGGAAGGATTGCTTCGTGTGGTGACCTTGACATCTTCAAGAACAAAGAAAAGGAAAGCAAAAGGATGAACTTCGAGTTGCAAGACTTAAAGTATGTTTCTTTATATATTTAAGGCTAATGAATTTCATAATTTAATGTTTTGGTTAGGATATACTATGTTGCATTAAATATAATCATTAAGAAGTAAATGACTAAACAATTATTAGTTTCATTTATAAGACCTGCAACTAATCATGTAGAAGTAAATGTATATTCAATGATTAGTTGCATTTATATTAACAACATACCATACGAATGTCTGTGTTTTATCGTTAATTCATTCATATTAATTTAATTCAACTTACTTTTAGTGGCCAAACTATCAAATGTACTCTATGGGGAAAGTATGCTGAGCAATTGAACAAATATAAAGTATCTAATTTAATTTAAATAGACTTACTTTGCTGACCAACTTGAACACAAGCTCCATCCGTCTTGAATACATCTATAACAAAGCTTCCATCTACCACCTTGGATTTTGAAACTTTCATTGTCCTTCCTGGCATAAAATCATTATCGATGCAGAAATCAACCCAATTGGTGCCCTCAAACCCCACTGGTATTGGTCCACTCAACAATTCTCCATTGACTTGGAAATCACGAACATCATACCATACTTCAACAGTTGCACCTTGCACAGGCCCGATTACTTTGCAACTTTTTGCAGGTTCCCTATCACCATTACCATTCAACGACAGCAGCAATTTGTAAGGTAAAGTCTGCAACAAGAATTTAATCAAATGTTACTACAAATTCATCAAATACAATCTAAACTAATATTATTAATTTCATAAAAACGCACCTGTTTATGGAAAGTGTTTTGTGTGATATTCAGCAAACAACTATGTACATATGATTCCCCATCCGCTGCCACCCTGTACTCCAAATCTTGGAAATCATAAAATTGTACTTCAAACACATATTCTGGTTCAATTTGTCTGAAACATATCTTGTGAAAAGGTGGTTGGCAAGCAGCAGAGGCAAGAAATAATTTCCAGTTCTTTCCAACAACTTTGATTAGACCATTCCCATGGCGTTCTACCTCAAGACGAAATTTTCTGTTCGGATAATGCAGTAAAAGTACATGGGTGGCAGTTCTTGGTATTGCATTACCAAGCTTCGTTGGCAACACCTATAGTGTATACAACTGTTATGTTTTCAGAGAGCACCTAATTCGTTGCACACTGATTAAAGTATACGAAATATGCAACTTACCATTCCTCTGCCTAAGTCATCTTTTAGAGAAATCTCCATGATAAATTGAATCAGACTGGAGAATGAAACTGGAGAAATGAAATCAGACTGGAGAATCAAACTGGATAAATGGAATCAGACTGGAGAATCAAACTGGAGAAATGGAATCAAACTGGAGAAATGGAATCAGACTGGAGAATCAAACTGGATAAATGGAATCAGACTGGAGAATCAAACTGGATAAATGGAATCAGACTGGAGAATCAAACTGGATAAATGGAATCAAACTGGATAAATGGAATCAGACTGGAGAATCAAACTGGATAAATGGAATCAGACTGGAGAATCAAACTGGAGAAATGGAATCAAACTGGAGAAATGGAATCAAACTGGAGAAATGGAATCAAACTGGATAAATGGAATCAGACTGGAGAATCAAACTGGATAAATGGAATCAGACTGGAGAATCAAACTGGATAAATGGAATCAGACTGGAGAATCAAACTGGAGAAATGGAATCAGACTGGAGAATCAAACTGGATAAATGGAATCAGACTGGAGAATCAAACTGGAGAAATGGAATCAGACTGGAGAATCAAACTGGAAAATGGAATCAACTGGAGAATCAAACTGGAGAAATGGAATCAGACTGGAGAATCAAACTTGAGAAATGGAATCAAGCTGGAAAATGGAATCAAACTGGAGAAATGGAATCAAACTGGATAAATGGAATCAGACTGGAGAATCAAACTGGATAAATGGAATCAGACTGGAGAATCAAACTGGAGAAATGGAATCAGACTGGAGAATCAAACTGGAGAAATGGAATCAGACTGGAGAAATGGAATCAAACTGGAGAAATGGAATCAGACTGGAGAATCAAACTGGATAAATGGAATCAGACTGGAGAATCAAACTGGATAAATGGAATCAGACTGGAGAATCAAACTGGAGAAATGGAATCAAACTGGAGAAATGGAATCAGACTGGAGAAATGGAATCAAACTGGAGAAATGGAATCAAACTGGAGAAATGGAATCAAACTGGATAAATGGAATCAGACTGGAGAATCAAACTGGATAAATGGAATCAGACTGGAGAATCAAACTGGAGAAATGGAATCAGACTGGAGAATCAAACTGGAGAAATGGAATCAAACTGGAGAAATGGAATCAGACTGGAGAATCAAACTGGAGAAATGGAATCAGACTGGAGAATCAAACTGGAGAAATGGAATCAAACTGGAGAAATGGAATCAGACTGGAGAATCAAACTGGAGAAATGGAATCAAACTGGATAAATGGAATCAGACTGGAGAATCAAACTGGAGAAATGGAATCAAACTGGATAAATGGAATCAGACTGGAGAATCAAACTGGAGAAATGGAATCAAACTGGAGAAATGGAATCAAACTGGAGAAATGGAATCAGACTGGAGAATCAAACTGGAGAAATGGAATCAAACTGGAGAAATGGAATCGGACTGGAGAATCAAACTGGAGAAATGGAATCAAACTGGAGAAATGGAATGAAACTGGAGAAATGGAATCAGACTGGAGAATCAAACTGGATAAATGGAATCAGACTGGAGAATCAAACTGGATAAATGGAATCAGACTGGAGAATCAAACTGGAGAAATGGAATCAGACTGGAGAATCAAACTGGAGAAATGGAATCAAACTGGATAAATGGAATCAGACTGGAGAATCAAACTGGATAAATGGAATCAGACTGGAGAATCAAACTGGATAAATGGAATCAGACTGGAGAATCAAACTGGAGAAATGGAATCAGACTGGAGAATCAAACTGGAGAAATGGAATCAAACTGGATAAATGGAATCAGACTGGAGAATCAAACTGGAAAAATGGAATCAAACTGGAGAAATGGAATCAGACTGGAGAATCAAACTGGAGAAATGGAATCAAACTGGATAAATGGAATCAGACTGGAGAATCAAACTGGAGAAATGGAATCAAACTGGAGAAATGGAATCAAACTGGAGAAATGGAATCAAACTGGATAAATGGAATCAGACTGGAGAATCAAACTGGAGAAATGGAATCAAACTGGAGAAATGGAATCAGACTGGAGAATCAAACTGGAGAAATGGAATCAGACTGGAGAAATGGAATCAAACTGGAGAAATGGAATCAGACTGGAGAATCAAACTGGAGAAATGGAATCAAACTGGAGAAATGGAATCAAACTGGAGAAATGGAATCAAACTGGATAAATGGAATCAGACTGGAGAATCAAACTGGATAAATGGAATCAGACTGGAGAATCAAACTGGATAAATGGAATCAAACTGGAGAATAAAACTGGAGAAATGGAATCAAACTGGAGAAATGGAATCAAACTGGATAAATGGAATCAGACTGGAGAATCAAACTGGAGAAATGGAATCAAACTGGAGAAATGGAATCAGACTGGAAAGGAATCAAACTGGAGAAATGGAATCAAACTGGATAAATGGAATCAGACTGGAGAATCAAACTGGATAAATGGAATCAGACTGGAGAAGATCAAACTGGATAAATGGAATCAGACTGGAGAATAAAACTGGAGAAATGGAATCAAACTGGAGAAATGGAATCAAACTGGAGAAATGGAATCAAACTGGAGAAATGGAATCAGACTGGAGAATCAAACTGGAGAAATGGAATCAGACTGGAGAATCAAACTGGATAAATGGAATCAGACTGGAGAATAAAACTGGAGAAATGGAATCAAACTGGAAAATGGAATCAAACTGGAGAAATGGAATCAGACTGGAGAATCAAACTGGAGAAATGGAATCAAACTGGATAAATGGAATCAGACTGGAGAATCAAACTGGATAAATGGAATCAGACTGGAGAAATGGAATCAAACTGGATAAATGGAATCAGACTGGAGAATCAAACTGGAGAAATGGAATCAAACTGGATAATAAAACTGGAGAAATGGAATCAAACTGGAGAAATGGAATCAAACTGGAGAAATGGAATCAGACTGGAGAATCAAACTGGATAAATGGAATCAAACTGGATAAATGGAATCAGAACTGGAAAATGGAATCAAGCTGGAGAAATGGAATCAGACTGGAGAATCAAACTGGAGAAATGGAATCAAACTGGATAAATGGAATCAGACTGGAGAATCAAACTGGAAAAATGGAATCAAACTGGAGAATCAAACTGGAGAAATGGAATCAGACTGGAGAATAAACTGGAGAAATGGAATCAAACTGGAGAAATGGAATCAAACTGGAGAAATGGAATCAAACTGGATAAATGGAATCAGACTGGAGAATCAAACTGGAGAAATGGAATCAGACTGGAGAATCAAACTGGAAAAATGGAATCAAACTGGAGAAATGGAATCAGACTGGAGAATCAAACTTGAGAAATGGAATCAAGCTGGAAAATGGAATCAAGCTGGAGAAATGGAATCAGACTGGAGAATCAAACTGGATAAATGGAATCAGACTGGAGAATCAAACTGGATAAATGGAATCAGACTGGAGAATCAAACTGGAGAAATGGAATCAAACTGGAGAAATGGAATCAAACTGGAGAAATGGAATCAGACTGGAGAATCAAACTGGAGAAATGGAATGAAACTGGAGAAATGGAATCAGACTGGAGAATCAAACTGGAGAAATGGAATCAGACTGGAGAAATGGAATCAGACTGGAGAATCAAACTGGAGAAATGGAATCAAACTGGAGAAATGGAATCAGACTGGAGAATCAAACTGGAGAAATGGAATCAAACTGGAGAAATGGAATCGGACTGGAGAATCAAACTGGAGAAATGGAATCAACTGGAGAAATGGAATCAGACTGGAGAATCAAACTGGATAAATGGAATCAGACTGGAGAATCAAACTGGAGAAATGGAATCAGACTGGAGAATCAAACTGGAGAAATGGAATCAGACTGGAGAAATGGAATCAGACTGGAGAATCAAACTGGAGAAATGGAATCAGACTGGAGAATCAAACTGGAGAAATGGAATCAAACTGGAGAAATGGAATCAAGCTGGAGAAATGGAATCAGACTGGAGAATCAAACTGGAGAAATGGAATCAAACTGGATAAATGGAATCAAACTGGAGAAATGGAATCAGACTGGAGAATCAAACTGGATAAATGGAATCAGACTGGAGAATCAAACTGGATAAATGGAATCAAACTGGAGACTGGAGACTGGAGTCTGGAAACTGGAGACTGGAGACTGGAGACTGGAGTCTGGAAACTGGAGACTGGAGTCTGGAAACTGGAGACTAGAGTCTGGAAACTGGAAACTGGAGACTGGAGACTGGAGACTGGATCTGGAGACTGGAGACTGGAGACTGGAGGATGCACCTGGACGATCTTCACTGGAGGATCCAACTGGAGGATGCATCTGGAGGATCCAACTGGAGCACTTTTTGTGGAAATGGTTCGGGGTCATTTCCGCATCAATAACATCCCACCAATTGCCAAAAAGAAATCAAAAACAAAGACTAAATTGAATATTTAATATAACCAATACATGTAACTAATGAACTTGATTTTGTACGTCGTTAGATAAATATGTAACGTCAACAAAAATTTTAAACAACGGCCATCGATTGACCGTGTTTCTACACGGGTCTAAAACTAGTATATATATATATATATATATAACTTTACACAAATATGTGTACGTAGGGGCGGACCTATAGTGTACCTAGGTAGGTCCTAGGACCTACCTTAGTTTCGGAAAAAGTTTACAAACAATGTGATAATTTTTTCGATGACCTACTTATAAATTTGGTTAGGACCTACCTTATATACTAAATAAAAATTGACTAAGTTTTATGATGAGCCAGATAGTTTTTAATGTAACCACTAAAAGAGTAATTGAAGCTAAAATGAAAGTTCATGCGTTAATGGAGTTTTTCAGTAAAATCTTTATAAAGAAGATGACAGAGATCTTGACTTTTACTTTATTATATTTTTCTTTATGCCCCTTTAAGTTGATTTAAATTTTCATATCAAACCTTTGACTTAATGATGATTCAACTTTAACCCATTTTCAAGTATATCTTTTTGATTGAAAATTAATAATTTGAATACTGTTACACGGTTCAAAATTCATATAGAATATTTGAGTAATCAAAAATTATTAATTGAAAACCAATAAAAAGCAGTTAATTTTGAGTAACAAATGCGAAATGTTTGTTATCATCTAATACACAATCTTTTAGTTTTTATCTTTATCTACATATAACAATTAAATTTTTGTTTCAATAGAATATGTTTTAGTATTCCGCATGACATACATACATATTTTTAGTGCAATTGCATCAAATAAAAATGCATGTGTCGATAAGTTTTAGGAGTTTTATGTCTAGAAATTCATTTACAATGATCTTTGAAATTGACATTGATATATCAACCTCTGGAATTAACGTTGATTTTGTTAATTGTCATATTATCCGACCCGATCCGAACCAACACATAACTTTCTTCATTTTTCGGTCTCAACTATATCACCGGGTGATGATCTACACTGTACAGGACCTACGTAATATTTAGTTCTAGATCCGCCACTGTGTGTACGTAATACCATGATTCCATGCAAATTTATTTCTGTGAAGAGTTTGGCCATCACTATTGACACGGAATGGCCCAAGCTCTTGCATGGCTCCATAACCAACCGAAGAACAGCCCGGCCCTGAAATACAATTATGAGTCCATATACATACATATATATGTTTGTATTTGTATGAATCATATATGTTGTTAACGATAACTAACAGACAAACAATGCACCGGCCATTTTTAATTAATTAACAGATTCAGTGTTCTACTTTGTACCTCCATTGAGCCAAAGAAGAAGTGGTAACGACTCCTTTGCCTTCTCAGCTTCAACAAAGTAATAGTAAAAAGCCCGACCATCAGATTCATCGATAGTAACATATCCACCGTACTGGTCGAATCTCACGTATGGTTGACCCGGAAACTTATGGATTTTATCATTGTTTTGAGACCTTCTTGAGGAAGAACAACACGAGCTAAATTATTCACAAAGAGTGACGGCTCGAAATGGCTACTAGTATCGATGGCCGAATTAGGGGACTTTTTGATCTTGTAAAGATTGTCAAGAGCTTGTGTTTGTTTGTAGCCTGCGTGACGACCGTCACATAAACAACTTGAAATGGAGACAAGTACTACCAAAATGATCGTTTTCTCCATTGTTGTTAGTAATTAGTGTAGATGGAAAACTAGAAGCAGGGTCTATGTTACGTTTATATGGTACTTATACCATACGATATATATGCCAGTTATATTGGGATATTGAAGTGAATTAATTGTTATATGATCTACGAATTTAGATTTGAACTTAATATTGTAACTGAATTTAAGTTAATTTAGGGACCAGATCGAAGAATTCTTTTACTCCCTCCGTCCCATTTTAGTTGTCATGTTGACTAACTTTGACCGTAAATAACTTTGTTTGTGTCATGTAACACTTGATATAAAATATATGAATGGATTGGGTTTTTAATGTACTTTTCGTTCATATAAGTTTCATCAACTACTATATAGTACAAACAAAGTTATTTACGGTCAAAGTTAGTCAACATGACAACTAAAATGGGACGGAGGGAGTATAATATTGATTGATCAGAGAAAAAGAAGTTCAATTCTAAATCATGTGATAACGATTGGAGTTTTATTATCCATAGAAAATTGTTTATACTGTATTTGATTACACTAAAATCATACACTACTAGAAAACTGGGCTTCACCGACGGTCAAATCCGTCGGTAATCCGTCGGTAACGGCTATCAACGACGGATTACCGACGGAAAAAATCCGTAGGTAAAAACCTCGTCGGTAATAATTTCCGACAGATTTAGCGACGAAAGCAAAAATTTACCTACAGATATTTCTGTCGGTAATCTGACGCTTTTAACTATTTTTTATTATTAAATTACTTATTTAATTAAATATTTAACGACGGCTTTCCGACGGACTTAAATATAAATTTTTTTAAAAATATTATAATTTAATTTTTGGTTTTTTATCTTTTAATATCTATATATATATATATATATATATATATATATATATATATATATATATATATATATATATATATATATATATATATATATATATATATATATATATATATATATATATATATATATATATATATATATATATATATATATATATATATATATATATATATATATATATATATATATATATATATATATATATATATATATATATATATATATATATATATATATATATATATATATATATATATATATATATATATATATATATATATATATATATATATATATATATATATATATATATATATATATATATATATATATATATATATATATATATATATATATATATATATATATATATATATATATATATATATATATATATATATATATATATATATATATATATATATATATATATATATATATATATATATATATATATATATATATATATATATATATATATATATATATATATATATATATATATATATATATATATATATATATATATATATATATATATATATATATATATATATATATATATATATATATATATATATATATATATATATATATATATATATATATATATATATATATATATATATATATATATATATATATATATATATATATATATATATATATATATATATATATATATATATATATATATATATATATATATATATATATATATATATATATATATATATATATATATATATATATATATATATATATATATATATATATATATATATATATATATATATATATATATATATATATATATATATATATATATATATATATATATATATATATATATATATATATATATATATATATATATATATATATATATATATATATATATATATATATATATATATATAAATTAATGCATTTAAAACTTCATCTAATATATACATATATCATATATATAATATATATATATATATATATATATATATATATATATATATACACATACACACGACATATGTATATATATAAAAACATATATATATAATATTTAAACATAAACATTATTTAATAAATAAACAAAAATGTAAAAACTATATCTTTACCAGTGAATGAAAACATTCAAATGAAAAATATGATTCATACCATTGATATAATTTCAAGGAGAAAAAAAAACATATATTATATTACATAATACTAAAGAAATTTGAATGTAAACTTTCAATAAAATACAAAGCCAAGAGATCGAAAGGAAACAAATTAGTGTGTAAACAATCATGCCTTCCTCTCCGTCAATGAAGGCCACTTTAACTTTGAGCAACCAATTGTTGATAGTTTTTTCCTCTTTTCTCCATCTACAAGAAATATAAGCATGTTATATTTGACAATTAAAGAAAGTTACTTGTGAAAATGAAGCAAAACCTTCCTAAAAAAAACAATCGAAAGAACTAGTACAACTTTTTAAATATTTTAGATGTGTATCTAAATACCATTTAATCTTGTGTAGGCTACATATATACAAGATGATGTCTCACCAGCCACACGATGCTCTTCAGATTTAAACTACAACACAAAAAATAGTGGTTTCAAATAATGAAATGACAGAGACTACCCAATTTGATTAACAATTCAAACACACATAAAAAAGTAATTTGTAAAGGGAAAGAGATACCAATTTTTAATGACACTCGAATGGTGGTTTCAAGCGGAAGCAGCAACATCACTGGTGGTGAGAGGCGGCAGTGGGAGCGGGTGGCAGTGGTGTCAAAAATTGTGAATGGGAGTGAGATTTGGCCGTGGTAGTTTGGTGATGGAGTGGAGTGGAGTGGAGGATAGTTGTGGACAAAAAAGGAATATGGGAAAATCTTGGATGTATAAAGAGATTGGAAATTTTGAAATACAATGAATATTGGAGAATGAAATGTTTTGAAAAATAAAAGGGAATGGGCGGGATCCTTAGAGGGGGAACACAAAATTTTGGGGAATAAACGGCGGGACGGTCAAAATAATTTGGTGGAACATGGCATGTCAAATTGTCGATGCGTACTTGTTTTTTTTCCTTATCTATATTTAAAAACCTTTAATTTACAATTTTACATGACATCTTTATCTTGAAAACATTGTATATTTGCTCACATGCTATAATGATTAAATTTTTTTAATTGAACATCAAAGTGTTCATCCTAAAATATCTCGTGTATACTTATTGTAATTGTAAAGATGGTGTAAATAATATTTGTAAATTAATTCTATATAATCAATTTAATGGTTCTATATAATCAATTCTATTAAAGGTAAAATAAATAAATAAAACTTTACTCCTTTTTATTAATAACTAGTTTTTTAACCCCGGGCGTTGCCCCGGGAAACATAACGATACGTAAAACTTGCAATGTGTATAAGATGGGTGATACATACGTAAAAATAAGCGCACATTACAAAAGCGTATCATAAATCTAAAAAAAACAGCATGAATAATAAAAAGTAATACAAAAGACTATTTAAAAAAATATTGCATCATAGTGTCATGTTGTTATTTAGTCGTTGACCATGGAAATATCAGCTATTTTATTATTTAAAAAACCCTTGAAACGCCAGTACAAACTAGGGATGAGCCAAAAATCCCAAATCCCGATCCCGTCCCGGTACCGGTCCCGAAAATCGGTACCGAATCCCGAATGGAACCGGGACCGGTACTTACTTTTTAGAGTTTTCGGGACCGGTACCAATCGGTACCGGGACCGGGAAAATCCCGTAAATCCCGAATAGTCCCGTAATTCAATTTCTTTTGGTTTAGGCTGGGTAGCTAGTGATGCAAAAGGCTTTTGTTCAATTGGATTGGGCTAATAAATGGTGTCCATATTACTGCCATAATAGCATATGCATATTATAAAAATGGGTAAATTACACTTTTCGTCCCTGAAGTTGGCAGCTTTTGCATTTTTCGTCCCTAACGTTTTTTTATTACAATTTTGACCCTAAAGTTGGCAGATTTTTGCAATCGACGTCCCTCGCCAAACGGTGTTAAGTTTCAGCCGTTAAGTCCCACACGTGCAAAACACGTGAGGGACTGAAAGTGCAAAACGTGAAAAGTTCAGGGACGAAAACTGAAATATCTTCATCTTCTCCGGCTGAGTGGCCGGAAAATTCGCCGGAAAATGTCAAATTGTCGATGCGTACTTGTTTTTTTTCCTTATCTATATTTAAAAACCTTTAATTTACAATTTTACATGACATCTTTATCTTGAAAACATTGTATATTTGCTCACATGCTATAATGATTAAATTTTTTTAATTGAACATCAAAGTGTTCATCCTAAAATATCTCGTGTATACTTATTGTAATTGTAAAGATGGTGTAAATAATATTTGTAAATTAATTCTATATAATCAATTTAATGGTTCTATATAATCAATTCTATTTTAATATAGTTTATCAATTTAATGGTTCTATATAATCAATTTAATGGTTCTATATAATCAATTTAATGGTTCTATATAATCAATTTAATGGTTCTATATAATCAATTTAATGGTTCTATATAATCAATTTAATGGTTCTATATAATCAATTTAATGGTTCTATATAATCAATTTAATGGTTCTATATAATCAATTTAATGGTTCTATATAATCAATTTAATGGTTCTATATAATCAATTTAATGGTTCTATATAATCAATTTAATGGTTCTATATAATCAATTTAATGGTTCTATATAATCAATTTAATGGTTCTATATAATCAATTTAATGGTTCTATATAATCAATTTAATGGTTCTATATAATCAATTTAATGGTTCTATATAATCAATTTAATGGTTCTATATAATCAATTTAATGGTTCTATATAATCAATTTAATGGTTCTATATAATCAATTTAATGGTTCTATATAATCAATTTAATGGTTCTATATAATCAATTTAATGGTTCTATATAATCAATTTAATGGTTCTATATAATCAATTTAATGGTTCTATATAATCAATTTAATGGTTCTATATAATCAATTTAATGGTTCTATATAATCAATTTAATGGTTCTATATAATCAATTTAATGGTTCTATATAATCAATTTAATGGTTCTATATAATCAATTTAATGGTTCTATATAATCAATTTAATGGTTCTATATAATCAATTTAATGGTTCTATATAATCAATTTAATGGTTCTATATAATCAATTTAATGGTTCTATATAATCAATTTAATGGTTCTATATAATCAATTTAATGGTTCTATATAATCAATTTAATGGTTCTATATAATCAATTTAATGGTTCTATATAATCAATTTAATGGTTCTATATAATCAATTTAATGGTTCTATATAATCAATTTAATGGTTCTATATAATCAATTTAATGGTTCTATATAATCAATTTAATGGTTCTATATAATCAATTTAATGGTTCTATATAATCAATTTAATGGTTCTATATAATCAATTTAATGGTTCTATATAATCAATTTAATGGTTCTATATAATCAATTTAATGGTTCTATATAATCAATTTAATGGTTCTATATAATCAATTTAATGGTTCTATATAATCAATTTAATGGTTCTATATAATCAATTTAATGGTTCTATATAATCAATTTAATGGTTCTATATAATCAATTTAATGGTTCTATATAATCAATTTAATGGTTCTATATAATCAATTTAATGGTTCTATATAATCAATTTAATGGTTCTATATAATCAATTTAATGGTTCTATATAATCAATTTAATGGTTCTATATAATCAATTTAATGGTTCTATATAATCAATTTAATGGTTCTATATAATCAATTTAACAAAAAATCACTTTAAATCCCTTTAAAGATCCATTAAAGGTAAAATAAATAAATAAAACTTTACTCCTTTTTATTAATAACTAGTTTTTTAACCCCGGGCGTTGCCCCGGGAAACATAACGATACGTAAAACTTGCAATGTGTATAAGATGGGTGATACATACGTAAAAATAAGCGCACATTACAAAAGCGTATCATAAATCTAAAAAAAACAACATAAATAATAAAAAGTAATACAAAAGACTATTTAAAAAAATATTGCATCATAGTGTCATGTTGTTATTTAGTCGTTGACCATGGAAATATCAACTATTTTATTATTTAAAAAACCCTTTATAAAAATGATTACAAATTAATACACTACTAAATGAGTGAAAAAAATAAATGAAAGATTAACGTTAGGTAAATGAATGACAAAAAAAGGCTAAAAAGATATAAATAAAGCACGATACGCAACAACATATCAGTTAGGATAATTAAAAAACGAATTTATTGAAGAAAAAAAAAACAAGCAGGCTGGCAAGTAGGAGTTAGGTGGGGGAGTTCTAGACGTCAAGTAGGAAACGAAAAAATTGAAACAAATTTGAGTTTTTCATTTTCATCTTTTAAAATATTTATCTACCTATCTGCCTTTCAAAAAAAATATCTATCTATCTAAAAACAATATAATAACATTATAACTTATATGTATTGGGTAGCTAATTAGTTTAATTATGTCAAAGAGTTCATATTTTTAGCATTACATATGTTCGAGTTCCTAACAACTTTCACTTTTATATCTATAAACAGATTTAATTCTAATGATATTTTGAAACTATGGCAACGAATATATTTATAAAAAAATGACAATTTATCTTTTAAAGTGTTGAAAGTATATAATAATTTCACGCATCCCTTAAAAATTTTATATATACTGAAAAACAACTGAACTAATGACTTATTAACAAATCATATCGCTCGATTTCATCAAATTAACTCTCGCTTATGTCATATTTAATTTAAATATAAATTAAAAATCATAATAATCATTATCCTTTCCTAGAGGTTCTTTCATGTAACAAAACATTTATATGTTTTTTGATTATGTAAGAAGTTAAGTCCAAAAATTAAAAATATATAATAATCCGTCGGTATTCCGTCGCTATTACCGACGGATTACCTACGGATTAAGAAAATCCGTAGGTAATCCGTCGGTAATACCGACGGATTAAGAAAAATTTCGAAGGAAGTCAAAGGAAGGTCAGAGCCGGCTATAAATAGTGGTCAGACCCGGGTATGACTTCCGGTTTTTGACCGCTTAATCTTTGTCATGAAACATACATTTGCAGCAAGCTCTTCAGTCTCTTCATCAGACAGGTGCAACCATTCGTCGTTTTCTGCAAGAAGAGCAATACCACTTTCTTGTTGTTTCACAAGCAAGAGCTTGTTTTGGTAGTAGGTGGAGTTCTTCTGACGAGGTTTGGTGCAGTGAATAGCAAAGTGACCAGTAAGACCACAATTGTAACATTTCTTCTCTTCGGTCTTCTTCTCAAGAACCCTCTTCTCAAACTTCTTAGGAGCTTCATACTTCCTTTCACCACCAGCATTGTTGTAGTGATTGTCAAATTTTGGAGCTTGTGAGTTCTTGACATAGGAAGAGACTGATGAAGTGCGAAGTTGATTGTTGGTTGGTTTCTTTGTGAAGAATTTTTTCTTGAAGGCTCTTGTGAAGTAGGCTAAGTCTTTATACATTTCTTTTTCTTTGTCGTCCATGTCTGGGTCACTGGTGTCACTTGATTCCTCATCATCAGTAGTCTCAACAACATTTTTCCTTGACAATCTGGATGGCTTTCTATCAGCAACAAGAGCAAGTGGATCTGATGAGGAGCTTCCTTCAGTCTTCATTTGTTGCTTTTGGACAGCTCGCAGGTTGATCTTCAACTTCTCATACAAGGTATGGATAGAGAGTTTGCCAAATTCATCTTGCTGGTTGAGTTGAGCACCAAAGACTTGCCATTCTTCATGAAGATTTCTCAGAAATTTGATGTTGAGTTCCAGGTCAGTCTTTTTAATGGTATTCTTCCTCAGTTCATTGATCACGTTACAGAAACGTGTATACGCTTCTTCTAACGTTTCGCTTTTCTCTTGTTTGAAGGATTCATACATATCAAGAACATTGGATAGTCTGATCGTGGAGGACACCTCTGAACCTTGTAGTTGCTTTTCTATTTCGTCCCATATCTCTTTCCCAGTCTCATATGAGTCAACATTGGAATAAATATCGTTGGGAAGAGCCATGTAGAGATGAGATCTTGCAAGGTTATCAGCCTGAGTGCGGTTCTTTTGAGCTGTGCTCCAACTTTCTTTTGGAATCAGTTCTTTGGTGACTGGATTTGTATGAACAGCAGGACCTTCTTCATAAGAAGCTTTAATGTCATCTCCAAGAGGTTGTCTTTCAATCCAATCCAAAAACCGTTTTTTCCATTGTGGATATGACCCACGATATAGAACAGGAGGTCTTGAATCGGAACCGAGAATCAATGAGTCAGAAATCGACATTCTGAGAAAAATGTGAAGAAAAACCGGTTTTCAGTAATTGTGTACTAAATCCGGTTTTCAGTAATTGTGTACGAAACCGGTTTTGATGTAAACCAGGTATTAAACAATAATAAAACCGGTTTTGTGGTTAAAATCTATACAAATACCGGTAATGGTAAAATGTATAGAAAATCCGGTTTTCGAGGGAAACAACGGGTAGAGTTTCGACTTGAAAAGTGAAGAAATTAAGAACAAATACCGGTTTTGGGATAAACCAGGTATTTTCACACACAATGTTACTTAAAGTCTCAAAGCTTCACAAAATCCGGTTTTCAGTAAAATCTTAACTAAAACCGGGATTTATAAAATTCTTTAATAAATCCGGTTTTCGATGAAAAGATTGAAGATTATGACGAGTTGGAAAAAAGATGAAATTTAGTACAAATATCGGTTTTGGTGTAAACCAGATATGTTATAATATAACAATGAAAATTCAAAATTTTGTGAAATTGAAAACCGGAAGGAAAACCGGAAGGAAAGCCGGTTTTACAACAGAAATTCAAAGGAAATGAAAACCGGATTTCAGATCAGAAAGCTAAAATTTCAATTTTAAGCCATTTGGTTTTGAATTGGGATTTGAAACTTCTTGAGGGTGATTATAGGAAGGTAATGAGTGGAATAAAACTAAAAAGGAAGAAACTTTAACATGTTAAGAGGGTAAAGATTGGATTTTTCGGTAAAGTGGGAAAAACACAATTTAGCCTAAAATTGAACAAAATCAAGCAATGGATCTAACACAAGTTGTGATTTTGCTCTGATACCAATTGTAAACTAAGCTAAATCGTGAATAGTGATTTAGTGTGTGTGAGAGAAAGCTAGAGAGAGAAAGGGAGAAAGGGAAATCTATTATCAAAAGGTTAATTACAAATGAGAGGTGAGGGGGTTTATATAGGCTTGACATTTGCATTAAACCCCCTCCCTAATTACAAGATAGTCCTTGGTTAATTACACTAACAACCTTCCATATAAACAAGATTAACCACAAGGACAATTCTATTTACATTGTTACAAACTAGCACTAATCTATAATTTAAAGCTAACAATGTCTCACAGCCTCCCCCCACAACGAATCAGGAACATTCATCGACTTTAGCATTGAACGAGTCATGTTCAAGACCGTTCGGTTTCGTCTCTCCACAACCCCATTTTGTTGTGGGGTATAGGGGGATGTTGTATGACGTCTTATGCCTTCACGATTGCAGAACTCATTAAACTCTCGTGAGTTAAACTCACCACCACGGTCAGTTCATAGTGTTTTTATACAAAATTTCCCTTCTTTCTCAACCTGGGCTTTAAACAATTTAAAGTATCCAAAGAGCCATGTAGAGATGAGATCTTGCAAGATTATCAGCCTGAGTGCGGTTCTTTTGAGCTGTGCTCCAACTTTCTTTTGGAATCAGTTCTTTGGTGACTGGATTTGTATGAACAGCAGGACCTTCTTCATAAGAAGCTTTAATGTCATCTCCCAGAGGTTGTCTTTCAATCCAATCCAAAAACCGTTTTTTCCATTGTGGATATGACCCACGATATAGAACAGGAGGTCTTGAATCGGAACCGAGAATCAATGAGTCAGAAATCGACATTCTGAGAAAAATGTGAAGAAAAACCGGTTTTCAGTAATTGTGTACTAAATCCGGTTTTCAGTAATTGTGTACGAAACCGGTTTTGATGTAAACCAGGTATTAAACAATAATAAAACCGGTTTTGTGGTTAAAATCTATACAAATACCGGTAATGGTAAAATGTATAGAAAATCCGGTTTTCGAGGGAAACAACGGGTAGAGTTTCGACTTGAAAAGTGAAGAAATTAAGAACAAATACCGGTTTTGGGATAAACCAGGTATTTTCACACACAATGTTACTTAAAGTCTCAAAGCTTCACAAAATCCGGTTTTCAGTAAAATCTTAACTAAAACCGGGATTTATAAAATTCTTTAATAAATCCGGTTTTCGATGAAAAGATTGAAGATTATGACGAGTTGGAAAAAAGATGAAATTTAGTACAAATATCGGTTTTGGTGTAAACCAGATATGTTATAATATAACAATGAAAATTCAAAATTTTGTGAAATTGAAAACCGGAAGGAAAACCGGAAGGAAAGCCGGTTTTACAACAGAAATTCAAAGGAAATGAAAACCGGATTTCAGATCAGAAAGCTAAAATTTCAATTTTAAGCCATTTGGTTTTGAATTGGGATTTGAAACTTCTTGAGGGTGATTATAGGAAGGTAATGAGTGGAATAAAACTAAAAAGGAAGAAACTTTAACATGTTAAGAGGGTAAAGATTGGATTTTTCGGTAAAGTGGGAAAAACACAATTTAGCCTAAAATTGAACAAAATCAAGCAATGGATCTAACACAAGTTGTGATTTTGCTCTGATACCAATTGTAAACTAAGCTAAATCGTGAATAGTGATTTAGTGTGTGTGAGAGAAAGCTAGAGAGAGAAAGGGAGAAAGGGAAATCTATTATCAAAAGGTTAATTACAAATGAGAGGTGAGGGGGTTTATATAGGCTTGACATTTGCATTAAACCCCCTCCCTAATTACAAGATAGTCCTTGGTTAATTACACTAACAACCTTCCATATAAACAAGATTAACCACAAGGACAATTCTATTTACATTGTTACAAACTAGCACTAATCTATAATTTAAAGCTAACAATGTCTCACAGCCTCCCCCCACAACGAATCAGGAACATTCATCGACTTTAGCATTGAACGAGTCATGTTCAAGACCGTTCGGTTTCGTCTCTCCACAACCCCATTTTGTTGTGGGGTATAGGGGGATGTTGTATGACGTCTTATGCCTTCACGATTGCAGAACTCATTAAACTCTCGTGAGTTAAACTCACCACCACGGTCAGTTCATAGTGTTTTTATACAAAATTTCCCTTCTTTCTCAACCTGGGCTTTAAACAATTTAAAGTATCCAAATGCAGCATCCTTTGATTTTAACAAATAAACCCACATGTACCGACTATAATCATCTACTAAAAGCAGAAAATAACGGTTACCTCCTACTGAATTTGGACTTATCGGCCCGCATAAGTCTGCATGAATTAGCTCCAACGGCTTCGTGGCTCTCCACTCAGCTTCACCCGGGAACGAAAAACGTGTTTGTTTTGCCACCAAGCACCCT
The DNA here is from genome assembly GCA_034093135.1 of Erigeron breviscapus. Lineage (NCBI taxonomy): Eukaryota > Viridiplantae > Streptophyta > Magnoliopsida > Asterales > Asteraceae > Erigeron > Erigeron breviscapus. The sequence continues at coordinate 263,143,132 of CM067167.1, forward strand.
TCACACAACTGTTTGGGATGACAAATTTTGGGTAACCCATTCACGTAGTGCTTTCTACCCATCAATTCCAAATCATGAAAGTTGGCATGACCTAACCTTGCATGCCAAACCCATGCATCCTCTTCAATTTTGGACAACAAACATGTGGGCTTTACTGATTTTAAAGGAACCTTGTACAATCTATTTTCAGACCTTTCAACCTTCATGACTAGTCTTTTTTTTTCATCATAAAGTCTTAGATAATTGCCATACATATCAACTCTATACTTTATTTCTGTTAACTGACCCAAACTCAAAATATTTGTGGTTAAAGATGGAATAAAGTATACCTCTCTTATCATGAGTTGATCCCCATTCTTACAATGAAACAGCACAGTACCTTTTCCTTTGATGTCTACCTTAGACCCATCACCAAAACGGACCTTCCCGATCACAGTTTCATCAAGATCAGCAAATACTTCCTTCAAACCCGTCATATGGTTGCTTGCACCATTGTCGAGATACCATAAACTCTTCTTAGACTCGTTCCAGTCACCATTCAATTTAGGAAACACCTTCTTCTCGTTCAACAAAACCATAGATTCTGATTCTTCACCACACACGTTCAACAAAAGTGTGGGTTCATCATCTTGGTCATCGGTAAGGTGCACCTCTTGATCTTGTTTCTTCTCTTGCTTACATTCGGAGGCGTAATGACCAAGATTCTGACAGTTAAATCATTTTACATTGCTCTTATCCCGTTTACGGTTCCAACCACCGGTATTTTGTGATGATCCGCTACCCCCACGGTCACCCCTTCCACGAGATGAACCTCTTCCCCTTGTTCCGATTCTAACCCCACGATTGGAGTTCGAGCCTCGACCACGATACCCACTAGACTTGTTGTATGCTTTGTCACCATTTTTACCATCATTTTTGGTGAACAACAAGGCCGACTCAGATGTACCAGTCCCTTGTCGAAGCTTCAAACGGTCTTCATATGCCTTCAATCTTCCTATCACCTCATCGAAAGTCACCTCCTCCATTTTAATAAATTGTTCCGCACCAGCTACCATGGGAATGAATTTATCAGTCACCGTATCGAACAATTTTCGCACCAGCTCCTCATCGTCCAAAACCGCACCAACAAGTTTATACTTTGATATCATAGCCGACAACCTTCCACTATATTCATCAATTGTTTCCCCGTCTCGCATACGGAGCTTCAAACTCACTTTTGTACGTATGTAAGCGAGCCTTTTGCACACGTTCGGCTCCCACATAACGTGTTTTCAACGACTCCCAAACCTCCTTTGCGGTTTTCTTCTTTGCCACTTGCAAGAAAATTTCTTCAGGGATCGCTTGAAAAATAAATGCACGGGCTGTCTTGCTCTTCTTCACATCAATGACAGCCTCTTCCTCGGACTCTATCGTCTCCCAGAGCCCCTGTGCATCTAATATTGCTTCCATTTTAATGGACCATGTTGTGTAGTTTGTAGCTGTGAGAATTGGAACTTGGAAGGGTAAGGTACTTTCTTTTGGTGGATTTGAGGAGCTTGTGATTAGAGACATGGTGTTAAATTTAGGGTATTTTGGCATGTAACAATGATAGAGAGAAAAGGAAAAAACCTTGCTCTGATACCAAAATGTTGGATCAATGCTAACAAAAAATCGAAGTATATGAACAAAGGAACAAGATGGCCAAAGATTCTGTATTATTTCTTCAACTTTCAATGAATAAAGTTACAGACTCTTGACCTTTGGTTTTTGTGAAGAAAAAAAATACTGACAACTACTTTAAATAAGAAAAGAACTCAACAAAGTACTCCTAAGAATAAGCAATAAACCAACGGTTAAAGTGAACATGTAAACCCACGTTGTCACATCTCCTTTGACCGATTATTGTGCAGGAAAAATAGGAAACTGATTCATACTTAGTCAGCCAACAACTAAGTACACTTAGCCACTTAGCCACGTCATCCTTCAATGTCAACGTGGAAGTGTTTAAAGAACTTGTGTAGCTGTTATTGTGACTTAAGAGTAGCGTAAAAGATTAGAAGGTGGCAAGCAGCAAAGTGGAGATTAAGAAAGTGCAAACAAGGAAGGTAAGGCTAAGGACATGATTAAAAGTCAAAACGATAGAGGAAACGACGTACTCGAACGCTAGAATATCCCATTTCAATCAAGCAACAACACAAGCACAAATCAACCAAAACAGACAAACCCAATAGTACTTAACAATCAAATTATTAAATTATGCTCAACACACTCTGGACGAGTGACAGGATACCTTTCCTTATCTGTACAATAGTCATAATACAAATACCTCTTTCTGACATTATCATATTTTTTCTTTTGACAAGGGTTTATCTGCCAGTACTTTTCCATATTCCACCGATACTTTGTGGAATAACAGTCTTCGTTTGGAATATTTAGATCTGAAGGGCACCCATCAATATGGAAATCTTGAAAATGGGCCTGAAATGGTGCATGCGACCAATTGATTTTCGTTTTTCCTCCATCAGTAGCCCAAGACGCGTTCCATATGCTTATGAGCACTTGCATTGCCTGACTTGGGTACCCGATTACACTTGGTGTGTCATTCTTGAATACTCTTATTGGTGTGTCATCGACAAAAAACCTGCAATGATACAAGGAAAAATGCTTAATAAATACCCAATACTCTTATTGGTGTGAAGTCGACAAAAAACCTGCAATGATACAAGGAAAAATGCTTAATAAATACCCAATACTCTTATTGGTGTGTCATCGACAAAAAACCTGCAATGATACAAGGAAAAATGCTTAATAAATACCCAATACTCTTATTGGTGTGAAGTCGACAAAAAACCTGCAATGATACAAGGAAAAATGCTTAATAAATACCCAATACTCTTATTGGTGTGTCATCGACAAAAAACCTGCAATGATACAAGGAAAAATGCTTAATAAATACCCAATACTCTTATTGGTGTGTCATTCTTGAATACTCTTATTGGTGTGTCATCGACAAAAAACCTGCAATGATACAAGGAAAAATGCTTAATAAATACCCAATACTCTTATTGGTGTGTCATTCTTGAATACTCTTATTGGTGTGTCATCGACAAAAAACCTGCAATGATACAAGGAAAAATGCTTAATAAATACCCAATACTCTTATTGGTGTGAAGTCGACAAAAGCCCATTGGTGTGTCATTCTTGAATACTCTTATTGGTGTGTCATCGACAAAAAACCTGCAATGATACAAGGAAAAATGCTTAATAAATACCCAATACTCTTATTGGTGTGAAGTCGACAAAGCCCATTGGTGTGTCATTCTTGAATACTCTTATTGGTGTGTCATCGACAAAAAACCTGCAATGATACAAGGAAAAATGCTTAATAAATACCCAATACTCTTATTGGTGTGAAGTCGACAAAAAACCTGCAATGATACAAGGAAAAATGCTTAATAAATACAAGCCCATTGGTGTGTCATTCTTGAATACTCTTATTGGTGTGTCATCGACAAAAAACCTGCAATGATACAAGGAAAAATGCTTAATAAATACCCAATACTCTTATTGGTGTGAAGTCGACAAAAAACCATCTTTTCATCTTAAATAGTATAGATGACATTTAGAGCTTAAGTTTGTAATTAACATGATTATGATATATTTTCTAGTGAGCCGAAGATCCTTTAACTTACCCTCGCGTAGAGTTACGTCTATTTATAGTTTACCTCTTCATATCCCACTTACCAAAGAATTGAGTACAGTTATTTTTTGTTTGATATATTTGCTAGTCAATATCTAGGCATAATGAATTTTCTCAATCAGTTGCAAGCCTTGTTAGGCTAGTTAGTAAAGCTATCTCATGAAAACTAGAGTTATTATTTACTAGCTTCTTTTATATTACTTCTCTTACAATAATAAGAGGATATGTGTGCTCACACAATTTGGTGTTGGTTCCATAGGATTCTGTATTCATGAAAATCTGCTGTGGGATCAAACCAAAGAAAGATTCGTTGTTCTCTCCCGCCATTCCCATTTATGATCACATTTGTTTGCAACGTAATGTTTTTGCCTGGGCTGTTTCCCAAGAACTCGAAGTCTAACTCATCATGTACGCTTATATCTCTATGCAGCTGCATTGTGTCATACAAAGTTAATTAAGTGATTATCACAATAACTTTTAGAATTTTTTAAAAGTTACAAAAGTAAAATTCGGAAAGTTTAAAGTTTTTATGGGTACATAAAAAGCTGTGACAACGCCTGCAGAATCCTTAGGAGGTACTTTAATCTTCATTCGAAAGAAGCCAGACCCATAGTATGCTTTTGACCTAAATCCACACCCTATAAATATATTAATACTGCAAATCAGAAACTGCAAATTATAAATATTGAATGCATACATAACAAAACTGTTTTACAATGGTGATGCATGTTAACTAAAGTTGTAAAATGTAGTTTTATCGGTTAGAAACCTTATATATATTAATTCACCATTATACTAAGGCTTAGAGATACTTTTAGCTTATCCTGCCTAAAAAAAAGGTGCATACAAAATTGTGATCTTCAAAACTTGGGGGCCTAACCATTTTTACCTTAATCATTTTAAATAATATATATACACAAGTTCTATAGCTACAAATCTCAATAATTTATAAAACCTGAATATCGATCCAAGGACAACTGAACCTCTTGTCCACCTTTGAGATACGAGATATGATCTTTGCCCCAAGATACTTCATAATTTAGATCAATACTTTCATTTTGTGAAATGGCAATATTGAAAAACATTTCAAAGAAAATGAGGACGATCATCATCTTTGCAAGAAAACTCATCATATTGATAGACATAAATCCAATTAGTTTGCTACGGCGTGTAGGGAAATGAAGATGATGATATATGTTTGTATGTATATGAGGAAGAGATGTCAAAGTCACATTGTTTACGAGTAATTTATAGATCGAGTAAAGTGCTGATTCGGTAAGTCTTAGGAATCAAATGACTAGTGTTGAACACTCTTGACATGACCAACCTACCCTGCAATGCACAAATGCACATGAACTGATCATGCCTCTGAGGTTGTTATGCAAGTGCAAGTTCATATGTCATGAATTGTGATATTAAAAATATGTATAAGAAATCTTGAAATACCAGAAACTATCTAATCACATAAAACATAATTGAATTGTTACTCTAAATTTTGAGTTAATTGCAAGATTGGTCCCTGTGGTTTACACCTTTTTGCAAAGGGGGTCCCTTTTCAAGAATCGTTGCAATGGGGGTCCCTGTTTTGAGAATTTTTTGCAAAATTGGTCCATTTTTAACGGATCCGTTATTAAGGGACGTTAACTGTGCACGTGAGCACCACGTGCAAGGGCATTTTGTACTTTACCCCTTTTTATACCCAATTATATCCATCCTTTTAATCACAGATTATACCCAAATCCTGGTGATTGCCGATCGGGGGTGGGTTGGGTTTATTCCCACATCTAAACATAAATTCTTCTAGTCACATATCCACACAATGAATCCATGATGCTATCACTTACAAAACAATAATAATAACAATAATAAGAATAGTAATAATAAGAAGAAGAAGAAAAAGAGGAAGTATGCGTCCAAATGTGAGGACAACGGATACAAATTCATACCATTCGCTTTCTCCACTTTCGGAGAATTTGATAAGGATGCTTTGGACACACTTTCACGTATTAAGTCTATTTCTAGTAGCCACTCAAATAGGGATGGCACCCGCGGGTAACGGATGCGGATATCCTTTTCCCGTTACCATCCCCGCGGGTTTTTCTTGATCCGTCAATTTGCGGGTATCCGCAAACGGATTAAATATTTAATCCATGTCCATCATCCGCGGTTTTCATTATAAATCTAACAGTTAAAAAGAACATTTTAAGAAGAACATTTTAATTAAATTGATTAAGGTCCGGAACTATAATGAATGTATCATCTAATAGTAACCATCTGCATACGGTTTCTTAAGCTGTTTCAACTATAATGAATGTATTATCACATGGTTATTAACTGATATTCTCGTCACTTAATGAATCTTCTTAATATAAATACAAACTTCATAACTTATGAATAAATAGTATGCGGGTTTGACGGGTTATCTTATGAATATATCCGCGGGTTTTACTTATGGGTATGACGGGTTCTCGAGACGGATATATCCATGATGGATATGATATATCAATTATCCATCCGCGACTTGCAAACGGGTACATATTTATATCCGTTATGTATCCACGGTAAAAAAATTTTTGAAATTACCCGTCCATGACGGATGGGTATCCGCGGGTTACGGTTTTTTCTCGTCCGTTGTCATCTCTACACTCAAATAATGCTAGGAGTGGTACTTTTATCTTTCATAGATTATGTTTTTGCATTCAGAAAGGGGTGGGAGCACAACTTGTGTCTAGACTCCCATCCAACTTTATGTAAAAGCTTCTTTTTAATATATAGAATGAATATAATAAAAATAATAAAATAATAATAATAATAATAATGTGTTTCTCTGTTTTTCTAGATACACTTTTCGCAACTTCTTTCATCGATTTCGACCGTCTTTGATTTTCATTGATTCAAGCCAAAATATAGCATGTTTTTTTCGCACGATAATTTTGATCGAGTTCATGCTTTTTGTTTTCCTATTTGGTTGAGTTTTGGGTATCTCCCGTTTTGTTTTTCCGGCGAAAATTCCGGCAACGTTTTTGGACCAAAAATCTGGGAAGGGTTTGTGAAAGATTGAATTCTGCATTCATTGCAACCAGTTTTGTGTTTGGATTCAAAGAAACGGGGAAGAAATCTCATTTTTTTACTTTTGCCGGCAAGTTTTCGAATTTTCCCGGCGAGGTTTAAATCATAAATCTGTTGGTTAGGATTTGTTCGGACTTTAAATCTGATCATTTTCGTACCGAATTTATGTTCTGATTCGTAAGAACGAGAGGGAAATCGAGTTTTAAAGTTTTCCGGCGGCGAGTTGTTGCAATTTCCGACCGTCGTGGTCCCTATTCAATCTTGTTTTTCTGCAACACATCATTTGCTCAATCCCACCTGTTTATTTTGCTACTACTACTTCATTTTTATATATACCATACTTTTATATATAGGGAATTTGAGGGTGCGAAGATGGAAGGGGATGTGATCAGTTGGTATAAAGGATAATGATTTGTTCATATTTTTGTAAACTTTGTTTACAATTCTTGAGTTTGATTATGATTTTGTAAAGGAAGTGAATATAGATACATAAATGTATGTATAGATACATGAATGTATATATAAGTGGAAAAAAAATCAGTTTTGGTCATTTAGTTTTAGGAATGAGGGATGGAAATATATACAGAAATACCCCTGCATGTGCCCATCACGTGCAGACTTGACGATACCTTTTAACGAATCCGGCAAAAATGGACCAATTTTGCAAAAATTTCTTAAAACAGGAACCCCCATCGCAACGATTCTTGAAAAGAGACCCCCTTTGCAAAAAGGTGTAAACCACAGGGACCAATCTTGCAATTAACTCCTAAATTTTAGAACGTTTTTAGTTTATGGGTAAAGATGAGTTTGATAAGTCATGACATCTATCATTTCTGAGTTTTTCTTTTAGAGAAACAAATCATTCATATAGTTTGTCAGCCTTGAATCCATCATCTCTTGGTTATTACAAATTTACAATACCTCCAATCATATTGTTATACAAAGTAATTTAGACAAAGCAACACTTCGCAAATTTACAATACCTCCAATCCTTATTTTAAAAACCCCTTATTTTGTAGGAAGAACCATTTCATAATTAATAATATGTAAGGATAGTTTGTACTTCAATCATTATTTTATTATATTAATTAATATTAAACACCATAAAGCATTAATAATATGTAAGGATAGTTTGTACTTCAATAATTATTTTATTATATTAATTAATATTAAACACCATAAAGCTCCATGATTCTCTCTGTTAGTTACAAATATGCACCAGTTTTTTCATGATTCTCCTCAAATCATTATTATTACGTTCGCTTTCATCTTTTACGATTACAATTGAAAACACAATATACTATCTATAACCCACTTTATTAATATGATGATATGATATGATTTCTCTTCTGTCTATTTTATTTTATTCACATATGATTTTCTTTATCTTATATTAATCAACCTATATAACAATTTAGTGGTTTGTTCTACATATTTGTTAAAAATATATGTGATAATGTTTTAATCTCTTAGTCTATCAATTTTTGAGTACAAAACTTATTTTTCGTCACAGATGAACAATCGGAAATAGGTGAACAAAACTTGAACACAAATGAACACCCTCGTATATTAAAGTATGCGAACGCGTGCATATTTTCTGTAACTGTTCACATTTGAACACCCTCTTATACGTGAAAGAAAACCGGTGTAGCCTTAAAACATAGTTCATCGATCCATATTCATAATTGAACAAGTACCGATTCATATGTGAACACAATCAGTATTACTACAAATGTGTGAACAAAAACTAGTTTACACGCTCGCAAATGAACACCGGTTTATATGTGAACCAACCAACACGACAAATATGCGAACAAAAACGAGCTTACATTCTCACAAATGAACACCGTTTCCATGTGAACGAACACGTTTAAACTCATTCATTTGTGCACGCACGAAAAATATCGACCGATATGACCATTGAAAACATCCATATCCCTGTAATTGTACATGTCAACGGACCATTCAATAAGGACTTACCATAATACTTAAAACTTAATATCATTCACATCCAAAAAAAAGTTGCAGTATTCCAACGCATAATTACAATTCAAACAAATGAAGATCTGCCATCAAATTAAAGACATCCATGACGTAATCATAAGAAACCTGTGTTGATGTTCTCAAATGCTAAAAGATTGATGATTGAGAAAGTGATGTGTTTTTTGATCTGCTAGTTTAGTTTAAATCCCCGTATTATGAGGTTTTAGTTGATCGTGGATGGTATATAGAGCTAGTTTTAAGGGATTTTATATTTTTAATCTACCAAAAATTATTTGTAAATTGTCACCCATACCCCTCCGTCGGTTTTTTCACCATTCTTTCATTAATTAGTGAATAATAAATTACACAATTGTCACTAATTATCTTACACCCTTGATTAATTAGATCCAATGGCTTCAAATGGTTCTCATGGTTCCTATAAAATAAAAGGTTCTTAAAATAAGGACTTCACTATATATATATATATATATATATGGGACCCTTATTTTGAGAACCCATTTTTTGTAAGAACCGTGAGAACTCCTAAATTTCATATTGGAACACATGTTTTTTTTGTTCATTCACATGTGAAACGTTATAAAAACATATGTTGCAGAAGAAATTTTTTTTCAAAACCTTATATATAGCCGTTTGTCACATGTGAAAACGTGAACAAATTCATTCACAAGTTCATAAAAGGCTACTTTGAAGGTTTCTTAAAAAAGTTTCTTCTACAACATATATTTTTATAACATTTCACATGTGAATGAACAAAAAAACATGTGATCAATATATAATTAAGAGTTCTCATGGTTCTTAAAATAAAAGGTTCTTAAAATAAGGCTTCACTATATATATATATATATATATATTATTTTGAGAACATAATAAGGAAACTATATATATATATATATATTTATAGGTTAGGTATTGTAATTAAGTAATTTAGACAAAGCAACACTTTGCAAAAATTTAAATATACATGTCATTAAATATCATAATTTTACTCAAATAACTATAAAATGGTCATAACTAGTTTGTGCGGGAAAACTCTATATAATTATCACTCATCATGTAGCTAAATCTATTGACCTTTAATCAGTAATAAAATGTTTTCCTTTTGGATGCATAATTGGTAAGGCAAATTGAGCTGAAAGTTAATCACTCAAATTGAACCGAATAAGGATGGATTTTGATACTGAATTTGACACATTTAGTCTTATTTCCAAAAAGTTATCGTCTTAGAGTTTCACATTTGACACGGAGAAAACATTTTATATGCCTAACACTAAAAATATTAGTGATTGAAGAGAGTCTTTTTGGGTTTTTTTTAACGACATTCTAATCTACTCCTACTTTTAAATTACATGCATGTTTCGGACAAAACCCAAGACTCTAAAAAAAAAACCTATTGATTCACTCCACTAATGGAAAGTCGGTTTCATGTTCTTTTGAACGGAATGTCGTTTTATGATGAATGGCTGTGAATTGACTTTGACCAACAATATATGCACCTAAACAAACGGGAAACGGTCAGGGAATAGACAACTAATTAGACATAAACTCCAACAGATTTCCAATCTGCAACCTTGATCAAGCATCCAAATCATACATTTTCTTGATATATATGATGACCCTTAATTGCAAAACTATGTCTACCTAATAGTAGAATTTGCAGTCCATTTAGTTTACTAAATTGAACAACTTTTGCTCATTCGTTTAAAGGAGTAAAAGGAAAGTAAATGCATATACACTATGCGGTGATGTATAATACTTTTTCTATCATGGTTTTTTAAGCTTTTCAATTTATATATTTAAAGAATGGGAAGCTTAATTAGAATTGAATCAATTGGTTTGAGTGGATTTGCATTCCTAATATCAAGCTATTGTCCTCGATCTTCTGCATTAATTCAATGTTAAAAGATCTCATTTTGTTGCATTTTTATGGAATTGGGCTGATAGAACGGAGGTGTCAATGAAGGTCAGCACAGCTGATCAGAGGTACTCTCGGTTTTTACCCAAGATCTTGAGTTCGATCCTTATGGATGACAAAACCTTGGGGTTTTCCCCTCTGAATACTTGTAATGGCTCATGTTCAACATCTCGTTGTCTAGAGTACGTGCAAGGCTTCACCATTATACGGTGAGGTTTACTCGACGTCGTATACCGACTAAATGTTTGGAAAAAAATATTTGAAGCGGAGGTCCATACTCATACACAACCATAATCTTATGCTATAAGACAATTTAACCCGTTGACAGGTTTAATAAATAAAAAAGATTATATTATGGTTTCTTTCAAACAATTAATTGGGTTTCCAACAATATTCGCCCATTTTCATCTTACCTTTATAAATCCCGGTCCACCATTGCATGTGATGAGATTGGAACATACTAGCTAACGATATTGAAACAGAACATTAACATTGCATGAATTAAATCGTTGATTGGAGCTTAATTATAAGAACAAACTATTGTACTTGGTTGTGGTTCATTTGATTTCATTAAGAATACTTGGAGTGAAATGCAAATGCACATCAAAATAGAAAATAAAGACCAAACCTTAACCGTGATTAACATCAACTAAAAAGTCGATATTCAGATAAAAAAGAAAAAAAAGTCGAATGAACCTAATTACTTGAGTGTATCTTTGAGAGGTGTTCCGGTCAAGAAATGTTTAACCAGTGCAAGTGAAATCTTTGGTTTGTCACTTGGCACATGGTGACCCGCCCCACGAACTGTAGCAAATGTTAGATCCCCTTCACGAACTTCTGCATATCCACCCATCTGTGATATTATTCATGAAATTAAACTTCAATTCAGCCAATATTATATATATAGGGGTTGGGTATTGTAAAACAAGTATTAAAGTAAAACAAATAGGACAAGATTTTGACCCTTAGATCATGGTTAAATTGATGCACGAAGATTCACGAAGCAATTGATGCACGATGATTTTCATGATGCACGGTGATTTTCAGTGAAGAGAAACCTATTGTTTTATTTGTTTTACTTTAATACTTGTTTTATTAAAATAAAACAAGTATTAAAGTAAAACAAATAAAACAATAGGTTTCTCTTCACTGAAAATCACCGTGCATCATGAAAATCATCGTGCATCAATTGCTTCGTGAATCTTCGTGCATCAATTTAACCATGATCTAATGTTGTTTTACGTTAATATTTGTTTTACAATACCTAATCCCTATATATATAGGGATTATAGAGTTCTCTATATGTGATTCATCAACTAAGTAATCAAGTAAGATAAAGCCAACGAAATCATATTCACCTCCCCTTGATGATCAAGCCATGGATGCCATGGAGTCTTTATGGATAGATTCATTAAATTGATGGAGTACTTAGTCGACGTGACCGGTAATCTTCCATCAGTATCACCACTACAAGAAAACAAAATCATACCTATGGATTCATTGACATTGATTGACTATATATGAAAATTAATTCGATCAACTACTTTCGGTGAAGTTATAGATTACCTATATATCCACACACGAAGGTTATTTATCTCCATGAGTTCCTTAAGAACTGGAATCACCGTCGTAGGACTATCAAGCCAATAAGTGCCTACAATCCTGCATAATTAGATTGTTATTAGTTAGTAGTGTACATCAATTCCTCCAAATTAAAAAGAAGATGTAGCTCTAGTCCATAATCAAATGGCGAAATTAGGTACTTACACGCTACAAACTTGCCAATCATAATCAAGTTTTGTGACATTCGCGTGGATAGCTTCTTGAACCTCTGCACGGTTCATATAAGCATAGGTGTAGAAATCGCTGCACGGATCAATAACCTGCGACTATTTGCACCAAATATATAGAAGCATATTGTTATTTAAATTAACTTTATACATATGTTCAATTTTAGTATTTAGCCTTAGTGAATAACAGTTTAATATATTACCATCGGCTTGGGTCTAGAAGTAAGATTTCCGTCGACGCATACAGGGGCATAAATGTTGTAGAGGTCAATGTAAGCAATATTATGTTGCGCGACTCTATCGGCATCGTCACAGGCAATAGGTCCCATGGGGTGTAGCTTACTACGTCCCTCGGAAAAGTCACAATACTTATGGATCTGTTCATTTGTTTCATCTGACATGAGAGCATGCGTCTGATGATAATCATACATCCCTATAATATCCGTTGGGTCGTTGATTGCTGCATTTCCAATCTATATATATATGACATACAAAGTTAATATCTGAAAACCAATATAGCTAAACGAACATTTTCACATATAACATTCACATATAAACATCAAGCTATAGTTTTTACATGAATCTTATATATATATATATATGTGTGTGTGTGTGCGCGTGTGTAACTAATTAAAAATTGGATGAAGTTCATACGTACAAGGATTCCTTTCAGATTGATTAAGGTTTTGTTGGCCATCTTATTGTTGTAAAGAATGGTATGTGCAAGCTGAGGCACATAGTGTCCGGCATAGCTTTCGCCTGAGATATAAAACTCTCTTTGTTTGTATTCCGGAAATCTTTCCAGCCAATTCAACATGAACACATAATTGTCTGCCGCGGTTGCAGAATCTCCAAAGTTATAAGACTCATCCCGATCAGACTGGTTTGAATACGAAAATCCTACACCTGCTGGCGACTCCAAAAACAAAACATTCGCCGCTAAAAAGGTACAAAACTATAATCAACACTTGTTATTAATTATATATATATATATATATATATATATATATATATATATATATATGTAACATTTACACTAATAATCTTGAGATTTTATATGTATTGAACACAAATATGTGTACGTAATACCATGATTCCATGCAAATTTATTTCTGTGAAGAGTTTGGCCATCACTATTGACACGGAATGGCCCAAGCTCTCGCATGGCTCCATAACCAACCGAAGAACAGCCCGGCCCTGAAATACAATTATAATTAGTCCATATATATATGTATGTATGAAGCATATATGTTGTTAAGGATAACTAACAAACAAACAATGCACCGGCCATTTTTGATTAATTAACAGATTCAGTGTTCTACTTTGTACCTCCATTGAGCCAAAGAAGAAGTGGTAACGACTCCTTAGCCTTCACAGCTTCAACAAAGTAATAGTAAAGAGCCCGACCATCAGATTCATCGATGGTAACATATCCACCGTACTGGTCGAATCTAACGTATGGCTGACCCGGAAACTTGTGGATTTTATCTTTGTTCTTAAGGCCTTCTTGGGGAAGAACAACCCTGACTAAATTATTCACAAAGAGTGACGGCTCGAAATGGCTAGTGTCGATGGCCGAATTAGGGGACTTTTTGATCTTGTAAAGATTGTCAAGAGCTTGTGTTTGTTTGTAGCCTGCGTGACGACCTTCACATAAACAACTTGAAAGGGAGATAAGTACTGTGATCAAAAAGATCGTTTTCTCCATTATTGTTAGTATAGTAATTAGCGTAGATGGAAGTTGTGTTTACTTATACGATATACGATATATATAGAAAAAACAAGACGGGAAAACTGGAATTGAAGTAGTGTTTACTTACTATACGATATATCTGCCAGTTATATTGCGATATGGAAGTGACTAATTAAATTGCATTATATATATGAAATTCAAATTTGAACGATGATATTGTAACTAATTTTAAGTTAATTTAGGGACCAGAATTCCAGAAGAATTTTTTTATAATATTATGTTATTGATCATAATTATTAAGTTCATAACATAAAATGAAGTTCTAAATCTTGTGATAACGATAGGATCGAGTTTAATATCAAGAGAAGACCAACATAATATCATGTTTTATGATTTTGTGATTTTGATATAGTGTGCGTACTATGTATGAACTATACATATACATTATATTATTACGTATTACTTTTCTCATATAAAAAATCTAAATCTGAACAAAATAAAATGTTGAATTTGAACAGTATGTAAATTAAAAAAAATATAATGACACTTTAATTACACTAAATAAAGATTATACCACTTAAAATAAGTTAAATCTTAGTGGCAAGGCAGTCCTTCAATGAAGGGGTTTTAGCCTGGTAACCCAAGTTTGAATGTTGTAGGATGCAAGAATTATCCCTATTAATCATCGTGCATTCTGAGTGGATTATTAGAGGGTTTTCCCCCATCGGTTATTTGAAATAGGCAATTCTACTTCGAGAAAGCTTTTTAGCGCAGACCTGATTAAGACAACATATACTAAACTTAACAAGTCTAAACAAAAAAAAACTGATTCTTTCTAATTAAGTAAGATCAACCTCAAAATTTAGTATAACCTTATACCTTAGCCTGTATAATTTATCCTTAAACAATAAAGAATTTATTTTATTAACAGTATAATGTAGAATCTAAACTAACTAAAGAAAGAAATGAAAAATTATACTAAAATTTCAAAATATATTGATGATTTGCTAAGTTACTGATTAAATTAATACAAGACAAATAAGTATATTGTGTAGAAAATGATGGGTTAGGACGTTTGGTAAAACTAAATTAAACTTTTATGTCATTTTAATTTTATACATTAAAAAATCAAAAGTCTTGATCCGGATTTTCTTATAAGGTCTTAAATTCAATCTTGTGATATATAAAACAAAATTCAGTTTTGGATTATTCTTTCTTTATTGGATTGTCCCTTTAGTGGTGAGCATGTTATATATGCCATATAGGCATGTACATAACCGGCAAATGAATTTCGGGATTTGTATGCAAATTAAAGAACGAATTGCATTTTTGGTCCCTGTGTTATCACACATTTTGCAAGTTTGATACAAAAGTGTGAAAAGTCGTGAAACTCATCCCTGTCATATCACACCTGTTGCAATTTTGGTCCAAAACTAACGTGTCTGTTAGAATTCAGCCGTTAATGCCCCCATGTGCTTGTCACATGGGGGGTAGTTTCGTCCATTTATTGCTCATAGGACCATTTCTGCAAAAAAAAAAATATTAAAAAAAATATTTTTAATTAAGAAACATTATAATCTGGTTGGTTTTGATCGGAAATTCCTATATAAAATAATTTCAAATACATATTAAAAAAAAGATGAAATTATATAGATCTTGAAAATAAATCTGGGTTTTCAAAACCCCCCAAATCCAAACTAAATTCAATACAAATAAATCTGATATACATACAACAGATCGGGTAATTCATTCCCCAATTCCAAACTAGGGTTCTCAAAACCCCCAAATCCAAACTAAATTCAAATACAAATCCTAAACAAATCAATGAATGATGAAAATTTACCCACAATGTTGCTGCTGCTGATGATAATACGGACCACTCACCGGAAAGTGATGATAAACCCACGATGATGATGATGTTGTTGCTGCTACTGATGAAAAGATGATGATGTTGGATAACGATGATGCTGCTGATAAACCCACTGGAGTAAACCACCACCAGCGGCTGGGGTTTCTTCATCTAAAAAAAAAAATCCGGCGACTGAAAAAACGACATTTCGCCGGAGAGAATGGCGATGCGGTTTCTTCATCATCAACAACAGCTTGGTGTATGCTTCTTTTCTTCTTTTCTTTTTGGCTACAACTTCTTCTTGGGGTTTCTTCCTTTTTGGGTACAAATTCTTCTTTCCCTCTTTTTCTTTTGTTTTTATATATGTATTCGGTTTATCAAGATTGGTGCATGCTTCTGTGTCTGTTTTGTTTAATACAACAGCTTATAGATATATTTATGTTATACTGATAGATATATGAGTGTATATATATATGTTATATATTGATAGATATATTAGAGTGTATGCATAAAATTGGAATGGAAAGAGATGGATGATGATTGATAGAGATGAAGGAGAAACATAGACGAGAAGCAGATGAATTGGAATGGAAAGAGATGAATTGCATTTTTGGTCCTATGAGCAATAAATGGACGAAACTACCCCCCATGTGACAAGCACATGGGGGCATTAACGACTGAATTCTAACGGCACGTTAGTTTTGGACTAAAATTGCAACAGGTGTGATATGACAGGGATGAGTTTCGCGACTTTTCACACTTTGTATCAAACTTGCAAAATGTGTGATAACACAGGGACCAAAAATGCAATTCGTTCAAAATAAATAAAACTGGACATAATTAATTATATAATTTATATATATAATGTGAAACCCTTATTTTGAGAACTTTTTTTTACCAGAACCATGAGAACTCTTAAATTTTATATTGGATCACATGTTTTTTTTGTTCATTCACACCTGATAGTTTAAGTGGGTTAGACACAAGCCTAAGGCCCACCAAAAACTAAGACTGTTCGGAGTGGGGTGTTTTTTGGCCCGACGCCGCCCGTTGCCGCCCTCCACATCGCTCCGAGGGGCGACTTTCGTCAAAAAAAAACCCTCCCGGCGTATATTGATCGCCCTAAAATTTTTTATTCCCAAAAAATTTTAGCCGTTGCAACGGCTAATTTGAGCCTTTATTCAAAAAAAAAATTTTTTTTTTTTTAAACTTTTACTTATTATATATACACACCCAAAACCAATTCATTTTCTACAAACAAAAAACTTCTTCTACTCAATTTCTCTCTACATTTTACATAATCTTCTAGCTTTTCTCTCTATAATCAAATGGCTAGGACTCGATCCGAAGAAATAAGTTTGACACGAGTTTGGGTCGAGGTGTCAGACGACCCGTTGTGCGGTAACTACGAAAGGGAACGTACGTTTTGGTCGAAAGTGGCCCATCTTTTCCTCACTTATGATAACCAACCATCCACCTATCGAAATTCAGACGCGGTGGCCGCTAAATGGCACCACATGCGCACCAACATTCACGTATTCGATATGATGTTCAACCGTGTGAACCAGGGTCACGACGATGAACACGGTGCCATGGTTGAAAGAACTATGGCCGAGTACGCGAAGGTATCTCGAAACAGTTTTCATCACGTGGAGGAGTGGGAATTGGTACGAAGCAATCCGAAGTTTAAAAAAATTTAATCGTTTAGTTGTAATGTTTGGAATAATTGTTTAGTTGTATTGTGTGATGTTTGGAATAATTGTTTAGTTGTATTGTGTGATGTTTGGAATAAAATTATGTTTTTTTATATAAATTAGTATAATGTATGTCTTTTATTTTATATATATTACTTATATTTATATTTTATAAAAAGAAAAAGAAAAAGAAAATTAAAGGGGCCTACCCCAAAGAGTTGTCTCACTCCAAGAAAAAGGATGAGCAACTCTTTGGGGAAGTCTCCGTCACATGGCGGAAGTCGCCCCCATATGGGGAGCCCCAAAGTTGCCCCACTCCTCATAGTCTAAGGCCCCCAAAATATCCATACATATGTCGACTAGTATAATGAATATTTATTTTAGATTAATAAATCTATAATTAGGGTTTTCTTTATCTAAAAAACAACCACCTTTTCATTCTATCAATGAAATGAATATGAATCGTTTCATTCACATGCTTTTCTTGAAAATCCAAATTTCATTACTCTCCATGAGAAATTCGAAGAACCTTGTCGGCTCTACCATGATTATGTAATTTGAGTTTATAAAAAGTTTGTTTTAATTATCCCTCTTTTTGAATTCTCTATCTCTTTTTCTCTTTAATCTATTGCTTTCTGTAATCTCTTTTCCAATCATCTCTTGCAGCCGTTCACTCAATCAATTAATTATAAAAAATAAAAACTATTTAAGGTCTACCATGTCACAAGAAAAACTAAATGGATTAGCTATGTTGTCAATTGAAAAGGATTTATCTTATGAACTTGAGTTAGAAGATTTGATTAAAGAGTTTGCCTCTAAAAAAAACTAGAAAAGTAAACTTTTTATAAATATGTTTTTTGTTTTTTTACACTAAGAAGATGTAGATAAAAAAAAATTAACTCCGCCATTTATAAGCTATTTAGTTTATATTTGCCGGTTCCAAGCCCGGATAAAAAGGAGGGGGGTTTTTATTAATTGTACAAGGTGATATGAACTTGAAATGAATCGTAGGTAACAATGAAAGTCATCATGTAACAATGAAAGGCAGTATGTACTAGCATTCCACAATAAAGGAGGATGGTTTTTGTGACAATAGAGGCAGCAGGTACGTTTTGTATCAATTAAGAGCAGTGGACCAGTAGCAACACAGCAGATCAGATTACAGCAGCACAGCAGATCAAATTGCATCAGTCCAGGAGAGACTAGTGCCAACACTTTCAGGTACCGTTCTTTTGCTTTCTTTGTTTACCTTAGGGGGTGCTTGGTTAGATGTATTGAAGGGTGAGTAATAGATATGATAATAAAAAACTATGCTTCGTTAGAAAAAAAGTGGTTAATCAATAATGAAAGTGGGTAATGGGTCATTATAGAGTAAATTGGGGGAATCAAAATCCATTACTCACTTTTAAATTTCTCAACACTAACCACCTCTGAATTTTTCTCCACTCACTCTAACTCTACGGACATATTATTTTTTTATTTTCATAACATTATTATTATTATTGTTATTATTATTATTATTATTACTTATAGGTATTATTAATTAATATTAATAATATCTATTATATATATGACAAAAAAAAATCAAAGAATGTATAAATCGTATATAATATTGGCACAACGATTGACACTTATCAACTAAGCAAAGTTTTTATAATTACATACATATTAATTTTATGTATATTTACTTTATATATGTATGTTATATAAAAAATATATATTTAATTCAATACCTAGTATTACAAACCAAGCAACATTAATATAATGGAATACTTTGATTGCATTACTTAGTATTCTCATTATGTTTGTTATTTCCATTACCCTCTCTAAACCAAGCACCCCCTTAGTTTTATATGCCTTAACTAATTAGGCCCTCAAAATTTATCTCGTTTAAGGCCCCCAAAAACCTTAAGTCGACATTGTGTGAGATAATATAAAAAAAGTATGTTGTAGAATAAACTTTTTTATAAAAAACCTTCAAAATAACCTTTTGTAGACTTGTGAATGAATATGTTCACGTTTCCATTCACATGTGATCAAACGGTTATATATAAGATCTTGGAAAAAAAATTCTTTTGCAACATATATTTTTATAACGTTTACATGTGAATGAACAAAAAAAAACATGTGATCCAATACATAACTTAAGAGTTCTCAAGGTTCTTACAAAAAAATGGGTTCTCAAAATAAGGGTCCCCTATATATATATATAATATATATATATATATATTAGATAATTACTATAAGTGTAAAAAAATTAGTTCTTATCATAAAAGTAGTTATAACATTTTTCATTCTTCGTTGAATATTAACCTTCTTCGAGACGTCTTTTAAGCAAAATCATTTATCAAACTAATATTTAATTAAGAAGTTTTTAAAAATGGTGGTCCGTTTTATAGTCAGGACCCTGTGCGCTGGCCTATATAGCACTTGCCAAGATCCTCCACCGGGTATATATTATTCTTGTTATTGTTTTGTTAGGCCGCTCGTAGTAAGGCCATGACGAGCTCGTCATGGCCCTCGTCCTAAACGACGTTAGTGCTAGCAAGCTCTTCCTTCTCGTCGAAATCCTCCCCCTTCTTATTTAAGAACCGGATGGACGAGAGCGTGTGGAGCCAAGCACGTTATTTGCATTTCTTTTTCTTTTTCTTTCTTTTTTATTTTGTTTATCATATATATAGTATCTCTTTTTTGAACAGCATATATTTGTAGTATATGTGTATTTGCATTTCTATTATTTTTTGTTTTTCATATATATGTGGTTGTGGTATCTCTCTTCTCTCTATATAACTAAGAGAGGATAGATTAGGGCTAATGTGGCAATCTTGTGTAATTGAAATCTAGGATTTTTTCCAATGTGGCGTTCTCTTAATTATTTTCATATATAAGTTTGCATACAAGGGAACTTTCAAAACAATAACCGATCCAATAGGAAGCATTGACTTTGACTGGTACTAATTAATATTAATATTCATTAATATGTTAATAATTATTATTGATAATTCATGACATTAGTTTATATTTATTTGCTAATAATCCTTAAAAATCCCAATTTTTTAATATCTAAAAAAAAATGGGTACACATTAATATAAGATAAAATTTATCAACTAAGAATGTCATGTAAGATTAAATGAGATGAGTTTATATACATATCGCATTTCGATTGACACGTAAATAAACACTACTTATCTAACATGACAAATAAACAAAAATCATATTTGTCATCAAAATAAAAATGACATATAAATTTTTCATATCCTCCCTTAGTTATATATAAAAAAAGTCATAAAACAATTATTGCAAAACCTTTTCTTTTAAATTAATTAGTGAATAGATTGGATCATTTAGCTTTATGTAAATGTTTAACCAAATTCTTTTTCTTTTAAATTATATATGCAACCATATATGAAATTAAAAAAATATTTACTAACCATTTTATAATAAATTTAATACATTTCAGTTATTAAGAGTATTAAATAAAACATATATTATCTATTAATTATAATATTACCGTTTTACTATAATGTTACCGTTCAACGGACGGGTTTAATCTAGTATGTATATATATGCGGGTTTAGATCTTGAAGACAATGAAACTTTCATGTTTGGTCCCTCCATTTTCAATGTTTTCCATGTAATTAATTAATTTTTAAAAATTTCATATTTGGCCCTGTAACTTTCAAGTTTTAATTTTTTTATTTGTTTTTTGTTTTTCTAATTGTGAATATGTTCATTTAGATTTTGTTTTAACAATCTGATTCTATATATGATTTTGTTATTAATGCAATGTTTTTATTTTTATAAAATAAGAGTTTTATTAATATTTGGGTTAAAATAAAATAGAATAAAAAAAGTTTAAGAAGATGAGGAAGAGGTCTTAATGCTAGGGTAGTTCTTAAATTGGAATAAGTGGAAGGAAGAAGTGAGGAAGAGATTTAAGAACAAGCCTTAGTAAGAGAGACCTTAAGCCTTTCCCAACCCAAACCATTTTTTCACCTCTTTCTCATTGCATATCATCACCACATCATCTTTTTCTCATTTTATTTTTCAAAAAATATCACTACTAACCATACTTCTTTCTCATTTTTTTTCTCATCTTTTCCTTAATTATTTATTACTTCCAATTAATTAAAACAAAATAATATAAAAACCTTTTATTAATATAACTAAAGTATTAAATAAATTAAAATTAAATATTGCACAATAAAAAATCATCACATTAATAATAAAAAAGGATAACAGTTGAAAAATAAAGAATTACTTATGACAAGTAGTGCAAAATAAAACAATTAATTTATCTGGAGGCAAGTAAATACATAGCTTAAAATATATTAACAATTTGTAAGAAAACAATACCAACTTCAGCTGAAATATCTACAAATGTATAGGTACATTAAAAATAAAAATAAAAAAAATACAAGATCATTCTAAAAAAGAAGTATCAATCTTTACCCAAGTTTGTTTGAAAGTCAAAGCCACCCAACCCACCATGTGTTTTCTCAGTAGAAAATAAGTTCCTTTTTACTCAGAAAATGGATCCTGAAAACTTTGATGCCAATGCCATCTTCCAGAAAACAACGAGAAAACGCTTGAGAAAATAAGCGTTGCCAGAGGCCTTAGTTATGTGCTTATAACAATTCTGGCGTCTTAGCCTTCGAGCCTTCGAGGACGCATGACGTTTAAGGCCGGGGGCGTCCTAATGGCTGCGTTTTGTTTGAGCTTCGTCTAAAGGAAGTGAAGACAGAGGGGAGTGGGTCAGAGGTGTTTCTCTTATAATTTCTATATTTTCTCTGCCATATGACTATCGAAAATAACAAACATAGCCCCCGTGCCATGATTAATATGTTTAGACATACATAAATTTGTTGTACATCGATTTTTTAGGAATAATTATAGGACGTGATTGTATTCAAAGTATAATAACTTTATCTATGTCCTAGCAAGTTAAATATAGCTTTTGGGGATATGTTTATTATTTTTTTTAAATAAGACGACCATGATGATGATGTAATATATCTATAAACCCTTATAAAGTAAATTGGGTTTAAGACTTTAAGCAATTTTTCCAATATCCCAAAACTACCCCTCAATAATCTTTTTCGGTCGTTCTTTGTATCTCTCTCATCTCTCACACACAACACCACCAGAAAACAAAAAACAGACGCACACAAAACGATCAAACACCATCACCGTCTCCATCTCCATATCCGTACTCCGGCCAACCCACCCAACACGCCGCCGCGACCCCCATCAAACATCACCACTATCTGTCTCCGGCCACCCTCTTTTTCAGGCGACTCCCGCGACCCATTCTTCGTTTTGCCCAACAAGATCTCACCCATATTGATTTCCTCTTATGCTTATCAGATCGATATGTTCGAAAGATCGATTTCATTCAGGAAAAGGTGTCTACACACACCTAAGTGTCTACACACACCTAAATATGTTTCGGATTGTTGATTTTAATTATACTTATATGAATATAGATAACCCCTCTATCTCCGGCGACCCTCTTTTCTCGGAGACCCTGGACCAACATCAACCATTATTCATCATCTTCATTGTATTGGTAAGATCATACGAATAACTTTGGATGTTTTGTTAAGGTGTGTTTGGATGTGCTTTTAGAATGTGATTTTATGCTTTCATATATACACTACTAGAAAAACAGCTATTTATGACCCGCAATGCGCGTCATAAATGACTCAGATGACGCGCAAATGCGCGTCAAGGAAGGACGAGGTCATAAATTTTCATGACCCGCATTTGGGCGTCATCCGTCTATGACGCGCACTTATGACACGCATTTATGACCCTTTTTTATGACGTGCGTTTTTGCGTGTCATAACCTATTTTTTTTTTTTTTTAAATAATTTTTTTCAGTTCCTAATTTTCTATTAAATGAGAATTAAAAACCTGATAATACAAAATTAAAAACACAAATATCAAAATAACGCATTTCATATATAACCTCGTGGATGAAAACAAGATTCATATGCAAAAAACTTGAGGGTAGCAGCGTCAAAACTCAAATCTACTTAACAAAATTTCACCGGAAAACACTAACAAAGATGTTTCTTGATATCGCCCATTCGATGTATGAGTTAACTTAGTTTTCACTGGTGGAGTTGTTTCTAATGGGTTGTTTTGACCTTGCTCCATTAATCGGTTCTCCCATGGTTTGGCAGACATCCATCTTTCTAACCAACTCCAACCCCAGTTATTCTTGTCAAACTGTTGGTTCTTCAGAGATGTTAGTGAACCACTTGTTTTTGAGCCCAATCCTTGGCTTGATTTCCATTGCTGCATATTCACACACACCAAAAGAAAAAGAAAAAAAACATCAGTAATCAATTAGATTTTAGGCCGTGCACTTGCAAATGATTCAGATTTGGGTTTGAAATGTTTGTTAAATAAAAAAAGTAGTCGTTTTGTAAGTCAGCTCAAAGTGAACATGTATGGATCATTTTCAACTTACCTAAGACAAATGATGCTGCGACTATGCCACCATGTTGGCCTTCAATAGCTGGTCTGTTTCTCCAACTTACATACCTGCTGGATTTGCTTATCTGGCATTCTTCATCCTACAAAAGCATCAGAAACCAAAATAGTGATGTATGCAGAAAAAATTAGAATGTGGTAGAACTGAGATGAGGTATCAAAGTATAATCTTAAGCATAAAGAAAGAATTATATGACAACAGGTACCATATTGTTATGCAAATATGAAATTAGGGTCTTTACGATATAATCAGTTTCTTAATGCGAAGAGAAATGAGGCACGGCGTCCTATTTATATGCCATTGTACAGGTCCAACTCACCTGGAATGGTCTGGACACTTTGAAAATGACTGCATCATCCTCTAATGTCTTAATTAACCAATTAGTGTTCTAAAAGTTACAACTACACTATGGGTTTTTTTTAATTGTTTATATGAAAAAGAAAACTCTATCCTTTCTCATGTAACTGATTGAACTATATAGTGCTATACATAGCATGAAAGCATCAAATTAGTAGTCTAGAAATGTGCTAGTTTGTATTATATATTTGTTTATGTATAACAAATATCAACCATGCTTAATAGTCTAAAACCATACCATCATATATACTTTCTAATCTGTTTCAAGTAATGTGTAACAATATTCAACCAAAACTATTATAGTCTAATAGCAACATATATATCATTAGTAGTATCAAAGTTTTTTGACAATTTATAACCCTTAGAAATGATTCTGTTATCCCATCTACATAAGTTGCATTATGGGTAAGTAACTTGCTTAAATCCACCAACCGAAAGAGGGATTTCAGCAATTCGACTATTAAGTCGTTCATACTCAATAGCTTGACTTCTAGGAGGTGCCTTTTTCTGGAAACATAAGCATATAAACCCTACAAATATTAAAATTGCGGCGAGTATCCAACTGAATTGTAAATTAGCCAACCCTTTAAAATCTAAATACAATTGAACACTTTAGACCCAAACAATTTCCTAAATAACTGGGAGCAAGGCTCCAGTATTTCTATTAGCCGGGGTACATCAACCAACGACGCTAATGTAAAAGAGCTCCAAGTATAAGAACTAACAGAGACGTACCTGATTGTTCTCCTGGCGCGCCCATCAAAGAATCTGCTCAAAGGTCTTAGCCTTGCGTTGACTCTGAATAACTAGAACACCCTGAAAGTCCCAGCATTTTGTTCATAAAGAGAATTGACAAAAATTACATAAAAAAGTAACTGAAAATTAGTTATAAGAAAACTCACATTAAAAAATAACTTGCAGAAAACAAACTACTAACAATGCACAAAGACGACACTCATTTTCACGACCCACCAGATTCTTCTACATACACATAGCCAAATTCAGCTTTGGGTCCTGAAGCGATGCTCAATGTCATATGCCAAAGCCCTGTTTCTCTGTTAGTATATCATGTGAGTTATTTTTGCTATATAGGCAACCGGAGATATGATATATTTTAGAAGATGGCCTTCCATCAATTGGACAAACATGTAAAATATTATGGACATCAAAATGCATACCGAAGAAAATTGTATCTCGAAAATATACACACATAAGTAACAGGCAACTTATATGGATATCATGTCACCAAAAATACATACAGGTAACCAAATGCATACAATAGCAACCATAACAAGTTCGTTTTTTGGTGAAAATATATCGTAATAGTGACACCGGTCTCACTAACTAACGGAAACATCTCCGCCAAGCTCCAAAGCAGGAAAAAAAATTATTTTTTTTTATGGATCCTCTACCAGTGTACAATAACAAATAAATATAGATCTACAATTACACAATAAGCACACTTTTATTATTAAAATTAAAATTAAATAAAAAATAAAAAAATAACTTACTTCCTGAAGAACTTTGCTCTTGTGAGCTTTATCAACACTTTTAATAGCAAAATACTCAATACTCTTCTTCTTCCTTCCTTTATACACAGTCTACAAACAAATAGACATATTGAATTATATATATATATATATAAAAATATTATAAGGTAATTTTGTATACAGACTAAGAAGATCGATGTAGTATAAAGCTAGAAATGATTACCGAGTATTTTCCTTGACCGATTGCTTCGTATATATGATACTGATTCATATTATTATTATTATTTATGTTATAATTATTTATATAATAGTTGTATGTATCTGTATTCTAGGGTTTAGGTAAAGTGAAAATTGGGGGAAATTAGTTTATTTAGTGTAGCTTTGATTTGATACTAAATTAGGAAGTGTGATGGGAGAGTGATGGGAAATTTAGGGCGGGATCGAGAGTTTTGAGAAGGGGGAAGGTTTTGAGATGAAAAATATGGCGGAACGTTCAAATTTTTGGCAAAAAAAATAATATTAAGGCACAGATTGTAAACAAAAACATAAGTAATGATGCCTAGGGAATCGTGCCAAAAAAAACGATGGCCCTAATTTAGGACGAAGCAAAATGAGCGTCATCTAGAAACGTAAATTTTAACAGATTATGACCCATATGTTATGACGCTTCTGAAAACGCGTCATCCCCAACAGTAAATTTACTCGTAATGACCCTTATTTTATGACTTCTCACTTTGCGCGTCATCTATTAGCGTGGGTCATAAAAAGCGGGTCAAGGATAGCCCTGTTTCTAGTAGTGATAAATAATTATAGATAATAAATAGATGATGGTCAGCTCAGGTTGGTTCAAGAATGAATATAGGTGATTTAACAGTTTGGTTCAAGATGAAAGTTAAGTGATTTTATGCTTCAAAATTTTGATTTTCTTATAATTAATAAAATACTTTATGAATGCAGCTTCATATACTTATGTCTTAGTGTTTATGGTAGAGCTGTTTACGAACACTTTTATTGGGGTTTGATTTGGTTCATTGTCACTTTAAAGATACCTAAGTTTCAGTTTACGCCACCATCTAAGATCGAAAAAGCAAGGTAACGTTTATGTTAAAAGTTTTGTTGTTTATGCTTGAGACTGGGTGAAATTATACCAAATCTTAACGGAATCAAGTAAGTTCTTTTTAAAAAAGTAATATTTATAAGTATTTAGTATTTGTTAGCTTCACATGGTGCTCACAAAATACTATTTATTAGTGGGTCAAAGAACTGACTCTCTTTTGATCTAATTGTTCAACTTGGTGAGTTGTTATTGCAGGAACAAGATTGACAGTTAGAACATGTGTGTAAAGAGTCAACAATTACTAAACATCCAATTAAAGTCATTTACATATGCATGCATTATCAGGTTTCATTCATTTAATTTTAGTTTGCTTATGTGCTTTATATGTTATTATTAAAATTTCAGCATTTCAAGGCTTATTTTATTATTAACTACACATAATAAGACTAGAAGAGGGAGTATTTAGTAAGAATTTGATAAATTGTGGAGTTGGGTTATCAGAGTATTAGTGGTAATAATCATAATCTATGTACTTGCAAACAAACTGAGATTGGTAAATCTTTTTTAGCTGACTTCAAATCCATGTAAGATGAGTTAAATATCATTTTCAAATTAGAAGTAGGTTACTTGGGATTTAGGCAGGCCGGACAGTTTGGGCAATGGGCCAATGCGAGTACTTTTGGAACGTAGCCATAGTAGTTACCATGTGTGTGATTCTGTAACTTCATTTACTAGCTAGAATATAGTAATTTAACCACCTGTACATAAAAAAGTAGTATTACTATTTATGACCTATGAGTTGCTAAATGGGCTGGCTTTGCTTTTCACTAGGGAGCCGGTGTGCTTGCGGTTTGGTTAATGGACAACATTAAAGATTATTGGATTGTCAAAATATCATGGGGTGGAGATTGGGAAGAGAAAATGGAAAGAAGCATTAAAGAGAAGACGGGCAAATGCACACGCTACCAAGCCTGGTCCAGCATCTGATGGTGCCCATATAAACGGCAGTTCTAAATGCTTATTATATGAAAAGAGATTGTCGACCCTGAATGAACCAAATAAATCATTCACAAGTGGAATTTATCTTTCAATGAAGTAAATTTCAGTTATATAGGTTGTATTTTTACTGCTCTAGATAGCTCATAACTAATGATATATAACATATGATTTTTAAAACGTCTTTTTTCTTAGCATTGTTGGCTTACAATTATCATAACTGATGGCATTGTAATCTTTGGTAATATTGCAGGAAAGGCATGAGATTTCCTTGAAAAGGCCGATAGCCCGAGACCCTCTTGAGCTTCCATGGGTTGAACTCAATATGGCACCAACAAGTTTGTAACTATCAGGTAACTAGACTTGATGTTTCGTTTAACTTGCCTTTGTTAATCACATTGCCAGATATATTTACATATGTTACTCTTACATCATTGTATTATGATCTTGTTTTACCAAGTGACACTAATGAACTGAAATTGTGATGCTTTTTGTAAGTCCCAACTTGATAGATGGTACTACTGAAGACACCTCTATGTCGATGGTGGAGTTACTTTGCAATATACTTACTGAACTGGAGACGACCAGTTGCAGAGGTATATACCAAGTTCTAGATAGATTACTTATATAAAGACAATAAGTAAAGAACAATGCAATAATACAAATAACTTGTAAACAATCTTGATGAGACAATATGTAGTTTTCAATGTGTAATTTATTTATTGATATTAAACAAATTACAAGGTTGATGCGGAACCAAGATAATACACGAATGTAAATATCCTAACAACCTATGAAATACAATTGATCTATACTCGGAATTTCTCTTCAACAATCGAAACACTTAAAGTAGTGAAATGTTCCTTTTAGCGATTGAGAGAATATTGCACAAGTTCACCAAGAATATTGCAGGTTTGCAAAGTATGAAGTTATCCGTTTTTGTGAAGTAACTTAAATTCTTGGTTGTGCAATGACTTGTATTTATAGGCAAAGTTAACATTGGGATGTTAACTTTAGCCGTACAAATGTGGTTGGGAGCATTTAAGGAATAGCATTTAATTCCTTAAAAAGCATTGTAAAGTCGCATGTTAAAGTGACTTTACATAACCACCTTTATGTACCTTTTAATACTTAAATAATAAGATAAGGCTTATTATCCGGGTAAAGGTACATAAAGCATACAAGTCAATTCCTCGTAATCAGTGTAAAGCTTTGTAAGGGCTTTCCACTGATGGTCTCCAGTTTGTAACTGACTAGAATGCCAACTGGGCTTCGCTGCCATTGCCATTCTCTATCTTCCATTTGTTGTCTTCGACTTCAACTGGAATGCTTCTTCAACTTGGTCAGTTCTCAACTGGAGGAAGTCTTCAGTTGCGTTAACTGTACGGTGCAACTGGACTTCAATATATTTCTTGACAAATCTTCTTGGTCACCAGTTTACTGGTCACCAGGTGCAACTGGTGAACTGGTCAGTGTGAACTGGTGACTGGACAGTTACAGGTGAACTGGTCCTAACAAATTCCCCCTATTTGTCTAGAAATATAGTCTAAGTCTTTTTCTAGTTCTTGTATCTATACAAGTGTGAACTATAGAGACTTGTTTGATTTAAATCTATTTAAGTTATCTAAGGCATTTTTATAGATCAATAAATGCCTTAGGTTTTTCTTTTTGGGTTTGTTAGATTTTAATCTTTTATCTACCTTGTGGTTACAAACTGGTAACTTCATTTATACAAGGAGAGAACTTTACACAAGTTACAGAATGTAAAACAAATTACAAGAAGATAAAATGAAGAAAGAACTTAAACAGATGGCCCTTCGCCAGTTCTTCTTCTTTTGGTCACTAGAGAAATAGGTTGAGTGTCTTCAGGGTCAATATTCAGCCTTTGCTCCAGATTCTCTTTGTGTTGAATCTTGCCCTTTAGGAAATTTACCCATGCCTTCTCAAACCTATTCTTTTGTGCCTTTGCATCTAGCACATTTACCATCTCGACCCATTCGCTGAACCCAAATTGCAACACACCAGGATCATCAGTTCTCACTAGTGGCCCACCAGCATACTTTACTTCAACTTGAAAGACCTTGGTGCCTGGCTTAATTGTAATATTGACATTAGTGATAGTACCACCATGTCTTCTGGTTGACATGATCTGGGAGTAGTAGTTTCTTGCTTCAGTTTCATTAGTGATTTTAATACTCCCAGCACCAGCAGCCAGTACGGAGGACTTAATGTCTTCATTTGTGACCTCGCCAGTTGGTTCAACGAATGTTCTAAGGTCAGCATCCCTAGCAGCTTTGGTCAGTGGTCTTCTAGGTTGTGGAATCCTTCTTCTTGGTGGATTCATCACTTCCTTCACAACCTTCTTTACATTGGCAATTCTCTTCAGAATCCCACTGGCCCTTAACTCCTTAGCCCTCTCCAAAGAAATGTTCAAGCTTCTGGCATCAAATTCAGCCTCATCCTCATGATAGTGTCTTTCCAGTCAACATCTAGCATTTCATTTAACTGGTCAACTATCCTAGGATCATTCTTAATCCTGAGATACTCCTCCTTAGTGATACCTAGAAGATTGGCATCACTCATATCTAGCAATTTCAATTGTGTGAGATGTGCCCTGGCTTCAGCTTGGTTCCTTTGTTTCATTTTCTTTCGTTCTTTAATGTCATCACCAAGTCTGGCCAGTCTTCTACTATCACTATCTGAAACTGGAGGCAGTACATCAGCATTACCAGTCTCAAGCATTTCCATTTCAGTGGCCGGCTGGGCTTCATCAGTTACTTTGCCTTTCCCTTATCTAACACATTCCCCCTTACACTAGCCTCACCAGTTTGCTCACCAGCATCAGTACTGGTAGGTAAGCTCAATTCCCTTCTAGGTACAACTGGTGGTGCAAGGACTGTACTTCTTTCCTCTTGGCAGCATCTAGACCTGCCCTAATTGCTTCCCATTCAGAGGGGTGTGATGGCAACCGGTCAAGAGGCTGCCACGACTGCATATCCTTGCACTCTTTGAATATCCCACACATCATTCTGAAGGACCTCCAAAGGTGGTTGGTTTCTGTAGACTGGGCCAAGACATTTGCAACAACTTTGTCTTGACCAGTTTTTAATGCATTCAAAACCTTTGATTCTTCATCAATACCAGCAACCACCTTTTCCTTCATATCTTCATCCCTCTTCTTCAAATTCTCCACTTCATTGGTCAGTTTATTTAGTGATTCAGCATGTAGAGATACTTGGGTGCTCAAACCTTTAATGCTGCCCCTCAACTGGTTGATCTCACTGGTAAGTGGGGCCAGATCAACCTGGGGAGTGGCCAGCTTGGTGATCTCAGATATCACCCTTTCAACCAAACGCTCTTCTCTAGCACCCAACATATCCTCTATCTTCTGACCAACTGAAGATGCCAACTGCTCTCCAAGGCCAGTTATATCTAGGCCAGGTCTCTCAATTAGTTCCTTGACCTGCCTTTCAATCTCCTTCAGATCTACTTCAGAAGTTCTGACAGTGTTGGTAAGTAGATTTGAGATAGAACTGGTGACCTTGGAGTGAGTTAGGTCAAAGGCTTCCTTCAATGTACCAGCCAGATTGTTACTGCCAGTGACCAACTCATTCAATTTATGAAACACCAAGTCCTCATTTGATGAGAACTTGTTTATCCCCAGATCAACCACCTTGATATTTGTCAAAGAGTCTTTGTGGTATCTGGAGAAGGACTTGGTGTTCTTATCAAGTGTCTTCTGAATCTCCTCCACCCTGGTTAGAAGGTTTTGGAGATCGGATTGTATAGAGACAACTTGACTGTCCAGTGACAAAGGAGAAGGTGTCACTGGACCACGAGCAGTTACTACTGGAGCAACTGGAGGAGGCAAACTAATGGAAGTCTCCCCAGTTGTCAGGCCAGCAGTTGAATATATATGAGGAGTGGTAGAAGAAGAAAGGATTGGAAATTCAATGTGTTGTTCATGCTGAGAAAGCTCAGGTGTGAACAATGGCGACGGTGGTGGGGGCATTTCTCGAGCAAGTGAGAATTGCCCAGTTGGTAAAGGAGCGGTATATATTGGTAAAGGAATATCTATAGGCACATTTTGCTCAGTGGTGAAAGTGAAATTGATGCGTCTGGAGGGCAGACTGGAGATGAAGGGTCTTGTGCTTGTACAGAAGCATCAAGAATCTCCATGTCTGTTTCAGTACCTTCTGAATCCGAAGATTCAATAAGGATTTCCTCGTCGTTAACACCCATGTCCAGATCCATGAATGTGACAGAGGGCTGACCAGTTACCTGGTCAGTCTCCAGATGACCTTCCCCAGTTTCCTGGATGGGTGCATCTGTTGGTGGATCAGATACCGAAGTATCTTCACCAGGGATAGATGTGATGGGGGTTGCTTCGGTTATGATTGCTCTATCCTCAACCACAACATTAGACACACTGGAGGGTCCCTCATTATTTTGAGGCCCGCCCAGTTGCCTTTCTGACTCACCTACAAGAGGTGCATCAGTTGAAGCGAATGCCAGCTGCATTCGTTCAGGAATTTCAACCTCACCAGCTTCAGATACTAGTGAGTCTAGATTCCGAAGCATATCTGGAGCATTGAATGAAGAATTTGTATCATTATATGCTTCCCTGCCCAGAATTTGCTTAAAACAGAGTGAGAGGAACCTTGAAAAGGGAATGCAAACACCCCTTGTGCCCTTCAGTTTCTGAACCAGGCTTCTATATAGAATATCTGCAAAGTCCACCCTCAAACCGTTCCACAAGCAATAAGCCATCTCTGCTTGTGAGGAGTTGATCTGGTCAAGTCCACCAGAACTCCCACCCATACTTTCCACCAGGTGGATGAAAAAATACCTCCATGAAGGAGTAAGACCCTTCATGGTCATCGCACCTTTTGTCTTGAGCACCCCATTCTCCAAACACTCCTTGTGTCCCATTTCCAGGAGCACTTGGCAAAAATTAATGTTAGGGGGCAAGACGACTGGAGATTCATTCTCTCTCCAGTAGTTAAGGCGTAAGGCATCCCTTAACACGTCAGAGGACAAGGTACACTGGATTGTTCCATCCTTTAAAGTGAAACTGATGGAGGAACAATCAGAAGAAAGAACGGCAGTGTACCAAAACTCACATAAGTAGTTGTGAAACAACTTACGTGGGTTTAGAGAGAACGAGGGTCCGATTGGAGAATTCTTTAAGAACTTTTGAATCCTACCAATAAGGGTATCGGACCCTTGAGATCCTCGTAGGCTAGCCATAGGATTATTTGGATTTAGTTTTATGGCAGCACTACTTGGAGCACCAGGTGCCTGTGTGGCATCTGGTGAGGGAATATATGGAACAGTCAAGAGATTTACATCTCTTGAACGGGATGATCTAGGAGCCATAGAATGAAACTGAAATTTAGGATTTAGGGTTTTAGATTTGTGAAGCAAAGAGAAGAATGAAGCAATGTTTATGATTGGAAGTAAATGAAGAGAGTAAATGAAGAGAATGAAAAAAAAGTAAATGAGTTTTGGAGTAAATAAGGGTATTTATAAGGGGATTCAAGATCCCAATGTAAAACCAAAAATCATATTTTATTAAACCAAATCAATTTTGAAGATATTTTGACAAAATGATTTTGAATTTTGAAATAAAAATATAATTTTCCATGTAAGCATTAAATGTTACCATGTCAGCATTAAATGCTACGACGGCTTACTTTACCCATGACCCCACACACTTTTTGTTTTCCCAATACAAACAGTTGTCAAATACTTAAAATGGTTTCAAACACGTCAGATCACGATATCAAGTGGTTTAAAACACTCGAGTATCATCACGTGTCACACATATTGACCAGGTATTTGTAACGTTATAAAATTTAGACAAAGACTGAACCTGGTAACTGGAGGATCAGTCCAGTACCAGTTTCCAACTGAAGAGTTCTCCAGTTGCATTTTCAAACAAAAACGAATTTTAGTCAGAAAATTATTTTGAGTCTTTCCCCCTAAAATGATGATCCAGTAATCAATTAGTGCCAAGATAGTTTCACAAAGGCGTTCGATAGCCTGGCGAGCAAAGATTATCTGGACCTCCTCAACTGGAGAACTTCATCAGTGTCACTGACGCGTTCAATAACAAAGAAAGCTCCAGTTAAGGGTTTAACATTCCCAGTTCGCTGATGAGATGTTTAAAAGTTTTCTCATCGAGAGGTTTAGTAAAAACATCAGCTAACTGTTTGTCAGTGGGGATGAAATGAATTTCAATATCACCTTTCATAACATGATCTCGAATGAAATGATACCTGATATCAATATGCTTTGTTTTGGAGTGCATCACTGGGTTGTGAGAGATAGCAATTGCACTGGTGTTGTCACAAAAGATTGGGGTCTTGGTGTACTTCTGACCATAATCTAGTAACTGGTTTTTGATCCAGAGAATCTGGGCACAACAACTGGCCGCAGAAATGTACTCTGCCTCAGCAGTGGACATAGAGACTGAAGTCTGCTTCTTGCTGGTCCAACTCACCAGTTTTCCTCCAAGGAAATGACAACCACCAGTTGTGGATTTTCTATCAATCTTACAACCTGCATGATCAGAATCTGAATAACCCATTAGATCTAATCCTGAGCCTTTGGGGTACCAAAGACCAAGATTAGGACACCCTTTCAGGTATCTAAAGATACGCTTTACAGCGTGCAAATGTGATTCTTTAGGGTTAGCCTGAAACCTGGCACATAAACATGTTGCAAACATTATATCTGGTCGACTGGCAGTTAAGTACATCAGTGAACCAACCATACCTCTATAGTCAGTTATGTTAACTGGTTTGCCAGTTGGGTCAGAGTCCAAATTCAATGGTGCTGCAATAGGTGTGTTT
The DNA here is from genome assembly GCA_034093135.1 of Erigeron breviscapus. Lineage (NCBI taxonomy): Eukaryota > Viridiplantae > Streptophyta > Magnoliopsida > Asterales > Asteraceae > Erigeron > Erigeron breviscapus. Next base: position 263,178,082 of record CM067167.1, read on the forward strand.
TTCGATGGGATTGAATCATATTTGTATTTTCTTAACAAATCTCTGACATATTTTCCTTGGTTTATGAAATTCCATTTTCAGTTTGCTTAATCTGAAGACCTAAGAAAAATGTTAATTCACCCATTAAACTCATCTCATACTCAGATGACATGATTTTAGAAAACTTTTTACACATTGCATCATCAGTTGAACCAAAAATAATGTCATCAACATAAATTTGTACCAATAAGATATTACCTCTTTCTTTCAAGATAAACAAGGTATTATCTATTGCACCTCTTTGAAAGCCATTTTTAAGAAGATGTTTAGTTAAAGTATCATACCAGGCTCTTGGGGCTTGTCTTAGACCATACAATGCTTTGTTCAGTCTATAAACCCAATGAGGATGCTTCTCATCGATGAACCCTGGAGTCTGCTTAACATAAACTTCTTCTTCCAATGTTCCATTAAGGAACGCACTTTTGACATCCATCTGGAAGACCTTGAACTGCAGATGGGCTGCATAAGCCAAGAATATTCTAATGGCTTCAAGTCTTGCAACTGGAGCAAAAGTCTCATCAAAGTCAACGCCCTCTGCTTGACAATAACCCTGGGCAACTAGTCTGGCCTTGTTTCTTACAACATGACCATCTTCATCCATTTTGTTTCGGTAGACCCATCTGGTACCAATAGGTTCTTTCTTTAACCCTGGTGGACAAGGAACAAGCTCCCAAACATTGTTCCTTTCAAACTGGAGGAGCTCTTCTTGCATAGCTTCCACCCAGCTTGGGTCTGCCATAGCCTCGTCAATCTTCTTTGGTTCAATTAAAGATAAGAAGGTGACGTTAAGCATTGCTCACTGGTGGCTCTTCTAGTCTGAACCCCACTAGTTGGATTACCCACAATTTGTTCAATTGGGTGGGCTTTAGTCCATCTAGTGTATTGACTAGGCTGGTGAACTACAATATCAGTGCAAGTTACCTGGAGATCTTCTTCAGTTGCAGCAGCATCTGGAGAAGGATCAGTCCAAACAACTTCTACATCCTCATCAGAGTCAATGAGGTCTCGATTTGCATCATGAAATTCCTCAGTTGAAGGTATTTCATGAGCAACTGGAGAAGTAGGTGCTTGAACTGGTGCTGATATTGGAGTGACACGTACATCTGATCCAATCACCAATTCTTGTGGTAAGTTAAAATTGATGGAGGGATAAAATGATGTGTCACTTGTGCTTTTCTTCTTCTTGACTGGTTCCAGTTTGTTGTAACTGGAAGCATCTTCTGGTGAAACAACTGACCGATGAACTTGGTCAGTTTCACCAAAGTTGATTGGAATGACTGGAGAAATATCAAGGCTTGGTCTCTTGTTGATTGCTTCAGTTGATTCATCGAATGTGACATGAATTGTCTCATGCACCTTTTGGAGTCTATAATTATAAACTCTAAAGGCCTTTCGAATATCTGAATAGCCTAAAAATACCCCTTCATCAGCTTTTGCATCAAACTTTCCAAGCTGACTGGAATCGTTCAGTATATAAACTGGACAACCAAATACATGGAAATATCCAATATTTGGTTTACGATTCCTGAGTACTTCGTAGGCAGTCTTCTTATGTCTCTTGATGTAGACTGACCGGTTTTGGGTGTGACAAGCAGTTGCAACTGCCTCAGCCCAAAAACTGGTGGGAAGACCAGATTCAGATAGCATGCTTCTGGCCGCTTCTATCAGTGTACGATTCTTTCTTTCCACAACTCCATTTTGCTCTGGAGAGTGAACTGATGAGAAGTTTTGAGAGATGCCAGTGTCAGTGCAAAACGTTTCAAGTACCTTATTTTGGAATTCAGTACCATTATCACTTCGCAACTGACAAACTTTTCGAGTGTACTTGAGCTCAATTCTTTTGATAAGCGAGATGATTTCAGCAGGTGCATCACTTTTGGATCTGATGAATACCACCCAGCAATATCTGGTGAATTCATCAACCACAACTAGAGTGTATTTCTTTCCAGCTCTAGTTTGAACATTCACTGGACCAAAAAGATCCATATGAAGCATGTGAAGAGGTTCAGTGATGCTAAAATTTTGCCTAGTTTTGAAACTGGCTCTCTTCTGCTTACCCATCTCACACCCTGGACATGGCTTTTCCTTATTGAAGGAAATCTGGGGTATCCCATCAACCAGTTGTTTGCGAGACAACTTGTTAATGTTCTTGAAATTAAGGTGGGATAACCTTTTATGCCATAGCCAGTTGGTGTCCTCATCAGCTTTGGTATAGAAACATTGCTCTTTTGGAGCTGGTTCCATATCCATGATGTACACATTCCCTTTTCTTGGTGCAATCATCACCACTTTCCAATCCTTGTTAAATATGGTGCCTTGTGCAATATCGAACAATACTCTGAAGCCATCATCGCAAAGTTGGCTTACACTGATCAAGTTATATTTCAAACCATTCACAAATGCAACTCTTTTGAATTCGACTTGTCCATTATTGAGCACAACATATCCTTCAGTCTTTCCAGATTGATCATTACCAAACGTCACTGTCGGTCCATCTTGGACAGTGAACTCTTCCAGTAGGGGCTTACATCCGGTCATAGTCCGGCCAGCAGCGCTGTCCAGATACCAGATATTTTTCTTTCGATCGCCCTACACATACACAAAAATCATTAGTTATTTTTGTGAACCCATCTTTTCTTGATGGGTCCACTGGACTTCTCTACAGAAGCCACAGTTGATTGTTGAGGTGTTGAACTGGAGGCTACATCTGGAGCATTATCACCAGCTCCAGGTGCAGAAGTAAAAACGATTGGTATTTGATATTTACTCACCTTAAGTTTACCAGATTTTGTTCCTGATGGAACATTCTTTTGTTTAGGTACAGAAGGGAGTGATTTAATATTTTGTTTTAAAACTGGAGGTGGTGAACCTCCTTCCAGATTGTTAATCCGGGCAGTGCAACTCTGAACTTGCCGAGACAAAAGTTGGAGTTGCCTTTCCAGATTAACCAAAATATTGTTTTGTTCAGGCAGTTGAACCTTGGACATTGGTTCAACTGGAGATTTAGTCTGTCGGGTCTTGGGCTCCTTAGACTTATGAGGTAAAGGCTTGTTAACAGTGGCCTTTTTGACTGGAGCTTTAGCCTGTTTGGCTCCAGTTTTAACCTCAATGGGGGTGGTCTCATTGGTTTCAGTTTCAACAGCTTCAGGTTGATCATAAGGTGTTTCAACCTGGAGAGCTGGAGGCAATGCATGAAGATCTGGTATAAGAGCTGCCATCTCCAGATCTTCAGATTTCCATGCATTTTTCTGGGCATCGATAGTTCTTGAAAATGCATCATAGTTTTTGCCAGATGCTTTTACCCAGGACTTGATAATCTTTTGAGCTTTTTCAAAATCATAAGACAGTTTTTGATTATCAAGTTCTAAAGCCTCAATCTTTAAAACTGACTCCTTGAGAGCCAACTGGACACTTTGCAAATCATTCAGTTGTGGTTTGACATTGTTCAGTTCAATTAAGATAGTGTCTAAATATCTTTCACTATCAGCTCTAACAGTTTCTACAAATGCCAAATCACCACTTAATGATTCAGCCAGGTCCAGTTTTAATTCAGGGTCAACCTGGTGATCATAATCACATACCTTTTTCAGTATGATGTCCACCCATCTTCCAGAGATGACATCATCTTTCACCACATGCTGCTGTTGTTGATCTTCCAAGGCCATGAAACACATGTCCCTTTCCTCTTCTTCATCATCAGATGAGTCATCAGAGTACTCCCATTTTCCCTCAGTTTGTGCCATTAAGCACTGATCCTTTTCCTTTTGCATGGACAGGAGGGCAATCTGGGCCTTAAGCTTCTTGTATTTAGCTTTGTAGCTATCATCAGGCCGATTGTAATTAGGGACAGAGGGGCCAGTTTGGTTATTCAACTGACTAGATCTGCATTCCTTCATAAAATGACCTTTCTTGCCACACTTATAGCATGTAAGATTGGTCTTATCCAGAGAGCTGGAGCTGGAAGCATTGTTGGGGCCATTAAATCTTTTAGATTTATGCTTAAACCTATTAAAGGTTTTAGCAATCATGGCGACCAGATCATCATCGTCAGTTTCATCATAACCATCACTGTTTTCAGTGGTCAGCCCAGAGTTTAAGAAACTGTTCAACATCTCCTTCATCGAGTGTGCCTGGACACTCTCAGCAGACATTAAAGCAGCACAAGGTCGCTCAATTGTATTAGCAATCTTGGGACTCTGGGCATGGTTCATGGCATCTTGCTCAGCCACAAGTCTTGCAGCATTATTATCTTCAGTGAATCTGAAGGCTCCATAGAGCGATGCAAGAGTGTGAGTGTGCAAGGTTTTACCTTGTCTTAAGACAAGAACCATGTTTTCCCATTTGGAAGGAAGAATATCACAAAACTTCTCAAGAAGAATATCCTTATCCTTCTCTACACCCAACCTCTCAACTGATTGATGAGGCTAGAAAATCTGGTGTATGTACCAGTTAAACTTTCATTGGGCAAGGCAAAGAAGGATTCATACTTCTTGTTCAAGGCAACTTTTCTGGTGACAATTGTGTCATCACCTCCTTCAAATTGAATCACTAATTCATCCCACATAGACTTGGCACTGGGAAACAACACAAGTGTTGGAATTAGGTCTTCAGGGACAGCCCCAAGGATCATGTTTTTCAGTCTGGTGTCCAAGTCCACCAGTCTGCGATCCTCATCAGACCAATGGTCTTCTGGCTTTTCCCTTGAGCCTCTTCTTCCAGTTGGATCAAGAAGAGGACTCACCCCAATGGACATAGGTATATATGGTCCATCCTTAAGGATTTTCAACATATACCTCTCAATACCACCAAAATGCAACAGCATTCTAGCTTTCCATGTACCAAAAGTCTCACTGTTTCCATCAAATTTTGGAACAGGAGTGTTGGAGTAATGTACATGGACGTGGTTTGGGGCAGAAGGAGGAGGAGGGTTGGTGTTAACGTTTTGAAAAGGTTGTGCATTAGTGTTCGATGGGTTTTCACCTGAACCAGAACCATCTCCACCTTCAGTAGTGTTCATCTTTGCAGATCTAGGCAAGTTTATTAGCCTTCTGCTCTGATACCACTTGTAAGTCCCAACTTGTTAGATGGTACTACTGAAGACACCTCTATGTCGATGGTGGAGTTACTTTGCAATATACTTACTGAACTGGAGACGACCAGTTGCAGAGGTATATACCAAGTTCTAGATAGATTACTTATATAAAAGACAATAAGTAAAGAACAATGCAATAATACAAATAACTTGTAACAATCTTGATGAGACAATATGTAGTTTTCAATGTGTAATTTATTTATTGATATTAAACAAATTACAAGGTTGATGCGGAACCAAGATAATACACGAATGTAAATATCCTAACAACCTATGAAATACAATTGATCTATACTCGGAATTTCTCTTCAACAATCGAAACACTTAAAGTAGTGAAATGTTCCTTTTAGCGATTGAGAGAATATTGCACAAGTTCACCAAGAATATTGCAGGTTTGCAAAGTATGAAGTTATCCGTTTTTGTGAAGTAACTTAAATTCTTGGTTGTGCAATGACTTGTATTTATAGGCAAAGTTAACATTGGGATGTTAACTTTAGCCGTACAAATGTGGTTGGGAGCATTTAAGGAATAGCATTTAATTCCTTAAAAGCATTGTAAAGTCGCATGTTAAAGTGACTTTACATAACCACCTTTATGTACCTTTTAATACTTAAATAATAAGATAAGGCTTATTATCCGGGTAAAGGTACATAAAGCATACAAGTCAATTCCTCGTAATCAGTGTAAAGCTTTGTAAGGGCTTTCCACTGATGGTCTCCAGTTTGTAACTGACTAGAATGCCAACTGGGCTTCGCTGCCATTGCCATTCTCTATCTTCCATTTGTTGTCTTCGACTTCAACTGGAATGCTTCTTCAACTTGGTCAGTTCTCAACTGGAGGAAGTCTTCAGTTGCGTTAACTGTACGGTGCAACTGGACTTCAATATATATTCTAGAAATATTTATAGGTATTATCACTAATAGTTAAAATGAGAACCATATAAATGTATATATATATATATATATATATATATATATATATATATATATATATATATATATATATATATATATATATATATATATATATATATATATATATATATATATATATATATATATATATATATATATATATATATATATATATATATATATATATATATATATATATATATATATATATATATATATATATATATATATATATATATATATATATATATATATATATATATATATATATATATATATATATATATATATATATATATATATATATATATATATATATATATATATATATATATATATATATATATATATATATATATATATATATATATATATATATATATATATATATATATATATATATATATATATATATATATATATATATATATATATATATATATATATATATATATATATATATATATATATATATATATATATATATATATATATATATATATATATATATATATATATATATATATATATATATATATATATATATATATATATATATATATATATATATATATATATATATATATATATATATATATATATATATATATATATATATATATATATATATATATATATATATATATATATATATATATATATATATATATATATATATATATATATATATATATATATATATATATATATATATATATATATATATATATATATATATATATATATATATATATATATATATATATATATATATATATATATATATATATATATATATATATATATATATATATATATATATATATATATATATATATATATATATATATATATATATATATATATATATATATATATATATATATATATATATATATATATATATATATATATATATATATATATATATATATATATATATATATATATATATATATATATATATATATATATATATATATATATATATATATATATATATATATATATATATATATATATATATATATATATATATATATATATATATATATATATATATATATATATATATATATATATATATATATATATATATATATATATATATATATATATATATATATATATATATATATATATATATATATATATATATATATATATATATATATATATATATATATATATATATATATATATATATATATATATATATATATATATATATATATATATATATATATATATATATATATATATATATATATATATATATATATATATATATATATATATATATATATATATATATATATATATATATATATATATATATATATATATATATATATATATATATATATATATATATATATATATATATATATATATATATATATATATATATATATATATATATATATATATATATATATATATATATATATATATATATATATATATATATATATATATATATATATATATATATATATATATATATATATATATATATATATATATATATATATATATATATATATATATATATATATATATATATATATATATATATATATATATATATATATATATATATATATATATATATATATATATATATATATATATATATATATATATATATATATATATATATATATATATATATATATATATATATATATATATATATATATATATATATATATATATATATATATATATATATATATATATATATATATATATATATATATATATATATATATATATATATATATATATATATATATATATATATATATATATATATATATATATATATATATAAACGTTTCATTTTAGCCCCTGAAATAGTTTTAAAAGTTTTAATTTAATCTCTGAAGTTTTATAAAAAATTTATTAATTAGATATATTTGGTTTGAAGTTTTATTTTTGGAAGTTATTACTAATTAATATTTTATTTGTTTTTATTTAACGTTAATGTAATGTGTTTTGTTGAATAAAAGGTATTTTCTTTAAATGATAAAAAAAAAAAATACAATAGTTATTCGATGATACGACTAATTAGTCTCAAGAAGGTTTTTTTTATAGATAAAGAAAGTCATGAAAAAATTACTGGGTAATAACATTAAAATGGTATGGAAAAAGCTCTAAAAAGCTCCTTAGCAATTAACATAGGCTTTAGAGTAAATACAATAAATAAAAAGTTACTTTTTGTGTACCAAACACTTTCTTTTTCTTCTTTTCTTTAAGATTTGCTAGAATTGACTATAAACATGAAGTATGGCTCTCTTTATCTCACCTTCTATATATATTCCGATTTTAACAAGATTGAATGGTATTGGTTTTGTTGCTTATGCGGCTAGAAATGACTATAAACATGAGTATCCTAAAAGGATCACCATTAAAGTACATTTACATCAAATGTGTGTATGCACGAAGTGTAGACTATGCTATGGCGATTCAAGTACCCAATGTTGACCATCAGCCTTGACTCGCAAACGATTGACCCGAGCAAACATATTAACCGCTCTTCTAACACCTCTATTATCCGCAACAGTAAAATAATCATGCCCGAAAATAACCCCACCGGGCCTTAACAACTTATATGCCCGATTAATATCTGACCAAGCTGAATGAAAGTCATGGCCCGCATCGACTTCAATCATGTCCGCAAACACACCCCACTCACAAAGCTTCTCTAGAGTTGACCCAGTCGAGAATGGCAAGAAAATAATGGATTCGGTTGCGTTCATATAAACAACATTTTGAATGAATTGGTACAACAACATGGTGTCACCATTTATCATTTTAATATCTCGAAACTGACTTGGTAACCCGGGCCAACCACGAAAATCATCTATGCATAGAATTTGTGTATTTAGTCCGAGATGACTAGTCAGCTTAGCCATGTGAATAGCAGAGGCACCTAAAAAGGTGCCTACTTCTATTATGATTTTGGGTTTTACTTTATGAATAATGTTTTTAAAAACCGGCCCGGTTGACCCCCAACCTTTAATTCTCTTACGACGTAAGAGAGGTTTGATATGGGGCTCAGGGAAATTTCGATAAGGGGATGTCCCATTAAACAAACGGGTTAGGATTGTTTGACGTACGAGTTGGGGTGGAACCGGGTTAGCACACTGAGCTTGGAATTGGTAGTGGTCAATATCCGCGGTTTTTAGTGGTGGTGTATGATGCAGATCATATGATGGATTCTTTGAAATGGCTGATAAGTAGCCGAGGTAATACGACAAGAGGAGAATTATAAAGTACGCCACGGGCTTGGTAAAGCCACTTGGTAATCGAAAAACATGATCTCGAAACATTAGAAGGTTGTTTCGATTCATGCCTTATACTTGATCACTAAGAGTAATCGATGATGTTTTGGTGGTGTTATTTTTCGTTTGGTTGTGGTGAACAAAAAGTGTTATGAGAAAGTTAGGATAATGTTAAGAAAAAGAATGATTGGGTGATGATTGTTCATACATGAGTCGCTATTTGAACACGTATGAAATCGTTGAGAATAGGTTACAAATAGATTTTGTTTGGTCTTCTATATATAATTCCTTTTTTTTTTTTTACAGAATATTTTGACCATTTGTTTTTTTAATTATGTTTTGGTATGCCTACGCCGGGTTCAAATCCTGACAACGCTTTAAAGGGTTTGTTATCCCATGTGTAAATGGGTATACCGTTCCTAAGGTCCTCTCACTATATTTGCATGTGACAGGATTAAAACCCTGGCCCCTAAAAAAGAAATCACAAAATGAAAAACTCTCTATTACCCCAATGGCAATTATATTTTTAATAGCCAATACCGACACTGTCGAAGGTGAATAAAACAAACAGTACTAGCCACTAGGCATGGCTCATATATAAAAAGTTATATCATCATTTTACGATGGACGACATTGACATTTAATATTAAAAAATGTAAAAGTTTTCACAAACAAACGAGATGATCATGATGTTGGTACCACGGTCACGAATAGCTTTTAGGACAACCACCATTCATGAGTGAGACCCTAGGCAAGAGACTTGAGAGGCACTTGAAACTTGAAAGAAATTATTTTGAAGGAATATTATTCCAAAAAATTGAACCGATAGGCATTGAAAGTAAAATCCAGATGTATGAATGTATCCATTAGTTGAATCGACTTTACTTCTGGTACCAAAAGGTCATATTAATTACACTTGCTAATTCATGATCCGATATATATTTCCTAACAAATTGCAACGTATATAAGTTCGCTTAAAAGTACTCAACCAATATTAAGTATCATTCAATAAGGTTGAATCTTATAAATTTATTAAATCACAGTTAATTATATGTGCTGTCTTGATTGTTAAATGTTAAGGTGGAAAATGTTTTTTTTCTCTAGAAATCATGCTTTGAATATGTCAATATATAAAGTCTACTACTTTTGCGTGAAAAAAAGGTTCTATATTCTTATAAAAAATTTGAGAGTTTCAAATCGTCTTTTAGACAATTTTAAAAATGTAAGAAATCTGGTAATCTCATACTCTATTATTTATGGGAAAATGATGGGTACCTTCAACAATACTAAAGTCATAGTACTGCAAAGACAAAAATATTAAAAAATATTACATTTTGACCCTTAAACTTATTTAAGTATCATAAACGCCTCCTGATTTTCGATGTTGTTATACCTAAAATGCGTACAGCCTGTTGTACGTATGATATGTCCTTATTATTACAAAGTTATTACCAGAATCATTTTCTTTACCATCAAGATAATGTATTATAGATAAAGAAAAATAAGAAGTTAAAGAAATATATTAGAGAGAATATCATAGAGATGAAATAACATCGAATGAATGGATGATAGAATGTATGTAAAATCCCTTTTCTTGTCCAGATATAAGATGTATATGTACATCATCAATTTTTAAACTGGCCCCTCCACTTTAATTTTCTTCAAATACAGCAACAACTTTAATATCGACTCTTCTCTTTTGTCCATATGTAGAATAAGAAACCACCTAGGACATTTTCAAATAACCAAAACTAAGATTGAGACAACTTTATTTCTCAACAAATAAACCAAAAGTAACAAGTCATTTTAAGTAACCTTAATGAAAAAAACTTTTTAAAAAAAATATATTTGCTTGGAAATTACTTATCCAGACAACAACACATGACGACGAGACAAAAATTAAAAAATATATAAATTAGAATTAGAATTAGAATGCAAACTTTTTTTTTGAACGGCTGAATATTATTACTAAGAGACTCCGTCAAGACACCGGATAACTTTACAAACAAAAAGATTACAGCAAAAGACTCGGGCAAGAAAAGGAAAAACTTTTATAACGAGTACTAATCCAAAAATAAGAGACAGAAACAATTTGATTATATAACTCCTCATTCGTTACATTCGTACCCCGAAAGTGAGCATCGTTCCTATGTTTCCACAATGACCACCTGTTAGGATTTATGCACATAAACATATAACAAACACGAGTACGCAGCGGATAGAAACGTATATGTAATCATATTAATTAACAAAGAGAGAATTGAATATATGTACCTTTTAGCGTAAGCTTCCAATAATGTAATAATAATAAGATTATTATTAATTAGGGTTTAAAGGAAAACCCCTCTACGATCGCACACTTGACACCCATATATTGTATGCTAGTACCCGATCAAGATCTACAACCTTTTGTCTAAATCCCTAAATGTCGAACCCCTAAAAACCGAACCCTTTGGGTTTTTCTTTGCCTTGGTCGATCGAACAAAAGAGGGAGAGAGAAGAGAGATTTACAAGTCTAATTGTATTGTGTAATTGTGTGAAAAACCCTTGGAATTAGCCCTCTATTATATAGGCTTAATTGTAAGGGTTTTCAACTTGGTGGACAAGCAATCCCAAGGCCTAAAGGCCCTAGAATTTTCGGCCCTCCCTTTGTGGAATTAGGAAACAACTCTAATTCCTAATTTCACTTTAACACCTCCTCTTTTAATTAATAAACACTTATTAAACATTTAATTTAGTTTATTAATCATTTCATGATCATATTAATCAATATATTACATTTAATATATTAATTAATTATATAGAGTTTACGTGTCATTTTGTGTGACCCCGTAGGCTTAAATGATTTTCCGGACATGCGTTTATTTAACGTGATCACGTACCAATAGGTCCCACTTGAGCATGTTATATAAAGGCAATAACATTGGTTAGCGTCTAGCAACACGCCAATGCTCCCGAAAATATTTAAGTATAGTTTCTTAAAGTATCATTTGAAATGATTTAGTCTTTATTATCCCTTTGTTTCAGATACCTTGTTAATTATGGATATGGATCAATGTCATTTCATAATTTAACGATTCTGTTTCTCATTTCTACAACTAATTAAGATTACCAAATTAGTCAAGACTACCTCTTGAGTTCATTGGGTATGCGCATACAAACATCTTAATTAATTAATGAGGGACCCAAATGGTATCATTCTTCAGTTGCAAATTGAAGGAACAAATCATATTTTTGACTACACGTGTTAGTCATGTCGTTTCACTACATTTCTGAAAATAGCCCTTTGTTACTACCTTGTTCAGGATAGTTAGAACTATATCAAGAAAATGCAATCCACACATGCATAACCTGCTTGTATCTCAAGTCTAAGGATAAATAAAGCAACCATTTCACGAATTTCACTTAATGACGCTGATCCATAAAGTGATGATTCGTTAAGTGGGGTAGTCCGATATACATCTCTATGAATATCATGTGAGTTTGGTAGGACCATCTTCATATATTCTTAAGAATATTACCAAAACACTCAGATATGTCTTAGTTTAACCATATTCCCATATAGTTAATCGACAATGGACATTTAGAATATTTAAAATATTCATGGATTAAACATGCAAATATAGGATACAATCATTATTGAAATGAAATCACGCATACCAAGTACAAAAATTCATTTATTTAAATAATAATTGTTTAACATCCCTTATCCAAATACCAATCACAGATTTACATGATATAACCAGCTAATTTAAGTCCTATGCCCTCAGCATGCTTATTGAGCTTTCCTTTTGACAAAGCCTTTGTAAAAGGATCTGCTAAGTTACAATCTGTGTGAACTTTGAGTAAATTCATTTCACCTAATTCGATTTGCTCACGAACATAGTGATATCTTCTCTGGTAATGTCTGGCACCTTTCTGAACTCCGGGTTCATTGGCAATGATAATAGCTCTCGTATTATCACAGTACAGATCCAAAGGTGTGTTATTTGAGGGCATCACGTCAAGCCCAGAAATAAACTTTCTGATCCAGACAGCTTCCATGGCAGCATCTGCGGCAGCAATATACTCAGACTCTGTAGCAGACATAGCAATTGTAGATTGTTTTCTTGCTCTTCCAATCCACCGCACCTCCATTTAAAACGAAGACGTATCCCGACTGAGATTTTGTATCATCTTTATCAGTCTGAAATCCAGCATCACAGTATCCAGTTACTTTGAGTTCTGCATCGGGATTTCCTCCATACACCAGGAATAAATCTTTAGTAGCACGCATGTACTTAAGAATATTCTTCACAGCAATCCAGTGATCCTCACCCGGATTCTGTTGATATCGGCTAACGATATTTTGCGCAAACGCAATGTCAGGTCTAGTGCATCTTACCGCATACATTATAGATCCCACAACCGAAGCATAAGGAACTCTTTGCATACGCTCCACCTCTTCAGGTGTAGAAGCACCGTTCTTGCTAGATAAATTAAGTCCTTCTTGCATAGGTACGAAACCACGCTTAGAATTCTCCATCTTGAATCGCTTCAAGATCTTATCAATATAAGCACTTTGACTTAATTCAATCAACCGTTTACTTCTATCTCTATAGATCTTGATTCCAAGAATGAATGTTGCTTCACCCAAGTCTTTCATAGCAAAACATTTTCCAAGATGGGATTTTACATCTTGCAACATTGGAATGTGATTTCCTATTATTAATATGTCATCAACATACAAGACAAGGAAAGTAACATTACTCCCACTAGCTTTGCGATATACACATGGCTCATCAAGATTTTGAACAAAACCAAACTTTTTGATTTCTTCATCAAACCTTTTATTCCAACTTCTTGATGCTTGATTTAGTCCATAAATAGACCTTTGAAGCTTGCACACTTTGTTGGGATATTTTAGATCGACAAAACCTTCTGGTTGAACCATATAAACTTCTTCGTCTAGATAACCATTCAAGAAAGCGGTTTTGACATCCATTTGCCATATCTCATAGTCATAGTACGCTGCTATGGCTAAGATGATCCTAATAGCTCTAATGTCCGCTACAGGAGAGAAGGTTTCCTCATAGTCAACTCCGTAAAGCTGAGTATAGCCTTTCGCCACAAGACGAGCTTTATAGGTGTGTACAGACTCAATATTAAGATTAGGAGGTTCATTTAAGTCTCCAAATACGTGTTCATTTAAGTCTCCAAATACGTGTTCATTTAAGTCTCCAAATACGTGTTCATTTAAGATTAGGAGGTTCATCTGATAATACAGCTTTGAAATTAGGAGGTTCATTTAAGTCTCCAAATACGTGTTCTTCAGACTCAATATTAAGATTCAATCTTTCACGAGCACGTATTGTCCTTGAGGACCTACGAATTGGAATCGCATTATCTTCAACTTGAGGTTCATGAGATTCATCTCTTTGAACATTTCCCCCCCCCCCCAAGTTGATGATTGCTAGTATTTTCAGAAGTTGACACATCTTCTTCTTGAGTCTCATCAAGCTCAACAATCCTCCCATTGTCTTCTTGAGATATGAGTTTCCTTTCAAGGAACTCAACATATCGAGCTACTTTAACAGTGTTGTCGGTAGGAAAGTAGAAGTAGTAACCCATCGTTTTCTTTGGGTATCCTACAAAGATGCACTTAACAGATCTAGGTTCAAGTTTGTCAGGCGTATCTCGTTTCACAAGTGCCTTGTTATGCCTGGATTTTCACCTCCAAGATCTTTGTGGTCCAAGATCTTCGTGGTCCAAGATCTTGGGGCTCTAAGATATCTTACCGTTATTACTTTGACTTAGTAGTACAGGAACAGGTAAAACGGAAGACTTGCCCCCAAAGTCGGAATTTATGGTTGAAAACGTGTGAAAATGGCTCCATAACGTCCATTTACCAAGTAATCAAGTCAAAGAGAAAAATCTGCTCAAGATCCCTGATTGCCAGCTCAAGATCCCAGATTTTTAGGATAGTTAGTTAAATATTTTCTCTATAAAAGGGGCAAGTGATTGCTAGGCTGAAACACTTCGACTTATCTCTGAAAAAACACTTCTTTCTCTCTATTTTCTTCTGTAAACACATTACACTAAACACTTTTCATCATTGTAACACTTAGATCAATCACTTGGGCTCTCGAATTGTAATTAACTTCAATTTATAATAATAAAAGTAGCACGGAGGGACGATTGCTTCCTCCCGGGGTTTTTATGCCGGCAATCCAGAAGGATTAAGGGCTTTTCCTCGTCAACAAATCACGTGTTCTTACTCCTTTTATGCATTTTACTTTATATATATTTTATATAGCGTTTTTCTTACGATTATCGCTCATATCTTGCATTTTCCTTACTTTAGATCAACTTTTACAAAGTAATCTTTTTATTTACGTTCAAGTACTTTAATTAGTCATATTTCATGCTTTTATACTGTTTCTCAACGAATTCTTAAGTATTATCACATTTTAACGTTATTTATTCAAGATCTTGGCACTCTATTTGTTCATTTGTTAAATTTTATAAGTAGATCTCTATTTTTACAGTCCTATCTTGATAAAAACAATCATTTTAGCATTATTTTACGTGATTATTCAATATTTAGCAAATAAGTTACATCTTCGCAATTATTTCAACATCTCAGTATACGGACCTTTCAAGATCTTTAAGCACACAACCTCACGAACGAAAGTTTGGTTACATAATTAATCTAAGTCTTCAACGTAGATTATCTTAGGTAATTTTTGACCAAAACAATTTGGCGCCCACCGTGGGGCAAGTGGTGCTTTTCTCAAAAATTTTCTTTAAATTCGCGATTACATTATCTTACAAAACTTATTGCGAAAATGTCATTTCAATCCAGATCTTCTTCTTCTTCTTTATCATCTTCAATTTTAGGGATATATGGCTCCCCTCTTCATATCCAATCATCTCAGAAGGAAGATGTTGATTCGGCCAAGATATTGACATCCGGGATAACTACGTTGGATCCCATTGTTTATTCTAACCAAGATCTTGTTTCTATGATGCTTCAATTTAACGAACAGGTACAAATGATGATAGAAATGCAAAGATCAAGGACCAGAAAGCCATTTGGAGCAACAACTACATCTTTGCATCCCGAGATCTTGGACTCTGATGTCATGGAATCTTCAAGCAAATATCAAGGAGACATTCTAACCAGGCAGCCGCCATTTTTGATGCATCATCCGACTGAGGCTGTCAAGATCTTACCAAATCGGGAACTGGACGTCACTCAGGATCTTGAAGCTCCGGATCTTAAAGCTCTGGATCTTAAAGCTCAGGAATCTTGAAGCTCCGGATCTTAAAGCTCAGGATCTTAAAGCTCCGGATCTTAAAGCTCAGGATCTTAAAGCTCATGATGTTGACGCTAAGGATTTTGACGTAACTCTGGAATCTTCATACCAGAACCCAGGTCATAATATTTTTAACCCTTATTACTTTCTGGACACTAACAATCTGCAGGATCATGGAATCAGTTCTGAAGAAGTTCCACCAAGAAGCTATATCTCCAGATTTGCTCCTCCTATATGTGATATGGAGATCCCCAAATGTATCCAGCTTCTCAAATTGAAGCTATACGATGGTACTAAAGGTCCTAAAGAGCATGTAGCCCGATTTAGAGAAAAGATGGAAAATTTTCCTATTTCTACGCATTTGAAGGAAGGATACTTGTGCAAAGGTTTCGAATCTACTCTTACGGGTTCCGCATTGGAATGGCTGCTAAGTTTTCCTCCCTACTCAATTACTTCATTCTCTCATATGATTAACTTGTTTTACAATCATTTTTATAGAAATTTAATTAAAAACCTTTATAAGATTACCCAGGGTTCTAATGAATCTCTTGGAAGTTATCTTAACAGGTTTCTCCAAAAGTCTTTTCCTATCCTAGATCTTGAGATCACTTCGGCGGTACACGCTTTCCATATGGGTTTGCGTAGTGATTCTCCACTCTATGATGATCTTTCAAAAAGTCCATGTAGGAGCTTGTTGGAGGCAAGGATCCGAGGTTCAAGATATGCAGATGAGGAGGATAGGATGAGGATAAAGTCGCAATCTGCTTATGATCATCCCAATCGAAAGTTGAAAACCTCATCTTCCAAATCTTTTAGGGCTAAACCCTATTCAAGATCTGACAATCACAGAGTCGATGACATGGATAAAGATAAGGATAATGAGGAATATTCTAGGATAATTGACTATCATTTTTCTGTTGACATTTCAGGTCTAATTTTGGCAATGTATGAACTTGGGAACAAAGTGAGATGGCCAAAGGCGAAAAATAAAAATCCTAAATGGAACGGGAAACTCGATTGGTGCGCTTTTCACAAGGATTTCAGCCACATGACTAAAGATTGTCTTGCTTTGAGGAAAGAAGTAAGCATTCTCGTGAGCAAAGGATACCTCAGTGAGATCCTGAGTAAAAATGAGACGTGACCTCTACGTGAATAACATCAAATTCCAAGTAAGAATTTATCATATGCGGAAACGAGGTATTCTCTTCTTAAATATATTACTTTATCATTACTTATATCTTCTATAAAACATAGGCAATATTTGAAATGCATGCTACATATATAAAGGCTAATAGGTATTCATTTAAATACAGTAAAACCTTTATATAGGGCAAAATGAACGTAAAAAACTCAACAAACAAAGATTCTATTTACTTGTTAATTGTTATTTTAATGGAAACCAAATATCATAATATTATAAGCAGAAGACTTGGTCACGAGCACAAACAATTAAGTCACTTTTGTTCATTATTAATCAATTTTAAAATAAAATATATCGCTGAAAAGTAGGGGTTTAGTTATTTACTTATTTACTTTAATGGTACTGGCCGGTATACATATTAACCACGTTTAGATAATTCATGTAACAACCACCCCGTTTTAATTGGAGAATTTACGCGGCTACGTTTAAATAGGAATCGAATGATCCAGATTCAATTAAAATAACACTCACCGGTGGCAATATTTATATATATATAATATCTTATAGATTACATAGCAACTAGAAATCACCAATAGGATGTATGATTTGCTTGTGATTTAGAATATGATCATAGAACGGTAATGATATCCCATATATTAGTAAACTTGTGACTAATTTTAGTAGTAATCTCCGACATAAAATAAATTTAGAAATTCTACAAGTAGAAGTAGACATATAAAGAACAAGATTAGATGTCATACTAAAATTTTTACAGGGGACATAATACCTTGATTTATTAGATGTTATTAAGCGAAACTTAATATGAGGAGTTGATAATACGATTATAATTAACTTGGAATATGAATTTCAAAAATCTTTGATGACTGCATGATTAATTTTTATCAGATTATCATTGTGTTTAGTAAAAAAAAAAAAAACTTGTGAAAATTTTCAATCTTTTATTTCATGATACTGAACTTCAAGATACTGGGGACAATCCAGGACCCTTAGGATCTTGGATCTAATATTCATGCAATCGTTCATGCAATCGTATATATGTCGGAACTTTATATTCAATTAAGGATAGTATGCCTATCAATTTAATCTATTTTAATTTTATAGAATTTCATTTGTTTCTATCACAATACTGACTTGAGCGTCGGAGTGGCGTTAGCAAATAGGCTAACGTCAGTTTCTCTTTATCGAAGTCCAGTTTTGCAGGTTAAGCTTGAAGAGTGATCACTACCAACAAAGAGATTATAGCAATGTGGAACAAGGTCTTCACCTTTTGGCTTTCACGCCAACTTTTGTCTAAGGTTTTCACCTTATCGCCCTGGTCGCACGATATTAGTTTCTGGCTGAAGGGTTAAATTCCAAGGTATTAGAAATTAATCTGTTGGTTCTCGATGTGACCATCGATTTCAATTTGCCCCTAGTCGCACATTGTTAATTTCATGGCTGAAGGGTTAAATTCCAAGGTCGCGAAATTAATTCTACCGATTCTCGATGTTACCATCGATCTCCCGAATTGGCTAACCACACCACCCAATACTCATTCACACGAATTGGCTAACCGCCACCCATTAATATTCGAGGACTGGGGACACCCTCCAGATCTTGGATACCAATATCCCAAATGCAATGATCCGTTGAAATTAAGGGTCTCCCCTCTTAATTTTGGCTTACTCGTTGTAATCCTGGACGCAGGATTTATCTCTATATATACATATATATTACTTTAATGCATGGTTTGCAGATACTCTCAACGAACTTATGAATATTGATAGCTATAAAGCCAATAATGACCTCCTAAACGATCATCAAGACAGAAAAGGAACACCAATAGCGAATTGGGAAACAATCTTCCATGCACGGTCACTTCTATCCCTTATACTTTTGATTATCATTTTGAACTTTGATTTGACATTGTTAAAGATGTTTTCTGGAAAATTCTAACTCCGTTTAAGGAGCTAAACGCGAGTCAGAATTTTGGGGACAATTGTTATGCCTGAGATTTTCACCTCCAAGATCTTTGTGGTCCAAGATCTTTGTGGTCCAAGATCTTCGTGGTCCAAGATCTTAGTGGTCCAAGATCTTCGTGGTCCAAGATCTTGGGGCTCTAAGATATCTTACCGTTATTACTTTGACTTAGTAGTACAGGAACAGGTAAAACGGAAGACTTGCCCCCAAAGTCGGAATTTATGGTTGAAAACGTGTGAAAATGGCTCCATAACGTCCATTTACCAAGTAATCAAGTCAAAGAGAAAAATCTGCTCAAGATCCCTGATTGCCAGCTCAAGATCCCAGATTTTTAGGATAGTTAGTTAGATATTTTCTCTATAAAAGGGGCAAGTGATTGCTAGGTTGAAACACTTCGACTTATCTCTGAAAAAACACTTCTTTCTCTCTATTTTCTTCTGTAAACACATTACACTAAACACTTTTCATCATTGTAACACTTAGATCAATCACTTGGGCTCTCGAAATGTAATTAACTTCGATTTATAATAATAAAAGTAGCACGTAGGGACGATTGCTTCCTCCCGGGGTTTTTATGCCGGCAATCCAGAAGGATTAAGGGCTTTTCCTCGTCAACAAATCACGGTGTTTGATGTGACCAATTTATGTAGATCGCCCACATCATTATTGGCCTTGTCCGTATATGTTTTGAGTCAATTTTGTATGCATTTGGCGCGTTTATGGTGTTTTTTAGTGCTTTCAGGTTCTTACCAGGTTGTGCGTCCATTTGGTGCATTTTCTTACGAATTTATGCCAAGATGTTGATCCGAGTGTTCGAGAGCGGTTAATAATGAAGAACTAATGATTTCAGCAAGATTTGACTGCGCCGCAGTGGGAGGGATGTTGCCCCACTGCGCCGCAGTCACCAGTGAGAAGAGCCAATGAATTCCAGACGATATTCACTGCGCCGCAGTGGGTGTGCACTTGCCCCACTGCGCCGCAGTCGTTGGGTGCCAATGCCAAACAATTTCCAGAGGATATTCCATGCGCCGCAGTGGGAGTGCACTTGACCCACTGCGCCGCAGTCACACAAGAACAAAATTTCAGAAGACTCTCACTGCGCCGCAGTGGGGGTGCACAAGGCCCACTGCGCCGCAGTGAGTGCACGGGGAAATCAGGGTTTCAGCCTTTTGCAGCAGATTTTGGGGGAGGTATAAAAAGAAAAATAAACCCTATTTCCAAGATATCAAATTTTCTTTCTAGGAGCTGTTCTACCGCGAATTCTTCGAAGGTTCATCTCAGATTTCATCATTGGATTCATTGAAGATTCAAGAACACCCATCTAGATCGTATCTAATTTTCTGTCTTGCAATTTAAATTCAACAAATATTGGTACAATATGTTCTCTTTCTATTTCGTTTGTTATTTTCAATTTAGCATGAGTGGCTAGATTTATAATCATCCACTTTGATGAAACTTGACGAATGATATGATTGCAATATTTTAATTCAAGAGTTGATTCAATTATCGTTGTGTCGTGATCTTTATCAATTAATTCCTTGTGATTTATTCTTTTGATGTCGATGGTTTATGTGTTCATCGTTAGTGGTACTAGGTGGATATGTTTATCGTTGCAATTCGATTGTCTATGGTCAATTGTCACCGGTTTATGGTATGACGGTGAATGTCAAATCTATAATAGGAATTAATCGGTAAACGTGTTTAGAAACGGTTGGTGGTACCACATTTTCATTCACATAGGCATAATTGGTAATTGGATAATCAAGCAAACTAATTGTTGGGGAGATTTTCTAGGCATTGGTGGTACCGACTTGGGTAATTAAACTAGCAACTTAGGTGTTTGGGTGATTTACGAGCGGTTGGTGGTACCACGCGAGCATTTTTATCCTTTCACGATTATCTTGTCAACTCTAAATAATTTGATCTATAACGTGTGCAATCATAACTGAAGTCAAGTGGATTCAAAGTGGATGATCTTTATTTATATTGTTTGAACTTTCTTTACTTTCAATTGTCTTGTCATTTCAATTTCTTTAATTTCATATTGTCAAAGTGAGGTAGCAATTCGGCTACGGTTCCATCCTTATTCTAAAACCACTTTAGTAAACAATTATTTCAAAACCAATCCCCGCGAACGATCTCGGACTTACTACTTACTATACTATATGCGATCAGGTCCACTGCCTGAAAGTGTGTAGTAGTCGGTTTTTAGTGGGTACTTGTTTATAACTTTACAAACTCGATTTCACACATCAGTGTTCTTACTCCTTTTATGCATTTTACTTTATATATATTTTATATAGCGTTTTTCTTACGATTATCGCTCATATCTTGCATTTTCCTTACTTTAGATCAACTTTTACAAAGTAATCTTTTTATTTACGTTCAAGTACTTTAATTAGTCATATTTCATGCTTTTATACTGTTTCTCAACGAATTCTTAAGTATTATCACATTTTAACGTTATTTATTCAAGATCTTGGCACTCTATTTGTTCATTTGTTAAATTTTATAAGTAGATCTCTATTTTTACAGTCCTATCTTGATAAAAACAATCATTTTAGCATTATTTTACGTGATTATTCAATATTTAGCAAATAAGTTACATCTTCGCAATTATTTCAACATCTCAGTATACGGACCTTTCAAGATCTTTAAGCACACAACCTCACGAACGAAAGTTTGGTTACATAATTAATCTAAGTCTTCAACGTAGATTATCTTAGGTAATTTTTGACCAAAACATGCCTCACAACCCCAGACCTTTAAGTAAGACAAATTGGGAACACTCCCATGCCACAATTCATGCGGTGTCTTGTCAACCTTCTTAGTTGGAACCATATTGAGAATGCGTACAACAGTCTCTAGAGCATAATCCCAAAACGAAAAAGGTAGAGTCGTAAGGTTCATCATTGATCTCACCATGTCTAGCAAGGTTTTATTTCTCCTCTCAGATACACCATTATGCTGTGGAGTATATGGAGGAGTAAGCTGTTGGATAATTCCACAAGCTTTTAGACAATCCTTAAACTCTTGGCTTAAGTATTCTCCACCTCGATCCGAACGAAGAATCTTGATGGTTTTACCGAGTTGATTCTCTACTTCATTTTTAAACTCTTTGAATGTTTCGAAGACTTCATGTTTATGTTTAAGCAAGTAAATATAACCATAACGACTGAAATCATCCGTAAAAGTGATGAACTAGCTAGCACCTTTCCTTGACCCATGTCTAAATGGGCCACATACATCGGTATGTATTAGTCCAAGTAGCTCTTTAGCCCTCTCCGGTTTATGCGGAAAACGTTTTCTTGTCATCTTGCCGGAAACACAAGACACGCATTTGTCAAATGATTCATCATTTGATTGTAAGATCCCTTCACGTTGAAGCCTTTCAATGGGTTTCTTGCCAACATGAGCAAGACGACAATGCCAAAGATAAGTCGAGTCCAAATTGGGCTTGACTCGTTTGCTAACATTATACATTGAATTATCATTTGAATCACAACCATGCATATCAATTTCATAAATACCATCACAAGCAATAGCATTAAAATAATGAACATTATTTCGAGAAACTGAAATACCATAATCATTAAAAACATTAATGAATCCGTTGTTTTTCAACAAAGAAACTGAAATTACACCTCTAGTAATAGAAGGTGCATAATGACAATTGTCTAAAACAATAACTAAACCAGTAGGTAAAACTAAATGATAGTCGGTTATTTCTTCTACAGCTGCCGGTAGACCATTGCCCACGAACAGTTGTAAAGATCCTGGCTTCAGTTTCTGGCATCTGCTTTTCAAGGACATCCAATTTCTTCTCGGCTCTTAGAACGATTCTCAACTGACGAAACCAGTCATTGAAGTTGGTTCCAGAAAGTTTTTCTCTTTCTAGCATCGACCTGAAAGCAGATTGGTGTATGTTTTGAGAAGGATTTGTTGTTGCCATCTACAAAACAGACAATAAGTTCAATTATCGGTATTTTCGATAATAATCCTTAAGAAATATAATTTACCCATGTTAAATTCATTTAACAATTAATTTCATTAAGGCTAGGATCCAATTGACATACAATCATTTCATCAGTTGATCTCCTAGAAATGACGTATTCAAAAGGTAATCGACGAGCAATAATTGCATTACAAGTGCAATTCCTAGATTTATGGGACTTACAACAACACTTAAAGTGTTTTGTAAACATGTTTTGTCCCATCTTATGCCACGGGTCAAGGTCTCACCGCTTAACTCGCTTTAAGTCGCCTAATTAAGAACATGTAAATAGTCTACCACCGGTCTCGCGATGAGTAGTAATTTACCTTGTTAGATACAATTCACCTACGGTCTCACGTAGAGCAAAAAGCACTTGCAAGTGTTCTTAGCAAAGTGGGTGGCAAAAACTTAACTTTGAATGGGTAATGCATTTGATGTGAATCAAAAGTTTATGTATGAAGACTCATGCAAATCTTCATAACATAATGTTTAATAAAATCATTTTTATAGTCTTAGCAATACAAAAGAGCTCGGTAGCTCCATTTGAACGCACAAAGAAACGTAAGAGCAAAGGTTTGCGATAGACGCAATTAAAAACCCGCTCTTTTAGGAGGCTAACGCACTCCGACTTATACCTCTCTTAGAGTTTGTTCAAATGGGTGAGCCGGTGTATCTCTTGGTTGTAAGACTCCAATTTTATTAAAACAAATCTTATTTCGATAATTCTTAGTCAAGTTTATTCTTTTCCAATAAAACAATTTTGCATCACTATTTATACCACAATAAAAGAAGCAAAATAATAAACTTACTAACTATTAACTAATTAATCATGCAACGAGTTAAGGTGGGCCACCTAAACATGGTCACTATGGTTAATGTATATGTTTAAGTCGGCTTCCCATTCAAAGAAGAGGACCACATACATCAAGTTTACCTTGATTGCGTAAGCCTTTAAACAAACAATTAGCAAGTAATTCACATAAACATGCTGACTGGAAAATTCCAGTAGCTTCACGACCTGTTTAGACCTGTTTCTGGTCAGAATCAAGCTTCGACCAGAACTAGAAAGTTGTAGCCCTATGAGTTGGGCATCTACAGTCCAAAAATCAGCTTCTAACTCATTACGGTTGATTTTATATGAATTTTTTAGTGAACTGTCGCAAAGCAGAAAAATCACACGAAAAATTCACATAGTCACACAATTATCTAATAATTAACCCTAACTATTGGACCATTAGGCTAAGCAATTTATATCTAAATATCTAAGTAATAATCATAAAGAATTTTGCATGAATTCCTTATGATTTTTACTTCTATTTAACAACTTTAAATAAAAGATACATAACATGCAATTTATATCTAATAAACATGTCAATTCACATAATCAAAACTTGCTTAGAGGGTTTCAATTAACCATTAAAATTAGGTTGAATTAATTAAACAAAAAACCCTAATTTTTATTTAATTAAAATCGAAAATTAATTAAAAACAAATAAAGAAAACCAATTTTAATATTTAATAATTAATTAAATTCGAACCAACCCTAAACCCCCCTTCAAGTTTTGATCTTTGTAACTAATATATCACATATTAGGCTCGTGATACCACTGTTAGGATTTATGCACATAAACATATAACAAACACGAGTACGCAGCGGATAGAAACGTATATGTAATCATATTAATTAACAAAGAGAGAATTGAATATATGTACCTTTTAGCGTAAGCTTCCAATAATGTAATAATAATAAGATTATTATTAATTAGGGTTTAAAGGAAAACCCCTCTACGATCGCACACTTGACACCCATATATTGTATGCTAGTACCCGATCAAGATCTACAACCCTTTGTCTAAATCCCTAAATGTCGAACCCCTAAAAACCGAACCCTTTGGGTTTTTCTTTGCCTTGGTCGATCGAACAAAAAAAGGAGAGAGATGAGAGATTTACAAGTCTAATTGTCTTGTGTAATTGTGTGAAAAAACCCTTGGAATTAGCCCTCTATTATATAGGCTTAATTGTAAGGGTTTTCAACTTGGTGGACAAGCAATCCCAAGGCCTAAAGGCCCTAGAATTTTCGGCCCTCCCTTTGTGGAATTAGGAAACAACTCTAATTCCTAATTTCACTTTAACACCTCCTCTTTTAATTATTAAACATTTAATTTAGTTTATTAATCATTTCATGATCATATTAATCAATATATTACATTTAATATATTAATTAATTATATAGAGTTTACGTGTCATTTTGTGTGACCCCGTAGGCTTAAATGATTTTCCGGACATGCGTTTATTTAACGTGATCACATACCAACACCACCACCAAGCAAAGAAAATCCTTCCAATATGCTCTTGTATTTCCCGTTAAAGCATTATCTTGCAAAAGCTCCTTTAATGACCATAATTTCATGCTATCTATGAAATTAGGAAAATGATAAATCCTCCTAACCAAATAGCCTAATAATCCTCCTAAAACATTAAGAAGGTGACATGTGGTATCCACTAATTCTCTTTCCTAATCTTGCCCCCTGATTTTTCCACATGTCATCATCTTATAGTTAGGAGGATTATTAGGCTATTTGGTTAGGAGGATTAATCATTTCCCATGAAATTAAGATTTCGATGATTAACCGTTACTAGATGGGAAACTTCGCACATGCGACTGCCCTTTCTCGAAGTTGTATATTCAATGGCATAGTATATCTACTAGATTTTAGACCCGTATCCAACACTGGATACGAGGTTTACGATATTATCAATAATTAGATCTTCATATTTAAGTCATAAAAGCTTATACTTTTGAAGATATACGGTTCCAAGTATTATAGCAAGTTGTAGTACAATAATCACATGTTCGTCACTGTCATTATTAGCTGAGACATATTGATGGAATTGTTTGCCGTAGTCATTCCACAAGGCACAATTAGGATTGTTTTCATATTCTTTGATAAGAATTAGGACTTTTGATTTGAGTGACAAATGTAACTTTAAATATTAATACGCAAAACTAATATATAAAAAGGAGAAAATTTTTGTACCTTTTTGATTAAGAGATAGAATGAATCTTGGATGTAGTTCATATTAATTTGGATTTAGTATTCAAGTAACTCTCTGTTGTAAATCGTGCTTTGTTCTGTGATCGTCCCATATTCTGTGATTCCTATTGTGTTTAGGATAAAGATGTTGTATATCGTTATCTGTTATTATGTTTGGGATAAGTATCTAGAGTTCATATTGTGTTTATATTAAATAATTAAGATTAAGATAAGATTAAGATTAAGATAAGATTAAGATTAAGATAAGATTAAGATTAAGATAAGATTAAGATTAAGATAAGATTAAGATTAAGATAAGATTAAGATTAAGATAAGATTAAGATTAAGATAAGATTAAGATTAAGATAAGATTAAGATTAAGATAAGATTAAGATTAAGATAAGATTAAGATTAAGATAAGATTAAGATTAAGATAAGATTAAGATTAAGATAAGATTAAGATTAAGATAAGATTAAGATTAAGATAAGATTAAGATTAAGATAAGATTAAGATTAAGATAAGATTAAGATTAAGATAAGATTAAGATTAAGATAAGATTAAGATTAAGATAAGATTAAGATTAAGATAAGATTAAGATTAAGATAAGATTAAGATTAAGATAAGATTAAGATTAAGATAAGATTAAGATTAAGATAAGATTAAGATTAAGATAAGATTAAGATTAAGATAAGATTAAGATTAAGATAAGATTAAGATTAAGATAAGATTAAGATTAAGATAAGATTAAGATTAAGATAAGATTAAGATTAAGATAAGATTAAGATTAAGATAAGATTAAGATTAAGATAAGATTAAGATTAAGATAAGATTAAGATTAAGATAAGATTAAGATTAAGATTAAGATAAGATTAAGATTAAGATAATTAAGATTAAGATAAGATTAAGATTAAGATAAGATTAAGATTAAGATAAGATTAAGATTAAGATAAGATTAAGATTAAGATAAGATTAAGATTAAGATAAGATTAAGATTAAGATAAGATTAAGATTAAGATAAGATTAAGATTAAGATAAGATTAAGATTAAGATAAGATTAAGATTAAGATAAGATTAAGATTAAGATAAGATTAAGATTAAGATAAGATTAAGATTAAGATTAAGATAAGATTAAGATTAAGATTAATTAAGATTAAGATATTAGTTAAGATTAAGATAAGATTAAGATTAAGATAAGATTAAGATTAAGATAAGATTAAGATTAAGATAAGATTAAGATTAAGATAAGATTAAGATTAAGATAAGATTAAGATTAAGATAAGATTAAGATTAAGATAAGATTAAGATTAAGATAAGATTAAGATTAAGATAAGATTAAGATTAAGATAAGATTAAGATTAAGATAAGATTAAGATTAAGATAAGTTAATATTAAGATAAGATTAAGATTAAGATAAGATTAAGATTAAGATTAAGATAAGATTAAGATTAAGATAAGATTAAGATTAAGATAAGATTAAGATTAAGATAAGATTAAGATTAAGATAAGATTAAGATTAAGATAAGATTAAGATTAAGATAAGATTAAGATTAAGATAAGATTAAGATTAAGATAAGATTAAGATTAAGATAAGATTAAGATTAAGATAAGATTAAGATTAAGATTAAGATAAGATTAAGATTAAGATTAATAAAGAAATGTTCGTTAAATTGTTTATAAATCATTTGGCATAAAGTCCTATTTACGTGGATGCATTAACTAAAGTAATGTACATAAACACAAAAATCTAATTTTTCATATAAACGGAAAATCGAATCACTACAATAATAAGTGATTTTTAATTTTATATTCATAAAATTATAATTGTGTAGAAATTGCCTACATCAATAAATATTAAAGATTTAAAAGTTTCACAAAAATAAGTTCACACTAATAGATGTGCAATTTGATATATCCTGGTTGGTTATTTTAAAACAAGTGTTAAGGTAAAATGAATAACATAGGATATTGATAATTGGATTATGATAAACTGATGCACGAAGATTCTTTGAAAAAAATATAAACGTTGATGCACGAAGATTATTATGATGCACAATGATTTTCAATAAAAAAAATGTTATATTTATTTACTTTAATAGTTGTTTTATTTTAACCATAACCTATATGTATATATTTAATACAATATCTTTATTCAAGGGCTGTAATTAAGAAATGCATATAAAACATAAGAAACAAGTTTAGAAGTATTTTTATTAAATAATTCTCTTTTAGAAAAACTCAACTGGTTGAATTAGGGATGGTACACGGTACGGAACCGTACCGAACCGTACCGATACCGAGATTTCCCGAAACCGAAAATACCCAAAACCAAGAACCGAATACCGAACCGATTTTCTATACCGGTACAGTTCGGTACCGGTACCGGTATAGGGAATTTCGGGATTGTACCGATGAGTACCGATTATGGTTTTCAGTCAAGAAGTTTTGTTGTTCAAATTGCAGATTTTGCAGCTTGGTTTTATATATTAGTTGATCGAACAGTATCATGAGAAAGAGGGGTTCATTTACTTCATTATGTTTTGCATATTCATTAAATATCTTAAACTAGTCGTTGACGTACTAGAGTTTTAATAGATTGTATTTGTATAGTTCTATTGCAGCAAAACCTCATGAAATATTCATTACCAAAATCATATAAATATTTATTTCTGATGGATCATTATAATGAAAAACTTACTTTGAGATGTATAATTGTTTGGTGATAAAGATGAAGCCATGATACTAGAGAGTAGAGATGTCAAGATTTTAATTTGAGAAAATTTCATTACATCACCTTGTGGTTTGCTATTTTATCAATTTTCGCCCTCGTATTTTTTATTATTATTACATCATCATGTGGTGACTTTTTGATTCATTAGGCACCCCTCACCCTAACGAACATTAGTGACACTCCGTTAAGCCCCTCACATGAGGGCATTTTCGTACTTTTATCTATGTTCTTCCCTAATCTATATTATTAGACATGACGAAGGTTTTAAGGTCCAGAAAAATTGTTCCTTCTTCTTCTTCTTCAATTCAAAACCATCATCATCATCCACTTCTAACCTTATTAATAATAATAATAAAGATAATAAAGATAATAATAATAATAATAGTGATGTTGTTGAGAATGTGGGTGCTTCCACAAGGAAAAGAAAGCCTGAATCGGACAGTGGTAGTCTTGAACTTAAAGATAACTGGAAGGGAAAACTAATCAAGATTGAGCCATCAAAACAAACACCCAAATTCAAACCGCGACGGCCGGAAAACAAAACCAGATTCAAACCCTAACAACAAAACCAGATTCAACCCCTAACAACAAAACCACGACGGTAGGTGCTCCACCAGGCGATCTAGATTCGCACGACGGCCGGAAAACTTAAAAACCTCACCGGAAAACTTAATATCACGATATCTCTTACATTACTCCGAATTAGAACACGAAAATTGTACCAAAACACTCAGATTCAAACCGCGAACAAACCCTGACCAAACAATTCAACCCCTAAAACAAAACCAGATTCAAACCCTAACAACAAAACCAGATTCAACCCCTAACAACAAAACCAGATTCAAACCCTAACAACAAAACCAGATTCAAACCCCTAACAACAAAACCAGATTCAAACCCTAACACAAAACCAATTAACCAAAACACTCAGATTCAAACCGCGAACAAACCCTGACCAAAAATTGAACCGATCTATGTTCGCCGAAAAACACAAGATCTCGTCGGGAAATGAAAAATCGAGATTACTCCCTTGTTTCTTTGAACCAGAACTCGAAATCAGTACCAAAACGTTTAGAATCTCAATCCGCACAAACCCTCGCCAACAAAAACTAGTTTTGAACCTCGCCGGGAAATTCGTCAGTTCGCCGGGAAAGTGTGTATGTAGATATAGAAATTCTAGATGATGATGATGATGAAAATGATGTAGATTTAGAAAAATATTTTTAAGAATCTGCTTGTATCTTGATAATGTATTTGATATTGATGACTGGTTAAATGACTTTTTGTGTATGTAGATATAGAAATTCTAGATGATGATGATGATGATGATGAAAATGATGTAGATTTAGACATTCTAGGATGTAGATTTAGAAAATGATGTAGATTTAGACATTCTAGGATGTAGATTTAGAAAATGATGTAGATTTAGACATTCTAGGATGTAGATTTAGAAAATGATGTAGATTTAGACATTCTAGGATGTAGATTTAGAAAATGATGTAGATTTAGACATTCTAGGATGTAGATTTAGAAATTCTAGGATGTAGATTTAGACATTCTAGGATGTAGATTTAGAATTCTAGGATGTAGATATAGAAAATAATGATGTAGATTTAGACATTCTAGGATGTAGATTTAGAAAAATATTTTTAAGAATCTGCTTGTATCTTGATATTGATAGTATTTGGTGCAACTGGTTAAATGACTTTTTTAGTAGTGTGAACATACTCATGTAAAGGCCACTGCAACGTTTGTAACTGTGTATTTGTAACACAAGGCCACATGGGTATCTGATCTGTTTCATGTGTATATGTTAGATAATTGCACATTTTGCTTAGTGTATATATGTTTATGTATATTGATATACACAGATTTTTTCCTTGGAAGGAAGGGTAGATGAAAATTCGAGGGGTTTTGGTTTGAGATGATGATGAGTGAATTGTGGAGAGAGAAACAAGAAGAAGAAGATGAATAATTTGAGGAGAGAGAATCAGGAAGAAGAAGAAGAAGTTGGAAGTGATATGGGTAGGATGTGATGTAAAAGGACTTGAATACCCCTGCACATGAGGGGGTTAACGGATGGCAATAAACGGACGTTAGAGGGAGGGGTGCATAATGAAGCAAAAAGTCACCACAGGGTGATGTAATAATAAAAAAAAGTACAGGGGCGAAAATTAATAAAATGGCAAAACCACATGCTGATCTAATGAAATTTTCTCTTTTAATTTAGTTCGTTTCTTCTTGTTTGGGATTTAGATGATTGCAGTAGATGTAGAGGAGATGTAGGAAGGATCAAGAAAAATAAAGGAGCCTGTTTTCTTGGAAGTTAAAAAACGGCCCTTTGTTATCCTCATCGGTGCATGGGTCTTTAGACTTTCAATATAAATCCATATATCCATATCTATATTATATTATAAAGCAAATAGCCCCTGTCTAAAATTTTAAGTTTCAACATTTATTTCCCCAAAACGCCCTTCCTATCCATTCTATATTTACCTAAAATAACTATAATACCCTTTCTCTCTTCTCAAATCTCAACCACTCATTTTTTTCTCCCTCCTCCATAAATCATTTTATTCCTCTAATTCATTCAAAATCTTTTATCTCAAAAACCGTACATCGATAAATTATAAAATATATGGGTGTTCTTAAAATTTCATGCTCTTTCATTAGAGAGATCATTCGATATACTTTCGACGAATTTTAAATCCGAGGGCGGAGCCCGTACGGCTAAGGGCGGAGCCCGTCAGGTAGATCACCCCATCACCGCAACCGTCATTACATCACCCCCCGCCATCACCTCCATCACCGCCGCAACGCGCAGGTACCTTTCTCTCGTTCAAAATAAAGAAAAACCCTACTGTCCTTCTTGCTTAGCTTAAACGGGATTTTATTCGGTTTCCCTGGTACCGAACCGGTTAATCCCGAAACCGTTTTACCCTAAAGTTCAATACCGATACCGAATACCATCGGTACCGAATAACGGTACCGGTACCGGTTCGGTTTCGGTTTTTTGGGATTTTTGCTCATCCCTAGGTTGAATGGTCTTGTTCTACGATCTCTCGACCCTATTAATTTTTTCAGTTCAAATGAGAAAGTTAAGTTTTAAAACATAAATATAACTGCTTAATGATCACTAATACAACAAGAGTCTTGTTAAATACAATCATATTACCTGTAGTGAAGATTATTTTTGTTTTTTGTGGAAAAGTAGTGAAGATTATATTTAACATTTTTATTTTAACTACCACGATGTACTTGTTAGGTTAATTTAATAAAATTTGTTGTTAAATTTTATACCTATTTACCTAACCAATCCGATCCGATCCAACCCGACCCAATTTATAAACCCCCGCCAAAACCCTAAAAAAAACCCCAACAACCCCTTTTTATCATTCCCCCTCACCTTCTCTCTTCCAATCTCAGCCTGCAAAGAAAAAGAAAAAAAACCCTAAAAAATGGAGGTAGAAACAACAGGGCAATTGAACAATAATAATAGTAATAATAATAATGTGATGTGTGAATTAGCAGATCCAGAAGGAAACCAACTTGGTGCATCTATGTATCTTCCTCAATCTGTTGGTCCTAAAGAGCTTCAACAGATGGTCAACAAGCTGCTCAACAATGTATTTCCATAAACCCTTTATTAAATTTATGATTTTGCATGTGTTTTTTATACAAAGTTTGTATCTTTTTGACTTTATCTATGTGGGTTTCTTGAATTTTTGTATGGGAAATTGCTGTTTGTTAAATTATTATAGATATAGTTATTTTTAGGGTGCTTTTAGGTAGCTTTGTGTGGCTGACATACTTTTTTTGGGGGGTATGTTAAAAAAAAGAAGCTTCTGAAAGATAGTTGCTTCAAGTAGCTTTTCGAAACAAGATTGAGTTTCTAATAAAGTGAAGTGTCGGGATAACTTCGGAAATGCTTCAGTGTTTATTTAAGTATATAATTAAATGTACGTTTATCTCGTCAAACGCCATCTATATAAATTAGACCTCGAGTTTCCTGCAAGTAGTTTAGCCAAACATACCCTTAGTCTAAGTGGATATAGTGCTTGAATGAGGGCTATATGTGAAATCGTTTAGCTCATTCTTGAATGAAGTAGAAATTAAGGCATGTTGGCCATTTTTATTCAATAAATTGTTGCACTTTTTATGGAAGTAGTTAGTGTTCTTGTGTTTTAGGATTGTTCGGAGTGTACTTATCCATTGCGATTGATAACAAACAGTTCATTATTGGGAAGTAACTCATGGAGTCATGTGGCAGTTAAACGGTTTTGTTGGAATGATTCATTAAACTAACAAATGCTAGAAACTAAACAAAATTATTCTGCATTTTTGTGTCCAAATGATGTACAAATGCTGGGAGTGTTTTACAAATGCTGGGAGTGTTTTTCATTCATTGCAAGTAGTAGGAAACTCTTCATAGGTTGGAGAAACTTTATGACATCTCATGGAAGTTGAACTGTTGGTGGTGGTATAGCTCAGTATGCAGTACGTAAAGATGGAAATTGACGATGATAATTGTGCTTTTCTATATAGTATGCTTTTTTCAACTTCTGTAATGATCAATGTTAACTGTAAACTTTTTGGTTTTATCAGGAAGAAAAGCTGCCATACTCCTTTTATATATCCGACCACGAGCTTGTTGTACAACTGGGAGATTATTTGCAGAAGAATAAAGGTAAACAGACAGTGTATATGTTGCTATATATTGTTTGCTGTATCATAGCGGTTGCTGAATCATCAAATGTCATTTTAATTGTTTTGCAGTTTCTGTGGAGAAGGTAGTTACAATAGTGTATCAACCCCAGGCAGTCTTTCGCATTCGCCCGGTTAATCGTTGTTCTTCGACAATTGCTGGTATATTTCTTGCATACTATGAGTTTTTTTAGTTTTTTTCTATAATCTAATATTTAGTTGGTAATTTTTTATATTAATCCTGCAGGTCACACAGAAGCTGTACTTTCAGTTGCATTTAGTCCTGATGGACAACAATTAGCTAGCGGCTCTGGTGACACAACTGTTCGCTTGTGGGACTTAAATACCCAAACGCCTATGTTCACTTGTACAGGTCAGATACTATCATCACGAGCTTACCTAGGAAGTCTTGCAATTACTGCTAACATTACTGCAAAATCTGTTATAAAAGCATTTATAATTTTTACAGAATTGTAATATTTATACTTCACATCTATTCAGGGCACAAGAATTGGGTGCTCTGTATCGCATGGTCACCAGATGGTAAGTATCTTGTTAGTGGAAGCAAGTCTGGAGAACTTCAATGCTGGGATCCACAAACAGGGAAACCATCTGGCAACCTGCTTACAGTATGATTCTTTAACCATCTTCATCTGTTCACCCCTTTTATTTTCATATGCATGAGATTTTTGTTGATAATAAGAAGGTTGCAGATGCCAAACTAATTTGTAAAAACTTATTAAATTACAGGGTCACAAGAAATGGATTACTGGAATATCATGGGAACCTGTACACCTTAGATCTCCAAGTCGCCGCTTTGTTAGCTCTAGCAAAGATGGCGATGCACGGATATGGGACGTTACATTGAGAAAAAGTGTTATTAATCTTAGTGGCCATACTCTTGCAGTAACTTGTGTAAAATGGGGTGGAGATGGATTTATATACACCGGGTATATATTTTCTTCCAAACCAGAATTATACTCTTTCTTTTACTAGTTTCAAAAGTCTTGGTGAATATATTTTACAACGAAGAGCATTATTTTAGTACAACTTTCTACCTATGACAGATCTCAAGATTGTACAATCAAAGTATGGGAAACTACTCAGGGGAAGTTGATTCGTGAATTGAAGGTTTAACTACTTATGCTTGAATTTTTCTTTTTCCGTTCTATTTGGAGTCCTAGTATAAATTCTAATATAGTGCGAAGTTTTCCAGAACAATCTAGAAGCTACTTATGTTTGTTGTCTCTTACATTTTATCGTTGAATTACAGGGTCATGGACATTGGGTGAATTCTCTGGCATTAAGCACCGAGTATGTTCTTAGGACTGGAGCTTTTGATCATACATGTAAGCATTATTCATCTCCAGAAGAGATGCAGAAGGTAAGTTCGGCCCCGTTTGTTTTTTAGGTTTGATTCTGAGTACCACTTTTAAGAATATCTATTTTGGGTACAGAGGACTGTACCGCAGAAAAAGCTATCGAGTTGAAAAACTAATACAAGACAGACAATGGTAGCTACTCTTCGACCCACCGCCACCACATGCCCCATGGTTGACCGAATCTTTATGGACAATTTAAAACAAATTTTAGATAATCAGGCTCTAGCTAAACAGAAACAAAATTTAAAACTCTCAATGCTCTAATAATTTCAGTCCTGGAGTTACTCCTGCAAGGGGCTATAGCTTCTTAGTAAAAAAAAATCCATAACTCAACCACCAGTAGCATATGCTATACAGAAATAGCAGGGAAACAGTTTAGGATTTCAAAGCCATCAACAACAACCGTAACCATATTTAGACCAACGGCGGTGTCCACAAATTGCATATGCGCCATTCCTACACATTTTATATAAGATTTCAGTTCTTATAGCTCTATGTGCACAGATATAACAGAAAACCCTCCTAAACTTTTGAACATAGCTACATATATCTGCTATGATAATATGGATAACAATCAGCAGAATATATACGTTGTCCCATCTAACGGACATAACTTTTTCAAATTTTTTTGTTAAAAGTCTTGTTTGTTGTTGTAACAGGCTGCTTTAGAAAGATACAACAAGATGAAAGGTAATTCACCTGAAAGGTTGGTTTCAGGTAGTGATGATTTTACTATGTTCTTATGGGAACCTTCTGTCAGCAAGCACCCGAAAACGCGAATGACAGGCCATCAACAGGTAATGGTTTTGTGTCAAAACTGAATTTTCTTTTCACGAGCAAATTTTTAGTTCTCATTCACCAATTTTGCTTTGACAGCTAGTAAACCATGTGTACTTTTCTCCTGATGGACAATGGATTGCAAGTGCCTCATTTGATAAATCTGTCAAGTTGTGGAATGGAATAACTGGGAAGTTTGTTGCCGCGTTTCGGGGTCATGTTGGACCTGTTTATCAGATAAGGTTTGAATTTCTTTCACTTTTACATGGAACCAAATATCAATATTGGTCTGTTTTTTCACTAGTTGTATTGTTCGATGCAGCTGGTCTGCTGACAGCAGACTTCTCTTGAGTGGTAGCAAGGACTCTACATTGAAGGTAAAATGTTTTCTTATTTTTAAATATTTAAGCCTGGAGTAGATGTGGCCATTTATTTATTTTAGTAACAGGTCAAACAGGTATATTGTAAAAAGTGGTTAAATTTTAAAGGAATTAAATGGATGGGACACTTTAAACAGGCCAAACTTCGTGTTTATCGTCACATAGGATTACTCTTTAATTCTGCACATGTTTTTTACATCATGAGTAAAGTATAACCAATTTCCTTTAATCATATTATTCAGAAGTAGTGCATAGTTATAAACTACTTCAACAGATGCTGACGATGAAAGCTAGTTTTCTGAAAGTATGATTATTATTATTATTGGTTGTAATTCTAGATGTGTTATGTATTCTAGGTTTGGGATGTGCGGACACAAAAATTAAAGCAAGATCTTCCAGGCCATGCAGATGAGGTATGCTATTCAGTTTTTTTTTGTTGTACTGATTGAAGAAAAATTCTAACAAGAACAAAGATCATCTGAAAAAGAAAGTTATAATTTGTCTGCACATGTTTAGGTTTTTGCCGTGGATTGGAGCCCAGATGGTGAGAAAGTGGCATCCGGTGGTAGAGATAGAGTTCTAAAGTTATGGATGGGTTAAACAATCATAAAGCAAAGAAAACTATATGTATATGAAGGTGTACATGAATGGTTGGTGCCCAGTTTTCTCCATGAAAGATTTCAAATGGATATGATAAACGAATACCAACAGTGACGTGGCTACTTATATAAACTTTGTGTTTTGACAATTTTAAACTGCAAATATGGTAGCCTGTCTTATGAATTTTGCCATTGTGACCAACATTGTATTTCAAGTCCTGTTTCCCAATTTTTTCGATGTACTCTGTTTTCTATTTATTTATAATTTCTTTCTGCAAGGATTATAGTATTTTTCATTCTATAGAGTTGAAATTGTCATAAGTTCCACTAATTAAAGTGAAAACGAAACTGGAGTCGGATGAAATTAAATTGGGGGTAAACAAATGTATCATAGCATTGCATGCTTCGTTCTGTTACCAAACATAAAAGGAGTACATAATTCGGTTGCAGGTTTCCATCGACGTGGTGTTTTAGAAGCTGAGATAGTTCTTTTCCCTTAAGCTTTCAATAGTGTCTTTGATGCTTACCTCCACTGGAGTAAACTTAACTCCCAGACTTTCCGCCTTTTTCCTTGATACATTGTAGGGTAGCGGATCAACACACTTGTCATCTTTATACCTATTGAAATGTGAAACGGAACAATTACAAGGAAACCGGTTCCCAATTATCAGTATATTAGCTAAACTCTAGGTGCATATTCATTCGGACATGGATACTTACTTTTGAGAATTGATGAGAGCAGGGTAGAGCTCGCCTACAATCCTTAAGATCTCTGAAGAGCGAGTCATATTCCCAACGATGCAATATCTACCCTTAGCGTCAGGGTTTTCAAATGCTAATATATGTACAGTAGCCACATCTCTTACATCAACAAGTCTATAGATTCCATCTAGGAATAAATCCTTTTCTACATATACACACCATCCATTCGCAAATAAATCGCGTGCATCAAATTAACTATAGTAAGTGGTCTTCATAAGCTTTAGGTGAATAAATGGATACACATGCTAGACATAGTCAAAAAGTACCAGTTTTTATCAAGTTTAAGATGCCCTCAGACGCAACGTTGATATTTGGTTGAAAAAAAGGACCAATCACATAGCCAGGATGTAGAGCTACCAGCTCCAAACCGTTCTCTTTTGAAAACTTCACAGCAGCATCCTCTGCCAGTGTCTTTGCAAGGGGATACCACAGCTGAAAAATGCGAAATCTTTGCTTTACTTTAAAATGTTATCCAACGATAAGCCAAGAAATGAGATTCACATAGACGCATATATATACAAGCATATATACCTTCTTTTGGGAACAAATTTCTGGGTCTGAAAACCATGTTTCATCCACCATAACACCAGATTCTAGAGGCTCCTTGCCAAACATAACCGCAGCAATGGAAGATGTCAAGACGACTCTCTTGAGAGAAGGAACTTTTGCAGCAGATTTAAGAACATTAAGTGTCCCTTTCACTGCAGGATCTAGCAGTTGTGTCTAATGCAAAATAGATACACAAAACTCAGCACTCTACAAATAGTTCACTTATCGCAGTATCACAACAAGAACTGATATCATAGTTTTAGCGACATAAACAAATTAGCTTACATATCAGCAAGTTATATAATTATAACACATGAAAGAAAGTCGAAACAAAAAATGACCTGTGGGTCAGTGACTGAAATTAACACAGGAGAGGCGGTGTGAAAGACACATTCACAACCATTAACTGCAGAATCAAAAGATCCTTCTTCCATCAAGTTAGCTTCAAACAAAGACAGCCTTTCTTTAGCTCCATCAAGACCAAGTAGGTGTTGACTTCTTTTTGGATCATCTGTTACATATAAAGTAAGGACTTCCATGAGTCTAAAAATGTAGGGGTTGAACGTGCAGTGTAATTAAGACAACTGATATTAGTGGAAGGTGATTTTGATACAGAATGAAAGTCCAACTTAGAAAGAGGGAGAGACTGACCAAGAGAGCGTACGGTAGCATGAACAAAGTAGCCACATTCAAGCAAGCACTTAACAAGCCATGAGGCAATGTACCCAGAAGCCCCCGTAACACAAACCACCTTACCTTCTCCGTTCATGAGTAGCGACTTGTTAATACAAGATACTTGACTATAGTCGTTTATGGGAGAATCAATGTGGTCGTATAGTGTAATTATTGACAGGGACCTAAAAAAGGGATTTTCTCAAAAGGGACAAGCAAAAAAGTTAGTTGTTATACTAGGTAACAAATAGGTAACAAAAAAACTACTTATTTATAAGCAAAGCTAATCAAAACCACTTGACTCGATCAACATAAATGGATTTTTAATCATTATATTTGTTATCATTGGCCCTACAATGAAATAAAATTTCTGCTTTTATATTATCATTGGCTCTATGAATAACTAAGAAAGTATTCGGCAGCACAATGTAATCGTTGATGCCTGCACAGAATAAAAAAACACAAGTGTGACTCATTTCCTAAATTGTTATATTTGTTAATCTAAGTGATTGTGATTTGTGATATCTGAACCAGGACCCAGAAGATTATGCTTCCATTTTTTAAGCAGGGTCGTAGTGTCGTACACAACATAGATTTACCATACAGAAAGGTGTAAAACACAACAATCAACATTATTGTGTTTATCACAATATGTTGCAACCCATAACCGTGGTACTGGGAGTTACTTTAGTTTACAATTCAAGTTGCGAGTTCATCACATCTCATTGGTTAGAGTGGAAACACTTTCATGACTTTTACTCTTAACGAAACTTACCAATCAAATAGTGCTCATTATTAAACATAGAGTAATGATATACAGTACTCCTAAAAGTGTGAAAAGAGTATTCTTTTAAAAGTAAGATGATCTATTCTAATTACATCTGATATTGCGTATGAAACACTACAAAGTTATAGTTGAAGGCTTATTCTATTCTCCAAGACATATAAACAATGAACCGAACCAATCATCATTAAACAAACATATGGACATCATTTAATTCGTTAAAAGCTCAGAAAGTTCTTCTCCTTCAAGCAATCAACGGTGTCCTTAATGGTTACCTCAAGTGCAGTAAAATCAACGCCCAGGCCTTTAGCCCTTGTCTTTGATATGTTGTAAGGTAGCGGCTCATTACACTTGCTGTCTTCAGACCTATCATAATTTGAGGAAAAAGTAAGTAATCATGATTTTGAGTTAGACATGAAAATTAAAAGGCCGCTTGGTTTAAAGATTTCAATGGAATTTGATGGAAAGGAATTTGGGATTTCTTATATCTATCGAACAAGACAAGGAAATCCAAATTCCTTTCCATCCAATTCTATTGAAATCTTTGAACCAAACAGCCCCTAGGTGTCATAGATGGTAAACTAGATCATGAACTTTTCAGTTGCATATGTTCATATAAAAAGTTTCAGCAATCAGTCTCCAGCATGTAGCCTAGTTGGTTCTGGAGAAGGAAGCATTTGGGAAGTATCACAAGTTTAATCCCCACAGGAGTCAATTAGGAACCTGAGTGGCCGAATGGGTCAATCTAGGTCAGCTTAACTTACATCTCAAGTGCTAGGCATGGCAGTCTGGTGTGGGTTGGTTGGCGTTTTATGACCTAGTTCGGTCCACATTAACCTTAATAAGCTAAAACTGATAGTAGTAGCATCTCTTTAGCATCCTTAAGCAGTAGGTTCAAGTCATTACCATCTCTTTACCATACATGGCTTCTTAAAAAAATTAATAGAGTATTTAAAAAGACATGTAAATTCCAGTGCCTTCTAACCAAGCAACTAATCTGGTCTATTACAAAATTACTTTGAAAGCAACATAAGTATCACATGCTACCTTACTGAAATGCATTAAAAATCTAAAATGAACAAAGTTAAAAGTTGCAAATGAGATTGTATCAGTGATATCAATTACCTTTCAAAATTGCCAAGATTCGGGTAGAGTTTGTCAAAGATCTTCATGATCTCGGAAGATCGAACTGTATACCCTACCATTAAGTATCTACCATTAGCTTCGGGGTTCTCAAAAGCCAGTATATGTGCAGTGGCAACATCTCTCACATCAACAAGTCTGTACAATCCATCTGGGAATACATCCTTACCTAAATATATATCACTCATTACTAAAGGTACCACACCAAACTAGTTAACTAGTTTTAGATATTTTTTCGTGCATCACAAGGTTGCCACACAATATTGACAAAGTAATTACCAGATTTTATCAAGCGCATAATGCCCTCTGCAGCAAGGTTGGGAGTTGGTTGTAAGAACGGACCAATCACATAGCCTGGATGTATACCTATCAACTCCAAGCCATTCTCTTTTGAAAATTTAACCGCAGCATCTTCAGCCAGGGTCTTTGAAAGTGCATACCAGTTCTAAAAAATACAAAATCTTTGTTTTAGTATAACATTGCACATATGAAGAAACCAGATTCACATATTAGGATAGTTATATAAACCTTATTTTGCTCACAAATTATCGGTTCTGAAAACCATGTTTCATCCACTGTAACACCAGACTCCAGAGGCTTTTTTGTAAATACAACTGCAGCAATGGGAAGTGTCAACACGACTCTCTTGAGAGATGGAACTTTTGAAGCTGCTTTGAGAATATTCAGTGTCCCCTTCACCGCAGGATCTATCACTTCTAACTAATGCAAATCGTAAAAGATAAAAAAAAAACTTAATATCAACAATTAACAAAAGTTGTACATTCATATCTTATAACACTAGAAATAAGATCACAACAAAAACCGACCTGCGGATCAGAAGCTGAAACTAAAACTGGAGAGCCAGTATGAAAGACACATTCACAGCCATTGACTGCAGAGTCAAAAGATCCTTCTTCTAGCAAGTTAACTTCAAACAAAGAAAGCCTTTCCTTAGCTCCATCAAGAGCACGTAGGTGGTCTGTTAGTTTTGGATCATCTGAAACATATTTGAATAGAGTAAATATAAGTACAACGGGCGAATAAGCCAACTGTTTGCAAAAGTTAGATTCATTTTATGCCTTGTGATGTATAATAGATGTCCAAAAGTAAAACAGACATTGGACCTATATAATATGTTTGAAAAGTATAAGTGGCCCGAGAGACCACCTTGAATTTTTATGATTCCATTACTGATACCGAACCCAAAACTCACGGTTTTCAGTTATCACCTGGCTTATTCAGTTTCATACCCAGTTAACCTGTAGGCCTAATCTGGTAAGTTCAGTCCGGATGACACACTATTCACTTCTGGTATTGGGCGACTTGAGAAATTGGATACAAAAATGACCTGACCCGTGTGAGGTGTAACCCTTAGATAACACAAAGCAACGTTAGAAAAAGTAGACTGACCGAGGGTTTGAACAGTAGCATGAACAGAGTAGCCACGGGCCAGCAAGAGCTTAACAAGGCATGAAGCTACGAAGCCAGATGCTCCTGTAACACAAACAACCCTCCCTTCTCCGCTCATCAGGAACTTTTACGTAACTTGTTGCTTAATAGTAGGAGAGAGCTGTTAATTGACAATTTGATCACTAATACAGTGTTACAAGTTTGATTTGTTTAGAAGCAAACTAAAGCCATTAAGATTCCTTTTAACTAAAAATAATTAAATTTTTATGGTGGCAATTCAGAAATTTTCAAATAAAGACAGAATGCAGCTAGTTGGTGATTCTTTTTGGAGAGAAAAGAATGGTTGGTCACCAACTATTGGTATTGTATTAATCCAAAAAAATGACAAGTAGTAATTTTAACAAGAATTCGATTGAGATGCTATTTTATATACATCAGCTTTATATTTACTATTAACTATCAAGTCAAGGGAATAAGTCATGCAAAGTTCACAACAAACTGCAACCTTCTTATTGTTTACAGATTTGTACAAATTTCGCTATGATTTATTTGTGGAATTATAGAATCATTAAGTTATATCATATACACACAATGTAAAAGATATAAAATGATTTGACTGCCTAGTCATATATCAACTTCTTAAGCATTGTTAGGGGTGACGGCTTTTTACCGAAAAAAACTTCTTAAGCATAGTTGAAAGTACATTTTTTCATGACAAACTAAGGATTTAAGTCACCCTCCAAAATTGGTTATCATGTAAACTTCATTTATTTCTTTTAACAAACGAAACATGTATAATGTCATATGATATTTTACATATTTTATATAATTGTGGAATAATATGTTTTGGAACCACCACCAAGTTGACCTAGTGGTCAGGAGACCCAATATCTTCATAAAAGTTCGAATCTTGCTATGTAAAATGTTGGGAGCGGCCAGGGGAAGGGGTTTGGAAACGGCCACGAAGAATATGGGTGCCAATGAGCAGATATTGATCCAACCTGACCCATTTATATGATCCAACAGGTATATGAACCTATTGACCCAACTAAGTAAGATAAAAAATTCTTAAGCATTGTTAAAGGGGTGACGGCCTTTTACCGAAAAAAACTTCTTAAGCATAGTTGAAAGTTAACAGGGGTGACGGCCTTTTACCGAAAAAAACTTCTTAAGCATAGTTGAAAGTTAACAGGGGTGACGCTTTTACCGAAAAAAACTTCTTAAGCATAGTTGAAAGTTAACAGGGGTGACGGCCTTTTACCGAAAAAAACTTCTTAAGCATAGTTGAAAGTTAACAGGGGTGACGCTTTTACCGAAAAAAACTTCTTAAGCATAGTTGAAAGTTAACAGGGGTGACGGCCTTTTACCGAAAAAAACTTCTTAAGCATAGTTGAAAGTTAACAGGGGTGACGGCCTTTTACCGAAAAAAACTTCTTAAGCATAGTTGAAAGTTAACAGGGGTGACGCTTTTACCGAAAAAAACTTCTTAAGCATAGTTGAAAGTTAACAGGGGTGACGGCCTTTTACCGAAAAAAACTTCTTAAGCATAGTTGAAAGTTAACAGGGGTGACGCTTTTACCGAAAAAAACTTCTTAAGCATAGTTGAAAGTTAACAGGGGTGACGGCCTTTTACCGAAAAAAACTTCTTAAGCATAGTTGAAAGTTAACAGGGGTGACGGCCTTTTACCGAAAAAAACTTCTTAAGCATAGTTGAAAGTTAACAGGGGTGACGCTTTTACCGAAAAAAACTTCTTAAGCATAGTTGAAAGTTAACAGGGGTGACGGCCTTTTACCGAAAAAAACTTCTTAAGCATAGTTGAAAGTTAACAGGGGTGACGCTTTTACCGAAAAAAACTTCTTAAGCATAGTTGAAAGTTAACAGGGGTGACGGCCTTTTACCGAAAAAAACTTCTTAAGCATAGTTGAAAGTTAACAGGGGTGACGGCCTTTTACCGAAAAAAACTTCTTAAGCATAGTTGAAAGTTAACAGGGGTGACGCTTTTACCGAAAAAAACTTCTTAAGCATAGTTGAAAGTTAACAGGGGTGACGGCCTTTTACCGAAAAAAACTTCTTAAGCATAGTTGAAAGTTAACAGGGGTGACGGCCTTTTACCGAAAAAAACTTCTTAAGCATAGTTAAGTTAACAGGGGTGACGGCCTTTTACCGAAAAAAACTTCTTAAGCATAGTTGAAAG
Organism: Erigeron breviscapus; assembly: GCA_034093135.1. Classification (NCBI taxonomy): domain Eukaryota; kingdom Viridiplantae; phylum Streptophyta; class Magnoliopsida; order Asterales; family Asteraceae; genus Erigeron; species Erigeron breviscapus. Next base: position 263,222,951 of record CM067167.1, read on the forward strand.
TACATTTTTTCATGACAAACTAAGGATTTAAGTCACCCTCCAAAATTGGTTATCATGTAAACTTCATTTATTTCTTTTAACAAACGAAACATGTATAATGTCATATGATATTTTACATATTTTATATAATTGTGGAATAATATGTTTTGGAACCACCACCAAGTTGACCTAGTGGTCAGGAGACCCAATATCTTCATAAAAGTTCGAATCTTGCTATGTAAAATGTTGGGAGCGGCCAGGGGAAGGGGTTTGGAAACGGCCACGAAGAATATGGGTGCCAATGAGCAGATATTGATCCAACCTGACCCATTTATATGATCCAACAGGTATATGAACCTATTGACCCAACTAAGTAAGATAAAAAAGAATTGCCATAGACCATTGTAAGTAATTTTTTTTTTTTTTTTTTTTTTTTTTTTTTTTTTTTTTTTTTTTTTTTTTTTTTTTTTTTTTTTTTTTTTTTTTTTTTTTTTTTTTTTTTTTTTTTTTTTTTTTTTTTTTTTTTTTTTTTTTTTTTTTATGCCAAAGATTATCTACTAAACATTGTTGTTTTTCTGTAAGTTCAACTCCTACAAGAGGTCTGAACTTTCTGTTTATATCTGTACACTTTTGAAGTGCATAGTTTCCAAAAAAATATGGAATCTGTAGACTGTTTAGACTGTGACACATATGAAGGAGTTGCTGTTTCAAACTGCCTTCCTTGTGTATTTTTATACTGTTGAGACTGTGGTCTAGTTCTTAAATAAGAACTGGGATAAACTGTAGGAATTTGTGATTGGAAGATTTTTATGTCTTCTAATCCTGGTGTATTTTGTTGACTGTTTATCATTTCTGTCTGTAGAGAGTTTAATGCCTTCATGCTTGATTGCATTAATCTATCTTCTCTGTTGATTTCTGTACGGGTTTCCATAGATGATGAAACTCTCTTTATCTGTCTAGGCTGTATAAGTTTTCTTTTTCCTTTATCCTTTGGATCCATCTGCATCAAATAATCTGTTAATGTTTCTGGATAACATATCTGCTATCCCATTATTTTTTCCTTTAATATGTTCAAAATTTATTTTATAACCGCATCCCTGTATAATATTTTGTAGATTTACCCATCTTGTTCTATTAACCTTTTTACTTTGATCATTTTTAATAAATTTTACTATTGCTTCACAATCTGTTCTAACTGTAAATTCTTTATGTAAAAATATTTTAAATTTTTCTATTGCATTAATTAATGCTTGTATTTCAAAATCTAAACTTGTCCAATTTGTTCCTGCTTTATTAAAGTTTCCACTTGTATATGAACAAATCTTTTCTGTATTTTTAGAGCTATATTGATCGGGTTTACTAAGAAGAATTGCTCCCCATCCTTCTTTACATCCGTCTACTTCTATAATTATATAATCTGTTACTAATGGTAATTCTAATGGTTTTATCTTTTTAATGGTTGCGTCATAAATGTATCACCAACTAAAGTTTGTTCTTGTTTGTAAAAATCTGATATCATAATTTTTCCTTGTGCTATATCTGTAGCTAATGGTAGATTAAAATATTCTTGTAATTTATTATAGCTTTCTTCATATGTTAATCCTAATTCTGTCATGCATTCCATTAACATATCGTCTAATTCTTCTTGTATATTAAATTCTGTAAATTTTCTATCTATTATTTGATCTATGGTTTTATTAGTTTCTTCTGTTTTAAAAACTGTTGTTTCTTCTTCTAAATATTCCCATAGACTATAATCACATTCTTCTTCTTTGAATTTACTAAATCCTATATCTAGTATATTTTCATCTTCCTCTGTGTCATATACTGGTTCTGTATCATATTCTGTATTCATATAGCTATATTCTGTTTCAGTATCATTTTCATCTTTAGGTGTTTCTTTTGTAAAATTAACAAATCTAAGACTCTGTGTTCCATCTAATCCTTCATATATGATACTTTGTTTAGGTATTAATATTCATTTTCTTGTTCTTTTAATTCATCTAATTGCCATTCTAATCCTGCTAATTCTTCAGGGTCTATTTTTATTGGATTTATCATTTGTATTGATTTTGAAGCTATAGCGTTTACTATTCCTTCTATATTTACTTTATATTTCATTCCTGAAATTATTGCCTTTTTTAATTCTATTTTCCAACTTTTATCTAATAATAATGCTAATAATTTTGTTCCTAAATTTTTTCTACCTAAGGCTTTGATTCCTGTTTTTTTTTTCTTTTTTCTGTTGGGCTTGCCTCTCCCTTGCTTGCCTCGCGGGTTTCGCCTTTTTGTGATTTTTAGTCAAAATTAAACCACGGTTTGTTTTGTTCATTTTTGTTTGGTATATGTCTTTATCATGTATTTACTTTATGTTTAAATAATTTAGCTTTCGTTTTCATGTTATTAAAAAAGGGATATATGAATATCTTATGAAAAAGGGATTAAGAAATAAGGGAAAAAGACTAAGAGATAGGAATTTAATAACCATTGATTCAAAAACATCAATTTCAACGATCAAAAAACTAGAATTTTTAAATTTAGAATACGACGAAAAACTTAATAATAATACTATATCTTTAGATAATTACAAAGTTGGTTGTAAATTTAATAACAAATTTAAACATAGTTTACATACAGAGAATATCCATTTAAACGGATTAACAGATTTAGTAATAAATTTAGGATTTAATTTAGAAAAAGAATCTACTAATACACATAGTATATTAGAAAGATTATCTAAATATATATATAAAAGATCAGAGTTTTCAAATAAAATAATAGAAAATTTAACATATATTAAAGAACAAAATAATCTTATTATAAAAGAGTTAAAAGATATTAGAAAAAGTATTCCTAATAACACAAGATATATATATATATATATATATATATATATATATATATATATATATATATATATATATATATATATATATATATATATATATATATATATATATATATATATATATATATATATATATATATATATATATATATATATATATATATATATATATATATATATATATATATATATATATATATATATATATATATATATATATATATATATATATATATATATATATATATATATATATATATATATATATATATATATATATATATATATATATATATATATATATATATATATATATATATATATATATATATATATATATATATATATATATATATATATATATATATATATATATATATATATATATATATATATATATATATATATATATATATATATATATATATATATATATATATATATATATATATATATATATATATATATATATATATATATATATATATATATATATATATATATATATATATATATATATATATATATATATATATATATATATATATATATATATATATATATATATATATATATATATATATATATATATATATATATATATATATATATATATATATATATATATATATATATATATATATATATATATATATATATATATATATATATATATATATATATATATATATATATATATATATATATATATATATATATATATATATATATATATATATATATATATATATATATATATATATATATATATATATATATATATATATATATATATATATATATATATATATATATATATATATATATATATATATATATATATATATATATATATATATATATATATATATATATATATATATATATATATATATATATATATACGATTTCGATTGAATAATAAGAAAGGAATATACTATGGAGTAATATATATATATATATATATATATATATATATATATATATATGTACTAACTAATATTTATATATATATATATATATATAGGGGTTGGGTATTGTAAAACAAGTATTAAAGTAAAACAAATAAGACAAGATCTTGACCCTTAGATCATAGTCAAATTGATGCACGAAGATTCACTAAGCAATTGATGCATGATGATTTTCATGATGCACGGTGATATTCACTGAAGAGAAACCTATTGTTTTATTTTACCTAAAACCTATATATATATATATATATATATATATATATATATATATATATGTGTGTGTGTGTGTGTGTGTGATATTGTAATGTTAATATTGTGTTAAAACTTTAATTATCGTTGTATTATTTTTCATATCAAGTTTTGATATTATTAGCAATTTATTAAAATACCTTGATTAACTAGACTAAGCCTATCAAAAAATAACTAGTACGAGTAGTAGAATAAAATAATGTTTAAAATGAAAAGTAAAAAGAATATAATAAATGAAGTAGCCATAAAAATCTGTCATTGGTAAAAACTTTATCCACAAAAATCTGCCAACGGTAAAAACTTAATCTTAAAGGCCAAAAATCCAGACATCATCTACATCTCCTTTCTTTATTTGTTTTACCATTCACTCCGGCAGACTCATTACCATTAACTCCGACAGCTCTCCAGGTACTCTCTCTTTCTTTCTCTACTCTAAACTAGAAAACTCTGTGGTGCTCCTTTTTGCTTTTTAATATGCTATTATACTACTGTTTATAAAAGCCTAGTTGGACCAACGACCATACCCCTTCAATCTCGGCATCGGTGAAGAATCTGGGTTCTTGGTTCCTTTGCCGATCGATGTCCGGCATGTTTTTTTTTTTTTTGCTTTTAGTGAATATGATGGTCCGGATATATTTTTATATTATATATATAATTGCATCTTTATATATATCAACAAATCCCAAACTAAAACTGATTACATATGACCGTTGTAATTCAATTAAACGCCCTTTGTTGTTTTTGAATGAATGAAAATGGAATTTAGTGGGGTTTGGTTTATATATTTCAGGGATGGGTCTCTGTTATTAATTAACTTAACTATTTTTATGTGTGTATGAGATATATTTGGAAGGTAGTAATAACTTAATACGTTTATTACCCAATCGTCAGAGATTTATGGATAATCAAGGACAAGAAGTTGTTCAACGCTTACATGTACACGACAGCATAGTGGCAAGGAGTTTAAGCCATATGCCACTGCTAGATGCCATGCGAACAACTGAACCTTATGGTGACAAGTGGCTATCGATGCCTCGATTAGTGTTCAACGACATCTTCGTAGATGACTTAGAATTTGACCACGGTCGCATTGATGACGCCATTACTGCCATTCTTCATGACCACCAAGCAAGCATCGAAGAATTCGAATTCACAATCAGACAGGGTTATCATTACAAGAGAATTCCTGACTATTTATCTGCCCTTGCAAATAGAATCCCCATATTCATAAAGATCATAAAATTGGATTCCCCGAGACCCATTTCCATAAGCATGAAATTATTGTCACCTTTTAAGCAATTGAAAAAGTTGCAACTCCTCGGATGTAAGCTCATTGATGCCGAAGAATGTGACCTTAATCAATTTTCCTTAGTGTTGGTACCGATACCTCCCCTAAATGAAGCAGCTTTAATTGATTAAGGTCACATGTTTTTTACTAGTATATCAGTAATCACTCCACTAAGAGCCATTTATATGAGTTTTATAATATATTAATTAAATTTTACAAGTTGTTATGTTAAAGTAATTAAACCAATCAATAATTAGGCTTTATTCATAAAATTTATATAAAAAAAATGATGTAAATTAATCATGCCGGTAAACCTAAATTTGATTATTTAACTCATGTGATTATTATCGAGTTAACTCATGTGACCTTAATCAATTAAAGCTGCTTCATTTAGGGGAGGTATCGTTACCAACACTGAGGAAAATTGATTAAGGTCACATCCTTTGGCATCAATGATGTAACACCCCAAAGTTTTTTTTAGGTAAAGAAATTAACCCCTTTTTACAGTTTTGACATTAAAATAAGTTCCTAGTATTTTATTTGTGGATATGGGGTTAATTTAGTTGGAACTTTAGCGGATAGCGGGTAAAAATACCCACAAAAATAGAAAAGGGCGTGGCAAGCCCATGAAGTGCCAGCCAACTTCTTTTCTATGACTCATACTTCCATTTGCTCTCCATCATTTCTTCATGCAGCTCCTTCTTAATTCATCATACAATTCTCATTCCATATCATCCTTCCATAAAGAATTATCATCAACAAGATTTATTATAATATCCAATTATTCAAGAAATTGAATAGTTAGGGTTTGTGGTGATTGTGGTGGTGGCCGAAATTTCTAGAGGAAAAAGGGGGAAAAGAAGTTGTAATCTAAAGTCTTGAATTAGCTCATGGTTGTCTGAGGTATTGATTCCCTAACCTAGTTTTATCTTTTCTTTTAAAATTAGGGTTCTTGGAGTAACCCAAATTGGGGATTTTGCTAGAAATTGATTTATGAATAATTTCCCCCAAATTCTTAGATAACCTAGTTTGTCATTGAGTTGTATAATGAGTTTGGCTAAGAAATTGATATGCTCATGTGATAATATGGATTTATGAGAAAAGTGAATTTGTACTAGTTGCGAAATGTTGATAAAAGTGGTAGATTGAGCTACCTAGTGAAATTGTTGAAAGTGAAAGTAACTCAATGACAAATGGGTTGGGTTTGGAATTAGAAAAGGCTAGTGATTGATAGGTATGACTAGGTTGAGCTAGTCAAGTTGATGAATAAAAGCTTATGCATCTTATGATATGATTATAGGTTGAAGCTTGTATTTGTGCATTGACATATTATCGAGTTATTGTTCAAGTCGCGGAGGAGGTGAGTATATTTGCATACCTTTGTGTATACGTTGGGTCAATTACCATATGATGTTGAGTTGTGTCCATATGTGGTAATTGATTTGGCGTTAAGCCCATGTGGGGCATAGTGTTTATGAGGCCTAAGAACCTCCGGGACCTAAGAATCCCGATAGTTGATATTGATTGTGTTTGTTTAGCTTATATGGATCCATGTATAGCGTTAAAGTGCAAAGGTGAGCATGTAGGTATGACACGACGGTGTCATAGGTTACATGTAATAGCCCTTTGTGCGTTGCCCTCCTTCTTGTTCATAAATGTATGCAAGTATATTCACTAAGCCTTTGCTTATATTTTAGTTGTTTCATCTTTCTTATAGGCGGTTCCGGAAGAAGGAACTAAGGTTGTTGATTAGAGCTTGAAGTAGTGAAAGTTGCTTTTGAAAGTTTGGAGGTATTGCCATCAAGAATTGGAAAGTTGTAGATACCTAGTTATCCCACCTCTCTATGGCTCTTGACTATCTTGGACATTTTGGTTAACTCAACTCTTGGTAAATTCTGGAAATTGTGGTTTGGTTGAGTCATGAGCTTTTGAAAGTAAACATGATCGTTTTGTTGATTATCCAAGTTGGGCAAATGACCCATTTGTTGGACAATGAAGTTTTTGAATGATGTTTATATGTTAGATTATGATGTAACGATGTTTTATAAGATTGGAAGTCTAAATCATGGATTTGAAAGATTTGTAATTGGGTTGGAAGTATTGCAAGTTGAGTTTTGGTGTCAAAATGAAGTTTGGAAGTCTGGACCAGACATTTCCCACTGCGGCGCAGTGGGAGTGTCCAGCCCCACTGCGCCGCAGTGGGGGCTTTTGTTCGTGCAGGTCAGAATTCTCCCACTGCGCCGCAGTGGGAGTGCTCAACCCCACTGCGCCGCAGTGGGGAAAGGCTGTAAAAAAAAATGTATTTTTCTCTTATCGAGTTCAGTCCTTTCAAATGAGCTTACATCTGAGGAGTTGCAACATTTTCAATTGCTTAAAATGTGACAATACTTTCATGCTTATAGGAATGGGTCCCGGGGAATCCAGTTTTATGATCTTCATGAATATGGGGATTCCATTTGCAAGGAGAGATAAATAATCAGGAATTCTCTTGTAATGATAACCCTGTCTGATTGTGAATTCGAATTCTTCGATGCTTGCTTGGTGGTCACGAAGAATGGCAATAATAGCGTCATCAATGCGACCGTGGTCAAATTCTAAGTCATCTACGAAGATGTCGTTGAACACTAATCGAGGCATCGATAGCCGCTTGTCACCATAAGGCTTAGTTGTTCGCATGGCATCTAGCAGTGGCATATGGCTTAAACTCCTTGCCACTATGCTGTCGTGTACATGTAAGCGTTGAACAACTTCTTGTCCTTGATTATCCATAAATCTCTGACGATTGGGTAATAAACGTATTATATTATTACTACCTTCCAAATATATCTCATACACACATAAAAATAGTTAAGTTAATTAATAACAGAGACCCATCCCTGAAATATATAAACCAAACCCCACTAAATTCCATTTTCATTCATTCAAAAACAACAAGGGCGTTTAATTGAATTACAACGGTCATATGTAATCAGTTTTAGTTTGGGATTTGTTGATATATATAAAGATGCAATTATATATATATAATATAAAATATAAAAATCTATCCAAACCATCATATTCACTAAAAGCCAAAAAAAAAAAGCAACATGTCGGACATCGATCGGCAAAGAAACCAAGAACCCGAATTCTTCATCGATGCCGAGATTGAAGGGGTATGGTTGTTGGTCCAGCTAGGCTCTTATAAACTGTAGTAGAATAGCATATTAAAAAGCAAAAAGGAGCACCTAAGAGTTTTCTAGTTTAGTGAGAGAGAAAGAGGGAGAAGAGAGAGTACATGGAGAGCTGCCGGAGTTAATGGTAATGAGTCTGCCGGAGTTAATGGTAAAGAGCTGCCGGAGTTAATGGTAATGAGTCTGCCGGAGTTAATGGTAATGAGTCTGCCGGAGTTAATGGTAATGAGTCTGCCGGAGTTAATGGTAATGAGTCTGCCGGAGTTAATGGTAATGAGTCTGCCGGAGTTAATGGTAATGAGTCTGCCGGAGTTAATGGTAATGAGTCTGCCGGAGTTAATGGTAATGAGTCTGCCGGAGTTAATGGTAATGAGTCTGCCGGAGTTAATGGTAATGAGTCTGCCGGAGTTAATGGTAATGAGTCTGCCGGAGTTAATGGTAATGAGTCTGCCGGAGTTAATGGTAATGAGTCTGCCGGAGTTAATGGTAATGAGTCTGCCGGAGTTAATGGTAATGAGTCTGCCGGAGTTAATGGTAATGAGTCTGCCGGAGTTAATGGTAATGAGTCTGCCGGAGTTAATGGTAATGAGTCTGCCGGAGTTAATGGTAATGAGTCTGCCGGAGTTAATGGTAATGAGTCTGCCGGAGTTAATGGTAATGAGTCTGCCGGAGTTAATGGTAATGAGTCTGCCGGAGTTAATGGTAATGAGTCTGCCGGAGTTAATGGTAATGAGTCTGCCGGAGTTAATGGTAATGAGTCTGCCGGAGTTAATGGTAATGAGTCTGCCGGAGTTAATGGTAATGAGTCTGCCGGAGTTAATGGTAATGAGTCTGCCGGAGTTAATGGTAATGAGTCTGCCGGAGTTAATGGTAATGAGTCTGCCGGAGTTAATGGTAATGAGTCTGCCGGAGTTAATGGTAATGAGTCTGCCGGAGTTAATGGTAATGAGTCTGCCGGAGTTAATGGTAATGAGTCTGCCGGAGTTAATGGTAATGAGTCTGCCGGAGTTAATGGTAATGAGTCTGCCGGAGTTAATGGTAATGAGTCTGCCGGAGTTAATGGTAATGAGTCTGCCGGAGTTAATGGTAATGAGTCTGCCGGAGTTAATGGTAATGAGTCTGCCGGAGTTAATGGTAATGAGTCTGCCGGAGTTAATGGTAATGAGTCTGCCGGAGTTAATGGTAATGAGTCTGCCGGAGTTAATGGTAATGAGTCTGCCGGAGTTAATGGTAATGAGTCTGCCGGAGTTAATGGTAATGAGTCTGCCGGAGTTAATGGTAATGAGTCTGCCGGAGTTAATGGTAATGAGTCTGCCGGAGTTAATGGTAATGAGTCTGCCGGAGTTAATGAGTAAGAGAGGAGTACCTGGAGAGCTGCCGGAGTTAATGGTAATGAGTCTGCCGGAGTTAATGGTAAAACAAATAAAGAAAGGAGATGTAGATGATGTCTGGATTTTTGGCCTTTAAGATTAGGTTTTTACCATTGGCAGATTTTTGTGGATAAGGTTTTTACCATGGCAGATTTTTGTGGCTACTTCATTTATTATATTCTTTTTACTTTTCATTTTAAACATTATTTTATTCTACTACTCGTACTAGTTATTTTTTGATAAGCTTATTCTACTACTAGTTAATCAAGGTATTTTAGTAAGCGTTGCTAATAATATCAAAACTTGGTATGAAAAATAATACAACGATAATTAAAGTTTTATCACATTGACCACACATATCATATATATATATATAAAACATTGATTTAAAGTTGGATCAACTTTAAATCAATGTTTTAAATACCGGTAAATACCGGCCGGTATTACCGGTATCGGAGGGTACTCCGGTATTTTATGCGGTATTTTCACTATTCAATACCGGTCCGGTATTTCCGGTATTCCCGGTATTTTCCGGTATTTTCCGGTATTTCCGGTATTTTTTTTTATTTTTTTAAAATTATTTGTATAATACTTTAATGTTATTTTTTGTTATTTGTGAACTTTAAAACTTATATTTTGTTATAAAATACCTATTTGGTATTATTTTTGAGTGATTATAATTGTATTTTGACTATTTTCGTTAAAATGTAACAAGTTTTGTGGGATTTTTATAAAAAAATATAAAATAGTCGTACCGACCGGTATTTTCGCTAACCGATACTACCGGAAAAATTTTCCACACCGGTATGACTAAAATACCGATTTTTAAAACATTGCTTTAAATGATTCTAATCCATTAGTATAATGAAAATTGCTAATAAGACCAAATTTACAAGAGCTACATATGTCATCACAATAATCTGTCGCCGTTTTAGTCAATTTCAAAGGTTTATATCGCCCCAAATCCCAATAGCCCTCATGTCACTTAAAAAGCGCATTTATTCATAGAAATTTAATAATAAATTGTTGTTACGAGCTCTTGTTTGTAATTGTAATTTGAAAATGTAGCTAGTTGTTTTATGTGTTGTTTTGAATCTAATAAAGTTTTCTTATTATAATTACTTGGTTTAAACGATGCAAACCTTTTGTATGTTGTAAGGTGATGTTATAAACATTGCTTAAATAGTACTACATGATGATATTTGTCACTGAAAGGAGTAAAAGCTTCATATGTTTACAAAAAGTGGCAGTCATGTCTTGTCATTAACAATTAACAAAATAAAAAACGGTCCATTTATTTTTTGAACGACATTCTATCATATTCCTACTTCTAAATTACACGTATGCCTGGAAACCAGGACTCTCGAAAAACCCCTATTAATCCACCCCTACAAATGTGGGAAGTGAGACTCGAACCCAGGTGAATCCTCCCAAGGTCAAAGACCTTACCAATGGGTCACCAATGAGAGAAATGATAATTGAACATTATTAACTAGAATATGTTAATTAGAATTATTTATTAATTAATAAATATGAATTATTAATTATTAAATATTAATTAATAATTAATGTAATTATTAATTAAACCCTAGTCCAAGTCAAAAGATGTTAGCTTGAATGTTAAGTTATTAGGATATATTTATACCCTATATATATCCTAATAATTAACCCTAACAATATAAAAAACATACATTCGTATACTCTCTCTCTCGTTCGAAACATAATACCGAAAACCAAAAACTCATGTTCTAAACCAAACAATATTATATAGATAATAAGTGACACTTTGGTGGGGTGATTCTTTTTTCGGCAGAATCATTAATTGTGGTTCTTGGTTGTATTCGACAAACACTAAACTAAAAGCTAACTAGGAGCTTTTGGTTTTTGGTGATTAAAGATCTAGCAATCTTCGGGTTTTGTTCGACGTGTCGTGTGTGCGATCGTAGAGGGTTTTACTTTAATAACCCTAATAATAATAATGATTATTATTGATTGTTGGAGGTTACCACTGTTAGGATTTATAACAATTAACACATACAAATAACACGAGTACGCAGCGGAATAAATATGTAATATAATAATTAACAAAGTTATGAATCGTGTACCTTTTAGCAAAGCTCCAATAATCAAAATAATAATTGATTAGGGTTTAAAGTAAAACCCCTCTACGATCGCATACTTGACATCACGATGTATTTATGCTACTATCGATCACGAATCTCACAACCCTTTGTGCTTCCCTTTGATGTAGTCGAACAACAAGAACTGAAACCCTTTAAATAATGGTCCAATTGAAAACCTTTTATTTTTTAGGCTGTCTTAACTGATTTCTTGAACACGAGGTATTATTCACAATCTTACTGTTTTTACTCACTATACGTGCATGATTTCATTGCGATTTTGCAAAATTTCATTGGAATTAAAAATAAATTCCATTAGTAAACTTATATGTTTGATCCTTTGGAGTTTGGATGTGAGAGATCAACATGTATATTTTTCCATGAAAATGTACTAACATTTTTGTATTAGCTTTGAATTGTTGTTGACCACTCAAAAATATTTTTTTTTTCTTTTTTACGAGGTTGGTAAATTTGTATCTCTATATCAAATTAATCTTATATTTATCCATTTTGATGCGTTTTTTTAAATAAATAATTTGCATTATCCTTACTAGTGCAAACTAATTAAAGATAGTTAATTAATTGACTTTAAAAACAGATGTAAAAGTGAGAGTGAGGCACTGGAACAAGATTGACTAGAGATCGGACGGTAGCATGAACATTGTAGCTACGAGAGCCAACAAGAGCTTAACAAACCATGAAGCTATGAACCCGTTAACTTTGGGAGCTTTTTACCTTTTTATTTGATTTTTTCAAATAATGCCACAATCATGCTTTTAATTTTTACTACGTATTTTATTTGTTTAAACGATGTAACTTTATCTATACTATATTACGAGAGAAAGTACCTGCGCGTTGCGACGGTGAGATGATGAGAGTGATAGGTCACAGAGTGTGATAGGTCATAGGAGGTGATAGGTCATAGAGTGTGATAGCCAAATGCCTTAGCCGTACGGGCTCCGTCCTCAGATTTAAAAATTCGTCGAAAGTATATCGAATGACCTCTCTAATGAAAGAACATGAAATTTTAAGAACACCCATATAATTTTTATAATTTATCGATGTACGGTTTTGAGATAAAAGATTTTGAATGAATTAGAGGAATAAAATGATTTATGCGAAAAGAGAAAAAAATGAGTATTTGAGATTTGAGAAGAGATAGAGAGATTGAAAAGTTGAAAAAATTTGACGGGAACAGATGCTTTATAGTGTAGTAGAGATAGAGACAAAGCAAATAGGGTTTTAAGTTCAATCAAGTTTAACAATGTACAAATTCTAATGCGTGATGTACCTCAATAACCTACATGTCCCGCCACCACCGCCACCTCACCACTGCCGCCACCACCACGCCGCCGTCACCACCACCGCCTCCGCTCACCATTGCCGTCGCCACCCGCCACTACCACCGCCCATCACCACCGCCTTCATGAAACAGCTAATGTTGCCGCCGTCACCACCGCCTTCACAAAACAGCTCTGTCTTCATAAAACAGCTAAAATACTCCGGTGGTGGAGCTTTCATCAGAGACGGAGAGGAGAACGATGACTGGATAGAACGGGAAAAAGTTGTCGGTGTTGCGACGGTACGGCGACGGAATCTCAGATCTGATCGATTCATGTTGCCGGACGAAAACCGGTGGCGATTTTCAGGTGTGGCGGCGTTTTTGATGATTAATGTTTCTGGAAAAAAAACCGCCGGTTTACAAGTAGAGGTGGCAATTCTTGCCCATATACATTTGAGCGGGTGATTCTGGTTTTTTTTCATAGAATTTGGGTATCTTTGGGTGGTGGCAGTGATTTCACCGGGTCTAATTGGGCGGAAGTGAAATACAATTTTGAAAACACCGGGTTAGTTTGGGCGAAGAGAATATAATTGAACAAATAGATTAACTGAATATTGTTGCTTCCAAATGAAAGAGAGCGGCAAGGGAATAAACGTGATTGGACCGTCCGTATGCTAAGGAAACAGAGCATGACTTTTGGGTTGTATATTTAATGTTAATCTTCATTCTTGTAAATTTGCTTTAAAATATAATTTATTTACATTCTGTTAGATTTAGTTTAACAATATTTTTAATGAGTGCTTGTAAATTTTCATGACTGGTTTTTGTAAATTTGTTTCATTCTTGTAAATTTGTTATTTTTACACATTAATAAATTTATTGAGTTAGTTTTTGTTTACACAAATTGAACGTAAGTTCACGTCTTAAATGTTCTTTTTCTGTTACGATTGAATCACTATATAAGTACACCAATCAATTTTTGTTATTTTAAAACTTAAGAAATTAGCGTTTTATACGGTTTTTTGGTCGATGAATGCTATGCAAAACCAAATACTACTGAAAAAAAGTTTTGATCAATAGTACGATATTTGTTTGGTTTAAACTTTTAGTGGATTTAGTTTGATATTTTTAAAACCGTCCGTTTTGACCCGGGTCCATTTTGACCCGAACCCATTTTGACCCGGTCCGTTATGAACCGTTTTTAAAATTACCCGTATTAACCCGGACCCGTTTTGATCTGAACCCATTTTGACCCGTCACCCAACCCGACCCGACCCTTTCATTTTGCCACCTCTATTTACAAGGATCCTTCACGTTTCCAGAATTGTGGGAACGTTTCCCGCACGTTTCCTTCAAAAATTATCTTCGAGTTTTCTTTTTTTGTTTCCGGTGAATGTAATAAAAGAAAGAAGAGAGTCTCTCCTTTCTTGAAAGCCATCGTTGGATGGGAGATCTTGAAGTAGACTTTGAAGTGGATTGGAGATCTTGTAGTAATGTTACGAGAGGAATTGCAGAAGAAAGAATTTAGGAGAAGGAAGATTATCAATATTCATATCTGGTATTCAAATGGATCAATATTACACTTATATAGATATTACTAACCGACTTAACCAACTAGTTTAAACTTGACACCTTTACCCCCTAAACTAATACAACATGTCACTTTGACACCTTATTCATTTACTATGTAACAATACTCCCCCCTTAAGGATTGTTTGTCCTCAAACAATGGTGTGCATATAAGCAAGCAGCAACACTCAAAATGCAAAATCGAATCTAGAAATTCCCACATCCTTTCATGATGTTTCAGCCACAAGCAACCTCTCCCAATGGTCCAATATCTTGAGTGCAACCTTACCCTTCCTCTTGATCGATTTTCCAGCAAGTATTGATCTCGGTTGTAGTGAAAACCTTGAGTTATGAGGCTGAAGAACAATACGTGTGACTGGTCCATATTATGACTGAAGTTGCTCACTGGAGCATTTAGCCTGAAGCAAGTCGACTGAAGCAACTTGCTGAAGTTGTTCATTGAAGCTGTCCAGTTGCTTGCTGGATCATTTAATCTGGAACATATCGACTGAAGCAACTTGCTGAAGTCGGTTACTGAAACTGTCCAGTGGTTATCTTCACTGGAGAACCGATTCTTCACTGGTCGTATATAGCTAGTTGCTGAAATAAAACTGGTGAGCTTTACCACTGGTGGATACTTACTCAAGTGCCTAGTGAGATTAGTAAACTTCATCACTGGTGAACGAATACTGATTGAATTTCTTGCTGATGGAAACCAGAACTCTTCCTTAGTAAAACGGTCACCGAGCTTGTCAATGGAAACATTGTTTGTATTTGTTGCTTGCTGAAATTGCAGAAACTTGTTTGAAATACAACTTGCTGATCTCGACAACCACTGAATACATCTTTTCTCCAGTAAGTAAATGATATGCATCATTTTCTCACTCTGATCACTTTCAGTCCCCCTCGATGTCAAATTTTCTTGTGCAAACTGTTCTGATGGATCATTAAACAACCTTCCAATATAATCAGTGAGTTCAACAACATATTCCAAGTCTTCGTCCTTCTGGATTTCCTTTCTCAGAATGTCAATACCAAACATCTCCTGCTTCCTATGGGGAAAGTGGTCAGCCAGTCTACCCATAGTATTCATTAGCTGCCAGTAAATATCACCACTAAAAAGTGGGTTATAAGACTGATCCTTTCTTAAACTGGACCCTTCAAGCTTAGACCCTATTGCAACTTCTAAGCCACCCCCAAGTGTAAGTCTTTGTACACCACCAACTCTGAACTTAAGTGCAAGTCTATGGGCAGCAACAACTATGGACTTCATAGCCTCTTCGAAATTGTAGTTTACCAAGGAAACAATTTGTCCATTCAGCCCATTGCCCACAAACAAATGGGAAAACTATCCATCATCCAAACCAGGCCTCGTGAACCCATCAGCTTCGACTATTCTCTTTGAAGTAGCAAGAGATAGTAACGATGCCAACTCTTTTGTGATCCCTGTAAACACATTAGGAGTGTTTCCAGCAGTAACATCGTACTTGGTTGCCGTATTTTCATTACTATTGTTGTAACTCATGCTGGAAGTTGGAAATGAAGTCACATCCCAATTTCCTGTCAGCACTCCCCAATTTCCAATCATGAATCCGCCGATGCATTTCATTAACTGTAAGCTGCCCAAATGGACCACAACCCTTACATGCTTGACAAGGTTTTTCCTCAGGTAGTGTTTCCATCGAGTTCTCATTCCAACAGTGACAACAACCAACTTACATAAACCATCTTGAACCTTATTTCGAGCTAGGAGAAAGGATCTCTTAGCAATTTCAATATCAATCACAAGTGTAGGCACTGAAGCAGTTTCAATGAACCTTACCAACTCATCCAAAACCGATTCTAGTTCTTGCAGCCCATCATTAATATCCATCAGAACTACACCTTTTTTCATAACCATCACTTCACTTTCTTCCAACCCATTCCTTAGTTCACTATGCACAAGTTTACTAAAAACTTGAACATTCCTATACTTGTAACCCATTTTAATTTTAAGAGCAGCCACCAATATTAGTTTTCCAACTGATAAATTCTCGATTGTTAACAGCTTCATTCCAACAAAACTCGATAAAAAGCCCATTTGCAACTCGTTATTATTCCTTCCGAAACTCATCCAACCCGGCTTCCATTCAAACGATTCTATTTCCATAACCATGCTAGTAATGCCTAATACTCCCCTCTTCAAAAAATTTTGACCCCAAAAATCATCAAAACACGCGATATCACAGAAAAATTGGAATTTCATAATCTCACCACAACTAACCGTGACCAACACATCTTGACTTGAACTTCCAATTTGATCCTTAAAATGCTTAACAACAAGAGTACTACCATCATCCAATATAACAATCACGTCATGAATACTCCCACAAACAGATTTATCCTTGAAGTGAGCCTTTATTTCATCATTACTCTCACCACTAACTTTTTCAGGACTTACATCAAACACCTTACATGCACTAATATCAAATCCTGAACTTACTTCATTCTTATCCACAAAACCTACTGAAATTCCGTTTAAAATAGTCCTACATAAAAAAATATCACTAAATCCAACCTCAATTCCAACCAAATTTCGTTCAGTCATTTCATCAAACACCTGTGCACTATTTTCTACTTCAAAATTCATTCTAATTTCAGTCCCAAAACTCACTGAATTGCTAACATTATAGCATAAGGAAGAAGAAGAATCAGTTTTGGAATGTATACCTGTCGTTTCTGGTTCATCCTCATACTCAAACAACTCCTCCTTTATCTCATCAGAAGATTCTTTTAGCATCAACGATTCTTTTTCTAGTCTTGTCACATCTTCTTCTACTTGTGCCAGTGTTAGTTGTAAATTGCTCAATGCCTTCTGAATTTGTAAGAGTTCATCTTCTAATTCTGGTTCCTCTCCAAAATGCAATAATGTTGCTCTTGAATAATCATCCCATGATATATCCAACAATGACTTCCCACTTGTTTTTGCATAGAGTTGATGCCAATGTAATGCTCTGCCTTCAAATTTGATAGCAGCATACATCACTTTCCGATTGTTAGGTGTTTCATCAACCAAAAGGAATTCCTCACACCTTCGTTTCCAACCTTTAGCATCATCACCATTAAAACTTGGAGCCGCCATTGAATTGTACTGATTTAGGTTATTTATTGTGAATTAATGATGAATTTGTGATTAATTTTGGATTTTCTGATTTTTTTTTTATTATTATTAAAAGGATAGGTCACCGGAGAAGAAAGGTTCGCCGGAGATATGATCGGAACTCACGAAGAAGAAACACTACAAATTCCAGTCGCTTTTGATTTTAAAGAGGAAGAGAATCAATAAGCTGCTGAAACTTGAGTCGGCATCTTAATCGGAGGTGTAACCGGAATCGGAAGCTCGTCGGAGAATCGACGTCTCTGATACCACTGTTACGAGAGGAATTGCAGAAGAAAGAATTTAGGAGAAGGAAGATTATCAATATTCATATCTGGTATTCAAATGGATCAATATTACACTTATATAGATATTACTAACCGACTTAACCAACTAGTTTAAACTTGACACCTTTACCCCCTAAACTAATACAACATGTCACTTTGACACCTTATTCATTTACTATGTAACAAGTAAACTATTGAAAGCCGCTGGTTTTGTGATTCCGATTAGAGGTTTAGTAACAAAAAGTGGTGGTGTGGTCTTCCATGAGAAAAAAACTATTGAAAGTAGCACGTGGTGTGGTTGTTTTTGACATTATGTGGTGGTCAAAGTTCATGGGAGTAGATAGAGTATTTGTACAATGTAATTTCTATCGTTACCCACTTATCCATGTGACTTAAAACATTTGCTTTTCTGTTAAAAAAAAACATTTTATTTTTTTTTACTTTTAGAAATATATTTTGTTTTTAGTAATGAAATCTCTTCTCTCTATATAACTAAGAGATGATAGTTTTTTGCTTAGGTGGATGTCTTATGAAATTGCCAAGTAAGCATTTTGCTTATGTGTTAAAATCCAGTTTATTTTCCTTAAAATTCCCTTAAATATTGCTATCTAATCATCTCTTAAATATTGCTTTTTATTAATTTTTAAATCTAATCATCTCTTAAATATTACTTTTTAAATAATTTCAAAGTCGATCCAGATTAGTTTAACAAATCATAGCTATAGAATAGGAACGTACAAACTTGAAAGTTTAGAAACCATGTGCTATTTTTTAGTTTTCAACATCTGCAATATATGGATATGTATATATGGTTAAAATCTATTTTTATTATTATTTTAATTAATTTTCTTCTTTTCAAAGTTACGTATCTTGAATCATCAAAATCAAACGAATGCTATCGTTATCATATCATTATCATTGTTATCATTGTTATTCTATATTCTATCTATAATTACGGACAGCTATATGTATGTATATATGCTAAAATTTATTTTTATTATATTTTAATTATAAATCCTTTTAAACCAAATCTTTATATATCTCTTTAGACTTATTAATATGGATGGATTTCTTTTCTTCTTTAGAAAGTTACGTTTATTATTATTATTATATAAGTATATTGAGAGATTTATACTTAATTGGATAGTTAATTTTTTATAATACAACGGCATAGATTTTTTTAGTACAATACAACTAATGTAATTTTCTATCAAGTATCTATGACTACTTTAATGATTTTATTAAGTTATTCATTATTGTTTAAGTAGTTTTTTTAATAACAAACTTATGAGATGAAAATAATTTATGATTCTTGGTATGGGGTTATTATTCTGTGAATGTTAAGGGCATAGATTTTTTTAGTACAATACAACTAATGTAATTTTCTATCAAGTATCTATGACTACTTTAATGATTTTATTAAGTTATTCATTATTGTTTAAGTAGTTTTTTTAATAACAAACTTATGAGATGAAAATAATTTATGATTCTTGGTATGGGGTTATTATTCTGTGAATGTTAAGGGCATAGATTTTTTTAGTACAATACAACTAATGTAATTTTCTATCAAGTATCTATGACTACTTTAATGATTTTATTAAGTTATTCATTATTGTTTAAGTAGTTTTTTTAATAACAAACTTATGAGATGAAAATAATTTATCATTCTTGGTATGGGGTTATTATTCTGCGAATGTTGTATATAGTTTTTATATGGAGATATATTTTGAATTATTAAATCTTATTTTCAACTAATAATTATATATTTTTTTACCGTACAACGTACGGGTTTAATCTAGTGTTTATATATATACTTATTATATGTTCAATTTATTTATCAACACATATTTATGTTTAACAAAGAAACTTAAAAGCAGGAAAATTTAGTCGAACTCTTTCTATGTCTCCTTTCTTTTGATTTTAGACAATAGTTGGTCCATCATATATTATCAAGCATTCAAGCTAAGACTTATGTGTCATGATAATAAATAACATGAGATTTGGAAGCTTAAGAATTCAAGTTCTCTGACAGAGATTAATGTTATAATGTTTTGGGTTTAAATATAGGGGATAACTGATGTTGCTCTCAAACCATAAAATTCATGGAAGACTTTTTGACATGTGTAAAAATTGATGTGAGTGAGTATGTGAGGGAACATCATATATCATTTTCCCTTATATATATATTTAGAAATTAGAAATACACAGTTTTATTACGTTTTAACTTTTTTAATCCGGTGTATAGACCATTTTGGCATCAAGTCCGGTCTTAAAAACATTAATGATCGAGCCCCCTCCAAATTTCCAACTTAAATTTCTGGTTCCGTATCTGAAAAGAGACTTTTTTTTTAATAAAATGGAGAAAAAGCCAGAAAGTGATAAGGTTGCTTTTTGGAAAGGATCCTTGTTTAATATCACTGATTATAAATTTTTGGTGAGCTATCAATAATTCAATATACAAATATTGGCCGCTTTTTCTACATATATTTATAATTTTTTTTTAATAACATCAAGATTTATAGTTGCAATAATTCAATATATAAATATTGGTCAGTTTGGATGTTCTTGTACCGCTTGTAGTGTTGTTTTTAGCTTGGATGTGCTTATACACGAGTACCTTACTCCGTTGATATTTTATAGTTTGGTGTTAGTTTGACTCGCAATTGATAATTTATAAATTGTTACCGCTGCAACGCGTGGGTATTTGACTAGTAAGAATAAGAATAAGAATAAGGTTCTTCACTTGAGGTGTATAACTATTGTTTTTTACTAGTATATCACTAATCACTCCACTAAGAGCCACTTATATGAGTTTTATAATAGATTAATTAAATTTTACAAGTTGTTATGTTAAAGTAATTAAACTAATCAATAATTAGGTTTTATTCATAAAATTTATATAAAAAAATTATGTAAACTAATCATGCCGGTAAACATAAATTTGATTATTTAACTCATGTGATTATTATCGAGTTAACACTTGACACGTTTTACAATGTTAAACAGTCAACAATATTGACCAACACTCCCCTTTCTTCCTACAGCAAGTTAAATACAATTTGGTACCTAGCTAGATAGTCTTATGAATTGCATATATCATGTGATTCATGTGGCTTGCCAATGTGGCAAACCCGGCGTTTCAATTACTAATGGTCCATTCCATTACACTTTCAAATGCTTCATTTCGAGCTCAACAAATTCTTAGTTAACTTATAGGTTTGCTGATTCCGCTTCTAGCAAAAACATGAATATCGCGTGTAGTGTTTTAGAAACTTAGCAAGTTCTTCTCCTTTAGGCTTTCAATAGTGTCCTTGATCGTTATCTCCTTTAAACTTTCTGCTCTGGCCCTTGATAAAATGTATGCTAGCGGCTCAACTAACTTTCCATTTTCATGCCTATACTATTTGGATTTGATCAATCAAATAGTACTCATCATTAGACATAGAGAAATGATACATCCTATAACTGGGAAATGATCAAAGTTCATTACATACAATGAACATCCGAATAGTTCATTACACAACATAACCGTTTGTCCACTATCTGAATTACCATCTTAACTCACATAATCAGTGGTGATGGGAAATAAACACCAGAACGGTAAACACAAATGCGGAAATAACCCCTTCGTTTGGCAACCTTTCCCAACCTGTGTGAACCTATGAGAAAACTAACAAATAGGGAACACTAAATGCAATCAAAATTACCCCCCTAATGGTAACAAGATCAGCAAACAATAGCACACACAAACACAAGAACTTTAAGCATGAAAAACCTCTCAAAGTGAGAGTAAAAACCACGGGACCCGTAGGCCGCTTAAAGTCCACTATCACCAATAATAGAGCAATACAGTCAGACTTTCTCTAGCTATACTAGAGGCATACAACAATCATCATACACTTGGAATAAAGCATCAGGATGTATGGAAAAAAAACAAAGACAAAAAGAGGAACAACATCACCAGAAATTCTGCACTCTGTTCCAGCCCCTGTAACTCAGCCTTCAGAGCTCCTAAGACAAATTCAACTGTCCAAAATGTTGGCCCAGATGTTATGAAACTCCTGTCCAAATATGGGGACAATCCAACGGTTCAATCTCCGGGGATCGAAGCTTTTGTGAACTGCTGTTAAAAAAAAACAGGATCTACAATCTCTCTTTTTCTTTTCTCTCTATTATTGTTATCCCCCAAGTGATAGTGGGTGCCCATTTGCATCATATGATTCCCTAGCAACTGAAGTCAATAAGAGTCAAATGGACTCTTGGATATGGGCCTATTTGATGGGCTTTCCTCATGGGCTAAGGAAAACAACCCAACAAAACTCCCCCTTTTCCTGACTATGAGGAAGAGTTCGCCATCCCGACGATCGAGCAACAAACCTTGAGCTTCTCCCTTGCTAACGGCTTGGTCAACATATCGGAACCATTATCATCGGTATGAACTTTTCAAGTTCAAATAAACCATCTTCAAGACAATCTCTGATCCAATGATACCTCACATCAATATGTTTTGTTCGCTTATGAAACATAGAATTCTTAGCAGGTGAATAGCACTTTGATTATCACAAAGAACCACGTAGCGGTGTTGCTTGAAGCCAAGCTCCTGCAGAAACCTTTTCAACTACAATAGTTCTTTACACGCTTCTGTTGCTGCCATACACTCAACCTCTGTTGTAGACAAGGAAACACACTTTTGCAATCTTGACTGCCATTAAACAGCCCCACCAGCAAAAGTCATCAAATAACCCGAAGTAGACCTCATGTTATTCTTGTTACCGGCCATATCTGAATCTGTGTAACCAACCAACATCGGCTTCTCATCTCCAAGTGTAATACCCAGCTTGGAGGAACCCCACAGATATCTAAAAATCCATTTAATTGCTTCCCAATGCTTCTTACCCGGATTTGGCATAAAACGACTAACAACACCAACTGCATGAGCTAAATCAGGCCTAGTGCATACCATAACATACATCAAGCTGCTAACTGTTGAGGCATATGGAGCTATATCCATCTCTTCAACATCCTCCTTCGAAGAAGGGCAATCTGCATCTGTTAGCTTAAGGTTGTTAGTAAGAGGGGAACTAACCACTTTAGCATTTTCCATGTTGAACCTGCGAAGCACCTCTTCAATGTATTGCTCCTGTGACATATGTAACTTCTTGGCACCTCTATCACGAGTAATCCGAATACCAAGGATCTGACTTGCTGGCCCCAAGTCTTTCATAGCAAAAGACTTGCTCAAATCTCGCTTCAACTGGGCAATTCTTCCAATATTCTTGCCAACAATCAGCATGTCATCAACATAAAGCAACAATATAATGAAATCATCATCACCAAATCTCTGAAAGAAAACACAGTGATCTGAAGTCGTCTTTTGGTAGCCTTGCTCCCCCATAACCGACTCAAATTTTTTATACCACTGTCTCGGTGCTTGCTTCAACACATATAGACTTTTCTGAAGTCTACACACATAATCTTCTTTGCCCATAACCTGAAACCCTTCAGGTTGCTCCATGTAAATCTCCTTATCCAAGTCACCATGAAGGAAAGCTGTCTTGACATCCATTTGCTCAACTTCAAGATCAAGACTAGCTGCTAAACCAAGAACCACTCGAATAGAGCCCATCTTCACGACTGGAGAGAAAATCTCATCAAAATCAATACCCTTTCTCTGACTGAATACTTTGACAACCAATCTAGCTTTGTACCTGGGTCTTGAAGAATTCTCTTCTGTCTTCACTTTGTAAACCCACTTGCTCTTCAGAACTTTATTGCCTTTAGGCAACTACAACCAACTCATAAATATTGTTCTCATACAAGGAACTCATCTCATCTTGCATGGCTTCAACCTACTCCTTTCTGTGATCATCTTCTATTGCTTCTGCATAACACTCGGGTTCTCCCCCATCAGTGAGTAAGACATACTCATTAGTAGAATTTCGGGTGGAAGGATGATGGTCTCTGTTAGACAGTCTGAGTGGAACAAATGGTGGCATATCTCGTAACTCTGGATGAACATCTTCATCATCTTGCTATTGAGCATCAATATTATCAACACCCTGTTGGTTGTCATTCTGAAAATCATCTCCAACGTGTGTATCAACATGTTGTGGAGGAACCAGATCCAAATCAGCAGAAATATCACTATGTTGAGGAACTGTCTCTGTCTTCTCAACATCTTTCAAGGTTTGATTTTCAACAAATACAACATCTCGGCTTCGTACAAGTCTCTTCTCAACTGGATCATATAACCTGTACCCAAACTCATCTTTATAGCCATAACCGAGGAATACACATGGCTTAGACTTCACATCAAGCTTTGACCTTTCATCTTTGGGAATGTGCACAAATGCCTTGCATCCAAAGACCCGCAAGTGACTATAAGAAACATCTTTGCCGCTCCAAACCCTGTTAGGAATATCAAATTGCAAAGGAACACGAAGGGTTAGATTAATAACATGGACTGGGTGTTCAAAGCTTCACCCCAGAAAAAAGCAGGCAACCCTGCATGTGAAAGCAAATATCTGACTCTCTTAACCAATGTTTTGTTCATCCGCTCTGCTAAGCCATTCAACTGCGGTGTCTTTGGAGGAGTCTTTTGGTGTCGAATACCCTGCTCTCTACAATAAGCATCAAAGGGCCCAATGTATTCACCGCCATTGTCGATCCGAATACATTTAAGCTTCATCCCAGTTCCTCTTTCAACTGAGGCATGGAATTGCTTAAACACACTTAACACTTGATCTTTGGTCTTCAAGGTATAAACCCATACCTTCCTAGAATTAATGATCATCGATGAATGTGACAAAGTAATAGCAACCGCCAAGAGACCTAGTCTTCATAGGCCCACAAACATCGGAATGAACCAAGTCAAGTATTTTCTCCATTCGAAAAGGAGAATGCTTCTTGAAAGCAACTCTAGTCTGCTTCCCTGCCAAACAATGAGAACACTTACTCAAGCTAACATCATGAACCCCGGATAACACATTCTTCTTTGAAAGAATAGACATTCCCTTTTCACTCATGTGACCAAGTCTCTTATGCCACAATTCGGACATGTCAACATTCTCCACAGCATTAACATTACTATAGGAGATCTTCGGGTGTGTCACATATAACTTTGAGACTTTCTCGCCTTTACCCACATTCAGTGAACCAAGAGTTAGTTTCCATTTTCCATTACCAAAACCGTTGTAGTAGCCATCATTATCAAGCAACCCTGTAGAGATCACATTAAGACTCCTATCTAGGACATGTTTTACATTACGCAAAACTAGCTCCGTCCCAGTATCAAACTTCAAACAAACATCTCCAATACCAATGATCTTTGATAATCGAGTATTACCCATCCTAACAACACCAAAATCACCCGGAGTATATGATGAATAAAACTCTCTACGTGTAGCAACATGACACGTAGCACCACTATCAG
Organism: Erigeron breviscapus; assembly: GCA_034093135.1. Lineage (NCBI taxonomy): Eukaryota > Viridiplantae > Streptophyta > Magnoliopsida > Asterales > Asteraceae > Erigeron > Erigeron breviscapus. The sequence continues at coordinate 263,248,652 of CM067167.1, forward strand.
AAATCCAACTCGAGTCATCGCGACTAACATTAACCATATCAAAATCACAACAAACAAAGAACTCATCAGTGATAGAATTAACCTTAGTATTACCATTACCACCGACATCTTTCTTCTGATTGTTGTTTTGATTACTGTAGTTAGCCTTCTTGTTCTCTTTCTTTGCTTGTCTGTAGTATCTTTGTGTGTGCCTTTTTTTACCACAATGGTAGTACTCAACATCAGCAAACTTTCCTTTACTGGAACTGGAACTGCTGGTACCACGCTGATTACTTCTGTTACTCGGACCACTACTCTGACTTCTCCCCCGCCTTTCAGTGACCAAGACATTTGAATGTGAAGAGAAACCCTGTGACTTTCTTCTCATCTATTCATTCATAACACTGCCCTTAGCCAATTCCATGGTGATAATACCATCTTTTGCAAAGTTGGACAAAGATGTCCTAAAAGTCTCCCAAGAATTCGGTAATGTACCAAGTAACCACAAACCTTGAATCTTATCATCAAACTTGATGCCCATTCCAGAAAGCTGATTCACAATATGTAACACCCCAACTAAGGCGGAACAATGAGATGTACAGAAAGCCGAGTATTCAAAACAAAGGATAATAGATAACATTCACCGTAGCTTTATTTGATAAAAGAGTTTACAAATGCACAAGCATGTGAACCAATCCCCAAGTACAATGCGTCCACCGTACTTGGATATTAAGTCCACGAAACAATTAACAAATACATGAAATGATATACTACAATGATCAAGGCGGATTCCATTGCCCATCACAAGGTTTGATCTTTGACTCCAAAGTGCAATGCAAATAATCATGAAGCATATAATTCCTCAAAGCTTAAGCTTATTTCCTGAAAAGCATGAAGAAAAAGTGTCAACTACGAAAACGTAGTTGGTGAGTGCATAGGTTTTCAAGTAAATTCCGTTACATATTCATTGAACTTGGAAAACATATTATTACATATCAATATACCCAAACCACATAACCGACAAAATTCTCATCTCAAACTATCAAGTTTTTCCAAATACCATAATGTCATTTCAAGACTTTGAAAATCCATGGTAAACCATAAAGTTCTCATTTATTAAAATCATCATGAGAGAAAAATATATATATATCAATCAATTAATCATATATCACACCCAAACCATGCGGTCACCAATAATATCAATAACACTTGGTCAATGGTAAGACTACCATGACATAATTTGATGAGATTGTTCTTGAGCCACTACTAAGACCATTTTACGTCAAAATAATGATAATAATAATATGTCCCGAAGAGATAATAATAGAAGCACATGCTATCAATCACGTGCAATAATGATAATAAATGGGTCGTGCCATGGAGACGACCAATAATATATAAAGTAGATTAGAGCACCCCATGACCGACACCGTTGAAGGCGGCCACGTAGGCGGCCAATCAACCTGTCGCCACTGATGTGAGTGAGGGGACGAATCCTAGTTGCGCAACCCTCTAACTACAGGCCTCAATGAGTTAATAGTAGTGTACAGGGGACTACCGTTTGACAGTACTCAAGCTCATCATATAACATATAACACGTTGAACATACAATATAATTCCCATATCGTAAACATTATTTCAAAGTATCATTTCATATAAAGAAAGCAACTTTAATTATTCATGCTTTTCACCCCGTAAGTAAAACACATAAAATAGTTTGAAAGGGGGCTATGACTCACCTTGATATGCCGAGCATTGTATCTACTTATCCAAAATGGGTACTTCCCATCAATCGCTTCCTTGATCATGTATCCGTCATGTTCCTCAATCACATTTCAAGCCAAGACTATCCCTATGAGAGGACTAATATACATAAGTTCATATCTTAAGCCATCACTTAGAAATGCCACCTTTGTTTATACGTTTAATTCTTGGTTTACATTTGTTGTGGTTAGGATTGTGTCTTTTGTTCCACTTGATCACTATGGTGTTTATCAACTCCATATATTTGGCGTTTATAAGTATATAATAACTTAAATTTATTTATTTGATATATTATTTTATCTACCATTTTCTGTAACACCCCAACTAAGGCGGAACAATGAGATATACAGAAAGTCGAGTATTCAAAACAAAGGATAATAGATAAACATTCACCATAGCTTTATTTGATAAAAATAATTTTACAATGCACAAGCATGTGAACCAATTCCCAAGTACAATGCGTCCACCATACTTGGATATTAAGTCCACGAAACAAATAACAAATACATGAGATGATATACTACAATGATCAAGGCGGATTCCATTGCCCATCACAAGGTTTGATCTTTGACTCCAAAGTGCAATGCAAACAAACATGATGCATATAATTCCTCAAAGCTTATGCTAATTCCTGAAAAGCATGAAGAAAAAGTGTCAACTACGAAAACGTAGTTGGTGAGTGCATAGGTTTTTAAGTAAACTTCGCTGCACAATCATTTCAATACTTAGAAAACATATTATTAGATATCAATATACCCAAACCACATGGCCGACACAATTCCCATATCAAACCATCAAGTTTTTCAAATACCATAATGTCATTTCAAAATAGTTGAGAATCCATGGTAATTATAAAGTTCTCATTTGTCAAAATCATCGTGGGAGAAAATATATCAATCGATAAATCATATATCACACCCAAACCATGCGGTCATCAATAATTCGATATCGCCAAGTTCCACAAAGGCCATTATCATATAACCATGAGTACCGTTATAATTTCATATACCCAAACCGTATGTTCAATCAATAAACCAATCATCAATAATATCAACAACACTTGGTCAATGGTAAGATTACCATGACATGATTCGATGAGTTTATCTTGAGCCACTACTAAGACCGGTTATGTCCCAAATGAAATGATAATGATAAGCACATGCCGTCAATCACGTGCAATAATAATAATAATAGAAGGGTCGTGGCATGGGGATGACCACTGATATAGTAGTTAGAGCACCGCGAGGTCGGACTGGAAATGAAGGTCGCCACCAAGGCAAACAAAACATCCCACCGCTACCTATTTTAGTGGGTGAGGGGACAAATCCTAGTTGCGCAACTCTCAAACTACAGGCCTCTCGAAGAGTTAATAGTAGTGTACCGAGGTGAAACAGTTTGACAGTACTCAAGCTCATCATATAATATATAACATGTTGAACATACAATATAATTCCCATATCATAATCATCGTTCATTCAATGTAGCATTTTCATAAAAGAAAGTCAATTTAATTAATCATGCTTTTCACCCCGTAAGTAAAACACGTAAAAGAGTTTGAAAGGGGGCTATGACTCACCTTGATATGACGCACATCATAACCACTTATCCAAAATGGGTACTTCCCATCCATTGCTTCATTGATCATATATTCCATCATGGTCCTCAACCACATTTCAAAGCCAAGACTATCCCTACGAGAGGACTAATATACGTAAGTTCCTATCTTAAGCCATCACTTAGAAATGCCACTTTCATTATGTTGTCATTAATTATGGGATCCAAGTGTATTGTTAATATTCGCACCTTTTTGGTTGTAGAGAGTGATGGTGTAAAAGGTCTCTTTCATTATACATGTAGTTATAAGTTGTTAGAATTTCGGTAACTTGCCTTCATTTGTGGTTTCGTTTGGCATCTTAGGTTATCATATGGGAATGCCATATTAAGTTATATTTTTTAAACATTATTGGATGTGTAACCAATTTTAATACTAAATAGCATTTGTGATATCACTTTATAGTTTGGTTAACAGAATTACTTATGTCCATCTCACTTAATTATCTTTTGTTTTACTTTGATTACACTTGTCTTCAGCTCGCATATTTCTCGATATGTCTTATGATTACTCGGGTTATGAAATTCGTTTAAGTGTTATGGGCCATTACCAATTGGGCCTAAGTGTGATGGGCTTTTAAGTGTTTTGGGCTTAATTTAGTTGTTGAGCTCAACCTTATTTGGGTTATGTGCTTAGTGGGTTATATTGGTTATTGGGCCAGGTGCGCCTACTGATTTATGGTCCTTTTGGGTTCACTAATTGGGCCGGTTTAGCCCATTATGGCCTTTAGTCCATTCCTTAGCCCATTACACAAGTTATTAGTTCACTTCAAATTTTTCTGTTTTTACTTCACATTTTTATGAAATGTTGGCTACTGTTTTGGGGTCAAACGAATTATTTGGACCTTGGTGATTTTTATACAACAACCTATATGTGTATCCTATTTGTGAATTTTTGATGAATTTTTAGACAGTGTTTGCTATCCTTAAAAATTACCCAAACACAAACTGTCCCGAATGGGCACTGTTTGCGACATCAGAAGTTTTATAAAAGTTCTCGATGTTTTGATTGTTAGAAAAATCCCATGATTTTATTTTAAGTTTAGGACACATTGAACTTACGTTCCACCAAGTATGACCTCCTGGAACCTTATGATTTAGGAGATAAAAATTGTTAAAGTTGATAAAATATTCAGACAAAAGTGCAGTTTTGACCAGTTTTAGTAGAAAAATCATATCTTTTGTTTGGCTCAGTATTTTTGAGTGATTCCTGTTTTTGATTAAAGTTGACTCATTTATCTACAACTTTTATTTTGAAATTTTTTCTTGAAACGGCCCTCACATGCGTGTTTCATCCGTCCCAAGATAGAATACTGATTCTGTCAGATTTGTTTTTGATCATATTAACTCACCAATGACCTTTCTTGCTTAATTAACACTTTAGTTTATCACTTACAAGATTAACACTCATTTTGTATCACTTTGACATCAATATTTAATGATTTCAAACAAATTCATAATCATCCATTCATCCTTTAAACACTAAACTCACACAAAACATTATTGATTAACTTGATTCTTGCAAAAACATCTCTTGATCATCATATCCTAAAAACAACATGCATCTAAAGATCTTGTATTTTCTCAACATGCAATGTATTATTTACTTATAAAACACATATTTACTGATAATCAAGCTTAAAAACATCAATGGTTCATTGAAAAATTTATAGATAAAGATGTATTGAAATCGGTTTGAGAAAACAACCTTAGATGGATCGAATATGGTGGTGATGGGGCTGATTCTTGGGCTGTTCTTGGGCAGAGAATCGACCAAAAAGAAGGCTCCAAGATGAACCAAACTTGCTCCCATGGTCCTTGATGTATCTAGCATAACACCCCTTTATTATTATAGTTGTTAAGTTAAGATTTTAGCTTCCTATTTGCTTGCATGTGGCCGGAATCAAGAAGAAGAGGAGAGGGCTGATTTTCGTGTACAAAAAGCTCCCAAATCGGTTCCAAACTTGACCCAAGATGTTTGTTTAGCAAAGATTATTATTATTGCATTAGATTAAGTTAGGTTCTTGGTGGTTTTCTCCATTGAAATGCCAAAAATGAATAAGAAAGGAAGGGAAGAGGTTGAGAGGAAACTATTGCATGTGTGTGTGTTGTTTTGAGAGAAAATGAGAGAGTGTTGTGTTGGGGGGTGCATATGCACGTGAATGGGGAAGAGAAATGCAGAATTTTTGAGGGTGGAATGAGACAAAGAGAGTGTGATGTAAGGGTGGAGTGTGTAAGTGTCTAAAATGGTCCATGGGGAGTACAAATGCATGTTACTAGTTAGTAGGTGATTGGTCAAATTGAAAGTGAGAGTGGTGTGAGTGTCTTGGCTGATTTTATAGCCTAATTTTCAAGTTTTGTAGTTTAAATTCTTATAAAAATGTTGTATTTGTTTAAGTCTTGGCCATGCTTAAATATTTGAGTGTGGCTTACTTCATTGGTAGCATAAAGCTTACTTGTTTATTTATACACATATTTATGTGTATGTTATGATTTAAATATACCTAAGTTTAAAATTTATTTATTTACATGTACATATATGTATATCTAGTCGTGTATATGTATTTTGCATCTATTGAACTTTTTATAAAGTTTTCGTTGTTCTTGATTATTATTCGGGTAGCTGACTTAGTTGGATTATTTGATATTTCCATGATAGATTATATACATACTAAGTTGTTAATATTTGATTGTTTGAGATTGGCTTGGATAATTTTAAGCTATTGTGGATGGCATTTCTAAGGCAACTAGCTAACTATTGGCATTTCATTGGATGAGAGGGCAATTATCACTATGCATTATTGTCTAGAAGGCAAATTCTCTTAAACAACCTCTAAGGATAAAGGTCTAGATAAGTCCAAGTAAATTATCCTAGTCGGAATTTGAGGGTTGTTACATCATTACCCCCTTAACAAGAACTTCGTCCTCGAAGTTTGATCGTTCACACGGTAGTAAGAATGAAAAGATTGACGATAAGGATAGCCTCACAGAGACGTATAAAATGTGAACATTCAACTAGATTTCGTCAAGGTCCTTTTTGGTCTCTTGCAAGCTTTTACCTCCAAGGTTGGGGGCATCTCTTGCTTGGTGCCCTAACGTTTCTTGTGATTAGTAACTTCGAGAAAGGATACAAATGTCGCCCACTTCTTGAGACGACTAGGGATTAATCGTATGTAATCGTTGTGGACTGTCAATCTTGCATGGTGTAGCATTAATAAATGGGATGATGATACGAATATCAATACAGAGGTGTAAATTGAGCAAACGGTTCGTAATGTGAGTTACAATAAAAACGGTAAGAAATGTTGAAATATCGATCGTTGGTGACTACTCATTTCCATTCTCACTTTGTGGAGTTTCCTTTATCGTTTGCTTTCCCAATTAAAGAATAGTTCCAATGGCTTCTCGCCTACTTTCATTCTTCTTTGGTTTGACATTGGACACGCTTGCCGCTACTTGAAAATATTGACTTCGTTTGTGACTAATCACTGGTTAAGGGATTACCCCCTTAACAAGAGTGATACTAACCCGTTATGCCAAGTTGCACTAAAATTGCAAAGGTACATCTTCGTAGTACCTCATTTTAGGGTTTTCTAGTGTTGTCTTCGTTGTTTATGGCGTGCAAGGAAATCATGAGTCGGACATGGATGGTTCCATCTCAATCCTCATACTCGTCCTCGTCCTTGTCCTTCAACTTCCCCCTTATCTTTCAAAGTCACCTTTTTCGTTATTCGTCAAGTCGCATTGCTACCCATTTTTCTCTTATCTTGCCGATATTGGCTTGTAAATTATTTTAAGGTACCTTTTATTCCTCCTTTTTAATGTAAAAGTACTACCCTCTATGACTTGTTGCCGACTAAACTCCTTCTTAACATTGCACATACAATCTCTTTCATTTCTCTTCTATCCCCACGCATTCTTCGCGATAGGATTTACACAATCCTTATGCTCGCAATTAGTCATATCACTACCATCTTGGCAACACAAACACTTCAAGTCCTTGTTGGTATGAACCCTTTCTTAGAAGCAATCCTTCTTAGGTCCTCATGACCTCTACAAACTTCCAATTACTTTGCTCTCAAGAGCCTCGTGTCCATTTTCAGCTTTCTAAGCTACGCTTCTTTTTCAACACTAACATAATGTTCTTAGGAATTGCGATATAAGATAGTTTAGGTGAAACAACGGTTACTTCGTCTTTTCCTCAACCATGCGGTTCCCTACTCTTTCCTTTCGTTTTCTTATGGATAACTATACTCCTTACCGTTTTCGCCACTCAGATCCATCTGTTACTAGAGTAATCGTCATCTTGAATGACACACGCGCAGTTGCTAGTCCTTGAAGTTAATTCAGGGGTACTTGTCAGATCCTGGTGATGCGGATCCATTAATCCTAACTCATCACAGATGTATGTTATCATTATCACGCTTCCGTTCAAACGCTCCATAACTAGCTCATCCCGGAGTTTGTAGTTTCTTTAAATTAGTTCAACGACCAACTTCCTTGATCGTTGTGGTAGTATGTGCCTTGACTTCTAGCGTCGTATTTCTTATTTGCTTTCACTACTAACTTAGCGATTTCATGTTGTTTTCCTTCTTCACTTTTCTTGGGCGCACTACTTCGTGGGTCGATGGTCCTTGACTGTTCACCATGTGTTCTAAATTTTTCTCACCCAAGTTCATCTTATTTTAGCTTACCTCCATACGACCGTTGACCTTGAGGGAATATCCATCACAGGTCATCGTGCTTCCTCCACTTATCGACCATACTCCCCTTCTTTAGCAAGGCTTGCCTCCATCGGGTGTTGGGCGTTTACCGCTTCCTCTCAGCTTAGTTGATATGCTCTACTAATAGTTTGTCCTTCGATAAAGGTTTTCCAATAGGTATTTAAAGTATAACGCGTGGAGCGCCAAAAAGATGAACACCTTCGGAACTACATCTTGTAGATGACGTCAATGCCTTCACTTTACCGTTTGGGTTAATCGCCTTCCTTTACTTTACTTTCTACTTCATATCTCTTTCAATGACGCTAGTGAGTAACTCTTTTTGAAAGATAGAGTAAAACCTCTCATACTCCTTGTTCGAGTATCTTCCTTGTTGCGATTACCCCCTTAACATTTTTCTTCTAGAAAAATGTAAGGGATTTCATGCTCTTCGTTTCATCTCGCTTTCTCCTCTAAGCAAGCTCATTAGCCACCTTCTTAACTAGGTTCCTTGAATCACCTTGCTTTCTTACGTTCTTTGGCAGTCTTCAATCCGCCAAATCTTCTTATCATTCTCGACGACCTTCAATTCGCCAGATTTCCTAATCCTACTTGTAACTACTCTTGTCCTCCAGAGTAGTCCCAAATCATTTTTCATTTATCTTCAAATCGCGGGGGTCACATAATTCTTACATTACTTCTTATCCTCCTTAATTACATCTTCGCTCCAACGGTAACTCTTGGAATTTCTTCTAATTGCCGCCGAGGCTCCATTTTTACATGGATAGAAGGACCTTCAATTCCTTCACCAATTTGAGGCCTCGGTTCAATTGCCTCTACACTCGCTCACATGTAGACCATATCCAAGGCATCGCTTTCATTGGGTATACTAGTCTATAGTATCTTCTATACTATACTTCTCTAACTCACTAGTTTTCTAAACTTCCTTGTATCGAGTGGGTCCTTCTCTTAACGTCGTTGCGAGTGGGTGGTGTTAGTTATTTGGTCTCACCACTTTCAGGTGTTGCGTCGAGTCATCCATGGATCAAGGGAATCATAAATCTTTGGAAAAGAAGAAGAACCATGCTTTCATCATGTTTGGTCCTCGAGATTGTCGAAATTTACTTGGCTAGCTTCAATGTGGAAGTGGGGAGTAAGAGTTCATAGCGAGAATAAGACGACAACTCAAATTAATATTCTTAGGTGAGTTAAACGGATTGCTTCAACGTCGCTTGTGAAAATTTGCTTCCTTGTACTTTGATTGACACACAACATATCTTCCACGTCCTACGTTATGTACGTGACCCAATAGCATCTTCTATGCTATATAGTTATCCCAAGTATTCCACGTACTGACAACTGCTGTCTGAACGTCTTTCGCATCCATTGATGTCGCAGCGAGAGCGGAGTACTACTTACTCGATTTCGTCATTGCTGAGTGTTGCGTAAGTGAGTTGTATGTTGTTAGGTTACTAACTTTTGAAGAGAAGCGGTGGTGATCATTACTTTGAATCATTAAGAATATCAAGGATATAGAATTTGGTTTCGAATGAATGAAATAGGAAATGTAAAAACAAAAGAATCATTAAGGCTCGAATCAAACTCCTTGCGCGAGTTAGAGAAATCTCTTCTATGTCGTTCGTTGCCCACCGGACTCCAACTTTCAAGGAGGTCAACATAGGTCGCACCGACTTAGATAATATAGATAGATGTTCGCGTATACGTGTTAGAATAGAAATATCGCACCAAATTTCAGGGTTACCATTCTCAGGACGTGTCGTCTAAAATATATATATATCGGAATGTGTTCTACCAGCGTCGTCGAATCATCATATGGCTCTAAAATTGCTCGTCATTCATATGTCTCCAACTTCATTCGACGTTCACATATGTTTCCTACCATTTCAGATCGAATACAAAGGTTATGTGTAACACCCCAACATGGCGGAATCATGGGGTATCACTTAGAAAAGCACAGCACGACATGGGAATTATGTAGAGTCAAACTATATGCATTCATAGGATTGAAACAATCCATAAACTCACTCAAATGTATACAATAATCAATATCTATCAAAGATACACACTCAATCAATATTAAATGAAAATGTTTAAATGATAGTAGTTGACCCTAAGCATAACCCGTTAAAGGGAAATAAGGATCACGGATCCAGAAGTCCAAATCATCATCCATTTTTCTCTCTGATTAACCTGATTACCTGAAAAGTGTACTAAAGAGCGTCAACATAAAGTTGGTGAGTTCGTAGGGACAAGTAACAAGGAATAACCGTATCGGATAACAACCGTTAATGATAAGCGAGGATTAGAATACCTAATCATGTCCAAGGAAACCCTAAAAGGTTTCACATTAGCACAGTTCAATACAATCAACGTTTCAACATCAATATCATTACATGATAATCAAAGCGACAATCATCATTAACCAATACGCCTAACATGATATATCATTTACATGATAATCAAAGCGACAATCATCATTAACCAATACGCCTAACATGATATATCATTTACATGATAATCAAAGCGACAATCATCATTAACCAATACGCCTAACATGATATATCATTTACATGATAATCAAAGCGACAATCATCATTAACCAATACGCCTAACATGATATATCATTTACATGATAATCAAGCGACAATCATCATTAACCAATACGCCTAACATGATATATCATTTACATGATAATCAAAGCGACATTAAACCACAAGTTATCATATCAACAATCAACAAATAAACAATTAACATCTCGGTCCATATCATAACAAGTGAATCAACCAATAAATACGATGCACATACACTTCTTATAATTCTACTTTAAAGGAATCATCGATGCTTATATATAGGGTCACCCGCAGCCTTCCCACCACATCTACTATTCATAAAAAGTATAATTATCTTCCATGTATGTACAACTATCTAAAGCACAACAAGTATTCATAACGAAGTCAATGTTAACCGAGCAACAAGTCAATACATTAAGCAAACAATCAATCAACAAATATGTACACTTTTCAGCCCGAATCTCAATTGAGTAGGGAGGGTTTACGAAACTCACCTGGAAGTAAAGCAATTCCGAGTACTAGTACAAGTACTTTACTATGCTCAAAATGTACTCCCGGGTACCTAGAACAAGTATAAGATCAACTTATAAGCTACCACAAAGCCTAAGTGCAAAATAGGGAAATTTCAGCATGTTCCCAGCTTTGCCCCATCTACTAGACAACGACTTTGGGAAGTCAAGAAGACTAGATACAACAAAACTCAGTTCTAGACATTTGTTGGGCACTCAATGGCCTTTTCAAAAATGTAAGGTTTGGCTCTTGAAGAGCTTTAATGAAAGAGTTATGATTTTTACAAAAACAAACCTGTAGCCTCGTCAAAAATCAGACCAGTTCTGAAAATCGTTGTTTTTGGCACTCTTCTGAGCAAAACCAGAAGAAACTTCGTTCTTATCAAATTTTACTGACACTTGGACCTTTCCAAAAATATAAGATACGTCTCCTAATTCGTCCAGATGAATCTTCTATGATGTTTGCAAGATGACTGAAAATTTCAGTCCTATAGAGTCCTTAAATTCAACTTGAAACTTCAAGTGATGAACCCAAGACTTTATGAACTTGATTGTTTTGTGTTATGAATGTGAGAGAGAGAGGAAAGAGCAGAGATGGATGATAGAATGATCATCAAATGCTTGCTTATATAGTCCAAGAGTTGCAACTAAGTGCCAAGAATACACACCTTGGCCATGAGGTGTTCATCATGTGTTTACAACTCATCCTTGAGTGTAATGGCTGAAACTTTGGCCTTAAGACAAACTAGAATTCAGTAGGAATATGTTCATTGCATGATTACAAGCTATAATCCAAGTCTTAGTTAGTTTGTGTGGGGTTTATGTCAAGAACACAAGCTTGACTTGACTAATTGACTTTGGTTGACTCTAAACTTTGATTCTTGATTATTATTTGTGTAATTAAGTGTAGTAACTAGTTTATATAAGTATAATTACTTTTATCTATGTGGTTATAAATCAATTACATGTATTTATATATTTATTAGTTATCTAATTCAAGTACACAATTGCATATTTATTTTACTAGTATGTACAATATATCTAGCTAGTTAATTGATTCCGAAATTAATAACACAAAAAAAATACTCACGAGTGTACAACTTTTATAAATTATTATAAATCCATAATATGGATAAATCATTTCATATAATATAAAGGTTGTGTCGGTTTTTGTCCTATTAATGGAATTATCATCTAGCCACCGACACTGTTCCACCGACACTGTTTCACCGACACTGTTCCACCGACACTGTTCCACCGACACTGTTCCACCGACACTGTTCCACCGACACTGTTGGAACCGTACATTATACTTAAGGTTTCGTATATACATTTTTCCTGTTACCACAGTTACTCAATTATCATCTATCATATAATTTCCATAACATGTACTGGCCAATTTCATAGTCTGCTAATATGGCCCTAATTCTAGAAGTTCAAATATGACATTATAATTGGCCCAATTTACAGATAAATGTACACAATTATATCCAAATTTCCGTTTATTGAAATAGTTAATCAAATTACATGCACAGTCAAACGGTAAAAATCATGAATGTTACATTATGCGTAGTTTCTAAGAGGATAGAGTCGTGTCGTATCTTGGGACTACAATTCTCAGAGTATATCGTCCAACGTTCGTGGGAAGATGCTCCACCGATGATATCGCGTTGTCGTATGTCCATAATGAATAGTGGTGTCATAAGAAATAGGATGTGGGATAATTTCAAAAGAGCACGAGTGAACGAATATTGGATTGGAGGGGTACTTAATAACAACTTTCATACTTAGAAAATATCTAATTTCATAATGAATTTCTCAGGGAAATCACTAGTTCTCAAGTGGTCAAATCTCAACATGCAATATCTACCTCAATAGTAAGGACTAACCACATTATCATCATATCTAGCAGGTGCTAGTTCTCAATAGTCAAATCTTCGCATAATAACTATCTCAATAATAAGGCACAACTATATAATCATTAAATCACCCATGCACTAGTCCTCAAATAGCTCAACCTTAGGGCGCAATAACTATCTCCATAGTAAGGCATGACTACATAATCATCGCATATTCACGCGCTAGTTTCAAATAGCTCAAACTTAGGGAGTAAAGGCTCTTGTATCCATATCGTCCATGAAATTTCATATCAACTCGTCATGCCTATATTTTCTTTCCAAATCAATCATAAATAATCAACCTCATTACCCAATAAATTAAACAAGTCATATCCCAAAATGATTTCATGCCTCATAGTAATCACATTATTTTAAATTGCATATGCTACTTAAAGTTCAACATCATAAATTATAAAGCTTTTACGCATGCATTTCTCTCATAATTTCCACATTGCACATTCCAAACTTTCACATTGCAATCAAATCATGCCCAAATTCACATGTCATAGCATATAATAGTATGTATCAAAGAATACCTTTCAATCTTAGATTCAATTCACTTCTAATGTGCATAAGGGGAATCCTACTAGACTAGCATAATCCACAAATAAAGCAAGTCTCGAATCGTTATGTATGCTTAGGTGAATGTCTAAATACAACACGTATGCTCATAAAAATGGTTTTAATAAAGATCTTCTTCTCTTTTTTTTTTTTTGAAAAGGAATCCTTTTGAACATAAGTCCAAGTGGCCGTTTGAGTTTTACATGGTCCTCTCATAATTAAACGTAGATTCATGACTCTACGTTTAATTATGGTCCTACCATGTAAAGCTCAAACTAATCCGCTTAACCTTATGCTCGACTCGACTATAAAAATTCGTTTTGAAAAGTGGCTATAGTTTTGGAATTCCGGGAGGAACCCCAATGTTCTCTATAACCTTAGTTAAAATAGTTAAAATAATCTTCAAAATTACCATTTAGTTTTCTTGATTTTGAAGTACATGCCTTCTTGGGTAACTTCCAATACCCATAATTCATATCAATTCAACCTCTCTTGTGTTTTGATCATTTAGAGGTTTATAGTGGTAAAATCGTAAACCAAAATAGAGATTTTAGCCTCATTCCTTAGGCAAATCGTGTACTTCCAAATGGATTTTCATCCTTAAAGCAATACTTACAGAATGTACACTATATTTTGGTGTTTTAATTCGTGATATTGGTGGTGGTGTGATTAGTGAAATTTGTGGTTTTCGGTTTGTGCTCAAATGAACCGAAATAGTGATTTTTAGACTTGTCTTTGCTATTTAACGACCAAGTTAAGTTTTATAACTTTTATTTGACATATTCACAGTAGGTTCAACATATATTTTGTTACAAGATTGTTGGAGTTGATTAAGTTGCAATCTAGTGATTTTTAGCTTATTTTGTTGCAAAGAGCTTTTACTTGGAAATTTTCTCTTTTAACACTCATTTTCATGAAATATTGACTAGTCATTCAAGGTTAAATTGAGTTATTTGGACATTGGTGATTTTTATACAGTGTTATATATGTGTCCTATATTTATGTGAATTTTTACTAAATTTTTAGACATTGTTTACTACCTCTAAAAATTACAAAACCAAAGTTGGTCAGAATGGTTGCTGCTGTGCGACTCAAAATGTTTTATAAAAGATTTCTATGATGAACCTCTAAGAAAAATCTCCCAATTTTATTTTAAGTTAGGGACACTATGAACTCAATTACCACTAAGTTTAAGCTCCTGAAACCTATTTGTTAAGGAATTAAAAATCATCAAAGTTGACTCAATATTAAGACAGAAATCCAGTTTTGACCACTTTTGGTAGAAAAATCATAACTTTCGTTTTACTCAGTGAATTGACTTGATTCTAACTACATTCAAAAATAAACTCTTTGAACTTGATTTTAGACTCAAAAATCGTTCAAAAATACCTTTCCAATCCCGAGATATACCCTTTCAAAGTTGATACATGTTCCTGACCAGTTTCTCCTCGGTAACCCAAATGCATGCCTTTACTTTATGGCTTCACCCAACACCCACTTTGACATTTTCAATGTATTTACTTTAATTTGAACAATATCCTACCATGTTAATAGTGTTTCTACAGATTTTATAGCTAGTATTTTGTACAAAGTTATTGGATTCAAAGGTTGATTTCATAGTTTGTGAAATTAAGCTTTTTTTTTGTTGAAAACTCAGCTCGACCACTGGGTACTAAAAGATTCATATCTCGAGTTCTGTTCATCCTTTTCACTTGATTCCAGTTGGTGGTGAAACTAGACTCATATATCTACAACTTCTATTTTGGACACTTTCCCTGAATCGGTCCCCAAATGCCTGGTTTGCCCATCCCAAGTTCTGTTATAGATTCTGTCAGCTTTGTTTTGCTTTAGACAACCCACCAATGGTCTTGTTTGGTTATTTTACACTCCATAACACCACTCACAAGATTAATACCCATTTTTGTATTTCTTAACACAATAATTACTGATTAAAAACAGATTCACAATCATCCATCATCATTTAAAAACTGAACACACACAAAACATAATTGATTAACTTGATTCTTGCAAAAACATCTCTTGGTCATCCTAAAAACAACATGCATGTAAAGATCTTTTGATTTCTTGATTTGAAATGGAAAGTTTATATTCAAAACACATGTTTAAAGATAATAAAGCTTAGATCCATCAATGGATCATTGAAAAACAACTAGATAAAAGAGTATTGAAATCGGTTTTGAGAAAACTACCTTAGATGATGAAAATCGGTTAGATAGAAGGCTGTCCAAGGGCTGTTCGCAGCTCTCCCATGCTCCCAAATCATTATAGATTGATCCCCATACAAGATTATTGTGTTATTATGATAGTTTGATGATTAAATTCGTGATTTAGGGGCTGAGTTTTGCCCAGAAATTCTGCCATGAACAAGAAAGGAAGAGAGTGTTTTGAGAGTGTTTTGGTGAGTGTGTGTGTTTTGGTTGAGTGTAAAAGTGAAAGAATGGGCAGGTCTTGAGCCCTAAAAACGTGGCTAGGGCAGCAAATAGAGGGTGTGGGGTGAGGTTATTGGTTAGGAGGGGTGGTGGGAAGTCTTGGGTTGGTTAACTCATGTGGTGAGGTGTTGGGTTAGCTCCCTAACTAGTGTTGAGACATACAAATAGGTAATTGTATGTATATTTGTATGTAATGTAGGTTTATTTAGTGTAGGTACATGCATGTAATCCTTGACTTATTACTTGATATAAGTGCTTTCAAAGCAAGTTATGTGTATGTATATGTGTATGACCGTGTATGTATGTATGTACATATATAGGTGCATTTTTATGGTTTATAATTGTTACTTAAATCATTATTCATAAACTTGTATTTATTTACTTACATATGTATATAAGCTTATTATTATTCAAGCTCACCACTATGTACATAAGGTTTACAAACAAAATTTTGAGATGGTAATTATATTTTTATGTTCAAATGTACTTTAATTTGCTTGGTGATTGAATTGTTGGATAATTATAAGGATTCTTGATTGTTTACGTTACCTTCTTATAGGATCTTCATTATTTGGTTCACATGAGATCGTCTTGAATAGTTATCATTATTGTGTTTGGCATTTCTAAGATAACTAGTCATCTATGGGCATTTCATTGTACTAGAGGGCAATTATCACTATGCCCTAATATCTAGAAGGTCAATTCTCTTAATAAACCTCTAGGGATAGATACCTAGATAATTCTAAGTAAATTGTCCTAGTCGGAAATTGAGGGTTGTTACATCATTACCCCCTTAACAAGAACTTCGTCCTCGAAGTTTGCTCGTTCACACGGTAGTAAGGGTGAATAGATTGACGTTATGGATAGCTTCATAGAGACCTATAAAATGTGAGAGTTCAACTAGGTTTCATCCTGACCTTTTTGGTTACTTACAAGCTTTTGATCCCCGTAGTTGGGGCCTCCATTGCTTGATGCCCTAACATTTCCCCTGATTAGAAACTTCGAAAAATTTACGAATGTCGCTCACTTCTTGAGACAACTATAGATTATTCGTCTGTATTCTCACGTAGGGTAATATTCATAAATGAAATGATGGTAAGAATATCAATACGGAGGTGTAAAATGAACAAACGGTTCGTAACGTGAGTTACAATAAATAGGATAAGAAATGTTGGAATATCTATCGTTGGTGGCTGCTCATTTCCATTGTCACTTTGTGTACTTTCCTTTATCGTTTGCTTTCCCCAATAAGAATCGTTCCACTGGCTTCTCTCCTACTTTCATCTTTCTTTGGTTTGACGTTGGACGCGCTTTCCGCTACTTGAAAATATTGACTTTGTTTGTGACTTAATCACTTGTTAAGGGATTACCCCCTTAACAAGTGTGATACTAACCCGTTATGCCAAATTTCACTAAATTGCAAAGGTACATCTTTGTTATACCTCATTTTAGGGTTTTTCAGTGTCCTCTTTGTTGTTTTATGGCGTGCAAGGGGAATCGGCCATGGATAGTTCCATTTTACTCCTCATACTCGCCTTTGTCCTTCAATTCCGACCTTATTTTCCAAAGCCGCCTATGTGTTATCCGTTAAGACGTATCGTTATCCATTCTCTCATGTTCTTGCCGATATTAGCTTGCAAATCGTTTGGAACCTTTGTGAGTCCCAAATATAGATGGTTAAAACCCGACTGGCAAGTAATTCTAACTGGAAGTTGACCAGTTCAGAATACGATCCAGATATGGATAAACAATAAGGTAAAGGTACTGAAAGTAAATGCAAGAAACAATAAGTGCTGAAACTATATAAATAATATGTATATTTCAAGTATGTAGCATTGAGACACGATGTACTTTTTCAATGTATTTGATTTTTGATATAAACAAATACAAAGGTTGTTGCGGAACAAAGATAAACACCCAAGTGTAAATATCTAAACAACCTAGAAATACAAGTGATCTAATAACTTGGAAATACTCGTAAGGATTACTTAGAGTATATCTCACAAGTTGCAATGCTAAAGTTTCAAGCTTGTTTGCAAGTTGTGAGAAGCCTTTATATTTATAGGCAAGGTTCATGCTGATGTGGACCAGGCCGTACAAATATGGTTGAGAGCATTTAAGGAATTAAAGTCAATTCCTTAACATGTGTACTTTTAAGGTTTAAGTGTAAAAGTTGTTGATGTGACATTTCACACTTTATTCCCAACCTTTTACTCAATCTTGTACTTGTTAATAGTTAAAGCTATTAACTGGGTAAAGGTTAGTAAAGAAAAAAGGCTTCCTCGTAATCAGTGTAAAGTGTTGTAAGTACTTTACACTGAGATGCTTCAGTATCCGATCAGGTAGAATCAACTTCTGAGCTCCACATCTGAGCTGATTCTCTTTCTTCAGACTTCAGTCTTTGACTTCAGCTGAATGGTATTCTGATACGTTGATCTGAACTGAAGTGAAGCTTCATTGAACTAATTCTGAACGACTTCAAAACGTTGATCTGAACTAAAGTGAAGCTTCAGTGAACTAATTCTGAACGACTTCAGAATTCTGTACAAGTATTCTTCACTGAGCTTCAACTATTTCTGAACAAATTATACTTGGTTGATTTTCGACCTAACAAATTCCCCCTATTTGTTCTGAAATAGTGCATGCATCTCAGACTTCTATCTATACATGTTTGTAAGTCTGAAATGCAAGTTTTGTTTAAGTTGTAAAAATTTTCTAAGTACATCTATAGATCATTGATGTCTCAGAATTTTACTTGTGATTTTTCTAACTTAAACCTATCATCTACTTGTTAGCTACAAAATGTAACATATATATACAAACTGAAGTGTTTGTTACATTTGCAAATATTTATACAAGTAAATGATAAACTGAAAAGAAAACTACTTCTTCGCAGGCCTCGAACCAGAAGGTGCTTCAGTAGCTTTTCTCTTCAGTGGAGAATGATCCTTCTTTCCAAATAATCTGCCTTCAATCTCTACCTTGGCTTGCATCTTTTGTTGTATTCTTGATAACCAAGCACCAATCAGAGCAGATTTTGGCTTCCCCCTCAGAATCTGGATTATCTCTCTATGCTCAGAAATCCCAAATTCGTGCACTGAAACCTGATTGTATTCTTCAGCTGCCTTTCTTCTCTTTTGACAACCAAATCAAAGAGCTTCAATCCATCAGCTTTTGTTACTTCTATGTCAATTATTTTAGCTGGATGGGATCGATGCTTCATATAATGCTCATACTGATCCTTTTCATGTTTTCTTTCGATCTCAGTAGCATCATCAGACATTGGCTTGAAGGTAGAAAGGTCTGCATCACGAATGTTCTTTCTTGAAGACCTTGGTCCAGTCACTTTGGGTTTCGTGGGTGGCCTTAACAATTGCCTTTCAACCTTGGCAACTTCAGCTAGAATCTCTTTCTTTTTAAAATCCATCTCATTCATTCTATTTTTCTTCAAGTCTTCAATAGACAACTTGAAGGTGAGACTTTCCATCTTTTGTTCCAGAGGTGAATACATCATCCCACACTCATATTCAAGCATATCAACTACTGCTTTCTGCACTCTTGGATCATTTTTGATTTTCTGATATCTCTCCAGTGAAAGACCAAGAGCTGCAGCATCTACATGATCAAGGGTTCCCATCGAAAGATGTTGTGCCCTTTCTCTTTCCTTGTTTTCCCTCTACATGATAAACTGGTTAGAGACTTCCTTCTGCAGAGCCACTAATTTCTTTCCATCTGCATCAAGATTGTGTAAGGGATAACCATGTTCATCAACATTCTCACCAACAACCAAACCAGAACCCTTAGACCCTTGAGACTTGGATTCTTCCACCATCTAGGCCTTGCCCTTATCTTTCTTTTCTGGTTCAGACTGCTGCACTTCAGATTTTCTTTGTTCCCCCTGAACTGAGGCACCACCAGATTGTACCTCAGCTTGCTTCTTGGTTGCCTCTATTAATTCTTGAGTACTTGAGAGCAAACCAATAGGCACATTTCCCCCTTTGGGGACCTCAGAAGGCATCTTGGCATATAAATCAATTGCCGTCTGCATGGCCTTCAGAGGTTCCCAACTCTGCTGCAGAAGGCAATCAGAAATGCTCTTTGCCATTGTAGAGAACTGAGCCCTTAACCTGAATGATGAGTTAAGGTTCAGAGTCTCTTTCTCAGTAAGATCTTTCAGCATTTTCCTATCTTCTTCAGAGAATGAGGGAGGAGGAGGAGGAGCAACAACATTTTCTTTCTTGAGCAAGGTCAGAATTTCATCTAACTGCTTGGACTGGTCCTTCACCGATTTATCAAGAGTGGTTACAGATTCTTTTACTTCATTAACAACCTTATCCACTCTTTTATTTGTATCCTTGGTAAGCTCGGCGACCATTATTCTGACCTTCTCTTCCACCTTTTCAGCTACCGAAGCTGAAATCTGAGTAACAAGTTCCTGAGAGAGCTCAGACTTCAGCTTCTCAATAATTTCAACACTTAAGGAAGACCCAAGTTCTTTTTCATTGACACTTGGCTTCTTCACCAATTCATTTACCTCCTTCCCGACTGCCATAACCTCTTGTTTCATTATTTCAACACTAGATGTCAAGTTCGCAACAACTGAAGCTTGCACATCTCTTTTGGTCAGGCTGAAGGCTTCCCTGATGGCTGAACTGATTTTATTGCAAGAATGTACCAACTCATTTAGCTTCCCACTTACTAGTCCCTCATTTCCAGCAACCTTGGTGAACTCAGTGCCAAGGAACATCTGAGCACCCTTCATTTCAGCAATGGAACTAGTATTGGCAGTTAGAGATTTTGTTAAGTCCTCCACCTTGAGAAGGAGGCTTTGGACTTCGGTTTTGCTTCTCTAACTGTGCTTCTACACTCAAAGGAGGAGGTGGTTGTGCAGAAACAGAAGCCACAAAGGGAATTCTACCAAGCCCATCTAATGCCTTTTCCAATTGCATTTCAGTTGGACTCTCAGATTCAGTAGCAGAGTCCAACTCTTTCTCAGTTTGATCATCATAATGATGGGCCTTGGTACTTGGTGAATTTGTGGGTGTAAGTGTTGGAGTTGTGGTTGAAAACGAGGTGAAGTGACATAGGCAGGTGTAGAGCCAGGTGGAAAATATGGATGTTCATGAGAAGTTTCTGGTTGGCGATATGGTTGTTCAACAAGTAAATTTTGGATTTCTGGGGGAGGGACGTTTGTGAGGCTGAAGGTTGGCTCAGAATCAGAAGACTGATTCTCCTCCAGTAAGCCCTCATCAAACTCAAAATCAGCAAAGGAATCAAGATTCCCTTGAGTTGGCTCATCGTCATCCCAGAGGTCAGTCGAAACTGCAGTCCGATCAGATATGCCCTGGTTCAGATCACTGGTACCTGAACCAGCTTCTGGTTCAACAACTGCTGCTGCAGATGCATCGTCACCAGATTTATGGGTTGGCTCAGCCATAGCTTCATCGCCAGAGATAGTAGACACATGGGTTGCCTTAATGATTCTCGTACCATCATCAAGAATCACTTCATCGGCCGTAGAGTCTGGAATCTCAGTCTCAGGTGGTGTCACACCAAAGACTTCATCAATTCGTGCTGCAGTAGAGTGTGAGATTTGTGAAGTTTCAGGGGGTGCGCGTGCAAACACGGACTCTAATGTGTGCTGGGCTGGCAGACTAGTATTATCTTCACCATCTCCTCCTAAAGAAGTTTTGGAGATGGCTGCTTGTGGGTTTCCCTTTGGACTCGATTCCTCTGGTTCTTGTTGGGAAGATCCAGAGGGGTTTGCTTCGGTACTAATGTCCTTGGGCTGTGAGGACGGCTTATATTTACGACGTTTTAATAAGCCTTTGGAGATCCTGAGGGATCTTTTGGGAGATCCTCAGGTTGGTCAGTGGAGGAGGGAATTGGTGGTTGGGTAGATGAAGTTGCTGGGGTTTTAAACAACTTCAACATTTGACCACCAGGTGCACCAATGGGTCTCGCATTCTTTTGCGACCCGCTCGGTGACCTTTCTGAGCCAGCCGGTCGTGCTGTTTCAGTTTTATTAATTACCTGAAGCATTGCAGCGGAGAGTTTTGGTTCTGGATCTGAAGTAGATAGCTTTGATAGATCCCTGCAGAACTCCGTTGCTGAAGATTCAAGCCCCTCCATGTGATACGCATCTCCAAGCATGTTCATGAAGCAAATGCTCAGAAATCTGGGAAATGAGATATGTGGACTTCTTTTCCCTTTTAATTTTGTTACCAGCTGAGAGAAAAGTATCTCAACGAAGTCCACCTCAATCCCATGCCACAAGTAGTACCCGATTTCTACTTGTGTTAATGAAATCTGGTCCAATCCACCCCAGTTTCCACCTAGGCACTCCACAATCTGAGTCCAGAAATAACGCCAACAATTTTTAAATCCTGACAGAAAAATATGTCCAGATGTTCTCAGATTGTGCTCAGCATCGACCATGTCATCATGACCCATGGCGTGCAGTACCTCCCTGAAATTAACTCCTTTTAGCCTTTTTGCATAGGCTGAAGAAGAGGGAAGGTAGTTCAAATGAAGGGCCTCCCGAAACCCATCAAGTGAAAGGATATACTGCTTAGTGCCTTCTTTAAAGAAAAAGCAATGGATTTTTCATCCTTGCTTAGAGTAGCAGTATACCAGAATTCAAGTAAGTATCTATGATACAGTACTTGAGGATCTGCAGTCAAGGCATAATGGAGAGGGGATTGTTCAAGAAATTTATTAATCCTCCCCATTAAGGTTTTGCCTTTAGCGTTTAGTGCGGCCATGAAATTATTCATATTGAATCTAAGGGTCATGGCCTGTATTGAACATTTGGTCAACCATCTTTGCAGATCAAAGGTTAATGAATTAATATAATTCAACCTTGCTGCTCTGATACCAATTGTGAGTCCCAAATATAGATGGTTAAAACCCGACTGGCAAGTAATTCTAACTGGAAGTTGACCAGTTCAGAATACGATCCAGATATGGATAACAATAAGGTAAAGGTACTGAAAGTAAATGCAAGAAACAATAAGTGCTGAAACTATATAAATAATATGTATATTTCAAGTATGTAGCATTGAGACACGATGTACTTTTTCAATGTATTTGATTTATTGATATAAACAAATACAAATGTTGTTGCGGAACAAAGATAAACACCCAAGTGTAAATATCTAAACAACCTAGAAATACAAGTGATCTAATAACTTGGAAATACTCGTAAGGATTACTTAGAGTATATCTCACAAGTTGCAATGCTAAGTTTCAAGCTGTTTGCAAGTTGTGAGAAGCCTTTATATTTATAGGCAAGGTTCATGCTGATGTGGACCAGGCCGTACAAATATGGTTGGGAGCATTTAAGGAATTAAAGTCAATTCCTTAACATGTGTACTTTTAAGGTTTAAGTGTGAAAATTGTTGATGTGACATTTCACACTTTATTCCCAACCTTTTACTCAACCTTGTACTTGTTAATAGTTAAAGCTATTAACTGGGTAAAGGTTAGTAAAGTAAAAAAAGGCTTCCTCGTAATCAGTGTAAAGTGTTGTAAGTACTTAAAACTGATATGCTTCAGTATTCAATCAGGTAGAATCAACTTCTGAGCTCCACATCTGAGCTGATTCTCTTTCTTCAGACTTCAGCTGAATGGTATTCTGATACGTTGATCTGAACTGAAGTGAAGCTTCAGTGAACTAATTCTGAACGACTTCAGAATTCTGTACAAGTATTCTTCACTGAGCTTCAGCTATTTCTGAACAAATTATACTTGGTCGATTTTCGACCTAACAACCTTTAATTCTTCCTTTTTAATGTAAAAGTACTACCGTCTATGACATATTTCCGACTAAACTCCTTTTTAACATTGCACCTATAACCTCTTCCATTTCTCTTCTATCCCTAAGCATTCCTCGTGATAGGATTTACACAATCCTTATGCTCACAAATAATCATATCACCACCATCTTGGGAACACAACACCTCAAGTCCTCATTGGTATGAACCCTTTCTTAGAAGCAATCCTTCTTAGGTCCTCATGACCTCTACAAAACTTCCAATTACCTTGCTCTGAAAAGTCCCATGTCCATTTTCAGCTTTCTAAGCTATGCTTCTTTTCAACACTAACATAATGTTCTTAGGAATTGCGATATAAAATAATTTAGGTGAAACATCGGTTACTTCGTCTTTTTCTTAACCATTCGGTTCCTTCCATTTTCCTTTCGTTTTCTCATGGGTAACCATACTCCTTACCGTTTCGCCACTCGGATCCATCTCTTACTAGAGTAATCGTCATCTTGAATGATACACGCGCAGTCGCTAGTCCTTGAAGTTAATTCAGGAGTACTCGTCACATCATGTTGATACGGATCCTTTAATCCTAACTCATCACAGATGCGTGTTATCCTTATCATGCTTTCGTTCAAACGTTCCATAACTAGCTCCTCCCGGAGTTTGTAGTTGTTTGAACTTAGTTCAGCGACCAACTTTCTTGATCGTTGTGGTAGTATGTGCCTTGACTTCTAGCGTCGTATTCCTTATTTGCTTTCACTACTAACTTAGCGATTCCATGTTGTTTTCCTTCTTCACTTTTCTTGGGCGTACTACTACGTGGGTCGATGGTCCTTGATGGTTCACCATGTGTTGCAAAATTATTCTCACCCAAGTTCATCTTATTTTAGCTTACCTCCATACGACCGTTGACCTTGAGGGGATAACCATCACAGGTCATCGTGCTTCCTCCACTTATCGACCATACTCCTCCTCTTTAGTAAAGCTAGCCTCCATCGGGTGTTGAGCGTATACCGCTTCCTCTTAGCTTGGTTCTTATGCTCTACTATTAGCTTGTCTTTCGATAGAGGTTTTCCAATTCGTATTCAAATAATAACGCGTGAACCGCCATAAAGATAAACGCCACCAGAACTACATCTTGTAGATGGCGTCAATGCCTTCACTTTATCGTTTGGGTTAAATCGCCTACCTTTACTCTACTTTCTACTTCATATCTCTTTCAATGACGCTAGTGAATAACTCTTCTTGAGAGATAAAGTGAAATCTTGCGTTTCATACTCCTTGTTCGAGTATCTTCCTTGTTGTGATTACCCCCTTAACATTTTTCCTCTAGAAACATGTAAGGGATTTCCTGCTCTTCACTTCATCTCGCCTTCCTTGACGATCTTTAATTCGCCAAATTCCTTATTCCTTCATGTAACAAATATCCATCTGCTCGGGTGTTTTGAAAAAGAAAAGGATAGCTCAGAATCCTTTTTGTTACTCTTCCATCTTGAGGGTTACTCGACACATCCTATTTATCTTATTGTCCTTGGTTTTCTTCTTCTAACTACTTTCGTTTTCCAACATTGCTAGTGATATCCTCAATGGTTTAAGGAAGTCCTTATACTTAGCCAAGGGTGACCTTTATGTCACACGACCTTCCTTTCGTTGGCCACTCAATCTTTCTTTTTGGTTGATCAACATGGATGGGACAGATCTTTAAATCTCTCTCTAAGTTAAGGCTTAGTCTACTCCAAGTGTGTTTTCTTGTACTTTCCTGACACACGGCATAATATCTACGTCCTATGTTATGTACGTGATCCAATAGCATCTTCTATGCTATAAAGTTATCCCAAGTCTTCCACTTATGGAAAACGGATGTCTCAAATGTTCTTCGCATCCCTTGATGTCGCAGCGAGAGCAGGGTACCACTTACTCGGTTTCGCCATTGCTGAGTGTTGTGTAAGTGAGTTGTATGTTGTTGGGTTACTAACTTTTGAAGAGAAGCGATGGTGATCATTACTTCGAATAATCAAGAATATCAAGGGTATAGAATTTGGTTTCGATTGAATGAAAATAGAGAATATAAAAACAAAAGAATTATTAAAGCTCGAATCAGACTCCTTGCGCGAATTAAAGAAATCACTTCTATGTCTTTCGTTGCCCACTGGACTCCAGCTCTCAATGATGTCAATATATGTGACGCTGTCTTAGATCGTATAGATAGCCGTTCGCGTATACGTGTTAGAATAGAAATATCGCACCGAATTTCGGGGCTACAATCCTCAAAACATGTCGTCTAAGTATATATAGGAACGTGTTCTACTAGTGTTGTTGTATCGTCATATGGCTTTACTACTGCTTGCCTTTCACAATTTCCAACTTCATTTGACGTCCCCATATGCTTCGCGCCATCTCAGATCGATTACAAAGGTTATGCGTAGCTTCCAAGAGGATAGAGCCGCATCGTATATTGGACTACTATTCTTAGAGTATATCGTCCAACGTTCGTGGGAAGACGCTCTATCGACGATATGGTGTTGTCGTATGTCATTAATGAACAGCGGTATGATAAGAAATAGGATGTTGGATAATTTCAAAAGAGCACGAGTGAACGAATATTGGATTGGGGGGGTACTTAATGTCAACTTTCATACTTAGGAAATTTCTAATTCATAATGAATTCTCAGGGACAATCACTAGTTCTCAAGCGGTCAAATCTCACCACGCAATATCTATCTTAATAGCAAGGACTAACTACATTGTCATCATGTCGTGCAACACTAGTTCTCAATAGTCAAATCTTAGAGCATAATAACTATCTCAATAATAAGGCACAACTATATAATCATTAAATCCACGCACTAGTCCTCATATAGCTCAACCTTAGGGTGCAATAATTATCTCAATAGAAAGGCACGACTACATAATAATCACAATATTCACACGCTAGCTTTCAAGTAGCTCAATCTTATGGGTGAAAGCTTTCATATCTCTATTCTCCATGAATTTCCTATCAACTCGTCATGCTCTTGTTCTCTTTCAAATCAATCATAAATAATCAACCTCATTATTCAATAATTTAAACAAGTCATATCCCAAAATGATTTCATGCCTCATGGTAATCACATTATTTTAAAGTGCATATGCTACTTAAAGTTCAACATCATAAATCATAAGGCTTTTACGCATGCATTTCTCCCATAATTTCCACATTGCACATTCCAAACTTTCACATTGATATTACAAACTTTCACATTGCACATTACAACTTTCACGTTGCTAATTACAACTTTCACATTGCACATTACAACTTTCACATTGCACACTATAAGCTTTCACATTGCAATCAAATCATGCCCAAATTCACATGTTATAGCATAAAATAGTGTGTATCAACAAACATCTTTCATTTTTAGATTCATTTCACTTCTAATGTGCATGAGGGAAATCCTACTAAACTAGCATAATCCACAAGTAAAGCAAGTCTCGGATAGTTATATATGCTTAGGTGAATGTCTAAATGCAACAAGTATTCAAATAAAAATGGATTTATTTACTTACATATGTATATAAGCTTATTATTATTCAAGCTCACCACTATGTACATAAGGTTTACAAACAAATTTTTGAGATGGTAATTATATTTTTATGTTCAAATGTACTTTAATTTGCTTGGTGATTGAATTGTTGGATAATTATAAGGATTCTTGATTGTTTACGTTACCTTCTTATAGGATCTTCATTATTTGGTTCACATGAGATCGTCTTGAATAGTTATCATTATTGTGTTTGGCATTTCTAAGATAACTAGTCATCTATGGGCATTTCATTGTACTAGAGGGCAATTATCACTATGCCTTAATATCTAGAAGGTCAATTCTCTTAATAAACCTCTAGGGATAGATACCTAGATAATTCTAAGTAAATTGTCCTAGTCGGAAATTGAGGGTTGTTAAACAATACCCTGAAATGCATTTTTTTTTGGAAATGCAAACTTTCATTAACAAAACTAAATGGAGCTCAAGACGAGCAACCAACCAATTACAACATCAAGAGAGGGTTAGAAAGCCATTGCTCCCATCTAATACATAATCTACGATTTCTATGCTTATACCAATCAAAAGAATAAAGCTGGATGTATTCAAAAATGTCGCCTTGTAAACTATCCGACGACTTAAAAACCAACGTATTCCTTATGTGCCATATGTACCACCAAGCCGTGAAGATGATTGAAAGAGTCAATTCTTTAGCATCCGTCTTAATTCTAGCGTTGTCCACCAAGTCGATCAAGAGGTCTGGGTGTACCGGGGCAATACAATCTAAGTCTAACCATACTGCTATACAAGAGATAATATTTAAGTGATCTGTAATAGGAGTACCATCTCTGTATTATAACTTGAGAAACTACTTGATCAAGAACAACTTATTATTTCCTGTTTTTCGAGCATACAACTCTTCAAGCTTCTTCCATAAAGTACGAGCATGTTTCTCCTCAATAATATGATTCAAAGCATTATCCTCTACCCACTGCCGAATATATCCACAAACCTGTCTATGCAAAATCTCCCACTCTGCATCAGTTTTATTCTCAGGTTTATCTGTAGCAAATACGGGTAAGTAATAATCTTTCACATATAGAAGATCTTCCATTTTTGTCTTCCAAACATGATAGTTCGAACCATTCAATAAAATCATTGATGTGTTCATAATTATACATATTTCCACATCGTTAATAAGCCGTTCTTAGAGTTAATTATGAGTTAAATGCATGAATATTCGATACTTTCATAGTGTTTGTGTGATTTCAGGTTCCAGGAGTGCAAAATGGTTAGAAATGGCTTTTAGACGACTTCTGGATGCATATAGAAGGTTCGAGGATGAGTTCGTGTGAAGACGAGATGGAAAATACAAGTTTAGTGATTTCTGAAGACATATGCGGCGCATATCGGGGAGCTAAATTTCAGAAACTTCAATCTATGCGGTGCATAGGATTTTCATGCGGTGCATAACGGGCGTCAATTTTACAAGAACTTCATTTCATGCGGCGCATGGAATTGCCATGCGGCGCATACTTTATGTTGGCAGATTTGGAACTTTCCTAAACCCTATAAATAGAAGACCAAAACCCTACCATTGGAGACCTTATCACTTGTTTACGAAATTAGGGTTATTTTAGAGGGTTTTGCAGCAGCTTTTACGTCATCAAAGGCTAAGGAGTTGTTCGTGAGATCCAAGACTTTCGATTACGTTTTCTTTGCTTTCTAGTTAGATCAAACACATTGGTACACTATGTCTCTCTTTTCAATTACTCTTTGTGTTCTGTTTTTGACTATGAGTAGCTAAATACTTCATCATCTACTGAGATGAAGTGATATTATTGAATGATGGTTGCATGATTTATATTATTCAAGACGATTTGATTTAACGTTATGTCGTGATCTTAGCTTATTAATTCTTTGTAATTTATCTTCTGATTTCAGATAGGTCTTGCTTAATCTAAGTGGTAACTAGGGTTGGGTAAGAGATATTTTGATTGCTTAGGTATAAGTAATTGCTTCTATGACGGGTACGGTAGAAGGGAATCAATCGGTAATAAGAATTAACGGGTTAATGGTTGGGTACAATCAATAGGCATAATTGTTATCTTAATAATCAAAACATTTAGTTAATTAGTTAAGTTATGAGAAGCGTCTCGGGGTACCGGTCTTAAGTAATGGATCTAGTTGATTAAGGGGATTAAATAAAGTAACGAACTTGACGGGTACGGAGTGAGTCTTTGTTTGGTTCTCGATTATAAGTCGTCATATTTGAATTGGTCTTTCAATTAAAGTGCAACCTGAATTTGATGTATCATGGAGTCGAAGTAGATGACCTTTTAATATTATTGTTCTCGATAAATCTTTTCAAGTTTATTTAGTTTTCATTTTAGTTTTAATTTAATTTTCAAATCAAACTGACGAGGGTCATAAAACCTAAAAGCATTTTGAACTACTTAAAACTCGCTTATTTCTTATACATTCCCTGTGGATTCGACCTGGACTTACCTTTGAACTATATTGCAAACGAACGGGTACACTGCCCGAGAGTGTGTAGTAATCAGTTAATCGGTATTTCTTGTTTATAAATTTTAAAACTAGATTTCACACATCAAAGTTTTTGGCGCCGCTGCCGGGGAATTGTTTTTAGGATTTTAGTTTGAGATTTCGTAGTTCGATCCTTTCTTGTATTCATTTGCAAGAAAGTTACTTGTTTTCTAGATTAGTTTTTCATTTTAGTTTTTAATTTTCTGTTTTTAGTTATTTGTGTAAATTGGTGCGTTTTACGGTTTTCTTGTCTCTGTTTTCAGGTTTAGGTAGTTCATGAACAGGAGGTCTTCTGGTTTACCACTAGTGAGCCCTCAGTCTAATCCAGGAAAAACCAAGAAACGCGGAAGGAAACCAAGTCAAACCGTACCCATTACACCAATAAAAATAGGTTCACCGTCGAATAGCGGTGATTTAGAAGTAAAAATAGGGGATAAACAACCAACTCCGCCTAACTCACCATTTAATTCACAACCGAATTCACCCATGGGGGACGAAGTTCACCATTTCGATAGGACCATAGGAGAGAGTGCTCGAGTCATTGCACCTAATAGGGGCTCGGCCATTCGACCTCCACCCACTGCAGCAAATTTCAACGTCAAAGGAAATCACTTGGATCAAGTTGAAGCAAATCAGTTTGACGGGGTATTGAAGTGGGATCCGTATGATCATATTGAGAAGTTTGAGAAGGTGTGTAGGTTGTACAAGTATGGAGAAGGCCACGAACCATATGTCAACCTTGAATTGTTTCCATTGTCGCTCACAGGACAAGCAGCCGATTGGTATGACGATCTCGAGGAGAACATTTTCGAGACGTGGGATGAGTTAAGAGAAGCCTTCATTGAGCGGTTCTTTCCGGCTCAATTGGTAGAGACTTTGAAGCTTGAGATTAGGGAATTTAAGCAAGGGAAGGACGAGGATATGGTTGATGCTTGGAAGAGATTGAAGGAGTTGCTGAGAAAGTATCCCGGGCATGGAATTCAGTTGGATGAGCACATTCTTATTTTCTTTAGGGGTTTAGATCGCCGAACTCAGAGGGAACTAGATTGGGCGTGTGGAGGTAATATCAATAATGTTACTTTCAACGAGGCCTACAAGATTATGGAGGACATGGTTAAGACTAGTGTGACTCAAGAGACGGGTAGGACTAATCCGGAACGGTAACACCCTTCGTTTAAAAATACGGGTTTCCAAAAATTTTCGCCTAACGGCGTCAAAATAAAGCGGAAGAAACATTAAAAGTCCAAACCAATTAAAATCTGTTTGGTTTACTTATTCAATGGTGTTACTAATCGCATCATCGAAACAAGTTTAATAGAAACCCGTCGGCTGCCCAACACAAAACAACCGACTACATAATAATCCAACTCCAAAAAGACAAAAATAAACAATTATCTATAGAAGTTCAACATCTATGGGTAGCTAAGGACTTCATCAAGCTATCTACCCATTCCTCGCTCTTCTTCATCAACTACCTCAGCTACGCTAAACCTGAGGGAGCAACACATTTCAAAAGACAAGTGTTATCTAACGAATTAGCTAAGTAAGATAACACTCAAGTTATAAAACATTTGTCCATTTCAAACATTATGGATTTAAATTCTTCATTAAGGCACAACACACATCAAACACACAATACTTCATAATAGGATGAACCACCCTAAATGTGCCTATCCTGCTTTACTTCATTACACACATATAACCACATAGCTGCTTTCTACATTAACTGCTTTACTACGTTTTAACTGCTTTACTACATTTTAACTGCGTCAATGTGCAACATAAGTTACACCTGACTAGATGAAAACCATTCAGTTGAACATCAAACGTCGTTAAGGAATGGCAAGCCAATCCCCGAGTAATCCGTATGTACAAGACAAATGAGGGTGGGTCAGACCCCTCGTATTACTCAACTGCATCTCAATGACCATGTTGCAAGGAGCCACCCAAGCAACCTACGTCAACGCACTTAGCCGGGCTAGGGCAAGTACGGGTTAAGCTGAACACTTTCCTGCATCAAAGTTTTACGAGCTCGAAACTGCATCATTTAGTTTAGGTGACTACATTACCTAAACATTTACTACGTTAACTGCTTTTACGTTTTGGGCCCTTAAACGTGCACGTGATATGGCAACTTAACAAGTCTAGTGAACTAGATGAGCAAGCCATACAAACATGCACAACATCAATCAATAACAACATATACTGCATCTCATAACATCACAAGTTACTACATATCATAACACTACATTATATTTCATACATAGCACTACATCCTACGTCATATCATAACATATACTATATTTCATACATAGCACTACATCTACTCATATCATAACACTACATTATATTTCATACATACACTACATTACTCATATCATAACACTACATTATATTTCATACATAGCACTACATCTACTCATATCATAACACTACATTATACTTTCATACATCACTACATCTACTCATATCATAACACTACATTATATTTCATACATAGCACTACATCTACGTCATATCATAACACTACATTATACTTTCATACATCACTACATCTACTCATATCATAACACTACATTATATTTCATACATAGCACTACATCTACGTCATATCATAACACTACATTATATTTCATACATCACTACATCCTACTCATATCATAACACTACATTATATTTCATACATAGCACTACATCTACGTCATATCATAACACTACATTATATTTCATACATAGCACTACATCTACTCATATCATAACACTACATTATATTTCATACATAGCACTACATTACGTCATATCATAACACTACATTATATTTCATACATAGCACTACATCTACTCATATCATAACACTACATTATATTTCATACATACACTACATTACTCATATCATAACACTACATTATATTTCATACATAGCACTACATCTACTCATATCATAACACTACATTATACTTTCATACATCACTACATCTACTCATATCATAACACTACATTATATTTCATACATAGCACTACATCTACGTCATATCATAACACTACATTATACTTTCATACATCACTACATCCTACTCATATCATAACACTACATTATATTTCATACATAGCACTACATCTACGTCATATCATAACACTACATTATATTTCATACATAGCACTACATCCTACTCATATCATAACACTACATTATATTTCATACATAGCACTACATCTACGTCATATCATAACACTACATTATATTTCATACATAGCACTACATCTACTCATATCATAACACTACATTATATTTCATACATACACTACATTACTCATATCATAACACTACATTATATTTCATACATAGCACTACATCTACTCATATCATAACACTACATTATACTTTCATACATCACTACATCTACTCATATCATAACACTACATTATATTTCATACATAGCACTACATCTACGTCATATCATAACACTACATTATATTTCATACATCACTACGTTACTGCATATCATAACACTACATTATATTTCATACATAGCACTACATCCTACGTCATATCATAACATGCACTACAATACATATCATGAGGGACTGCATTTCAGGTCTCAAAGGTCAACTACATAACCCATATTACCTCCCGTGTAACCCCATATACCCATAAACATCATAAGTTACCAATTGGGAAGTTATTATATGAAACCATCTTTTGTTGAACCCTCAGCGTGTCAAAGTAGTGTATCTTACCTCAAAGAAGCGCACGACAAATGATAACTACGTTACCGTGCAAAGCAAGTATTCCTGACCTCCTATAATCATTAAGCGATCATTAGACAAGCTAATACCCACATCATTAAGGTCATAACTCAGACCTAAACACATATACTTCATCTCATAACATCACAAGTTACTACATATCATAACACTACATTATATTTCATACATAGCACTACATCCTACGTCATATCATAACATGCACTACAATACATATCATGAGGGACTGCATTTCAGGTCTCAAAGGTCAACTACATAACCCATATTACCTCCCGTGTAACCCCATATACCCATAAACATCATAAGTTACCAATTGGGAAGTTATTATATGAAACCATCTTTTGTTGAACCCTCAGCGTGTCAAAGTAGTGTATCTTACCTCAAAGAAGCGCACGACAAATGATAACTACGTTACCGTGCAAAGCAAGTATTCCTGACCTCCTATAATCATTAAGCGATCATTAGACAAGCTAATACCCACATCATTAAGGTCATAACTCAGACCTAAACACATATAAACATGACCCATGACATTGCTTTATGCATTGGAGGTTTGAGTAATACAATAGGACTCATAGAATCCGACAAAACTCGACCTTCACTCACTAATTCTACCTTTCAGGAAACTTGACATCAAAATCATCTTTTAAAAGCTTTACCATTAGAAAATAGACTCTCTCATGATTCCGTGGATAGCTTATTTGTCAAAAAACGGAGTTACGGTTCAAAAGTTATGGCCATTTGAAAATTCAGTCGCTGTTGCCCCGCAATGACTCATTGAGCCGCAACTTATCTCTCTGGAATCCAATTGCGCCGCAACTATGTAGTTGCGCCACAACTGTATTGCGCCGCAAATTGCGCCGCAACTATGTAGTTGCGCCGCAACTGGCTACGAACCAGCACAACAATCATCTTTTAACCTCCAAAACTTAACCAAACTCAACCCAAACGACCCCAAACCTTATGAACAACCTTTGAACCTTAAAATCCACCATATTAAGACCATAATGATGCAATAAAATCTTTGATTAATCCAAACATGATTTGCATCATAAAAACAATTGTTTTTTGACATCAATTGATCCTCTAATGACCTAGATCTAATTTCAAATTACTTATATGATTGAAAAGATATAAAATTAATGTTAATATACCTTTCCTACCTGTAGATCACAAAGAGGATGCAAAAGACTTGATCAAACACACTCGAATCACACGTTTTGATGGATTTTCGCTTAGGAAATTGATGGGGATCATGGGGGGCGGTTAGGGCTTGATACAAGGGAGAAGAAACTGATTGTGATAGTGATTAGGGTCTAATTAAACTCCTAATCCCGTTTTTAAGATTCACCCTACGTCAAAACTAGTCCCTAGGCTTCCAAACGTCACATTATTAGCCCAAAACACCTATAGGGACTACATACAACTTATTAAACACTTCAAGCACATCAAAAGGCATATAACTACACCTTAAACACATTACTACATCAATCATTAAGGCATTCAAGCCTCACACGTATAACACATTAACCACATCTAAGCATTAAATCTACCATAGACTTAACGAACACGTTATGTTGACTTAACGACTCAAGTCAACCGTTAATTAAAAAGTTTGGGATGTTACAATTACCTCCCCCTTAATAGGATTCCGTCCTCGGAATCACTTCAGCGTAAAATAGGTGAGGATAATTTCCGAATCTACTTTCACCATAAATATGATTCCGTCCCACTTGCACAAGCTCAATTAACTTCCTATGAAGCTTCTTTTACTTTTTGGCCAAGGATCTCAACCAGGCCAACTACAAACACTCCTTAACATCAATACTCATATCTCTCCACGGATTCACATTGGTTTCATATCAACATATACATCATATCATCGTATACTCACATCTTAATCCATGTCTTATATCACATCAACATAGACTTACCACTTAAACGTAACTTCATAACATATCTTGGCATATCACACATAAACTTGCCACACGTATTCATATTAGCACATGTAGAGTATTTACTCCTAATTGTGCCTATCAACGATTATATCACCCATATCTACATATTTTACTTAGATCTCACGTCACATCGTAATCCCACATCTTAAATTACATGTACATCTTTCTCACATATTCTTATATCTTCAATCAATTTACATATTAAGCACTAGCTTTACAACAAGCATGATTTCCCACGTCTTACGCACTAGCATTACATCTAGCACGATTTCCCACATCTTACGCACTAGCATTACATCTAGCACGATTTCCCACATCACATATTGCTTTAACATTAGGTACATTCATTACCTAATTAATTCCACATCTACTTTAACGTTTAATCCCACTAACGTGCACAACTTATAGTGATTCATACGTGTATCTAGTGAACTAGATATACCGTACTTAAGTGCCACATATAAGTCATCACATAACAACATTAAGCCATAACATCGACATTATCAACAGCACATATCTTAAACATATCATAGCACCGTCATTATAAGAATCATACTTCATATGCACATATATACTTCTACTTTAAACATCATCATATCAACATAAGTCATTTCAACATACATATATTCCCATAATACATTCAGCGAATACTATTTATTTGGCGGTTAAGCCTTCCAAGCACGTATCCTTACTAACTTGCTGTCACAACTCACATATTTCATTTGAACAAAGGGTCGACTCGCCATACTTTCGATGCATAACACATCCCTCCATAGAGGCTTATGGTTAGACCATATTACCCACTTTGCTCATAATAAGCTTCCTTTGTTCACCACAAAACCTTTAGATAATTTTGAGCTAATCAAAACACTTCTTTAACAATTCCAACTTTATGAACTATTGTCTTTATGATCTTTGGCTCTGCACTTTTCCTTTCAATAACTTGTCGTATCATGAAATGACATCCAACACCTATGGCATAATCATTGTTGCCTATGAACACAACAATAAATCTCGAGGCACCATCACACAATCTGTCACACCTGCCTTAGACGGGGTATGACTTACATGGATTCACAACACAAGATATACTGAACGACACAAAACGTTGTCGTTTTAAAATACATTTATATAAAAGCATTGTTCACAAATTTATATTACAATTTATGAAAGATATTATTCTTGAAAACATTTATTTAATATTAAACAATATTAAACAGTAGACAAAGACTTTAGCAAATTGACTTGTCTTTACTAGAGTCTGAGGGTAGGCCATGGTCCAGTATGTTGTATGCAGCGGAAAAATGTCCCATGTATAGAGTATCGTCTAGTTACCTGAGAATACATGCTAAAATACGTCAACATAAAGTTGGTGAGTTCCATAAGTTTTTCATATAGAAAATATAGTTTCCAAAAATACCAGAGTTCAGTGTGATCATTGCCTTACCGCAATGTCAAGTAGTTATAATACGATATAAAGCAAAGAGTATCATAGATTTTTAATAAAAATATAGAGTATGAACCACAAGATTTAAAGTAACTATTTGATCACACAATGGATCAAATAGAATATAAGAGTAGATACTGTATACATCAAGTTCTAAGCTCATGAATCGAAACTAGACAAGTGTGTGTTTATTTGCCTCTGGAGTAGGTACCTTGTTCAGGGTACCCTAAGCTTTCCAGATATAATGCATCCGTATCCAGTTGGTATGACCAACACGAATGGGGGTGCCTACCCCAATAGTACTATTCAATATACCCACGTTTATGTTACCATAATTAATCGTTCATGATGGTGAGGACTTTGAGTGAACAGAGCAACTTAGAATCAACCATATATACATTTCTGGAGTACTTGTGTTCATCATAACAGTAAAGAGTTTGTATTTTACCCCGAAGGTAAAATAAATAAAGTGGAGTTACAAAATATATATAATATATATAATTTTGTAAATATACGTATAAGTATAACAAATAGTTTTATATGCATGTATCTCAGCCCCAATATATAAAAGAGTTTGAAAAGGGGAATATGGAAACTCACATATTATATCATATAGTTTTGCAATTGTTCTTCAAAGTTTCGTATATATATAACATAAAATAATTATTATGCATGTATCTCAGTCCCCGAAATAAATCATATAAAAGAATTAAAAAGGGGAATATGGAAACTCACCTTAGTGATAATAGCAGAAATCAAGTAGATGAAATAAGCTTGTATAGTTATACCAGAGAGTATTTAGAAGAGATTATGTAGTAGTGTGTTTTAAAGTTTAATATCGTCTGCTATTTATAGACGAACGAATTCGTTCGTTTGATTATTATAATAATAAACCTACTATCCAGTTTAGAAAAAAAAACATTCAAACGATGCCTTTGAATTCCACGAGAGAAAACGTGTTTTTAAATTTTATTATTATTATATTCTAAAGTTAATCATGAATAAGGGGTATGTATATATATAGTATTCTTTTTGTCCATATCTCTAGTGAACTAAACCCGTGATTCATAATTTATGAATTTTAAATTATAAAGTAGATAAAAGTGTGTTTCCCACTACCTCTTGGACGTTTCTAATGATAGATTTCTTTTATACTAGTAGTATATATTTATACGTTGTTTTAATTCTAAATTATGCATACGGGCTCCTATTGAGAAAATTCAAGTTTCTATAAGATCAGAAAATTAAGATCTACAACTTTCATTTTAATAATTTTTACTCAACTAACCCCTGTGAGCGGGTTTTGGACGTTTATATTATAAGAATAAAGTATGAAAGTGATGTTTACTATTCAGCACTATTCATTTTTGAATTTATTCGGAAATCAGATTCAACGTTGAGTTTAAATTATTTGACGTGGGTCCCACCTTTATATTATTTTATTTTATTACCTTTTTACAATTTACTTTCTACCTTTACTATTTACCATTTACTTTTACCTTTACTATTTAAGATTTACTTTTTACCGTTATTATTTAGAATTTACTTTTTATCTTTACTATTCACAGTCACTATTCACGGTCACTATTCACGATCACTATTCATAAATACAATTTCTAGATACGATTGCTATTCACAGATACGGTACTATTCATGTATACGTTACTATTCATGAATACTGTACTATTCATAAATACGGTTATTGATAGTATAAGTATGAAAAAGTATTTACAAGCAACTCTCAAATAACTATTTGAGTTCTTGGCAATAATTATCCATAATTTATAAAAATATTTGTTCAGTTTATTATGCCATAAAATGTTTGTTCATATTATTTGATCAACAAAAATTTAAATAGTACACGTAATAGTAAATTAATCAACCTGAAATTTTGGCGGTTGTCACACAATCATATGGTTTTACCAAGTTTCTAACTCATTCATTCTCTTTCCCATTAGTCTAAGAGTGATAGGCATCACTTGAGTTCACCATTTTCCTCATACTTTGTCAAACAACTTTAAAAAAATTTCACATACGGCCGTCTCGATTCAAAACATTCAACCATTTACTTTCACACTTTAAGAGCACTTCTTGATCATACATCTTTTCTTTTATGTCCAAGGAAAAGGTGCAATAGTTCACCATGAAATAAGCATTTTTGGACAACTTGCCTACTAATTGCTCATGTCATATCATTACCTTTAACTTCCCACGCAACTTTGTCTCTTATTCCAAGGAGACGTGACCACTCACTTCCGTCAGAGGACCATTAAACTCTTTGTATTGCCACCAAACTTTCGGTGTCTAGCCTTGGCTTTTAACCCAATCACACGTCAACATATAAATTTACTACACCTCGTATCATAATAGGTCGTATCACACTTCAGGCGGCATCCAAATGAGCATGTCAACACGGTTCATAAACTTCCTCAAGTACAACTTTTTGTCATTTCGTTCTCGGATACCGAAATCTTACTTTTAGACTTATAGTTCCACGCTGGTTATTTATGAATTTCCAGAATCCACTCACATAATACCAACATCTTCGTCTCTAGAAACATCACCTTTGACTGGCTCATTGTAGACAAGTGCTTACCATAACCTTATAGTCATGGAATTAAACATTAAATGGAACCTTGTTCCTTTCAATTCTACGCGTCAGCTTCTACTTTAACTTTTACTCACTTTGGGCGAATTTAGAATTAGGCCCCTACTTGTAGAAAATCGTAGTAACGTTCCTTACACAGCATGATGTTCTTCATTATACTTAGAATAGATAATAATGTCATCACCGAACGTAATGACTGAACGGTCTAGAGAAACTTTAAACTTTATCCCTTAAGTTCACGACATGGTAAGGACCATTCGTTACCATGCAGGTATTTCAAGAAACTCAATAGGGTCATAACGAGCGTATGATTAACCTAAGCAGGACTTTCATCATCAACTTCATCATATGGTAGTACAATTCGTAAATCTATCTTATAGAAAGAAATACATCCCACAATCGAAAACATTGACTTCTTCCTATAAATGAGAACAAAACGAAAGGTGTCTTTGAATAAAAGTAGCACTCGCACACGTCAATAGAAGGTTCGACCTCACGATCGCAACGAAACCGAGAACATTAATAGAACATCTCGAAACTACGGGTGGCCTCGACTTTTGAAGTATAATTTTTGCCTTACATAAGTAGATCACATAGGCGAGAAACATGATCAATTCGGAACCGAATGCTCCTGAAAACTTCTACTTCCTGTGATTTAAGTATACATAGTTAACTCCGTCATCCAACCTCTTAACTTTTCATAAGGGAAAACTCTTTATCTTGAGAAGTAGTCAGACATAAGATTTCGTACTCATATAGGATATCAACATCACCTTCATGTCACACCAGCGAAGGCAATATGCGATAGAACTGCTAGAAAGGTTCATGTGTTAGTTCTCCATACCTTTATGCAATATAAGGAAGGATCTCCACCTGTAGATACTCGTTCCAACCGCCATCTAACATCCCGTAACGAAACCTAAACTTAAACGAGTCATAAATCCAAAACAGACCAAAATATGCGCCGCATGGATGGTGCATGCGCCTCCTAAATCGAGCATTTCTGATCAGTAACTTCCATGTGTTTGCACATGCCCCGCATAAACTTAAAACTCAGAATATGCGCCACATACCATCTATGACCAGGAAAGATAATTTCAAACAAAATCTAAGCGTCTTCCTTACACCCAAGCACAACTTTAAGACTTCGCAGCTCAAAGAAAATCTCACATCATAACATGGTGTTCAGAGAATGGAAGAGCTTCATGGTTAAAAGGTTCATTCATCCATAGCGTTATCTTCTTTACTTGCTCCAGCTTCATCATTCTTTAACCCATAGATACACGTCTACTCTTCACGTGGTTAATTATGCCACTAACCAGTGATTCCATCATTCCCATCTTCACTCCATTCAGATCAGCACAGACACAGTCTCACAAACACACACATGTCGTGATACATTTACAATTACGTTCGCGACCGGAATTGTAACTGTATCCTTCCATACATGTGCCTGGTAACCCTTCTATGTGTCACCTACTTATAACCTTCAAAAATCCAGCATCAACTCCACTCATCAACTTCAAGTCCATGTCCTTTAAACTAGTAGACTTAACAACATTGACTACTAATCATTTCACTCCTCACTTATCTCAAAACTTCATTTAACTTCATGTACAACATAATCCTCATAAACATTCTATCACTTTCCATCGATCTTCTCACATTTCAACACACTTGAGGCATCAACATCATTATAGTTGTAACACGGTGTTTACTCTCGACACATAAAAATTCACTACATAGAAATCTCTCCAACTTCATTACTTTGTACACCGGTCAACACAAGCATAGCTAACGAATTAGCTAAGTAAGATAACACTCAAGTTATAAAACATTTGTCCATTTCAAACATTATGGATTAAATTCTTCATTAAGGCACAACACATATCAAACTACTTCATAATAGGATGAACCACCCTAAATGTGCCTATCCTGCTTTACTTCATTACACACATATAACCACATAGCTGCTTTCTACATTAACTGCTTTACTACGTTTTAACTGCTTTACTACATTTTAACTGCTTTACTACATTTTAACTGCGTCAATGTGCAACATAAGTTACACCCGACTAGATGACAACCGTTCAGTTGAACATCAAACGTCGTTAAGGAATGGCAAGCCAATCCCTGAGTAATCCGTATGTACAAGACAAATGAGGGCGGGTCAGACCCCTCGTATTACTCAACTTCATCTCAATGACCATGTTGCAAGGAGCCACCCAAGCAACCTACGTCAACGCACTTAGTCGGGCTAGGGCAAGTACGGGTTAAGCTTAACACTTTCCTGCATCAAAGTTTTACGAGCTCGAAACTGCATCATTTAGTTTAAGTGACTACATTACCTAAACATTTACTACGTTAACTGCTTTTACGTTTTGGGCCCTTAAACGTGCACGTGACATGGCAACTTAGCAAGTCTAGTGAACTAGATGAGCAAGCCATACAAAACATGCACAACATCAATCAATAACAACATATACTACATCTCATAACATCACAAGTTACTGCATATCATAACACTACATTATATTTCATACATAGCACTACATCCTACGTCATATCATAACATGCACTACAATACATATCATGAGGGACTGCATTTCAGGTCTCAAAGGTCAACTACATAACCCATATTACCTCCCGTGTAACCCCATATACCGATATACATCATAAGTTACCAATTGGGAAGTTATTATATGAAACCATCTTTTGTTGAACCCTCAGCGTGTCAAAGTAGTGTATCTTACCTCAAAGAAGCGCACGACAAATGATAACTATGTTACCGTGCAAAGCAAGTATTCCTGACCTCCTATAATCATTAAGCGATCATTAGACAAGCTAATACCCACATCATTAAGGTCATAACTCAGACCTAAACACCTATAAACATGACCCATGACATTGCTTTATGCATTGGAGGTTTGAGTAATACAATAGGACTCATAGAATCCGACGAAACTCGACCTTCACTCACTAATTCTACCTTTCAGGAAACTTGACATCAA
Organism: Erigeron breviscapus; assembly: GCA_034093135.1. Classification (NCBI taxonomy): domain Eukaryota; kingdom Viridiplantae; phylum Streptophyta; class Magnoliopsida; order Asterales; family Asteraceae; genus Erigeron; species Erigeron breviscapus. Next base: position 263,291,341 of record CM067167.1, read on the forward strand.
AATCATCTTTTAAAAGCTTTACCATTAGAAAATAGACTCTCTCACGATTCCGTGGATAGCTTATTTGTCAAAAACGGAGTTACGGTTCAAAAGTTATGGCCATTTGAAAATTCAGTCGCTGTTGCCCCGCAATGACTCATTGAGCCGCAACTTATCTCTCTGGAATCCAATTGCGCCGCAACTATGTAGTTGCGCCACAACTGGCTACGAACCAGCACAACAATCATCTTTTAACCTCCAAAACTTAACCAAACTCAACCCAAATGACCCCAAACCTTATGAACAACCTTTGAACCTTAAAATCCACCATATTAAGACCATAATGATGCAATAAAATCTTTGATTAATCCATACATGATTTGCATCATAAAAACAATTGTTTTTTGACATCAATTGATCCTCTAATGACCTAGATCTAATTTCAAATTACTTATATCATTGAAAAGATATAAAATTAATGTTAATATACCTTTCCTACCTGTAGATCACAAAGAGGATGCAAAAGACTTGATCAAACACACTCGAATCACACGTTTTGATGGATTTTCGCTTAGGAAATTGATGGGGATCATGGGGGCGGTTAGGGCTTGATACAAGGGAGAACGAAACTGATTATGATAGTTATTAGGGTCTAATTAAACTCCTAATCCCGTTTTTAAGATTCACCCTACGTCAAAACTAGTCCCAAGGCTTCCAAACGTCACATTATTAGCCCAAAACACCTATAGGGACTACATACAACTTATTAAACACTTCAAGCACATCAAAAGGCATATAACTACACCTTAAACACATTACTACATCAATCATTAAGGCATTCAAGCCTCACACGTATAACACATTAACCACATCTAAGCATTAAATCTACCATAGACTTAACGGACACGTTATGTTGACTAACGACTCAAGTCAACCATTAATTAAAAATTTTGGGATGTTACAGGAACCGAGTAGGACAATTAGGAAGAATGTGGCTCGGGTTGAAAGTAGTGGAAATGAAGAAGTAGTGAGGGTAATTAAGGAATTATCGGATAGGATTGATAATAGGTTTTCTATGGTTGAAAAGGACTTGAAGACTGCAGTAGAAGGATGTGATCATTGTGGTGGCATGCACTATACAGAGGATTGCGAGTGTGCACCTAAGGAGGACGCTAATTATGTTCAAAATCAGTACCAACCTCCTTATGCCTCTCGGGGGCTGTTTCAACGTGGTAACGACTACCCACGACGGTTCCAAGGTAATTCTAACTTCAATTCTAAGTTTAATAATGCAGGAAGTAGCCGGAACACTTGGTTAGGAGCTGTCAAACCACCTCCATTAGGGGCTGGTCACGCGATATCACAGCCTACCATTGAAGATCCGAATGCCAAGCTTAGGGATCTTATGAAGAAGTTCATGACAGACCAAGAGAAGAAGAATGATCAGTACCGAATCGACATTACAGCCTTGAACGAGAAGATGAATCTCAACATCAAGAACCAACAAGCGGCTGTAAAAGACTTAAGTGTTAGGATAGATAGGTTGAGCAATTCAAATCGACAGCAAGGAGCTTTGCCAAGCAACACTCAGCCTAATCCTAAGCCTTTAGGTTCGAATGATCAAGGCCAAAAGTACCAACCACCAATTGGTAGAAGTGAACACGTTAATGTGATTGTCACTCGATTTGGTAAGACCTATGACTCTCCTGAACCTAGTTCTAGTACTCCTAATGTTTCTGTGCAGGTTAACGATGAGGAAGAAGAGGAACAAGTCGATGAGGAGATAGAAGTGGAGCCAAATCCAGCAGTGAAGCAGCCGGCCGATCCAACTCCACCGGTTGATAAACCGACAATTATGAAGCCTGTCGTGAAAGCCTACCAACCAAAGATTCCTTTCCCTCAACGATTGAGGAAGGAAAAGCTTCAAGAGCAATACGGTAAGTTCTTGGATATGATTAAATCCGTTCATATTAATGTCCCTTTGGTTGATCTCATTTCAGGTATGCCGAATTATGCAAAGTTCATCAAGGAGCTCGTGACGGATAAGAAGAAGTTAGAGGAAGCCAAGGTGACTTTCCTCAACGCCGAGTGCTCAGCCGTAGTCAAGAATAAGCTTCCTCCTAAGCTTGAAGACCCAGGGAGTTTTCTGATTAAATGTTCTTTTGATAAGTCTTTTAGTTGTGATGCATTAGCCGATCTAGGAGCTAGCATCAATTTAATGCCTTATTCTGTTTATCATAAGTTATCTTTAGAAGCATTAAGGGGCTGGTCACGCGATATCACAGCCTACCATTGAAGATCCGAATGCCAGCTTAGGGATCTTATGAAGAAGTTCATGACAGACCAAGAGAAGAAGAATGATCAGTACCGAATCGACATTACAGCCTTGAACGAGAAGATGAATCTCAACATCAAGAACCAACAAGCGGCTGTAAAAGACTTAAGTGTTAGGATAGATAGGTTGAGCAATTCAAATCGACAGCAAGGAGCTTTGCCAAGCAACACTCAGCCTAATCCTAAGCCTTCAGGTTCGAATGATCAAGGCCAAAAGTACCAACCACCAATTGGTAGAAGTGAACACGTTAATGTGATTGTCACTCGATTTGGTAAGACCTATGACTCTCCTGAACCTAGTTCTAGTACTCCTAATGTTTCTGTGCAGGTTAACGATGAGGAAGAAGAGGAACAAGTCGATGAGGAGATAGAAGTGGAGCCAAATCCAGCAGTGAAGCAGCCGGCCGATCCAACTCCACCGGTTGATAAACCGACAATTATGAAGCCTGTCGTGAAAGCCTACCAACCAAAGATTCCTTTCCCTCAACGATTGAGGAAGGAAAAGCTTCAAGAGCAATACGGTAAGTTCTTGGATATGATTAAATCCGTTCATATTAATGTCCCTTTGGTTGATCTCATTTCAGGTATGCCGAATTATGCAAAGTTCATCAAGGAGCTCGTGACGGATAAGAAGAAGTTAGAGGAAGCCAAGGTGACTTTCCTCAACGCCGAGTGCTCAGCCGTAGTCAAGAATAAGCTTCCTCCTAAGCTTGAAGACCCAGGGAGTTTTCTGATTAAATGTTCTTTTGATAAGTCTTTTAGTTGTGATGCATTAGCCGATCTAGGAGCTAGCATCAATTTAATGCCTTATTCTGTTTATCATAAGTTATCTTTAGAAGCA
>CM067167.1:263295494-263334505 GCA_034093135.1 Erigeron breviscapus
CTGGTTCAAGGCCTGCCAAGAAGTAGTTTTCTTTTCAGATTATCATGTACTTGTAAAGAATTTACATTTGTAACTTTCATTTCAGTTTGTATATATATGTTGCAACTTGTAACAAATAAGTAGATGATAAGTTTAAGTTAGAATAACCACAAGTAAAATTCTGAGACATCAATGATCTATAAGATGTACTTAAGAAAATTTTTACAACTTAAACAAAAACTTGCATTCAGACTTACAAACATGTATAGATAGAAGTCTGAGATGCATGCACTATTTTAGAACAAATAGGGGGAATTTGTTAGGTCGAAAATCGACCAAGTATAATTTGTTCAGAAATAGCTTGAAGTTTAGTGAAGACGTCCGTACAGAATTCTGAGATGTCTCAGAATTCCTTCACTGAAGCTTCACTTCAGTTCAGATCGAGATAAATCTGAAGCATTCATTCTGAAGTCAAAGACTGAAGTATGAAGAAGAGAATCATCTCAGAAGCGAGCAAAGAGTGATTCTACCAGATCAAGACTGAAGCATCTCAGTGTAAAGTATTTATAACACTTTACACTGATTACGAGGAAGACTTTTACTTTACACCTTTATCCGGTTAATAGATTTATCTATTAACAAAAGGTACAAAGTATAGGCTTGGAACCTAGGACTATAAGTCACATCAAGTGACTTATATACTCTTCCAAGTGCAGCATGTAAGGAATTATGTTTAATTCCTTAAATGCTCACAACCACATTTGTACGATCTTGTCCACATCATCATGGACTTGGTCTATAAATACAAAGTCTTCTCACAACTTGCAAAAGGCTTGAAACTTTAGCATTGCAACTTGTGAGATATACTCTAAGTAAACTTACGAGTATTTCCAAGTTAGTTAGATCACTTGTATTTCAGGATTGTTTAGATACTTACACTTGGGTGTTTATCTTTGTTCCGCAACAATCCTTGTATTTGTTTATACATCAATAAATCAAATTCATTGAAAAGAAAACAACGTGTCTCAATGCTACATACTTGATTATATTTATATATCCTTATATAGTTTCTGCCATTTGTTCTTGCATTTTATATCTAGTCAATTGTTTCTTGTTATCCATATCTGGATCGTAAACTGAACTTGTCCATCAAGATTAGTTGTACTTGTCAGTCGGGTTTGTTATTCATCTATATATTTAGGACTCACAATGCTCTACCTAGATCACAAGGTGGAGTACAGGCCTCAACATTCTGTCCCAATGAGGCTGTGGTGCAAAAACACACCACAGAAGAGGGGCCTTCCAATTCTACACTTAACATTACATCAACTGCAGTCGTCTCTGCACTTGTGGAAACACAAGGGACTATTTTTGATCAAGAGGACTTGATTTGTCAAGGCCTCAATACGTCTCTTGCAGGTGAGACAGCTACCGATGGTCCTCACGATGTTGGTAGTCAAAGACTTATCACCACCACAAGGGGTGATTAGTCACTTGGTCAGTCTGGCGTTCATCCATCCTCAAGGGATGTTCTGATGACTGCCACTGCTGAAGCTGATCAATCAAATCAGTTTCCTGAAGCAGGCAATGTACAGCTTGAATTACATGTTAATTCTCCTCAAGCTGATGCCAGACTGACATCTTCAGATCCACCTCTTGAGACTCACTCTCATGAGGAAAATCGTCCTACAACTCCATCAGCTCCACTATTTCTAAATTCACCTCATATACCGACCTCTAGGGCCACCAGTGAAACCTCTGGAAGGGTTCAAGCTGAAAAGCAAAGTGCTGGTCCTCCCATTACGGCCAGATCCATATTAAAGGATGTGGTAGCCAAGCTCACTGAGATGAATACTGCCCACAAGGCTGACATCACTTTTTTTTTTTTTTTTTTTTTTTTTTTTTTTTTTTTTTTTTTTTTTTTTTTTTTTTTTTTTTTTTTTTTTTTTTTTTTTTTTTTTTTTTTTTTTTTTTTTTTTTTTTTTTTTTTTTTTTTTTTTTTTTTTTTTTTTTTTTTTTTTTTTTTTTTTTTTTTTTTTTTTTTTTTTTTTTTTTTTTTTTTTTTTTTTTTTTTTTTTTTTTTTTTTTTTTTTTTTTTTTTTTTTTTTTTTTTTTTTTTTTTTTTTTTTTTTTTTTTTTTTTTTTTTTTTTTTTTTTTTTTTTTTTTTTTTTTTTTTTTTTTTTTTTTTTTTTTTTTTTTTTTTTTTTTTTTTTTTTTTTTTTTTTTTTTTTTTTTTTTTTTTTTTTTTTTTTTTTTTTTTTTTTTTTTTTTTTTTTTTTTTTTTTTTTTTTTTTTTTTTTTTTTTTTTTTTTTTTTTTTTTTTTTTTTTTTTTTTTTTTTTTTTTTTTTTTTTTTTTTTTTTTTTTTTTTTTTTTTTTTTTTTTTTTTTTTTTTTTTTTTTTTTTTTTTTTTTTTTTTTTTTTTTTTTTTTTTTTTTTTTTTTTTTTTTTTTTTTTTTTTTTTTTTTTTTTTTTTTTTTTTTTTTTTTTTTTTTTTTTTTTTTTTTTTTTTTTTTTTTTTTTTTTTTTTTTTTTTTTTTTTTTTTTTTTTTTTTTTTTTTTTTTTTTTTTTTTTTTTTTTTTTTTTTTTTTTTTTTTTTTTTTTTTTTTTTTTTTTTTTTTTTTTTTTTTTTTTTTTTTTTTTTTTTTTTTTTTTTTTTTTTTTTTTTTTTTTTTTTTTTTTTTTTTTTTTTTTTTTTTTTTTTTTTTTTTTTTTTTTTTTTTTTTTTTTTTTTTTTTTTTTTTTTTTTTTTTTTTTTTTTTTTTTTTTTTTTTTTTTTTTTTTTTTTTTTTTTTTTTTTTTTTTTTTTTTTTTTTTTTTTTTTTTTTTTTTTTTTTTTTTTTTTTTTTTTTTTTTTTTTTTTTTTTTTTTTTTTTTTTTTTTTTTTTTTTTTTTTTTGTTTTAGCTGAAATGATGAAATTTAATGCCGACTGAGTGGTACAATCAGGGGTTGGAGTCAAGGGATGACTGAAATAAATGCAGAAAATAGAAGATACTTAGATCTTCTTTCCAAATCCCAGGATAAGATGAAGAAGTCAATGAGAACCAGATTCAAAGCTAATAGGCTTAGACTGTAGAGGCAAAACAAAAGGGTTCTCAAAGACATCAAGACTTTGAAGACTCAACTCAAAGAAGTTGAAAATGCACCTTCCAAAGTGGAAGAGTCTGAAGCTGAGCTGAGAAACAAAGTTGCAGCAATCAGCTCAACAGTTGATGAGCTGAAGACTTCAAGCTCATCCCACACTACAAAATTGATTGAGCTGGATTCCTATTTAAGAAGTAATCTTACTCAGCTCATAAAGTCAATCAGCTCCAGTTCCTCTGCTCCCATTGATGATGACAAAAAGAGGGAGAAGGAAGTAGAAAGGGAGATAGTAGATGGTGATGATGCTGCTGCCATAATAAATGATGAAGAAGTTGAAGCTGTTGTGGCCATAATGAACATTGGAGCTGATCAGTCTGAAACTCAAGAAGATATGCAAATTCAGACTGAGTCAGGTTTAATGCAAGAAGAAGTAGTTGTGGAAGATTCTGGTGATGATGAAGAAGAAGGAGCAGAAGTCAAAGTTGTCTTAGCTCTCCAAGCTGATGCAGATCTTATTGAATTTGAAGATGATGAAACCTCCTCTGATGATAGTGACAAGATTCCCATTGGGACTTACTTTACAGAAAGGAGAGGATCTGGATCAGCCGCAACCCTTATTCAACCTTTGGAAACTCAAGCTGACCAAGATACTCAGACTGAAGGTACCTCAAGACAAAGAAGTCAGCTTGAGATTGAAGAAGAAGCTGTTAGAAAGAATCAAGCTGAGTTGGAGAGAAGACAAATTGCAAAAGATGCCAGATTGGCAAGGAAGCTGATCCTTGAAGAAAAGGAAAAAGAAAATTTTTAAGGCTTCAAGATCAGCTAAATGAAGAAGAAAAGAGGCAGAGATTGAAAGAAGAAGAGGAACAATCACAAAAGGCTCTCCAAGAGTTAGAAGTAGAGCACCTTGATGACTCTCCAAAGAAGAAGCAGTCAAGTGAAGAAAAAGCCAGCAGTCATCTCCAGAAAGCAATCAATGACAGAAAAGGAGAAACTGGAGAGATTCAAGCTGACTAGGGATATTCAAGAAGGGATTGTTGGGGTCAAGCTCACAAAGTCTAAAACAAGTAAATACCCCAAAATCCACTTGAGAAGAGAAGGTGACTCTGGTGCAAGTGAAGTGTTGGAGATCTCTGAGTTGTTCACTCTTGGATATGCTGAATGTGTGGAGCTGTACAATCTTCTTATGCTAAACAAGCCAAGCAATTATGGAGTAGTGGCTGGTGACTTGTCCAGAAGATTTGACAAGATGAAAAGTTACAATATTGACACTTCTGGACTGCCACAACCATTTGCTCCTGAAGATCATTCTGAAGCTGATGAAGATGAGACTGTGCCTGGTCTCAAAAGAAGAAAGAAGAAAGTAACCATTGAAGACTTGCTCAAGAGAAGAGAAGTGCATGTCAAGATCCAAAAGTCTGGATATGTTGAAAAGATGGATAAGCTCAACTTCAGCTTGCCTCCTGAAATTGCAAATCCAATAGAAGGCCAAATCATTGAAACCCCTGAACTTGGTATGATAATCAGAACTCACAAAGAAGAAATTGGGCTACAAAGAGCTTCTGAGCTGACAATGGTCCCCAATGTACATCTATATGCTCTCAAGCTAGTCTGCACTCAAATTGGTGACAACAAAAGCAGATTTCATCAAGCTCTAATGATTGAAGGCTCAAGAAGGGGGTATGATTTGAATAAGCCTGCTCCTGACCACATAAAGGAAGAGTATTATGAAAGCTTTCTAGATTGAAACTTAAACTCTGTCCTTTATGTAACAAAATGTTTGTAAATACTCTGTATTATGCTTTAATGTAAAATTTATTTTCAAGAAAATAGTGTTCATGTTATCTTTTTTCACTCAGTTTTGTAAGTATATATTGTATTAGTTGAAAAAGATCAAAAAAACCCAAGGAAAAGATTGAAAAGGGTCAGATGTATAATGTTATCAACTTGATAACCCTTTCAATCTGTTTAAGTATTTCCAGTCTGATCAGAAGAAGCTGCAAAGGTTTTGTCATCATCAAATAGGGGGAGATTGTTGGAGTCAAGTCACTCACATATCACAAAATAGATTTGAAGATGACAAACAACTCAAAAAATACTTAAGTCCTTGGTTCTGGAGCTGAGTCAGCTTGGATGGTTCCAAGCTGAGTCAGCCTGAACATCTTCAAATTGAAGATGGTATCTTTCAAGTTGCATCAAATGAAGAACTAGCACTTGGTCTAAATCGAAGATGAAGAACAAGGATAGAAGACCAAGTTGATGGAAGTCAGCTTGGATCTTACAGTCAGCTTGGAAGGTACATTGTCAGCCTGGAGTCTTGCAAGTGCTCCAAGGTTGTTATAACTTTGTATACCTCGTCAATCAACTGGATAAACACCAGAAAGGACATTCTAGAAATTCCAGTTGTTAATTGTAAACATTCTATGAGGTGTCCATTGTATTGTTGCTGCACGATTTATCTTGGTGAACAAGTAGGGAACAAAAAGGACAATGTCACTGTCACCTAGTACTGATCATGCAGAGACTATTAGATCAAGACGCGTGGAAAGAAATGGACGGCATCCAAGGCAGTGTTGATGCCTATATAAACCAGCCTTTGTGTCTCAAGAATGTGTGCATCCATAACATTAACTCTCACAACGATTAAAGCATTCAGCTTGGATCTGTCTTTATATTCTGTTCTGTTGTTTACAGTTTCATTAACATATCTATCTAAATCTGAATATGGACAAATACTTTAAGATAACTTATATTCCGCATTTAAAAGTATTCTCAAGCTGATTAAGTTTAAAAGTTGTATTCACCCCCCCTCTACAACTCTTTGAGACATTTAAACCATCCTGTTATCTCCTTTGGGACCTATCAATTAATTATAGGAAAATGCTAATAAATCAATTAATAACATGACTTTTTTTTCTTCTTTTTCAACGTACGTTATATATAAATTTTGTATATATTAATAGCACTGTACCCGTACAATGCGACAACGATGGTGATGGTGGTGGCGTCGTCAAATGGTGTATGTAAATGATATAAATGTGTTTGATTTAAAGGGGATAATAGAGATATTTTATAATATAAATGACCGATGGTATAATTTAATACTAAGGATTGTTGGAGATTTAATTCATTAAGAGTAGTTTCATCAATTCGCATGTCTTATTTTTCTCAACTTACAATATGGGGCTATAATTTTTATATAAATGGTATAGATATGACTTAGAGTTATCATCTTAAATATGAAAAAAATAAGATATTAGAAAAACATATGAAAACCAAAACAAAGTACTACGTTCTCTTATTTTTCGAAAAATATAAATGGGTTATTGTTTTTCTTTAGACTATTGATACATTAAAGTATTTTATTAACGTTAATTAAAGTGTATCGTGGACTATCATAAGAGATAATTCATATCTTTAAAAAGGTAATCAAGGCTATCTACTTTTTCGTTGCGTTTAGTCATGATTATTACATATTTTATATGTTTATATTCATTTATTTATTGTTTATGTTAATTAGTTGCATGTGTACATTTCCATTACGTTTATTCGTGATTATAACATTTATTTGTATTCTTGAATGTCTTTTTAATTTTATCCACAACAAGTAAAGGTGATGAATTGATGTTAATGTATTTTATGTATGATCTATTTTCCGTTACGTGTACTTGTGATTAATACATGTTAATCTAACATGGTTCGTTTATATAAAAAACCTCAATATTTGTGGCCAAATGACTAATTTATTTTCTCCGGGTTGACATTGTAATAAAAAGTCCCAATCAATATCCACATGCTCAGGATGAGTTTAACCAGGTTTTTTCACTTGAATTTATATTAACGTCTTTTTTATGATATATAATCATTCACCTACACTTTTAAAGTCGTTTTTACTGTATATAATTTATGAGTAATCAATAAAAATAGTAAGATATAAACGTGCGATGCACGGGGTTTAACCTAGTATATATAAATATAGATTTATAATATATATATATATATATATATATATATATATATATATATATGAAATATATCAATTTCTTCTTATACTCTTTCCCCCGAAATCCAGGCACCATCGTAAACCACCACAACTCCGATCTTCACTCCGATCGTTGATTTTTTCTTTTCTTGACTGAAACTTGAATAACCAATGTTCTTATTTTCTTTTTCTTAATTAATTCCAGGTTACCTTTACTTTCTTTCTTTTTACTTCACTTTTTAATTTGGTAACAAGAAAAGGCAACCCACCAGATTTATGTGTAAATCGAAACCCACCGGGTTTGTATGAAAAACGATGGCCGGAATATTTGACCCACTAGATTTGTATGAAAAGGTAACCCACCAGGCACCAGATTACACGACATTCATGTTGAAAACTAAAAGAACAGAAAACTAAATCCAATATATACAGCTGCTGCCGGAAAATCATGTGACCTGAATCTGCACTTGCTACCGGAATCTGCAGCTGCCACCGGAATCTGCTGCTGCCGTTGAAACCCACCCTCAAATTCAACCACCGTCCACCATGATGATGATGATGCGTGCGATATATATAGATTTGAACAAAATATATATACACTTGAACTATACTTTGACATATCGATGATGATGATGCGTGAGATACACTTGAAAGAGATGGATGGTGATTGATAAAGATGAACAATTAATAAAATTTTGGAAAATAACAATAAAAATAGAGTTTAACCAGTTATTGTAGGTTACCAGGTCAACATTTAGTGAACCATAGTGACTAACCCATTAATAAGAAACTATTGTATGTTTCCGTTGGTTCATGAATTATTCTAATGTTCAGCAATTTATGTATACTTCTTAGATAATTAGATTTCGTATTATTATATGTTTGAGTCTACTGTTTTCGGAGATCGGAATGGTCTTTTACTAGATTTTTGACCCGTGTCAAATACACGGGGCTTACGACACGTGGCAACACAACATAAAAAACTTATACGTTATATGTAAAAGTATATTTAAAAAAAATCAAGAAATTAAATTGTAAATAATGTAAGTTAAATCATAGGGGGAAAAAAATCATATATCGTCGTTAATCATTTGCAAAACTTCTTTATAGACGACATTTTTTCTATGGCTTACCAACTTTGTCGCATATCAACACCTTAAGATTCTTTTTCGATTTAACCCTGGAAGGTACAATTTTCCGTGCGTAAAAACTGGACATTATAGATACAAATCAACCATATATATAGATTACCCCTAACTTTTGTTTATTGTTATTGCAAATGAAACGACCTTTTGTGAACTTTAGTCTATGAAACTTGAACGGGAATCTCTTATCTTATGGTATTAGCTTTACTCTCGTGATATAAGTTTTGTACCCAATGTTGTTGCCAGATATCACTTCCGCTTATGACATGTTTTCTTAATTTTTTATATTCGGTCTCATTCCATTGCATAATCCGTTTGACTGGTCTATATTTATGAAACTTATTTATTTATTTATCCATATATATATATATTAAAACTGTAGGAATCCTAATCTTCTAAAGCCCTCTTCAAACTCAAAGTTATGCTAAAGTATTGCCACGTATGATTTATCTTATGTGGCATCTCCAAACTTTTTTAACAATATTTTATATTTAACAAAATCCAGCATATTATAAAAAGTTTAAAAAAATCCCGTACATATTATGAATAAGAAAACTCAATGTTAATTTGGTAAAGATATCACAAACTAATATAATGGATAAACAAATTATCGAATAACCAAAAAACACATATTATCAAATCATATATTATCAAATTTTTAATTATAAGAACTAAAATATTCTTTCTAATTAGATACAAATGATATCACTGTTCACCCCATATATACATAGATTATTTTTATGCCTTGCATATCTCTTCATCTGCTCTACACAACACGTACAATTAAATCTGTAAGTTTTTATATTGCATTCTTATTTATTTGAATTGTATGTAATCAGGGTTTTTAGGCATTATTTTTTCATGAAAAGTAGCTCACTATATTGATATGAATTGGTTGTTGAGTTGTAGTTGCATGTATTTAAAGTTTTAATATGTCGAATTGTATGTAATTAGGATTTCTAGGCTTTATTTTTTCATGAAAAGTAGGTCATTATATTGATCTGAATTGGTTGTTGAATTTGAGTTGTATGTATTTAAAGATTTAACATGGATGACGATTTTATTTTATTAATGATTCTGAAAATAATTTTTTTTAGTTTTTATTTAGTTATTTTGAAAACGATTTTATTTTAGCTGTGAAACATAATACTCAGTTACTCACGACTTCGATTCTTTCATAAGCCGAAGAAGGGTACGTGTGGATCCAAAATCAAAGTAGTTAAAGTGTAGTTTAATTTAATCTAAATTCGAATTTGGATCTTGGAATAGGTCAGGTGTACTTGGATAAAAGCAAAAGGCTTCAACATTATGGGAAAATGACCTTCAAAGTGTTGAGCTTCAATATAATAGTTAAATGGCATTTGGCTAGGATCAACCAAAAACCTTTTACGGTGAGTTAATATTTTATTTTCATTTTGAACTTTGATATATTACGAGTTAAAAAGTCAAATTGTCTAATGTATATATGGACTTCTATATATATATATATATATATATATATATATATATATATATATATATATATATATATATATATATATATATATATATATATATATATATATATATATATATATATATATATATATATATATATATATATATATATATATATATATATATATATATATATATATATATATATATATATATATATATATATATATATATATATATATATATATATATATATATATATATATATATATATATATATATATATATATATATATATATATATATATATATATATATATATATATATATATATATATATATATATATATATATATATATATATATATATATATATATATATATATATATATATATATATATATATATATATATATATATATATATATATATATATATATATATATATATATATATATATATATATATATATATATATATATATATATATATATATATATATATATATATATATATATATATATATATATATATATATATATATATATATATATATATATATATATATATATATATATATATATATATATATATATATATATATATATATATATATATATATATATATATATATATATATATATATATATATATATATATATATATATATATATATATATATATATATATATATATATATATATATATATATATATATATATATATATATATATATATATATATATATATATATATATATATATATATATATATATATATATATATATATATATATATATATATATATATATATATATATATATATATATATATATATATATATATATATATATATATATATATATATATATATATATATATATATATATATATATATATATATATATATATATATATATATATATATATATATATATATATATATATATATATATATATATATATATATATATATATATATATATATATATATATATATATATATATATATATATATATATATATATATATATATATATATATATATATATATATATATATATATATATATATATATATATATATATATATATATATATATATATATATATATATATATATATATATATATATATATATATATATATATATATATATATATATATATATATATATATATATATATATATATATATATATATATATATATATATATATATATATATATATATATATATATATATATATATATATATATATATATATATATATATATATATATATATATATATATATATATATATATATATATATATATATATATATATATATATATATATATATATATATATATATATATATATATATATATATATATATATATATATATATATATATATATATATATATATATATATATATATATATATATATATATATATATATATATATATATATATATATATATATATATATATATATATATATATATATATATATATATATATATATATATATATATATATATATATAAATTAATATTTAAAACATATATATATATATATATATATTATAATATATATATATATATATATATATATATATATATATATATATATACACATGTACTATAAAAAGTACATGTACTATAATTATCTTTCCCATATATATATATATATATAATATATATATATATATATACTAGGTATAAATATAGGGTAAGGTTCATGTGAGAACCATTCACATATGAACATATGTAATATTAAGTATAACTTGATCTGTTCATATGTGAACGAATATGTTCACATACATAATTCACGTATGAACATGAAGTTATAATTTAAAGGTTCTCATGGTTCTTCCAATTCAAATGGTTCTCACTGAAACCTTTTCCTATATATATATATATATAGGGGTGGGTTAAATAGAGTACAAGCAATCCAAAAAGTACAAGGGGATCAATCTCCACCGTTGGATCAAGCATCTTCTTCCTCCTTCTTCTCCGGCGAGACTGTCGCCGCCAGCCACCACCTTCTTCTCCGGCGACCGTCACCACCTCCTCCATCTTCCTTCTTCTCCGGCGAGACAACCACCGCCACCACCTCCGGCGACATCTCCGACAATCATCAGTTTCGTTTTCCGGTGGATACGGTACGGGCGTTGCCCTCATCCGTTCTAAACTGGTTGTCACCGGACGCATATGGGAATCGTATGGATTTGATGGGCGGCGATCCAAGAGATGGTGGTGGTTTGATACGGTACGGGTTTCGCCCTTGCTGCCAGCGCCGTCGCCGTGGTTGGGGTGGTTGGAGATGATTGTGGTGGCGGTGGTTGTCTCGCCGGAGAAGAAGGAGGTGGTGGCTGGCGGCGGCTGTCTCGCCGGAGAAGAAGGAGGTGACACAGCAGCCGGAGAAGGAGGAAGAAGGAGGAGGAAGGCTTGATCTGAGCCCTTGATCGGACGGCCAGGATTGATCCCCTTGTACTTTTTGGATTGCTTGTACTCTAATTATTTTTCCCATATATATATATATATATATATGTAGTTAGTGGATATTTAGACAATCACATAAATTATGAGGAGTGAATGTGTTAACTTAATTAAATGTTATTGGTTGTGTAGTTAGCATGAAACTCTAATAATAATTATTCCGTAAGAGTTGTAGTTTATCCCATACATGTTTCCAACTCGGTCTCAAATTATTATTAATTAAACAATTCTATATGTATCTTGTCGATTAAGTTGTAATTTATAACATAAATTTGATCAATTTGTATTTTTATTATTTAAATAATATAATTTAGTCACATGTTTAATAGCTTAATTTAAGAAAATTAAGAGTTTTGATTGATCAATTAAGGTTAGGTCAGTTGCCTTTTAGTATATATTAAGATATGGATACAAGGTTCTGTGCGGATGTCTACTTACTTGTTATCTCAATGTGGAAGTGTTAAAAGGACTTGAATGGTCCTAATACTCATACGATGTACGGTAGCTATATAGATTTTATCATAAAGAAATTCGAATATGCTTCATATTTGATTCGTGAGTATGAAATAAATTGTGGTTAAAGTAAACCGATGATCGAAAGCTAATTATAATAAACAATAATGATAAATATAATATATGTTTAGTTAGAGTTTTGGATTTACCTTAAATTTTTACAATCACATCAAAATCGGAACTTGTAAGCATAGTGGATGACGGCAAATGGCCTTGTGATTTCGGATCGTAAATTCAAAATTTTGAAGTCTTCATGTTAATAACTTATTATTATAACTAATATAAGTAATAGGAGTTGAAAAATTGAGAAAAAAAAATAGACAATTTTATTAATGGTTATAATGTATTTTGTATCTATATAAGCCAAGAGTTAGAGTTTAATTTTAAGTCTAATACAATTAAAAAAACTAACTTAATAAATAAATAAATTAAAAGGACACGTGTCGATCAAGGATTACGCCACATGTCGTTTTAAGAAATCTCAATCCTGTTTTGGTTTATTGGTAGATAACATATGTATGTAATTTGTGTACATTATGCGTGTACATTCCTCAAAATACTAATTTGATGGCACAACTAAGGCATACTCTCCAAAAAAAAAAAAGAGAGACCAGATCCCATTGAAGACAGTGTAACATTGATCGATCTTTCACTTCCTCAAAATGCTAATTGATGGCACAACTGATGGCAGGCTTGCAATTTAGGATGCTTGGTAAACAAAAAGCCAATGATATGCGTAGTTTAGGTTCCACAAGATCAACCTCAAATTCGATGTTACCAGTTTTCACCCATTACACCCGACAATCTATATTAATTATGTTGTTTGTCTGTTACATTGCAACGACATCTATATATAAATGCTTATATATACACGTGTGTGTATATATGTTGAATCCCGCCACAACGTTCGGGGTTTAATTCTAGTCACAACATAAGCACAAATCAACCCAAACCCAATAATACTTGGCAATCAAATAACTAAATTACCCCTCAAGACAATCTGGAGGAGGGACATGGTACCTACCCTTATCAGTACAATAATCATAATTCATGTACTTCTTTCTGGCATTATCATTTTTTTTCTTTTGATGATGGTTTAAATGTGAATAGTTTTTCTTGTTCCACCGATACTTCTTGGAATAATAGTCTTCATTTGGGATATTTGGATTTTAAGGGCACCCATCAATATGAAAATCTTAAAAATGGGCCTGAAATGGTCCACTGGACCAATTGATTTTAGTCTTTCCTGAATCAGTAGCCCAAGACGCATTCCATAAGCTTACAATGCCCGATGTTGGTACCCCGATTAAGCCTGTGATGTTTTCGTTCTTGTATACTCTTATTGGTATGTCATCGATATAAAACCTGCCACGATACAAGGAAAAATGCTTAATAAATATCTATTTGACTCGTTTATACGTTCTTTTCATCTTAATAGTAAAGATGACAGCTTAAAATAATATGAATTTGTCATTACCATTATGATATATTTACTAGTGAGCTGAAGATCCTTCTAGAAAAAGATACCCTCAGGTAGAATTAAGCCCATCTACATTTTATCTCCCCATATCCCACTTTCTCAAGAATTGGGTAAAATTGTTTGTTGTCTGATATATATATTTACTATTCGACATCTAAGTATAATGAATTTTTCAAATCCGTTGCAAGCCTTGTTAGGCTAGCTAGTTAGTAAAGCTATCTCAAAACAAGAGTTGTAAATTTACTCTCTTTTTTTAAGTTTCCTTTCAATAATAAGTAGATATGTATGCTCACACAATTTGGTGTTGGTTCGATAGGATTTTTTAGTTATGAAAATCTGTTGTGGGATCAAACCAAAGAAGGGTTTGTTGTTCTCTACCGCCAAGACGTTTGTGTATATATTTGTTTGTAAAACAACATTTTTTCCTGGCCTTTTCCAAAAAACTCGAAGTCTAATTTATCATGTACGCCCATATTTGTATCCAGCTGCATTGCCTCATATAAAGCTAGGTGATTTTCACATTCACTTTTAGAAAATTATCTTTTTTGAAAAGTAACACTGGAAACGTTTAAAGTTTTCACGTGTTCATAAAAGGTTGTGGAATATAGCTTTTGACTCAATTCTAGACCCCATAAATATATCAAAACCATAAATAAGAAACTTCAAAGTATATGTGTGCGTTGGAATGCACATACAGCAAAAATAATTTCACGAAAGTGATGCATGTTAAATTTCATTTAGAACACCTCTTTATATATGTAAGAAAAAACTATATTACTATCATCTTTTTTTAAGCCCTAAACTGAAGTCTTATCGGTTAGAAACTTTATCTAAAAACACACTTTAGCTTATTAGCTTACAACCCGTCTCAAAGAAAACATACAAAATTGTGACCTTCAAAACTTGATGATTTTCTTCAATACTTGCATTTTTTAATATGACACTGTTAATATTGAAAATTGTTTTAACGAAAATAAGGGCCATCATTAAAAATTTTGGACGAAAACCTATCTTATGAGTAGACATAAACTCTAAAAACTTGCTTGGGTGTGAGAGGAATGAAGATGATACTATCTATTGAGCTTTCATATATGTGAGAACGTTATTGAGGAAGAGATGTCAAAATCGTACGTTGTTTATGAGTATTTTATAGCTTGAGTAAAGTAGTGATTTGGTATGTTTCAGGAATTAAATGACAAATTTGAACAGTATTGACATGACCAACTAACTCTATAATGCACAAGACGTGATCAAGCCTCTCTGAAGTTGTTATGCAAGTTCAAATAGCATGAATTTGTGATATGAATAATGCATATTGAAGATTGGACTCCAAAAGAAAATTATCTTTTTTGAAAAGTAACACTGGAAACGTTTAAAGTTTTCACGTGTTCATAAAAGGTTGTGGAATATAGCTTTTGACTCAATTCTAGACCCCATAAATATATCAAAACCATAAATAAGAAACTTCAAAGTATATGTGTGCGTTGGAATGCACATACAGCAAAAATAATTTCACGAAAGTGATGCATGTTAAATTTCATTTAGAACACCTCTTTATATATGTAAGAAAAAACTATATTACTATCATCTTTTTTTAAGCCCTAAACTGAAGTCTTATCGGTTAGAAACTTTATCTAAAAACACACTTTAGCTTATTAGCTTACAACCCGTCTCAAAGAAAACATACAAAATTGTGACCTTCAAAACTTGATGATTTTCTTCAATACTTGCATTTTTTAATATGACACTGTTAATATTGAAAATTGTTTTAACGAAAATAAGGGCCATCATTAAAAATTTTGGACGAAAACCTATCTTATGAGTAGACATAAACTCTAAAAACTTGCTTGGGTGTGAGAGGAATGAAGATGATACTATCTATTGAGCTTTCATATATGTGAGAACGTTATTGAGGAAGAGATGTCAAAATCGTACGTTGTTTATGAGTATTTTATAGCTTGAGTAAAGTAGTGATTTGGTATGTTTCAGGAATTAAATGACAAATTTGAACAGTATTGACATGACCAACTAACTCTATAATGCACAAGACGTGATCAAGCCTCTCTGAAGTTGTTATGCAAGTTCAAATAGCATGAATTTGTGATATGAATAATGCATATTGAAGATTGGACTCCAAAAGAAAATTATCTTTTTTGAAAAGTAACACTGGAAACGTTTAAAGTTTTCACGTGTTCATAAAAGGTTGTGGAATATAGCTTTTGACTCAATTCTAGACCCCATAAATATATCAAAACCATAAATAAGAAACTTCAAAGTATATGTGTGCGTTGGAATGCACATACAGCAAAAATAATTTCACGAAAGTGATGCATGTTAAATTTCATTTAGAACACCTCTTTATATATGTAAGAAAAAACTATATTACTATCATCTTTTTTTAAGCCCTAAACTGAAGTCTTATCGGTTAGAAACTTTATCTAAAAACACACTTTAGCTTATTAGCTTACAACCCGTCTCAAAGAAAACATACAAAATTGTGACCTTCAAAACTTGATGATTTTCTTCAATACTTGCATTTTTTAATATGACACTGTTAATATTGAAAATTGTTTTAACGAAAATAAGGGCCATCATTAAAAATTTTGGACGAAAACCTATCTTATGAGTAGACATAAACTCTAAAAACTTGCTTGGGTGTGAGAGGAATGAGACCACTCAGCTTCTTGACACTAGCAGCAGCAGACTTGCTGGTAGAGGCTGCCTTCTTTGCTGAGTAGCTGGTGGATGACCAACAACTATTTCTGTAATTATTTAGACTCACCTTAGTTGTTGAAACTCAAAATATGGGACAAAGACAAGGCCTAAAACATAAAATTATTAATGGGCTAAGTGAATTGTAGAGTATAAAAACTGAAAAGGTAAATTTTATTGGACTATTAAATTCATTAAACATATCAAAAGTTTTTTTAAAAAATAAATAAAAAAATAAAAAAATAAAAAAATAAATAAAATAAAAAAATAAAAATAAAAAAATAAAAAAATAAAAAAATAAAAAAATAAAAAAATAAAAAAATAAAAAAATAAAAAAATAAAAAAATAAAAAAAAAAAGAGAATAAAAGAATTGAAAAAAATAAAAAAATAAAAAAATAAAAAAATAAAAAAATAAAAAAATAAAAAAATAAAAAAATAAAAAAATAAAAAAATAAAAAAATAAAAAAATAAAAAGAATACCAATTAGTCAGAGTAAAAGTAGCTCACAAAAAAAAAGAGAATAAAAGAATTGAAAAAAGAAAAAAAATAAAAAAATAAAAAAATAAAAAAATAAAAAAATAAAAAAATAAAAAGAATACCAATTAGTCAGAGTAAAAGTAGCTCACAAAAAAAAAGAGAATAAAAGAATTGAAAAACAGAAAAAAATAAAAATAAAAAAAATAAAAAAAATAAAAAAAGAAAGAAAAAAGGTCAAACTTACCGTTTATGTAGCCGTTGCATGCATCGAAATCGTTGCCCGTGGAATATCAGATGCGTGGTGTGACCACGCAAAACCAACCCAACAAGCGTGTGGGCCAACATATTCTTGATTTCATCAACCTCCTTCTCCAGCTTAACTTGCCGCTGACGATCCTCCTCAGTGAAAGAAGTTTGAGGAATGGGAAGATCGGCCACTTGTTTTTCTAAGGCACGAATTGCCTTAGTGTTACTTTCGACTTGTGTGGTCAGAGGAGGAATGAGACCACTCAGCTTCTTGACACTAGCAGCAGCAGACTTGCTGGTAGAGGCTGCTTTCTTTGCTGAGTAGCTGGTGGAGTTGGCACATTTCAGCAGCGACAAGCCACTAGATCGAAGGATCTGCTGATCATGCTTGATAACTTTGGTGGATTCATTGATTTTGTGTTGATCAGCAGCCATGAAGATGGATTTTTCTTTAAGCATCTCTACTTCTGAGCAGTTTTCAATTTGCTTATTGTACCAGCTGGTCAAAGTAGAGATTAGTCTTTCAGACTCATTTTCCTTCACTTCTACAGCAATTTCTGCATATTTGGTGAGATCATTCAATTGATGCTCCACCCTTTCAAGTCTGTTATCAGTGTATGTCGAGTAAGA
Source organism: Erigeron breviscapus (assembly GCA_034093135.1). Taxonomy (NCBI): domain Eukaryota; kingdom Viridiplantae; phylum Streptophyta; class Magnoliopsida; order Asterales; family Asteraceae; genus Erigeron; species Erigeron breviscapus. Next base: position 263,313,671 of record CM067167.1, read on the forward strand.
AATGCCCAAATCTTTAGCAGTTTGAGGTTCAATTTCAGAGGGAACTGAGGATGAGCAGCCAGGAACACTTAAGAAGGAAGAAGGCATGCCAAGAGAGAGCATAGTGTTCACTGGTTGCATTGGAGGAGTTTTGGGTCTTGCAGTAAGAGTAACTGCATCAGAAGTTTCTATAATACTTTCACTAGTCGCTGCTGCATTTTCACCAGCAGCAACAGCATCATCATTTGCATCAACTTCCATGTCGCTTGCTTCTTTCTCGTCAGCATGACTGTAAGAATCGAGCTGAAAATCGTCAGCAGCAAAGCATCATCATTTGCATCAACTTCCATGTCGCTTGCTTCTTTCTCGTCAGCATGACTGTAAGAATCGAGCTGAAAATCGTCAGCAACAAAGCATCATCATTTGCATCAACTTCCATGTCGCTTGCTTCTTTCTCGTCAGCATGACTGTAAGAATCGAGCTGAAAATCGTCAGCAACAAAGCATCATCATTTGCATCAACTTCCATGTCGCTTGCTTCTTTCTCGTCAGCATGACTGTAAGAATCGAGCTGAAAATCGTCAGCAACAAAATCATCCAGATCAAAATCACTTTCATCATCAACTTCTTCTTCAGTAACTACCGTTTGTTCACTTTCAACATCAATAATACCAACATCAGCATCACCAACATTATGTTCAGTCAATTCAGTGACATTTTCACCCCCAAAAACTTGCTCTTCAGGAATATCAGCAGTAGTTGCGTCCCTTTCAGCAATAGAGAAGCTGATTGGGTTGGGGGATTGAAGAGCTTCTGTTTCAGTTTGTTGCTGCTCTATGTTTTCAATAGCAGCAGGGGTTTCCTCCTCATCAATGAGAGACAACTGCGAGGATTCCAACCCCTTAATCATCACACCTTTTGCCGTTTTCTTCTTTCTTTTTGGAGCATCGGCAGCGGATGAGGATGGAGCAGCGGATTTGGTGAGCTTGGTTCTTTTCTTCTTTGGTGTGTTTGCACTAGTGTCAGTGATCACAAAGGAGGATGGTGCAGTCTCACTGCCACCAACCTTTTTATACATAAAGGGATAAGCAGAGAATAGAACTTCTTTCATTTGAGGAGTGAGATTGGCAAACTTGCTATCAAAAAGATTGCTATCACAGGCTGGCTGTTTGTAAACTGAGGGACCTATTCTTGGTGCTCTGCAGATAGTAGCACCAAATTGATTGTACTTTTCTTTCAACTCTTGTTTGAATATTAGAGAAAAGAATCTTGTGAATGGAACTGTATAGGAACGATTGCTTGCTTGGACTTTAGCCTTCATGTCTTCAAAAATGACCGAGGCAAAATCAATAAACCTTCCCGTGGCTAATGCATGAATAATTTGCATATTTGCAGTTGTGGCTTGATCATGAGATCCAGAATTGCCTCCCAAGCATTGTATAACATGAGAAAAAAGTAATCTCCATATACCAGGGAGATTTTTCTTGGTGGGGTTGCTGGGAACAACTTCTGGTTTTTCCAAGTTCGCACCATACCCAATGGTGGGCAACCACTCCTTCCATTGTTCAACTGTTGCCGGAGTTACAAAAGGTTTTTCTTTTGTTTGGTCAGGTAGACCAAGAGCAGTTCGAAAATTTTTGGGTGTTATTGATATGCGTACCTGCTTCTTTTTAATGGTGCCAGAAATAGCACCTATGCTTACGTGATAATCACACGTCCACCAAAATTCTCTAAGAAGATAGACATACATATCTTCTGGGTCAGCATAAATAGCACTGCTTGCAGGACATGCCTTTATAAAGTCCAGCATTTGTTGATATCCAGTGATACCAGATGGAACTTCAATGGACCCCAAATAATTATTAGGTTTGATTGAGATTGTATGGGCTTGAAATTTGGCTTTGGAAGAGGGAGCAAATTTTAATCAGCGACTTTTCGTCTAAGCGTTGGTCGCTGATGAGTTAAGGAGTACAATTTTTAGCAAATTGTCAGCTATCAACGGATTTGATATGTCTTTACCAGCAGCCGTTTGCTGCTGGACTAGATAGAGACTTTTAGCTCTCTATTGCTTTTGTTTTGCTTTTTCCCAAAGCAACAGGGATCAACGGTTTTGAGAAGTCTTTACCAGCAGCCGTTTGCTGCTGGACTAGATAGAGACTTTTAGCTCTCTATTGCTTTTGTTTTGCTTTTTCCCAAAGCAACAGGGATCAACGGTTTTGAGAAGTCTTTACCAGCAGCCGTTTGCTGCTGGACTAGATAGAGACTTTTAGCTCTCTATTGCTTTTGTTTTGCTTTTTCCCAAAGCAACAGGGATCAACGGTTTTGAGAAGTCTTTACCAGCAGCCGTTTGCTGCTGGACTAGATAGAGACTTTTAGCTCTCTATTGCTTTTGTTTTGCTTTTTCCCAAAGCAACAGGGATCAACGGTTTTGAGAAGTCTTTACCAGCAGCCGTTTGCTGCTGGACTAGATAGAGACTTTTAGCTCTCTATTGCTTTTGTTTTGCTTTTTCCCAAAGCAACAGGGATCAACGGTTTTGAGAAGTCTTTACCAGCAGCCGTTTGCTGCTGGACTAGATAGAGACTTTTAGCTCTCTATTGCTTTTGTTTTGCTTTTTCCCAAAGCAACAGGGATCAACGGTTTTGAGAAGTCTTTACCAGCAGCCGTTTGCTGCTGGACTAGATAGAGACTTTTAGCTCTCTATTGCTTTTGTTTTGCTTTTTCCCAAAGCAACAGGGATCAACGGTTTTGAGAAGTCTTTACCAGCAGCCGTTTGCTGCTGGACTAGATAGAGACTTTTAGCTCTCTATTGCTTTTGTTTTGCTTTTTCCCAAAGCAACAGGGATCAACGGTTTTGAGAAGTCTTTACCAGCAGCCGTTTGCTGCTGGACTAGATAGAGACTTTTAGCTCTCTATTGCTTTTGTTTTGCTTTTTCCCAAAGCAACAGGGATCAACGGTTTTGAGAAGTCTTTACCAGCAGCCGTTTGCTGCTGGACTAGATAGAGACTTTTAGCTCTCTATTGCTTTTGTTTTGCTTTTTCCCAAAGCAACAGGGATCAACGGTTTTGAGAAGTCTTTACCAGCAGCCGTTTGCTGCTGGACTAGATAGAGACTTTTAGCTCTCTATTTCTTTTGTTTGGTCAGCATAAATAGCACTGCTTGCAGGACATGCCTTTATAAAGTCCAGCATTTGTTGATATCCAGTGATACCAGATGGAACTTCAATGGACCCCAAATAATTATTAGGTTTGATTGAGATTGTATGGGCTTGAAATTTGGCTTTGGAAGAGGGAGCAATTTTTTCAGGATCAAAAGTTTTCGAATGCATGTAGAGGGGAACATTTTTAAGAGCCTTTTGAGTAGCCAGATCATCAGGCAACTCAACATGTGTTGGAGATTGAGGTGGATTTTTTGATGAAGAAGCCATTTTAGTTTGAGATTTAGAAAAGGGAAGAGGAAGATGAACAGTGAGAAGAGATAGAAGAATTTAGAGAAGTTTGAGAGATTTGGAGAGTAAGAGAAAGAAGGAGAATTATGAGAGTATGAAAAATGGTGATAGAAAAAGATTTGAATTTATATAGCATGGATATGGGCCCCATAACTATGATAGTGGATTGTCACCAATACTCTCTTTCATACGTAATATGTACATCTACATATACGTATCTGAGTAACGTATAAAAGTGGGTTGATGTGACCACTTGTACCCTTATTTCAAAAGTACTCGAGTTTTACGGCGGATACAATGTACAAGTTGTCTGTTTGGGAGAAAATCGAGGTAACCGTTTGATATTCTTATTAAAATATTATTATAAATGGTTTAGCGGATATGCTCAAGTGAAAGAAAAGTTGAGATCTAAGTATATCCGCTGACAAAGTTAGAAAATCTGGTTACCCCTTTAGGAAAGCAAATTTTAATCAGCGACTTTTCGTCTAAGCGTTGGTCGCTGATGAGTTAAGGAGTACAATTTTTAGCAAATTGTCAGCTATCAACGGATTTGATATGTCTTTACCAGCAGCCGTTTGCTGCTGGACTAGATAGAGACTTTTAGCTCTCTATTGCTTTTGTTTTGCTTTTTCCCAAAGCAACAGGGATCAACGGTTTTGAGAAGTCTTTACCAGCAGCCGTTTGCTGCTGGACTAGATAGAGACTTTTAGCTCTCTATTGCTTTTGTTTTGCTTTTTCCCAAAGCAACAGGGATCAACGGTTTTGAGAAGTCTTTACCAGCAGCCGTTTGCTGCTGGACTAGATAGAGACTTTTAGCTCTCTATTGCTTTTGTTTTGCTTTTTCCCAAAGCAACAGGGATCAACGGTTTTGAGAAGTCTTTACCAGCAGCCGTTTGCTGCTGGACTAGATAGAGACTTTTAGCTCTCTATTGCTTTTGTTTTGCTTTTTCCCAAAGCAACAGGGATCAACGGTTTTGAGAAGTCTTTACCAGCAGCCGTTTGCTGCTGGACTAGATAGAGACTTTTAGCTCTCTATTGCTTTTGTTTTGCTTTTTCCCAAAGCAACAGGGATCAACGGTTTTGAGAAGTCTTTACCAGCAGCCGTTTGCTGCTGGACTAGATAGAGACTTATAGCTCTCTATTACTTTTGTTTTGGTCAGCAAGTAAGACACTTGAACTTGCTGAGAGAAATAAGGTCACTTTTCAACTTATAAGAGAGATGTAAGTTGAGGTATTAGCAGGCATGACAAGTCATGTCGCTGATTCACCATTCAGCATTCCCAACTTGCTGACCAGATATTTAAATCTGGTTTCATCTAAAGGTTTAGTGAAAATATCAGCAAGTTGTTCATCAGTGGGAATGAAGTAGATTTCAACATCCCCTTTCATGACATGGTCACGTATGAAGTGGTACCTAATGTCAATGTGTTTGGTCTTAGAATGCTGAACAGGATTATGTGTGATTGCAATTGCACTTGTATTGTCACACATAATAGGGATCTTAGAGAATTCTAAGTCATAGTCAGCGAGTTGGTTTTTCATCCATAGGACTTGTGCACAACAACTCGCTGCTGATACATATTCTGCTTCAGCAGTGGAGATGGATACTGTATGTTGTTTCTTACTAGACCAACTAGTCAGCTTCCCCCCCAACAGTTGACATCCACCACTGGTACTTTTCCTATCTAACATGCAGCCAGCATAGTCAGAGTCAGAATATGCAACTAGGTCAAAATTGGAGTCTTTGGGATACCAGAGACCCAATGTTGAAGTACCTTTTAGATACTTGAAAATTCGCTTTACAGCGAGAAGATGGGATTCCTTAGGAGAGGCTTGATATCTTGCACCAGCAAGGGGGAGAAAGTTGATGCTGCTGTTTTAGATTTGGTAAATGAAGCAGTGCACAAGGCAGTTGCCCAAATCTATGAAGACTCTGCTGAAGAGGTACTAGAAATGGATGTTCCCCCTGCTGGTGTTGAGGGGGAGACTGAAAAAGAGGCAAATGTTGAAATTCCCCTTGCTGGTGTTGAGGGGGAGAAAAATTTTGTGAGATCCCTTGATCAGCACAAAAAGCTTCAAGAGTGTGGTTTCTGAACTCAGTACCATGATCGCTCCTAAGTTCTTTCACCCTTATGCTGTTGAGATTTTCCATTTTCTTGATGAAATTTATAATCTCTTCAGCAGCATCACTCTTGGAATGGAGAAAGATAGTCCAAGTGTATCGTGAGTATTCATCCACGATTACTAAAGTGTATCTGCTACCCTTTAGACTTTGGACATTCACTGGACCAAAAAGGTCCATGTGAAGAAGATGAAAGCAACCAGAGATAGAATTGGCCTGCTTGGTTTTGAAAGTTGCTCTGTGGCTTTTACCTTTTTCACAAGCACCACAGAGTCTATCCTTTTCAAATGAAAGATGGGGGAGGCCACGAACAAGGTCCTCTTTGAGGAGTGATAGGTCTTTCTTGCTGATGAGGCAAGTGTCCTCTTTGAGGAGTGATAGGTCTTACTTGCTGATGAGGCAAGTGTCCTCTTTGAGGAGTGATAGGTCTTACTTGCTGATGAGGCAAGTGTCCTCTTTGAGGAGTGATAGGTCTTACTTGCTGATGAGGCAAGTGTCCTCTTTGAGGAGTGATAGGTCTTACTTGCTGATGAGGCAAGTGTCCTCTTTGAGGAGTGATAGGTCTTACTTGCTGATGAGGCAAGTGTCCTCTTTGAGGAGTGATAGGTCTTACTTGCTGATGAGGCAAGTGTCCTCTTTGAGGAGTGATAGGTCTTACTTGCTGATGAGGCAAGTGTCCTCTTTGAGGAGTGATAGGTCTTACTTGCTGATGAGGCAAGTGTCCTCTTTGAGGAGTGATAGGTCTTACTTGCTGATGAGGCAAGTGTCCTCTTTGAGGAGTGATAGGTCTTACTTGCTGATGAGGCAAGTGTCCTCTTTGAGGAGTGATAGGTCTTACTTGCTGATGAGGCAAGTGTCCTCTTTGAGGAGTGATAGGTCTTACTTGCTGATGAGGCAAGTGTCCTCTTTGAGGAGTGATAGGTCTTACTTGCTGATGAGGCAAGTGTCCTCTTTGAGGAGTGATAGGTCTTACTTGCTGATGAGGCAAGTGTCCTCTTTGAGGAGTGATAGGTCTTACTTGCTGATGAGGCAAGTGTCCTCTTTGAGGAGTGATAGGTCTTACTTGCTGATGAGGCAAGTGTCCTCTTTGAGGAGTGATAGGTCTTACTTGCTGATGAGGCAAGTGTCCTCTTTGAGGAGTGATAGGTCTTACTTGCTGATGAGGCAAGTGTCCTCTTTGAGGAGTGATAGGTCTTACTTGCTGATGAGGCAAGTGTCCTCTTTGAGGAGTGATAGGTCTTACTTGCTGATGAGGCAAGTGTCCTCTTTGAGGAGTGATAGGTCTTACTTGCTGATGAGGCAAGTGTCCTCTTTGAGGAGTGATAGGTCTTACTTGCTGATGAGGCAAGTGTCCTCTTTGAGGAGTGATAGGTCTTACTTGCTGATGAGGCAAGTGTCCTCTTTGAGGAGTGATAGGTCTTACTTGCTGATGAGGCAAGTGTCCTCTTTGAGGAGTGATAGGTCTTACTTGCTGATGAGGCAAGTGTCCTCTTTGAGGAGTGATAGGTCTTACTTGCTGATGAGGCAAGTGTCCTCTTTGAGGAGTGATAGGTCTTACTTGCTGATGAGGCAAGTGTCCTCTTTGAGGAGTGATAGGTCTTACTTGCTGATGAGGCAAGTGTCCTCTTTGAGGAGTGATAGGTCTTACTTGCTGATGAGGCAAGTGTCCTCTTTGAGGAGTGATAGGTCTTACTTGCTGATGAGGCAAGTGTCCTCTTTGAGGAGTGATAGGTCTTACTTGCTGATGAGGCAAGTGTCCTCTTTGAGGAGTGATAGGTCTTACTTGCTGATGAGGCAAGTGTCCTCTTTGAGGAGTGATAGGTCTTACTTGCTGATGAGGCAAGTGTCCTCTTTGAGGAGTGATAGGTCTTACTTGCTGATGAGGCAAGTGTCCTCTTTGAGGAGTGATAGGTCTTACTTGCTGATGAGGCAAGTGTCCTCTTTGAGGAGTGATAGGTCTTACTTGCTGATGAGGCAAGTGTCCTCTTTGAGGAGTGATAGGTCTTACTTGCTGATGAGGCAAGTGTCCTCTTTGAGGAGTGATAGGTCTTACTTGCTGATGAGGCAAGTGTCCTCTTTGAGGAGTGATAGGTCTTACTTGCTGATGAGGCAAGTGTCCTCTTTGAGGAGTGATAGGTCTTACTTGCTGATGAGGCAAGTGTCCTCTTTGAGGAGTGATAGGTCTTACTTGCTGATGAGGCAAGTGTCCTCTTTGAGGAGTGATAGGTCTTACTTGCTGATGAGGCAAGTGTCCTCTTTGAGGAGTGATAGGTCTTACTTGCTGATGAGGCAAGTGTCCTCTTTGAGGAGTGATAGGTCTTACTTGCTGATGAGGCAAGTGTCCTCTTTGAGGAGTGATAGGTCTTACTTGCTGATGAGGCAAGTGTCCTCTTTGAGGAGTGATAGGTCTTACTTGCTGATGAGGCAAGTGTCCTCTTTGAGGAGTGATAGGTCTTACTTGCTGATGAGGCAAGTGTCCTCTTTGAGGAGTGATAGGTCTTACTTGCTGATGAGGCAAGTGTCCTCTTTGAGGAGTGATAGGTCTTACTTGCTGATGAGGCAAGTGTCCTCTTTGAGGAGTGATAGGTCTTACTTGCTGATGAGGCAAGTGTCCTCTTTGAGGAGTGATAGGTCTTACTTGCTGATGAGGCAAGTGTCCTCTTTGAGGAGTGATAGGTCTTACTTGCTGATGAGGCAAGTGTCCTCTTTGAGGAGTGATAGGTCTTACTTGCTGATGAGGCAAGTGTCCTCTTTGAGGAGTGATAGGTCTTACTTGCTGATGAGGCAAGTGTCCTCTTTGAGGAGTGATAGGTCTTACTTGCTGATGAGGCAAGTGTCCTCTTTGAGGAGTGATAGGTCTTACTTGCTGATGAGGCAAGTGTCCTCTTTGAGGAGTGATAGGTCTTACTTGCTGATGAGGCAAGTGTCCTCTTTGAGGAGTGATAGGTCTTACTTGCTGATGAGGCAAGTGTCCTCTTTGAGGAGTGATAGGTCTTACTTGCTGATGAGGCAAGTGTCCTCTTTGAGGAGTGATAGGTCTTACTTGCTGATGAGGCAAGTGTCCTCTTTGAGGAGTGATAGGTCTTACTTGCTGATGAGGCAAGTGTCCTCTTTGAGGAGTGATAGGTCTTACTTGCTGATGAGGCAAGTGTCCTCTTTGAGGAGTGATAGGTCTTACTTGCTGATGAGGCAAGTGTCCTCTTTGAGGAGTGATAGGTCTTACTTGCTGATGAGGCAAGTGTCCTCTTTGAGGAGTGATAGGTCTTACTTGCTGATGAGGCAAGTGTCCTCTTTGAGGAGTGATAGGTCTTACTTGCTGATGAGGCAAGTGTCCTCTTTGAGGAGTGATAGGTCTTACTTGCTGATGGGGCAAGTATCCTCTTTGAGGAGTAACAGACCTATTTTGGGTATTAGATATTCTCACTTTTTGAGGAGTTTTATGCCTCAAAATAGGAGTAGGCATCGATTGTGGTACATGCTGAAGGACTTGTCTATCAGCAGGTCGGACCTTAGATGGTCCAACTTGCTGAAATCTAGCGTCACCAAACCTGACGCGTCTCTGCAGGACACGATCATCCTGCACAGTTTTGCAGTCAGCAAGGGTAGGAGCTTGTTGAGAAGATGAAGAAGAAGAGGGTTGAACAATAGGTTGAGGTTGCTGACTGACAGCATTAGCTAACTGAGGTTTGCTATAGTCATAGGGGACAACAACCTTACTTCTTCTGAATGGTTCAGAAGGTCTGATGGTGAGCTGCTGAGGAGCGATGGGTTTAAAACCATCACTACCAATATCCCCTTCATAAGATTCCCCAGAAGAGTATTGAACTCTTCCTTCGTTTGGCATCATGCCAACAATGGGAAGATGAGGATAGGGGTTGCAGGTGCTTGCTGAGGAGCCAGCACCATTTTCCTCAGCAGGATTAGATGGGTCGCTGGTAGTAGAAGAGGTAGTACCAGCTTCCATTTCATTGTGGTAATCGTTAAGACCCCTAATAAAATACCATTTCTTCATCTCTTCAGGAGAGATGACAGCAGATGGAGGAATAGAAATTTCAGGCTTCACCTCATCATTAAACAAGTCAGAGAGAGAGGCATCGGCATTAAAGTCACCGCCTATTACTGCCTGTACTTGGGCAGGGACTTGTTCGTTTAGGCACTGGTGGTGAAACCTGGAAGCTTTTGACCAGGAGGTCACAATCTTCTTAAGGTTGGCAACTTCAAGCTTGAGTTTTTCATTCTCAAGTTGAACCTTTTGTGCCAACAACTCATGAGATTGAAGTTCAACGTGAACATTTCTCAACTCATTGAGTTTTTCAAATTTTTCACTCAACTCTGAACAGACAGAGTCGAGTTTGGATTGGATATCAGCTCGTATAGATTCAACGAACTGGATATCACAAAGAAGAGATTCGAAGATTTTAGGTTTATCTTCGTCAGAGGCAGAAGAATGAGCACATACCTTTTTAATGGTGACGTTTACCTACTGACTGGAAGAAACTTGGTCTTTAGTCAGAGCATCACCATCAGCGAGTGCCATAAGACACATGGCATCGATGTATTCTTCACTGTCTAAATCATCTGATTCAGCCCAGTCGTGCTCTTCAGCTACCAGCCCTTTTGCTGGAGTTTTTGCATCTTCCATTTCAGCAACCTTGGCTTTTAGCTGATAGTATTTGTTCCTGTACTCATCAGCAGGTTTGGAAGGGTTAGTTTTAGGAGCAGCAGGAGTTGGTAAAGCAACTCTGCACTCCTTTTGGTAGTGTCCCTTTCTACCACATCTCCAGCACTCCTCTTGAGTTTTGTCAACATGAGGCTTGTATGGAGCAACCGACTTACGGTTGTTCCATTTTCGAGAGTACCTCTTACCAGCGACTAAGGCAAAGTCCATAAAGTCGCTGAACATTTCTTGTTTCTCATCAGCGTCGAGATCATTAACAAGAGACTGAATAGGAGGTGGGAGATGAGAAGAGCTGGCACCATTATTAAAATTAATGGGCTCAGCAGAGACAAGGGCAAGGGGGTCAGTAGCGGTGTAAGCAGAAGAGGTTGAAGAAGAGGAAGAGGAGGGACCAGCACGATGTTGTGCGTCAACAGCGGCTCTTAAAGTTTGAGCAAGAGCTCTCTCTTCAAATTGAAGAATGCCAAAGAGAGACTCAAGATCAAGCCCATTAAGACGCTCTGTGGTCCTAAGGATTTGTCTTAGACCTTGCCACTTGATAGGTAAACTATCAAGAAATTTGTGGCATACCTCAAAGTCATCATGAGAGATACCAACAGTGGTCATGTCGTTCAGCAACCCTTTGAATCGGGTATAAGTGCCGTTAAGACCTTCGTTGGGGAGAGAGAAGAATTTTTCATAGGCTCTTTTGAGGTCAATCTTTTTAGTGGCTATGGTAGCAGCAGAGCCTTCATACATGCTACAGAGCCTATCCCACACTTCTTTAGAAGAGGGATATCTGATGACGACTTTCATGATATCAGAAGGAAGAGTGCTGATTATCATGTTCTTAAGTCTTGCATCAAGATTTACAAGTCTCCTCTCATCGTCAGTCCATTGAACCTCTGGTTTGATGATGTCAATCACAATCTCAGGAGCATCAACAGTTGCTCCTGGTGTTCTTTGCACCAGAGTGGGAATATATGGACCAACGGTCAGAATTGACATAAGGTAGGGTTCCACACCCACAATGTGAAGTAACATCCTTTCCTTCCAAGACCCAAAGTCATCGGGCTCGAATCTTGGAGGGACAGATACGTAACCGAAGTCACGTGTGTTAACTAGGGTGGGAACAGCAGTCATGTTCTTGTTTTTAAGAAGAGATTAAGAAAGAGATTTAAGAAAATAAGTATGCAAACGGATCTTTGTTTCAATAATTTAGAAACCTGGCTCTGATACCACTTGACAGTCCACAATTTGCACACTTATATTAGTTTTATTTAGACAAGAAAGTTAAGAACAGAAAGTAAAGAACATGAACAAGAATAAGTTCAAATGCAAATATCTAAGCAAGTATAATCATATGTTTCATTGATTAAACGATGAATACATGGTCGATATTACAACTTGTCTTACAAGAATACAAATGAACTAAATAATTGCTAAGTCTAGACACTATAAACTTAAGCAATTACAAGAGAGAAAATAAAGTGACACACACACTTTGTGGTGATAAAACACAACGTATGAATGATGCGGCTGTGTTGCTTTATATAGGAGAGGAATTAGGGCAACACAGCCTTACAATGATAGTGATAGAATGGTGGTTGTCGACTTTTCATAGGCTCGTTGTACTTTGATCCAGGAGCCTTTGTCTTCTTTACCAAAACGGGTATGAAAGAGAGAAACCCTTGTTTTGGTCCCAACTGTACCTTTGCCATATAAGGTAATGTTCAGTTGGAGGAACCACCATGTGACTTCTTGTCTTCTTGTGATTTGAAAACTTCCCGCCTTGACACACAATATGGAAAGTAAACCACCTGCTGACAAGAGTCATTGACTCGCTGATGACTCGCTGACGACCCACGTCAGCGACCAAGTCTGGTCAGCGAATCCTTGACTCAACAGTATATATATATAATGTAAGTAATTAAAGTATACATATATATAATGAACTAATTAAAGTATATATATATAATGTATAATTAAAGTATATATATATATATATATATATATATATATATATAATGAACATAATTAAAGTATATATATAAAGTATACTGCTTGGATGTAACATCCGTTGAAAGTCGTGATTGCGGTATTCATTCTTGACCATTTGGTGTTGAGACTATCTTTAGATCGAGTTGTGCCCCCCAATTCCTTTGTGAAATTGAAAGGTCCCAAACTCAATTTGGGAAAAATAAGAATTTTTTTTTTTTTTTAAAGATGCGCCGCATTTTTGTTCAGACATGAAACATGCGCCGCATTTATAAACACATGCGCCGCATTTTTTGCTCAGAAGGCACTGCGCCGCATTTTAAAACATGCGCCGCATTTTTGTTCAGACATGAAACATGCGCCGCATTTATAAACACATGCGCCGCATTTTTTGCTCAGAAGGCACCCAAACTTCAGACTTCCAAAAATGCGCCGCATGGACAAAAATATGCGCCGCATATTGACATCTGACAGCAAAAACATCCATTTTGACATTTCATACAACTAGTAAACTTTCTCCAATCACTTTCATACTTCAAACCAATTTGCCAAACTTCAAAAATAGTTAAATACACATGACTTAACATTCCAAAAGCTTTCATTTGATCAAGTGTACGATTTACAACGAAATGGGTCATATTACCCAAGTTGACATCGACTAGGGTTTTACAATACATCAAGATACCAAAGACCATGACTCTAACCCAACTTTTTGGCAGAAATGTACATAACAAAACTTTACCAAAAACACTTCATTTGTACTAAGAGCCATTAGTCCAAAGGAGTCACTATGGGTTCTAGCCATAAACCAATTTTTACCGTAAAAGTCAACATTTCCACAATTCAATATAATCATAAATCTTCAAGCACAAAATCTTGTTTCCACATCCGGGACAACCTATAAAAAGGGTAAACAACTAAAAAGTAAGCAAAGCTTAGTGAATAATCTTGCATACGCTTATACACACGAAGGAGGGCAACGCACAAAGGACTATTACATGTAGCCTCTGGCACCGTCGTACCATATCTACATGCTCACCTTTGTACTTTAACGCATTACATGGATCCATATAAGCAATATCAACTCAATCAATATCAACAATCTTGGGATTCTTAGGCCCCATTCACAAGAGGTTCTTAGGCCTCATACACAAGGGATTCTTAGGCCCCATAATTCACATATCAAGAGGTTCTTAGGCCTCATACACAAGGGATTCTTAGGCCCCATTTATCACAATGCCCCACATGGGCTTTAACGCCAAATCAATTACCACACACGGAATCCACCATCGTATGGTAATTGACCCAAGTCATATATAAAAGTATGCAAGAAAACTCACCTCCTCCGCGACCACAATCAAAATCATGATGACCAAAAGAACGCAAATTACAAGCTTTCAATCTAGCAAATCAAATTACAAAACACATATAAGGTCATCCATCATATTCAAGGCTATCTAGCCATAGCCATACACAAACAATTCACTAGCATTCTTTTACCCAATTCAAACCCATATTATCTTTGAGTTGACCAATTTCCAAATCTCATTTTACTTTCACAACAACATGACCATAACTCATTTTAATACTAAAAATCACCATTTTCATAGTATTTCCAACTCTAGCAAATATGGCCACAACAAAATTTCCATATCTCTTTTCATAAATAGTTAACCAAACATATCAAAACCATTTTCATAATCATAATAATATGGCCATATAACATTTCACCCAAAAATCATTATTTCCATCTAATCATAATCTCTACCATATGATCATACTATATTTTTACTCAAAATCATCATTTTCTTTGTTTTGACAACAAAAGCCACCAAAAACTATTTTATCAAAACATTCATGCAACTACACATCAAAAGATACCATTACAAGTAAGAATTTAGAAAAACATTACTACATATTCATCTCATTGAAATAATCCCCAATTTATCAAGTTCCATAACTTGAATTTAAGCAAATATCTCAACTTCAAGAAAACCCCCAATTTAGTTCATAGTAAGAACCCTAAATTGAGTAATAACAAAGGCTCTAAGGCAAGATAATCATTTTTCCCCAAAAACTCACATTCAATTAGTTGCATGAACCCTAATCTTTAAAATAATTAAAATTAGGTCAAGGAATCATTACCTTGAAGAAAAGGGTTAGAATTAAGGTTAGAAATTACAAATTCTTCTTCTTCTTTTTTTCTCTTGATGATGTCGACCCACATATAATCCACACACTCAATTCTCCCAAATTTAATTCCTCACAATAATATAGTTATTATGATTTCCAATTGAACAATTCTTTGCTTGAATGGAGGATTTGATTTTTTTGTTTGTAATGGAATTTCATGAAGATTAGAGAAGAAAAAGGAAGAAATAAGTGGAAATATGAGTAATAAGTTGGGAGGATGGCTGGCACTCTTCCTGAGTGCCACGCCCCATGGCTACTTTTAGTTGGTATTTTACCCGCTATTCGCTAAAGTTCCAACTAAATTAACTCCATATCCAAAAATAAAATACTAGGAAATTATTTTAAAGGCAAAACTATAATAAAGGTTAATTTTCATTAGCATAAAAATTTTAGGATGTTACAACTCTCCCCCACTTGGAACGGATCACGACCTCGTGATCCAAACCACATCCTGCAACGACATTAAAGAAAAACATTTATCTCAAATACACATTAACACCTCGACATCTTTCCATGCTCTCCTAGCACTTTGCACTATCATATAGTCTTGATTGACATGCCTCTTAAATGTTTCTTCACAAAGGTAATAGGCTCTCGACGTTGTCTTATTTTAATTCGTTTCAAAGTTCAATTTCTTTTAAAAGTACACTTGAAACCTTGATGATAAAATACTTCCTACATTAAGGAACATGAAAGGTCGAACGAATTCCCGGGAGTTCATCGAGCAAATCCAAGCAATAAGTAACCTTGTCGACTCGAGCAAGTATTCTAAAAGAATCGGTAAACCAAGATCTTAGCTTTCAACGTATGCAAAATCGTAACATGCCTCTCTCTTTTATCCGCATAAGATTCTTGCCGATCTCGATCCGCTTTAAGTCGTTATCTTATCATTTCAATCATCTCAGTCATCTTCACAACTACATCCGAGCTACACAACTCTTTCGTCCCACTTCTCCCAAACGAATAGGGGATCAACATCTCCTACCAAACAACATTCCTACGTAGGCAATATGAATACTAGCACGATAGCTATTATTATACGAGAATTCTATTTATGACAAGCGCAAATTCTACGTTCTGCCATCTATTTACGCTCACACATGTCTTTAAGAATTTTGGGTGGTTCTCTCGCTGTGTCCATCCATTTTAGGGTACTATGCAGTGCTTTAATTTGACTTGCCCATTTCTCCTTGGCATTACTCCAAAATCATGAAGCAAAACGCGTATATCTGTCAGAACTACAGAAGATGGAAACTCCCTGTCATGCTACCACTTCTTTTACATAAAATTTGGTTGAACTTCTGAAAATGAAAATTCTAACTAAATAGAAAGGAACACTCTTCATCAAACAATCAACATTAAGTCGAATAATATCAACTTGATTTTGTGGCGTCTTCAGCATTTTATGACAGTCCTTCGTAATGTGCTCCAATTTCCACTTCATTTTGGGCCACTAATATTCTCTCTTTAAATCTTGATACATCTTTGTCATACCGGACGAAAGAAATATTCGGATTTCATGGGCTTCATGGAGCAAAAATCGCTTTGACTTGCTAGGAAAAAGGATTCTAAGTTCTATTATGACGTAAGGTAAGTTTGTAAAATTCTTTAGAAAGGTATTTCATGTGACGACTTCTTAATTGCTTAGAATCGCGTTGCAAAGTCTTCTCTTGAGCCTTGATGTGTAATATCGAGTTTATAAATTTTTAAACAAGTAATACCAAATAACGACTACCACACACTATTGAGCAGTGGACCCAATCATATATAGTATAGCTAAGTGGTAAGACCAGGTCGAACACAAGGACTAAGTAAGCAATTGTTGAAATAAAGTAGTTCAAGTAAGAGGGGGTTTTTGTGACCGAATTGTCACTTTGCAAAAAGAAAAGCAAAAGTAAATAATTAAATCCGGTGTTACCGGGGCAGGGATCGTCCTAAAACGATAGTAAAAATTGATTTAAAACAATAATTTAAAAGGCATCCATCTTGATTTCGCTCGACAACATGTTAAGATTGCACATAGATGAAGTTCAAATCCAAATTAAGTTGATTAAATAACCGGGACTCAAACCAAGCACCAACCCCGTACCCGTTAAGTTAATGACATAATTTGACTCTCTTGTTTAAACCAGTTTAATTACAAAGACCGGTACCCCAAGACATCTTTTATAACTTCCCTAATCAAACAATTGTTTTGGTTATTGAAATAACAATTATACCTATCGATTGTACCCAACCGTTAACACATTTCCCCCTATTATCATTGAATGATTATCTACCGTACCCGTTATAGATCCAATTATTTGTACCCAAATAATCAAAACGACATATACGCAATCAATAATTACCATTAAAGTCGTACATATATCACCAATCAATCCAAGATAAATTAAAAGAGAGAAATACGCTAAGATCTCGGTGTAACGTTAAATGAAATCAACATTGAATTATTAAAATTGTGCAATCCTTACATATTGTCTCACTCTATCAAGATGGGTGATAAAGTGATTAGCCACTCATATTAAATATGAAAGAACAAATCAAAATAGAAGAATTCATCGTTACCGAATACAAAGAATTGAAAGCTAACAACGAAATTGATCCAATCGTGCTTGAATTCCTTAAAGATGATTCAAAATATGAAAATATCTGGAAAAGAGTCTTCAAAATCGGCTGGAAGCAAGAAGAAGGGTTTTGGGATGTTTTTGCAAGCTATATATACTTCCCAAAAATCTGTCCAGAATCGGCACCTATTGCGGCGCAACTAGGGTAGTTGCGGCGCAATAGGCCTTTGACCGCGTTGACCGTTGACTTTCGTTGACTCGTGGCTGGCTTGAACTTGAAAGCATTGCGACGCAATGAAGCATATTGCGGCACAACTAAACTTTCTGGAATTCGGTTGCGGCGCAATTACAAATGTCCAGTTTGACTTTTGTTGACCAGCTGCAATCTTCATCCAAATGCCTCGGAAATCATCCGTTAGCACTTATTTCACCTCAAGAATGTCGTTTTCTCCAGAATTTCGCTCAAGTACCTGTTATTTCCCTGAAACACTAACAAATACCATAAACGCACCAAATGTATACTAAAACGACTCATAAACCATGCAAAATCAACTACATTCATTGTGGGAAATGGTATAAAATACGACACATCAAATCCCCCCACACTTAAGCTTTGCTTGTCCTCAAGAAATTTCCAAGCATGAAAAACAAATATAACCTTGGTACATCATGGAAACCACATTTCAGTAATCAAAAAGAAGCTCAACCATAATAAAAAATGAGAATAGATGGTTAGGCAGTTTTAATCTTAAATAAAAACCGGAATGTTTGACAATATTTGACTGATATACAAGCCTTAATAACACGACTAAGCACAAAAGAAATGAATCGGTGATATCTCGTCTATCCTACTCTAACTAACTTACTTTTGGGGTTGATTATTTGAATAATCACTCAATGCCTAGTCGTGATGCATAATCTTTTAACCATAGGCTTGTACTAGGTTCGTTCCTTCACCATCATGATGCAAGCACCACAACATCTATCAGATGAGGTCTTTCAAGGGTTGTAATGAACATCTGGGGCTAAACAAGGTATTTAAAAGGGTATGGAAATTTGGAATTACAAATGGTGTTAAAAAGAAAATAACACAACATTTAACAAAGTTTTACAAAATAGTCTAGTCCATAAACAATCCCATGTCATTAGTTGCCAACGGTCCAAAACCCGAGAAGTTGTCCCGACAATACCCCCAATAGAACGATTAAAAACCGACACCTTTGTGGTGTATGACAATAAACAAATCAATCAACCAATTCTATCCTTGTTGACTTATACAAACTTGCCAACCCAAATACAACAACCGAAGAATAAAACATTATAATCCTTTTGTTGGTGTAATTGATGAACCAACTTACAAAAATGATTTGACCAAAAATGAGAAATACCAACTGACAGCCCAAGCTCTTTTTTCATTTTTTCTATTTTTTTTTCTTTTTTTCAATTCTTTTTTTTCTTTTTTTTTTGTGAGCTACTTTTACTCTGACTAATTGGTATTCTCTAAATAATTTTGAAATAATGACAAATCATATTCTCAGATGAACGATCTAGACTTTATCCAAACAAACATGACGAAATCAATCTATTCTCAGTAACCGAGAATATCCCAACCCGACATAAAGGACAACCCCAAACCATCCACTAGCATAGGCAACCAATGACCCACCAGGACTTCGACTATCGGTATGGCGAGGGAAAGGTGTATGTAAGTCCCTACCGTTGAATGGATCGTAAATAAGACGTGATTCGTTATGTCAAGAGTGCGGAATCCTCTTGAGATAACTAGATTGCTACTGCCTTTCATCAATTAATCAGTAATTAATCAACCTAAGGTCACACACGAAGTGCTAGTTCGTGTAGGAGGTCACACGAGCAACAATTCGACTTCTAAGTTCTTGATTCGTTGCTAATCGCGTAAATTAGCATGTATTTATACTAATAGGGTTTGTGTTCGTGTGGGCTTGGGCCTTAATTGAAGTCCATAAGCCTAATTAAACAAATACCAATTGGTCTCGTTCTGACGTCAGCACGAGGGTAATCCTTCATGCTGATGACGTCAGCACGAGGTTCATCCCTTTGGTCCTTTGTTTGACTTGTACATAACGTTCAGCCATCGTTTAAGTGTTCTACGACACTTATAAACCTTGGCTCTACATTCTTGTACCTGCAAAACAATTATATAACACACAAACATAACAATAACCATAACTTGATCTTATATTGAAGTTCAAACGTAATCATTAAACACAAACGTAAGTCCTAATGACTTATTATTTAAACGATTACACAGATATTCCTAAGAACAAAAACGTTAATCAAATCTACGTTGCTACTGTCACACAAATCTGCATCTACAGACTCCCCCTTGACATTAGCGACTAGATTTCTTTAACAAGTTTTTTAATCTTGAACTTCAAACTCGACCATCAAACAAAAGTCTTATGCTATTTGCATGAATCTTCTCGACCAAACAAAAACCAAGAATATTCTGATAGCGTCTAACTTCTGTTCTCCAAAATCTAACAGCTGAACAAGGTGTCTCAATCAGTCTTCTTTGATCACCTCTTGACAAATTGACAACTTGCATTGGATCATACATGCGCAACAACATCTGTTCCTTTGAGTCATCAATAAACATCTGTGCTTCGCCTGACTTGATATCTATCTGCCAATAAGTCATTTTTGTCAGCAAATCTTGATCCCATTTGATAGCAGGAACTTCTTTAACACATTCAATCTTTCTTTGAACAAAATAAACTGTGCCATCTGGTTTTGTAATCTTCTTCATTGGCCTAGGTTTAATCAACCTATCTTCAGGCTTCAAACCTCTTTCACTAAAATACCAAATTCTTTCTCTTTGGAATCTCTGCCAATAATAATCAGCATTTCCATTCTTCTGAAGATTAACGAACCATCTCCTTCCTAAGTCTATCAAATCAGATTCACTAAGACTTTGGAAATGTCTTGCACTGATTGACATATATTGGCAACCTTCTTTTCTCTTGATAACAAATAGCTTAATTCTATGATCATAGAACCAACTCTGTATCACTGAGAAATACGTAGGTGCGTCCTTGTCTGAGATGAACTCCCAAAACATCGACGGTTTATTAAATCCACCCATTGGCATACCAGTATGTCCTCTATAAACTGGAACCCATCTATTTATACAAAACTGAGGGTCTTGCTCCGCCGGAGGTATAATAAAATTTCTAATATTAAACTCTCGCGTAGCATTTATCTTCCAGCCTAGATCAACAATATATTCATGTTCTTCATGCACTATCTTTGCAAACACTTTGAATCTTAACTTTGCAGCATTTCTTGGATCATCTGGACTTTCTCTGATCGGATTAAGTCTGAAATGTTCCTCTTCAGCTATTGGTTCAACCGGAATGTCTCTATCTTCATTAAAGACACGATTGAAATCATAAGGTTCTTCCATCAACCTTTGTCTATCAGCTTCAGAAACAAATTCTCCTTCTTCCAGATCTTTATCAATGATACTATCAAAGTCATCATCAACATGATCAATATCGTCCAATGCACCTATTTGAAGCTTATCTGCAATTTAACATATTCAAACATACAAAGATAAAAGAACATAAAATATATAAGTCAAGACATAAAAATAAGTATAAATACATAAAACATGATAAAATAAATAATACTATATCATAAATATAATGTAACAATTACATCAATATTTATCTTATAATCTTTATCTATTTTAACCAACAAAAATTAATAACATTAAGGTTGATAATCTGAGTCTTCAGGATCATCAGAACTAGAACCAGAGACAAACGGTAAACGATTTACAATCATTAATCGTTTTCTCTCTTTCTTATGACGATCTGTATCTGACCATTGATC
>CM067167.1:263335505-263372639 GCA_034093135.1 Erigeron breviscapus
TAGTGGGAAGAATATCACAAAATTTCTCTAAAAGTATATCCTTGTCTTTCTCAACCCCCAGTCCTCTTAACTGGTTTATAATGCTCATAAATCTGGTGTAAGTACCAGTTAAGAGACTCATTGGGGAGAGCAAATAGATCTAATTCTCATTCATCAGTTTTATGTAATGAAGAGAAAGTTTATCGGTTCCACATTCTTTTACACCAGTTTTATGCCAAACAATTACTTTGCTTCAGGTAAAGACTATAATATGTTTATTAATATTACATGTATACAAGTCCATTTTTGAAAATGAATGAAGTGAGTTGGTAGGTTAACCCATATCTCATACCATGCAGCAACCATCAGTCATGTGAAAAACATTCCTCAACAACAAGCCCTTTGGTATAAAAAGAGCACGGTCATTGTTATAATAATAACAATACAACCTTATTATGTTGAATCTATTTTATGGTTAAGAATAGTATGAACAAATATTTATCATAATAATTTGAACCGTAAATATTTAAAGTTATTGTTTATTTAGTATTATAAGACCGGTGCAACGCACGGGTTTCACCTAGTTATATACATGTTGGTAGTATGGAAGGTCAGTCTAAACACAAATCATTCTTTAAAAGTGCTAATTGTGTTGTTCGTTTATGACTCAACCCTATTTAACGACAATCCATATGTGTTATGTTCATGTTTAATTATTTGCAAAGCAAATCATATTGGAAATTGTAATCTACTATATAAATAAAAGAAAATTGTCTTTTTATTTTAATTGATATATGACATCACATTTATTGTAATTTTGATTTTCAATTTTCTCATTAATAAAATGTTAATTATATTTTTTTTGAACATTCAGTCGGAACACGACATCGGGGAAACCTCACCGTAAATGGTGAAGCCTTGCACGTACCCTAGACAACGAGATGGTTGACCATGGGCCGTTACAAGTGTTCAGGGAACCACAGGGGGAGGAAAACCCCCAACTAAGCCGCCCGAAGGCACGACACTTAAATTGGGGTAAACCTTGCCCCCTCCAGGATTCGAACCGGGGTTCTCTTCCTTTCATAGGAGGACTTGGGAGATGAGGAAACCACTGCGCTAGGCAGGGAACCTCAAAATGTTAATTATATTAAAATCAATATATACATAAAATTTGATATAGCTAATTCATACATTTATGTTATAAACTAGAAAAATAAACCCGCACTTCGTTGCGGTTTATTTTATATTTTTGACAACAAATTATATAGCATTTGTATATAATACATTATTGAATATAAATAAACCGACAATACATATTTGTTATTGTTGTATCAAAACATCTAATGACATCTTTTTCAGCAATAACTTTTGACAAATTATAAAAACCGACATACATATTTCTTATTAATTAGCACAAATCTACATAATAACCACACTAAAATACAAATATATATAAAAAAGTTTGTAATAATTATTTAAAACGTGATATAAAAATATCATTAATTATGAAATAAGTTACAAAGTACCGTGTATAAACAGTGTTAATATAACCTACGCAATAGAATATTAAGGTATAATTTGATTATATTTTAAAAAGTAACTTCACTTTGTGAGTGCTTTATCATGTAGTTAAAAGTATGCATTTATATGCATGATGTACAAATGCTTCATGCAGCTAAGTCGATGGCTGAAAGATATTTTCACTTGGTCATGTATAAACACATTCTTATCACTATCCTCCCTTCACATCTACTATTTGACTCTTTGTGGCTTTTTTTAAAAGGTTACAATATAGGTTCAAGAATTATATTATTATACATTACTAAAAACCAACGTGAAAAGTACAAATTTTAATGTTTAAGGTGCAACTCATTTTATACTTTATCTTTTTTCTTTCTTTTACCCTATACTTTTTATCTTTTATACTTTGCCCCCTTAATAGTATAACTTTATACGCATGAGGTACAATGCTTTTTGACTTTCACTTCTTTCTAGCTTTTAAGTTTTGTCGCACATCAAAGTTTTCGTTTTCAGTTTTTTTAAAAACTAACTTTGTTCTCAATTTCTCATTTTTATATTAAAAACTTTCACACAATTAGGTTTTACCTTTCAACATTTAGTTTTGATTATTTTTTTCTCATTTGGTTAAGTAACACTTAGAGAAATACGCTATATTATATCACCGACATCAAAGTGCCGGTTTTTGCTTAATATAATTATTGTTTTTGTTATATGTTTTTATACGTCTTATTATTATTATTGTTACGTATTTTGTTTCCTTTGTTTATATATGGATTTGAAAATCTGACATAAAAGTATTTGTATTACACTGATACTACTATACATTGTTTGTATCCAAAACTTTGGCGTGTAAAAAACATGTTTCGCGGCAACGCGCGGATGCAATGACTAGTTATTATTAATTAGTACGTGCTACAAAGTTAACTATAAAAAAGGATGATTATTACACGTGTAGAGGTGTTTGGCATGCTTAGTTTCATTTCTTTCATTATCACATGGTGAAGCATCATCATTCATATCTTCTTCTGCACTTTCTCCCTCCTTCATTCTTTCCATTTTATTTTATTCCCAAATATTTCCAAACAATCAATATATTCATAACCGAATCCCAAATTCTTCTATTACTGCTATCATTATTCTACATACAACAGCACCACTATTATTATTCTAGTAAAAAAAGGGTAAATTGATGGGAACCCCTTAGGCCCATGTACCTTTTTGGTACCCACATAACCCCAGCAAGGATAGTGTCAAGGTAATTCAGCCACAATTTAATCTTGCTTTTGGCAAAATTCGAACCTGGGTTTCCCCCAGGGAGTAGCGGCTGGTGGCCATCCCACCAAAGTGAGATGGTTATTATTATTCTAGTAATGTTAATATGTTTATGTATATTAAGAGTTAATTTCAAAAATCGTCCTTGTGGTTTTACCAAAAAATCACGTTTCATCCTTTAAACTTCAAAATGACACTGGTAGTCCTTTATACGCGGATAATGGTCACGTTTCGTCCTTTAGTCGACCGTATAAAGGACGAAACGTGACCATCATCCGTTAGATTAAAGGACCAAACGTGACCATCATCCGTTAGATTAAAGGACGAAACGTGACTATTATCCACGTATAAAGGACTACCAGTGTCATTTTGAAGTTTAAAGGATGAAACGTGATTTTTTGGTAAAACCACAAGGACGATTTGTGAAATTAACTCTGTATACTAATAATAATACCGATTATACAAAGTCAAAGAAAGAAAAAGATACATGAAGCTACGAAGAAGATGAACAACAACATTTCTGAAGTCTACAACAAAAGCTAATTAAAAAACACACACAAAAACAACCCATCATGATATGTGCTACAGACTTGTACAAAAGTCTTCCACCGCCTCCTACCACTATGTTGCCGCTTCCCCCATTACCATGCTCCATCATCTTTTCCTTGAAGATGCTCTTAAGTTGTAATAAAGATTACCGAAAAAAGTTGTATTTTTCTATTTTCCAGATTTGTAGCTTTGTATGTATGTATGTATATAGGAGTTAGGCTTGTATTGTTGTACCTAAAGCTTATAGATATGTACCTAAAGCTTCGATATTTCCTAGACACTAATGCACAAAAGGGCTGACTTTTATCCTGCTGCAGAAGGTGTACTTGTTGCACTAAGTTAGGTACGGCAAATTTTTTTGGGCAACAATGTTATACTATTTACAATACTGCCATTGTGAACATTAGTTAAACGTCAATTTTTTTTGACAAAACGACATGACGTATAATCATTGAGCGGTATGTAAATGATAATTAAAATGTATTTTTCATCTTAATTTTTTTATGATAGCCGTTCGAAAGAATGTGATTTATTTTTACTATTTTCGACATATATATCAAAAATTTGAAAATAGCTAAGTAGTTTATTTTGAGTTTTATACGTATTTTTTTTTAATGTCGGGCTACATGACATATACAAACATTTTTTGGTATATTCATATAAATATTATCTTAATTTGCCCGCGTAATACATGGGTTACTAAGCTAGTTCGTGTATATAACAAAATGATGCATATTAAAGTTTTGAAGGGTTAATTGATTTGAGTTAAACCACTCTAATAGATTAGCAATCTTGAGTGTCAAACTGAGAAATCAAGCTTGATTGATAGTTTAATACTGATATTCGAGTGCAACCCATCTCAAATTTAGGTGAGGATGAATTAAAGATTTAATCGAGTTCGACTTTAATAATTGAGCCGAGCTTAAGCTTGCAAATTAAATAAGACATTCGTCAAACTCAAGTTTAGCCTCGAGATTAACTACCAAGCGAATTGAGTTCGACCTCAAACTTGTGCTTCACATTGTGTCTGCTTAACTTGATTCATTGAAAAAACCCATACCGAACCGATTTAGACTAAATAAGAGGTTAAGTAATAGTGGAGGGAGCAATTATGTGAAGCAAATCAAAAAGTATGCTTCTATCAATCTAACTTTCAATAAAAAAAAAGTGCTCATTTTCATGGGTTTTGAGTCTCAATACCTCGACGATATATGAAGAGGTTAAAATACAGGCAAACTTTACCTCTGCCTAGGTAAGGTAAAGAGACTTAGGTTCTACTTACATGGTAGAAAAAGAACCTTATGCCTTTACATAGAATGAGGATTAAACCCTTAAACTCTGTCTTCAGAAACCAGGGTGTTATCACTAATCTAAACCACGCTACTCTTTAATCTAACTTTCAATCTAACTTTCAAATAAAACGTGAGTGGGCGTGAGACTGTGAGAGGATCCAAACACAGCAAAGCGCCGGCTTGCATCCAATCTAATCCCCACCATCACGTGTATTTTACTTGCTGATTTGGCGATATTCCTCAAATAAAACGACAATTTCATCTTCGCTGTTTGTGTGTGTGTCTGTCTAGTATCACACACACTCTCATTTTTTCTTCTTTATTAAATATCATCAAACTTCAAATCTCTTTTTGCAAATCCAGATCCTCTTTTCACTTCCCACTAGTAACATCTCTTTCTTTCACTCTTTATTTTTGCATCTCTTTTTTCTTTATATCTTCTGTTATATATATATATATATATAATTGTTTTATTTGGTGTTGATAGAAGAAAGAATGTCGAAAGCTGGAGCGTTGGATCTTGCGTCTGGACTCGGTGGCAAAATCGATAAAGATGATGTCCTTTCCGCCGTTGATAAGTATACCTTTTGATCTGTTTTTCATTGATTGTTTTTTCATTTTTTTTTTGACAAACATCTTTGCATGTGACAAGTAGTATAAGGATTTTTTTGTTAATGTAGGAATATCTTTAGTATTGAGGATCTAAGTTTAAGGTGATCATTTTAGAAGAAACAAAATAAAAAAACATGTTGGGGACTAATTTATATGAATGAATCATGTTGTCATTATTGTGTTTGTACACATCTTAAAAACTCCTATTAATAGGACTTCCATTATTATGTATGTATATATTTGCATATGTATTCTCCTATTTCCCCACTCTCATTGGCGAAGCGAAGAGATACTAAGGGGGGTCGGTTAATTTGATTTGTAGGGGCCGGCTAAAAAATGTACATGAAGTATTACGAACCAGAAAATTAGTTCTTAAATTGCAACTGTCAATCATTGTTACAGACTTGGTGAATAAAATACAATGTGAAAGTAGAGGGTTACTTATCGAAAACCAAGGTTGTATTTAGCTGTTGATGCATGTAGTGTATGTTATGGATTTGATCTTTTTGGTCGTTTTGTGGACTTTTATTTAGGTATGAGAAGTATCATTCGGATTTTGGAGGTGCGGAAGAAGATAGAAAAGCCAACTACACTGACATGGTAAAAAGAAAAACATTTGTCCAAGTTTTTAGATCTATGTTAACCCTCCCTTATATACATGTATATATACTGTTACTATAGCATAATAACAAATACTAGTTAGTCTATTACGAGGACTAAAAGTTTTATCTTTTGTTTCAGGTTAACAAATATTATGATCTTGTCACAAGCTTCTACGAGTACGGTTGGGGAGAATCATTTCATTTTGCCCCAAGGTAGATATAGTCTAATTTCAATGATCACCCTTGAGCCTTGACGTAGTTTGTTTTTCTGTAGTGCTAAAATTATGTTTACTATATTTACAGGTGGAAAGGGGAATCACTTAGAGAGAGCATTAAGAGACATGAACATTTTCTTGCTTTGCAATTAGGCTTGAAGCCTGGACAAAAGGTCTTACTAATATTCATGTCAGTTTTAAGCTATCTGATTGATTGTGTAGTTTTAATTGATAGCAAGTGTTGGATGCTCTGTTTTTCTAAAGGTCTTGGATGTGGGATGCGGAATTGGTGGACCTCTGAGGGAAATTTCTCGGTTTAGGTAACTGGATAGTATTGTCATTTCTCAAAACGCATAGGTATAACTGTGTTTTGACTTTGATATTGCCTTGTTGCAGCTCCACATCTGTGATGGGAATAAACAATAATGAGTATCAGATCACAAGAGGAAAGGTAGAGTCTCTTATGATACTAACTATTATGTAAGTATGAAGTTTTATTTGGATCTTTAAGTATTTATGTTTTCTCTAGGCATTGAACCGTGTTGCAGGAGTAGACCGAACCTGTGACTTTACAAAGGTCAGTTTCTGCTGACCTGCAAGTGTACATTATGCCCGTTTTTGTTTTATGTATTACTGAAAAAAGGATTGTATGGTTTTAGTGGAATGGACCTTAAAATTATTTTGTTACCCATTAATATGCAGGCTGATTTTATGAAGATGCCCTTTTCCGATGCTACTTTTGATGCAGTGTATGCGATTGAAGCTACTTGCCATGCTCCAGATGCGGTACATACATATCACTAATGAAATGATTTTGAAGCTAGGTTACTATCTAACCATGCTGGTTTATTTTGGGTTCCCTTATTAAATTATTCGTCATATCTAACTGCAGGTTGGATGCTACAAAGAGATATTTAGAGTCTTGAAGCCTGGTCAGTCGTTTGCCGCATACGAGTGGTGCATGACCGATGCATTTGACCCTAATAACAAAGAACACCAAAAAATTAAGGTACATGGCATTTTACATAGATTGCATAATAATGTATATATTTTTGAGCTTCATGGGCCATATAATAATAGAACTTTACGGTAACAGGCAGAGGTCGAGATCGGTGATGGCCTTCCTGACATAAGATCAACTAAACAATGTCTTGCAGCTCTAAAAGAAGCAGGTTTTGAGGTGAAATTAGTAGCTATTAATGGGGAAATGTTAACCCATTTACTTTTGGACGGGTTGATAATAAAGGCACTTGATGTGTATTCTTAATGCACAGGACTTTCTAAATCTTTTTCTTTTTTCTATTTGAAAAGCGGTATATTTATTTCCCACTAAAACATACAGTACATAAAGTCCAGAAATCATTATTTTAAAATGGTTTATAATTTCTGTAGTGAAATTTGACACTAGTTATGTATTAAAAATTTTAATAATTTTGTACAAATATTTTGGATCAACCTGACATGACTCATACATTATACTGCCCGTTTTGACCTGTTACCCAACCCGTACATTTTGCCACTACTAAAAACTATCTGTACTAGTGTACCAAATCTCTTGTGCCAAGGATGTGATGTATTTTTTGCTATTAAGGTTATATGGGAGCAAGATCTCGCAAAAGATTCACCACTTCCATGGTACTTGCCCCTGGATACAAGTCATTTCTCTCTCAGCAGTTTCCGTCTTACAGCAGCTGGACGTTTTATTACTAAAAATATGGTAATAACCGCATATTTTTTGCATATTAAAAGAATGTTTTCATTTCAGATCAGTGCATTAATTTGTGGTTATTTGCAGGTGATTGCCCTTGAATATGTGGGACTTGCACCTAAAGGAAGCCAAAGGGTTCAGTCCTTCTTGGAAAAAGCTGCAGAAGGCCTTGTTGCTGGTGGAAAGTGAGAACATACCTCCTCTCATAAAACCATTATTTTTGATTGCATTTCAACTTTTTCTCACATCACCACCTAAAAAGAACTGAAAAAAAGTTGTATGTATATCTTATTGTTAATATTATCATGTTAACTTGTGTGGCAGGAAGGAAATCTTTACACCAATGTATTTCTTTTTGGCACGGAAGCCACAATAGGACACTGGTCAGTGAAACGGATATCTTTGATTTGCCTGCTGGTGCATACTTGACTGTGTTTGGTGGTGCGTACGTACCGTGTTTTGACTGGTAGAACTTTTGGAAGGATGGTGTTTTTTAATGTGACTGATAGGTGGTTGGTAATTTTATCATGTTTGTTGTTTTGGTTTTCTTGGTTTCCTAGAGGCTGTTGGTTGTTTTTTTGAAGTACTATTGATCTCAAAGTTCAATAGGAACTTGATTGCAAGTGATGCATTAAATTCTTTAATTTGCATAATTTCATAACCTACAACTACAAGGTGTAGTTTTTGATGCAAAACAGACGTCACGAAACTGGTTAACACACTTTTAACGTCGGATCATTTCATCCTTAATCATTTTAAATTATTTAGTATGACATTTTCCCGAGATTTAAACTTCTGTTAGCATTTTGGAACTTTTCATTGGCTATGTAAAACGAATTATTTTGGACTCAATGGTGAGGCTCATCAAGCTCCTTCATTGTTGATCCTTGTTTCATTTGGACAACTAGATCATGAATCCGAAGTTGTGATGTGAAATGTAATGGACTTAACTAGGTCCTGGACCTGGTTCACTTAACAAGATTATGAATCACAAGTCCACGACCAATATTAAAGTGTGAAGAATCGGTTCCATGTTACCTTTTATAATACTCCATTCATAGTATGTGGAGGAATCAACCAGCCCTGACCTAAAATAGGTATCCATCAAATATCTAGCATAAAGAAGCAAAATCAAATATGTTTGTAGTTTAAGTTTCGATGCAAAAGAAAGTATTGGTTCTTAGAATATGGTATGCAAGATTGATTCTTCATTCTTCACTATCAACAAAATGATGCAAGGGTTGAGGAAATAGCAAACATATGTTGGATCGAATCCGTGCCAGTGGTCACAAAAGTTCTAATAGATGTCGAGTTTTATTTTGATATTGGGGAAGTTATGGAAACATGAGTAGTGAAAAATGCAAGCAAATACATACAAAACTGTAATCCTAATTTGCATGTTAAATTAAAAGACATTTCACAATAATGGTGGCTTTGATCAAAATTAATGATAAAAAGAAAGAAAGCAACTAGAACATTTTGACTGTGTGTTTAGATTCATCTGTCATTTAGCATCTTAATCTTAATCTTATCTTATCTAAATTTAATCTAAATATATAGATACTAAAAGACACTGACCTAATAGCTATTGACCAATCATCAATTCTCAAAATTAATTAAATCAGCACATGTCTAAATTAATTTACACTTTTGTTTTCCGTTCACCAATTTACATTTTAACCCAATATCAAAATTGTTAATACTTTATTGCATAAAATCTATCCAATAAAAAAATATACCTAAAAGTTATAGATATAGACAATACGAATTAATATATATATATATATAGTGAAGGGATCAAGTGAGAACCAACATATATGGTGAGAACCGTGAGAACCACTAAAAATCCATCTCTAAGGGCTTTGCCCTTAGAGTTAAGGGCTACGCCCGTACCGTATCAAACCGCTACCATCTCTTGGATCGCCGCCCATCAAATCCATATCATTCCCATATGCGTCCGGTGACAACCCCTTTAGAACGGATGAGGGCAACGCCCGTACCGTATCCATACGTTTTCAACACGTAACCCATATGATTTTTTACAAAAAAAAAAAAAAATTTAATTTTTTTTTGGAATGGGTTTTTGTTAAAAGATAATAAAAAACAAAAAAGAAATTCAAAAAATAAAAATTAAATAAAAATTAAAAAACCACACAAAAAAGAAAAAATAAGAAGGGAAACTAGTGATTCTCACAGTTCTCTCCATATTTGTTGTTCTCACGTTAACCTACCCTATATATATATATAATATTATTTTTATTTTATTTCATGAATTGGGGGATTTGGTTTATCTAAGTTATTTAAAAATATAAGTAAATTACTTAGTTTATATTATTTTTATTGTAAGGCCAATCTAGCTTACTAAAAAATATAAATAAAACACTTATTTTAAATAGTTTTATAAATGATTAAATATATATATAAAAAATAAACAGAATTTATCAATTAAAAACATAAAGCTAACATTATTACCAAGAATTGATAATATAACATAAACAAAATTTAATTTGATTTTACAAGGATTTTTTGATAAATAAATTTAATATTATCTCGAATATGTGATAAATAACCCTTGTATTTGACACGGAACTAAATCTAGTTATAATTTATAATCCATTTGTTATATATAAGTGTGTATTAATAAAGATGTGCTTGTAATGAAAATAATATGTATTGTTGTTGGGAGAACAAGAATCAAACATGATGCTATATTTCATTTGGGCAAATTCTGTTATCATAGAGAAAACAAGAACATAATTATGTGGATAAATTCATATATACTATAATAATAATAATAATAATTGAAGTATATGTTCCAAAGTGATCGAGGTCCAAACTCAATTAGCATTTGACCAGATCTATTTGCATTGTAACAAATAGGTTACAAAGAATATTTACATCTCGAGGTTGACAAAGAGTATTCCGGTTTCCCATCTATACATTTTAATTTTCAAGCATTAAAAAAATGTGATCCATACAACTTATTTTCAGGCACCCCTAAAATAATTTATTTTTCGTTATCTTCTATTTAAATTAAGGTTGGACGTGTGAGTGTGTGACTCTCATTTGGTACCACTGATTGAAACGGTAACGGGACGGGTCTAATACCTCACAGCTGACAAACTCTAAGAGCATCTCCAATGAGGAGTTAATCAAAAGCTTTTTTTGTGAAAAAAAAATCTTTCAAAAGCTTTTTTTCCATTGTGGTAGATGACTTATTGTTGAATAGGTTGAAGAACATCAACCTATTGATGAAATTAAACCATCTCTTTCATCTATATTTAATTGCAATTAAATGTTTTTGGAGGTTTTTGAGGTACTTTTAAGCTTTTTACCATTGGAGCAAAAGCTAATTCAAAAGCTTTTTTATAAAAAGTTTTTACACAAAGACTTGACCATTGTAGATGCCCTAACAATCATCTTTCTTGTTTAAAACCAAATAGTCAATATATGAATTTACCATTTTACGTTCACAAGGATTACAATGCTTTTTTTTTTTTGAAAGTTGAATTTCGTTTGAAACTTCGGTGTCGCGATTCGATAATAAGAGGTCTAGCATACGTTGTCTTAGCCAGGTTCGTGCTAGAGAGCTCTCTCGAAGTAGAAATGTCTATTTCAAATTCCCATCGGGGAGAAAACCTTTTACTAATCCGCCCGAACACACGACGAATAATAGGGGTAAACCATGCCCCCTCATAATTGAACCCAATTATACCCAAGCCGACTTTCTATATCCACTTCAATCTTGAACACAAAACTTGTTGAATGAGAGGATGTATTTTCAACCATTAAGCTAATACTTAAGGACTAATGCTTCTTATCTATAAAGTGGATTTCTTTTGAAGAGTATTGCCCAATAATCTTAGAAAGTTAAAATCGACATTAACACAATGAAATTAAGAGGCTAATACGCCCCATATACCTATTATATCTATATGATTATATCTATTATTCTATTCTCAATCCTATAAGAAATCAAAACATATCCTAATTGCTCATTCAATCTTTTTTTAATTATATTAAAACTGATTTTCGTATCTTTCAAGTTTTTTTTGTATTCTGTAGATCCAAATAAGTATTTCAAAAATCAAAAAATGATAGTTAAAAAAATACTGAAGGAATAGTAGGTTTTTTCTTTATTTCATACGCGCATCCCTTAAATATATGTTTAAAAACCATTTTACCCATAAATAATTTAACAACTATCCCTTTGGTTCAAAATAATAATATATTTCGATTGACTAAAGTAAGAAATGTTCATCTAAAATCGACCACTATTTTCCACTTTTCTTTCAAATTAATTGTTTAATAAAAGTCAAACACCGTTTTTACTTTTCTAAGCTCCTTGACGACTTTCATCACAAATCAACTACTCGTACTATTTTCCACATTTCGTTTCAAAATTAATTGATTTGAAACCTCTACCTTTTTAGTAATGTATAATTGTTTAAAGTGGTGGTGGACTGGTGGTAGCACCATGATAGCCACATCTAACTTTTTTTTTGACAGGTAGCCACATCTAACTAACAAGAGCCTAGAAGAGTACAAGTTAATATAATGAAAATATTCAGGCAAAGGAACATCAAGAATTTTAATCTGACAATATTAAATCTTGTTTTATCTTCCTTTTTTTTCTTCTTAATTTTCATTGGTGAATCATGAGTTTTTTATGTTAGTTTGTTATTCTAACATCTTTTTCGATCTAGCTATTAGCTATAAATATTTGTCTCAAATAGTCAAATTGACCTGTTTGTTGAATAATATAGCGTCACAAGCTTTCCAAAGTTGCTAGCAAAATGTGAGGATAATAACATTGATAACTCTAAGTTTGGTGGCCAAGACTCGAGAGCAAGCATATTAGTGTGGAAAAGAACTTTAACTTAAAAATTACGAATTTTGAGGGTATACATTGCAGGCAACGAATGCTGTTGAAGAGGTGGTCAATTGTTTATGCGGTGCTCAATGACAAATGTCAAAAAGGTGTCCTCGTCAATGTAAACTAGCATGGTATCCGCGCAATGCAGCGGTGGTGACAGGGACGACTGTCTAGCAGTGTCGGTGACGGTATTATTGGTGGTGGCGGTGTCAAGTGGTGTAGGTTGATGTAAAGGTGATAGTGGAATATTTTATAATGTAAGGGCTTAAAGTGTTAACTATTGTAATAAAGGTTTAGAGTGTAAATTAATTCATTAAGGGCAAATTTGGTATTTTATAAAAACTCTTTCCATAGTGGGTGTTTATTAAGGGTAATTTAGTACTTTTGCATCTAACCATTTTCTAACACTTTTTAAAAATAGGGGTTGATAATTATTATAAAGGAGTATAGATATGTTAGAAGACTTTTTAATTTTGATTGGAGATGAAAAGGAAGACCCGCAATTTTGTGAACAATGCGGAGTCGAGTTGGATTCTGGCAATGCAATGTAGTTGGACTCTCATGTCGATCCGAATGAATCATGCTTTCCACAGAGGCAAAGATTTGCTTACTCTTTTAGGGTAAGAAACATAACATACTCGATACTCCAAGGTAGTAAAATCAAAATATCACTTAAAAGAATAACGTGGCTTAAAGAAGAAAAAAAAAGATGCTGCCCTAAACGCCGCGGCGTATAATCGTCGTGTGTATATATAAATACACACACAACTCCAATGTCAAATCTGCATCTCTTTTTCTTTCTCTCCAAACCAAACCCCTACTTTTATGGGCTCTTCTTCTAACTTTGTTTGGCCTGTTTTTTAGTCTTTTTATTTCAGTCTTTATTCTTTTTAAGATAGTTTGTTTTATAATTAAATCATTATTTTCATAGAAAGAAAGAAGATGGGAAAATATACAGAAATATTGGATGCATTTAGAATTGCTTGCAGGGTCCATTCTCATTGTCCACAAACTGCTCGGATGTACTATCATCCACCGTCGGCGGAGAACCAAACTCACGGCGGAGATATCAAGATGAGCAACGACGGGAATGGTGGTGCAGCGGCGGCGTCGGTGGGTAGTAAGATGGGGTTTGTTATACCTACTGATGATATTCTTTATTACGTTGTATGAGGCTAAAAAAATATTTATATAAAAAAGACACGAAAAGACGTGAGATTTTGTATTCGTTATTTATACTATTGTTATTTCTGTTTCAGGCATTTGATATTTTTGTTAGGTTATTACTTTTTTAATATTTATTTGAGCTTTTGTTTGACTTTATTATGATATTTTCCGTATCTTGGTGGACATCAAAATATAATTTGTATATAGTTAATTTTAAAGATTGTGGTTCTTTCAGAATGCCTATTTAAGAAAAGTTAAATGAAAAAATTGTTTATCTATCCATTGCCCTTTTAGTAAAAAGTACTTGTGAATTATTAGCAATCTATTTTTTTGTAAATAATGACAATTTGGGCTCAACGAAATTGTTGTTTTTTGTGGGCTGGTAAGCAATATGCCAATATGGCAATATGTATGTCTAGCAAAATAACGCACATAAGTTAGAAAAAAAGTTTTAAACGAAGTTAGCACCTTTCGTTAAGGTGCATTAATTAGTTGTACACTTAAATGAAGCTAAGGAGCACCAAAAGAATTGATTATACGAGATTTTGCGTATTTTTGAAGCCAGCTTGCAATGACTCGGTAATCAATAGATTGTGAATATACTTTTTGAGGAGCTTTCTTTCATTAAAAGTTCGGTAGCTTATTTGACCTCAATATAAAGTTAAAATATGTGGACCAGACATTTATTTGTATTTACGAGTATTAGAACTGCTACCAACAAATCAACAATGGGTTAGCTCATGAAAGATGGGTTTATCAAACCTTTAACATTATTTTTTATTTTGCGAGTTTTATTTTTTTTTCCCTATGTATTTCTAAAACTAATGATAGATAATTAGAAGGTTACCTATAAGTGTGGTGTATCGTTTCTTGTTTAATTACCAACCATGGTCAATCAAACATCCCCAAAATAGATTAAGGACTTTTTATAAATTGAAATTAGATAAATAGTAAGAATCTGATTAAAGTTAATATTCTTTAGGTAATTTTTGTAATTAAAGTTAACAAGTTTCCATATATGAGGAATGAGGAATTCCGATTTAGAAAGCAAGCACAAAAAGCGAGACGTGCCTTGTTGTGGAACCGTGCCTGACGTTTGAGGAGTTTGGTAAAGATGTTCCGATACTCCGATAGCGTAGAAAGAACTGATATTTTGTGAAAAGTTTTAGTTTATTATTACTTTTTCAACTTTACCTTACTTTACTATGCGAAATACCTACTCCTAAATCACTTGTATAATATAGAACTTTTGATTTTACTTCAAGAGAGAAGATCGAATTACTACCAAATGATTAACCCCACATTGGCTTTTTAGTTTATTTAGTAATGGATAATAATGATGTAAGGTTCTCTTCATAATATTTCAAAAGAGAGAGCTATATATATATATATAATCGTTAAAGACTTTTTAAAAGACGTCCTTGAGCATTAGCTTTGGGGAGAACATAGGAAGTCTCTTTATGAGGGCTCGACTTAGGTATACCTAAGTCTAAGTCTGAGGGGGCATGATTTACCCCTATTAATCGTCGTGCCTTCGGACGGATTAATCGGGGGTTTTCCCCCAATTGGGTATTTGAAATAGGCATTTCTACTTCGAGGAGCTCTCTAGCGCGGACCCGATTAAGACAACGTCTTCCGCTGTCGAATCGCGACACAAATTCACCTTTAAAAAAAGACTTTTAAAAAGACAAAGCCTCCCAATTTTCTGATAAACTATTAAACCAAGAGTTCTTTGCATGTATCCGTAGTAGAATAAAAATGTCAAAGATATAAGAATTCATTTATCATAGATATTTTGATGGAATAAAATAAATAACATGGAAGGGGGTTCACATGTTAACGATGATGTTATCATCTATTTGCTTCATTCTTTTAATATATAATTTTCGCTGGCTTGGTCAGATGAGTATATTCGTTCAACTAGGATGTGAAATGGTTGGTGACCATGATACCATTTTGTCAACAGACAGAAAATGGTCAACTTAACAAAAAAAAAAAAAAAAAAAATTTATAATCTTTGCAAGTTAATATTTAATAAGTTGAAGACAAATTTTATAAGATGATGCATACATTGTAGTGAATGTCCAGACACGAAATTTATATTTATAAATACATATTGGATGGGATTTCCATTAGATTCATCAATTATCATTTCTGAGTTGTTGATCTCATTTTAATGTCCATTGATTTATTAATTCTTGAATCTTTGTTCTTAAACTAAAAATCATCACTTTATTTTATTTTTATAACTTTATTTTATTGTAGTTTTTTTTTTTATTTTTATAACTTTATTTTATTGTAGTTTTTTTTTTGTTTTTGTATTAAATTTTAAGAAATTTTTTCTTGAGTCCAATATGAGATAAGTTTAATCATTGTAACATATAATACTTATATGTAATTATATTTGGTTTTAGAAGTATTATGTGTTAGAATGATTAAATTTATAAGTATATACCCAGTTGCTTTCTTTTAAGTTTGCAATTAACCTAGCATTATAGTACGATTTTTACTTGCCTTGATAATGCAGTTAGTCTAAGATTCTTATATTATAGATGCAAATATGCAAATGATGTTAATATAGAGCAACATGAATTTTCAAGATATAGATTTACGGATTTGTAAGGACTATAAATTAAGATCTAAACAATGATCTTAGCGAAAGTTTGGAGCATTGTAATTGGCGAAAGTTTTTTCATCCTTCTTTATGATCTTAGCAATTTAGACCCCAGGTTTTTGTCTAGATTGTGTTATAATGTTGTATATCTAGGCTTTCTATAGTATTTAGCTTGTACATTTTTGACCTCTAGTGTTTTGCTAGCTGGTCTTGCTCGTATTCAATATATATATAATTTTACCGTTAAAAAAAAAATAAAAATTAAACAATGAAATAAATTGTCATAGATGTAGTAAATGTAATATATAGTGGCTTTGAAATTCACTCCTAGCAATGTAATTATTATTATTATTTTTTGCTTACGATAAAAACCTTTTTAACCATTTAGTCCCAATAATAAATAAAGTGAAAAGTGCAAAAGAAGTAAAAGTTAAAAAAAATTTAAATTAAAAGAAAAACATGATACAGATAGTTTAAATACTTTGGATTAAAATTTTTAAATCTTTTATTTGAATCATTAGACATTGCATTCATATCAATATATAAAAATAAACTAGATTAAACCAGACCGTTGAACGATAACATTATAATAAACGGTAATATAATAATTATTATATCATATATATTATTATTAGTATTCTTAAACCATTAAAAACTAATATAAAAAATTTATTAAAAAACATGCATAATATTTTCCTAACTAATACTCGAAAAATATGATATTGACTATGTCAATATTAAAGCATTTAGATTATGTAAACTTTAGGTAACAATCCAAATTTTGATTTGGTGCTAGCGAATGCTTAGGTTTTTTAAAAATAAATAAATAAAAGAGATGACAACAATAAAAGAAGAACTAACAACAAAATGCCACATAAGAAAAAACCTTATTTAGCAAAATAAGAAAAATGTTACATAAGATTATAAATATCTTCATCTTTTTATTTTTTTTTAGAATGACAATATAAATATCCTCATTTAGTTATAGATATAAAAGGTAGATGGGCAACAAACTGTTTCATTAATTTTTTTTTATAGCAAAATTAAGACGTTTAGAAACTACAATCAAAGATTGTGAAGTCATAACATTAGTGTGTGTGACACATTGGATTATTCCAAGCAACTCAGCTGGAGGAAAATAAAAAATATCAAATGAAAAAAGTATAAACATGTGTTGGTTATCAACATCTAAACCTTTTTTTACTAGTAATTCAACAACTTAAGGTTTGAGTTATCACTTTTTTTTTGTTTATTCTAATTATTATGATAATGAAGTAGGTTTTTAAATTTAATAAAGAAAAAATGTCACAAATGGTCCCTGTGGTTGTTCATATTAGCATTTTGCTCTTTGTGCTTTTTTTTCGTTGCTAACCGTCCATTGGTTTTTCATTTTCGTTGCTAACAGTCCATGCAGCTAACATCTGTTAAATTTGATCGTTAAATAAGGGTATATTAATCCTTTCAAGTTTAACATTTCTCTTATCCCTGTCAATCATTATCATCTTCATAATCATCATGAACCCAGATCACATAACACAAACTTTTAATTTTTGATCATTCAAATTCAACCTAATAATATTTCATAAAAACAAATCAATATATAGCAAATCCTAAATTTCATTTGTGAAACATTTAAAATCGGTATAGCCAAATAACACATAATCAAAATTCAACCCAAATTCATTCACCCATTTTTCTCTTTTTTTCGATCATCATCACTATCATAATGTAAATTATATTTTGTAAACACGCAATAGCAAATTATAAACATTGAAGACCCACAAATGGCAGATCTCATATCAATTAATTATAAAGCATTGCAGATCTTATAATGCATTTCACGAGAGAAATAAGGAAACAAATATAAATTTCAAAAAGGGTAGCGACGCAACTTGTTGCCCGACTACCTGCCATTGTAATGTAATGACTTTATGTGAGAAATAAGTTATAATATAAAATTATCTTAAATATATATATATATTTTCAACTTTCAACTTTTAATTTCAACAATGTACACATGATAATGCATGATGTATCATACATCAATGCCTCAACTTTCAACTTTCATTTTCATCTCTCTTCTCAAATCTGAACCACTAATTTTTTTCTCACTCCTCCATAAATTATTTTATTCCTCTAATTTATTCAAAATCTTTAATCTCAAAAATTATATGGGTGTTCTTAAAATTTCATGCCCTTTCATTAGAGATGTCATTCGATATACTTTCGACGAATTTTTAAATTCGAGGCGGAGCCCGTACGGCTAAAGCATTTGACTATCACACTCTATGACATATCACCCCCACCATCTTACTGCCGCAATTGGTTTATGGAATTAATTTCATGTTGAGATAGGCCTGTACATGGACATCAAGCAAAAGTGAGG
Source organism: Erigeron breviscapus (assembly GCA_034093135.1). Lineage (NCBI taxonomy): Eukaryota > Viridiplantae > Streptophyta > Magnoliopsida > Asterales > Asteraceae > Erigeron > Erigeron breviscapus. The sequence goes on from CM067167.1 coordinate 263,354,299, forward strand.
ATGTGTAAATATATTCAATCTTTATTAGGGATACACGCGAGAGAGCAGACGTTACCAAACAAAAGGGATTTGGGTTTTAATTGGGAATAAAAAAACACAGTGCCACTATAAAAGAAAAAGGGAACGAAGTGTCTGTTTGTCAAGGGCTTTTGGGGCTTTAGAGCTTAAAAGCCCCTTTAAACCAACTCTTCCAATGGCAGCCACCTCTCTTCTCCGATCTTCTCCATTCCTTCTCACACCTCAAAACACCAAAAACCCTAACACCACCAGAACCCACAAATTCCACACAATCAAAGCCACCATCTCATCATCATCAGCTGACAACCAAACCCCACCACCACCACAATCCATCAAACACCGCCGTCCCGCCGACCAAAACATCCGTGAAGAAGCTCACCGCCGCACCTCACCTCACACCAACACTTTTTCAGCCAAATACGTCCCATTTAACGCTGACCCATCTTGTACTGAATCATATTCTTTAGATGAAATTGTGTACAGGTCAAGAGCAGGTGGATTACTTGATGTACAACATGATATGGATGCTTTGAAAGAATTTGATGGTGCTTATTGGAGGTCTTTATTTGATTCAAGAATTGGTAAGACAACTTGGCCTTATGGGTCAGGTGTTTGGTCTAAAAAAGAATGGGTCTTGCCAGAAATCGACTCAGACGATATCGTTTCGGCATTTGAAGGTAATTCTAATATGTTTTGGGCTGAAAGATTTGGAAAACAGTTTGTGGGTATGAATGATTTGTGGGTTAAACATTGTGGGATTAGTCATACTGGTAGTTTTAAGGATTTAGGTAAATACTGTTTTTTCCTAGATTAATATATACCAATGGCAATGCCAAATATCCCCTAATTCTTGGTGAAATTGCTAAAAGGAGCGCACTTCACCCAGCGATAGGCGGGGATGATAAAATCAGACCGTAAATTTAGATTCTGCCTAGAAGAACAAAAATAACTCTGTTATCATTGGCGAGCCTGGTGCTGAGAAAATTACAATTGCTCAAGGGTATGTTATCTATGATTATATGAAGTGGTCTTATTAGCTGGTGTGTACATGCTGTATTCCTTCGTAATATCGTTAAACTTTGGGATTTGCTACTTTTTGCAGATTAGCTCAACTCAAGAATCATATATGGAACTCCAAAAGCGTATATAAAAGTAGGTTAGAATAGTTTTACTTTAGCTTTATTAATGAATTTTCTCTATTGTAGGGTGTATTTGGCTAATAGCATTATCAAGCTACCTTCATATGCTGCAAGACAACGGGTACACTACGACAGTAGTAAGGATCTGTCGCAGTCCCGCAGACAACATTGGAGCCTAAGGTAAACCTTACAAGACTGCTTGCTATGACCTGAATAATTAATGGGGGTAGTTTTTGTAGTTGGTTCTTAATCTTAATAAATGATCATCATTCAACGGATTGATGTCTCGGTAGATGATTGGAATATAATTTGGAAATCCATAGTTCATGATTTGGTGACCATTTTCTACTAAAAAGGCAATGGTTAGTCATGATATAAAAGGAGTGAAAGTTGTTAGCAATGAGTTTTTTGGGTTGTATGATTGTGCCATTACCATACAACCCGAAATGCAACTGTTGCAGTAGTAATAGAACAACCGCTTTGATTATATTGGAGCGATTAGCGATTAGGTGAGGCGTTATTCGCTGTAACGTTCAACCTTGGTTATCAGAGGCTCATCAAAGATTTGCATATCTTAATATCAGGTAACTCATATTATGTATTTTTGATTTTGGTTATGGTTTTACTTAATCATATATTGAAAAAGTTGATATACGATAACTGCATTCCCGATATCAGTTCAAAGTCTGTTTGGTTTTGTTCGACCTAATCTGTGGCCCTGACTTTAGGTTCGTCTTTCTTTTTGGGTAAAAATGGGAAAGTGTTTAGCTTCGTCATAGGATACACTAGATAACGGTTAAGGAACTATTCACTTTCCAGTTGAGTAATGGCTATCATCAATGACTTTTCAGTTAGCTCATACTTACAAAGTAATGTTACTATTTGCATTAATTTTTAAGTATAGATTTAGTTAGTCTTCTAATATATTAACCCAGCCAGCTCTTCAAAATTTTGATGACTTCTCTTAAAAGAATGTCTATATTTAAAATTATTTGCATTACAAGAACAAGATGTGAATAATTAGAAAATGGCGTTTGGCAAATCATAATAAAATATTACATTTGTTATGTTCTTGAATATTGTTTTCAGTCGTCTTTATATTATAAGAAACAATCATGGGGTGAATGGAGAATTCTAAGAAAATCTGTAGCTTCTTTTTTGGTAGACCTTACAAACATATACGCTCCAAGGTACGAAAACTCGAATCTGTTGTCTTATATCACAGTAATCGTGCTGCTAAAACGTGTCATTTGGAAAGACACGGAGTGCTAATGTAACGACATATTATATAGCATGAGTTCAGCTTTTTAATGATTTACAAATACGCATTCAATAACATTAGAAGTAAGCACAAATAATATATTAATGGTGACTGCTGCATTTGCTCTACTAATAGAACCCTTGCAAATTCCATATCCATCCTAATTTTTTAATATAACTCTCATGACAGTTTCTAAAGATGAGTGGTAGGTTCTTTATTGAATATATGCATGCTTGGTTTCTACCAAAAGCAATATATGTACTTCCATCTCTTTAATATTTCATTTCAAAACAAATAAGTAGACCTGCAACGGAGACATACTCCTCCAAAGTACTATTTATAGCTGCAAAAATGGGCAATACTATATTTTTGATTCAGAACACCAACTGCTTGAAAAAAAATGGCTCTATGTATGGTGGTTGCAGTGCTGATCGCTACCATTGTGTTCATTGCGGTGCTTATTCCTTGAACAGGTACACGGTCATATATGATATTATTATTGATATGTTGCGCTTATTGAATTGCATTCGATGTCTGATAAATTTTATCTCATTGCTTTAATTTGTTTGTCAATGTAATCTCTTATAACCAAAGGCCACCATCTACATTTTTATGCACTTTTATGCTTGGTGGGATGCTCATTTTTCACACTTCTATATTGTTTGTATTGAGTTTTATACTTTTATTCACTTTCTAACTCTGTCTACAGAATGCATCTTTGAGTCTGTGGTGAGTGGTCCCTGTATGACTGTATGTAAATCTTTTCTTTCATTTCATCATGCTCAATGGTTATATGGATGATTGTTCATTTGTTACATTCATTAAAGGGGATTATATATTATAGCCTGCTTTTTCAAACAAGAGTGATATGGGTCAAAAGAAAGCATCAGAATGATACTGCAAACTAGAAAGTAAAGACTGGAAGTTCTCTCATTGCCCCTCAAGATGGCAGATAGCCCATGTATCAATTAATTCCAACGACTCAAGATCCTCATTTCCATGGACTTTTGTGTTTTGTGTGTAAATGGGAGCTGCATTGTTTTTAGTATATCTATATTTTGTAATATGTGATGTCTGTACAACTTGATCTACATGAGCATTTAAGTCTTCTTTGTTACTTTTTAATTATGCAGGCTTTAAAAAAAAAGTTCTTCCCGCCGCAACCCGCGGGGTAATATTCTAGTTATACTATATAACAATTCAGGATGTCGGTCATGTGAGGGGAACACTGTAGCTAAGTACTGTAGCTAAGTCCTCCAATCATGGCTTTACACGTGTCTTTCCTTTTTTTTTAAACTTTTCATATTAATTAAAAATATGAATATATTACAAACCTGTCAACAAAGTGCTATCGAAAGTGTTGGCTAATAGGTTGAAAAGAGTGATCGGGAGCCTTGTTTCCTCGGAACAAACAACATTTCTTGCTGGGCGTAATATTATGGATGGTCCTTAATGTTGAATGAGCTTATAGGGTGGATGAAAAAAAGGAAGGCAAAAGGTTTAATCTTCAAGGCAGATTTGGAGAAGGCCTATGATTCTCTCAACTGGAATTTTTTAGATTGTATGTTGCAACAAATGAATTTCCCTCTCAAGTGGCGTAGCTGGATTATGGCTTTGGTTAGCTCGGCGAGAGCTTCAGTGCTTGTAAATGGTTCCCCAACTGTTGAGTTCGCTTGCCATAGGGGGCTTAGGCAAGGGGATCCTCTATCTCCTTTTTTGTTCGTTCTAGCTATGGAGTCTCTATCTTGTTTTGTGAAACGTGCCTGTGAGGTAGGTCTTTATTCTGGTCTCCGTGTTACTTCATCTGGCCCAACGGTTTCACACTTAATTTACGCGGACGATGTGGTTTTTTTGGGTGAATGGTCAGACTTTAATTCGAAAAGTATTAGACGTTTGTTGAGGTGTTTTTATTTAGTGTCTGGACTGAGAGCGAACATGGCGAAGTGTAGCCTTTTTGGTGTGGGGGTGGGGGTTAATGACATTCAAAACATGGCCGATCTCTTAAGATGTAAAGCTGGTACTTTCCCTTTTAAGTTCCTTGGGCTTCAAGTGGGCGCTAACATGAATCTATTTTTTTGTAAGTATTGGAGGCCCGTGGTAGAAAAAGTTTCAAAAGAGGTTAGCTATTTGGAAAGCAAGACAACTGTCGTATGGAGGCCGAATTACTTTGTTGAAATCTGTAATGAACGCATTACCCACTTGTTACTTCTCCTTATATCGTGCTCCTGAAGCTGGTATTGATTCCTTGGATCGTATCAGGAGGTTTTCTTTTGGGGTGGGTCGGATGAGAAAGCGAAGATAAATTGGGTTGCTTGGGATAAAATTATAGCGCCAGTTGAGTATGGGGACATTGGTCTCGGCTCATTAAGAGATGCTAATTCAGCCATGCTTGCAAAGTGGTGGTGGCGTTTTAAAGTTGATAGCTCGGGTCTTTGGAGGCGTGTAATATGGGCGATTCATAACAGCTCGAGATCTTGGAATTATATTCCTTATAAAATTTTCGTCCCGGGTGTGTGGAAACAGGTTTCTAAGGTTGTTACTGGTCTTTCCGAGTATGGATTGGATTTCTCTAGACTGGTGAAGGCGAGGATTGGTAATGGGGATTCAGTAAGGTTTTGGTTGGATTTATGGTGTGGAGACCAGCCACTAGCAGTGGTATTCCCAGATCTATTTAATCTGGAGGTTAATAAAGTTTGTGTTATTTCAGATCGGGTTGTTCAAGGACCTGTTGGGTGGACCTGGATGTGGTTGTGGAAAAGGCTACCTGAAGCCGGGGAGGAAGCGACCCAATTGCTTCGGCTCCAGTCCTCTCTTCGCCCTCCTTGTCTTAATTTTGAAGTTGATAGGTGGGAATGGTCTCTCAATGGCGCAAAAGTATTTTCTGTTGGAGACTTGAAACATCATTTGGCTGAGTGCAAGTATTCAAATCCTACCTTTGTTTTTAGTTGGAACAACTGGGTACAAGGTTGGTTTTTTATCTTGGCGAGCTGCCCTCGAACGTACCCCGGTACGTACGGCCTTAGCTAGAAGGTCCATTGGTTTGTCATCTATATTGTGCCCAATTTGTGGCGATGCTCCTGAAACTGTAGATCACTTATTCCTTGACTGCGGTTTTGCCCAATCAATCTGGGCAATCGTTTCTCAGTGGTGTAAAATTCCACCTATTTTCGCGTTCGCCTTTAAGGACTTACTACGGATCCACGTGTTCTCCAGAGGTTCGGCTTCTTTCAAGAAGGCTATCTATGGTATTATTTTGACTGCAATATGGTGTATATGGCATGCCCGAAATGAAATGGTTTTCAACGGTGTAGATGCGTCCCTTCAAAAATCAATTAGAGAACTCAAGGCTAATAGTTTTTGGTGGATTAAGAGTCGTGCAAAACTACAGGGATTGACTTGGAATTCATGGGAGTTTTTTGACTTGGGAGATATTGGATGGTAGCTGTTCTGAAGTTGTAGTTTTCTTATGTCTTTTCTCTTTCTCCTTTTGTAGCTTGCTTGGACTGTTTTTTCTATTATTGTATGGTGGATGGATATGGTCTATATCTGTATGTCAGCAACTAGCTGATTTTGGTGTTAAATGAAATTATTGATTGACCTTTCAAAAAACAAACAAACTTGTAACCATGAAATACAACTTGGTAAAGCATGAAAAGGTATCTACATAGCTTTTCTTACTCAATTTTTTTCTTCCAAAAGGCTACAAATTAAATCAAGGAATCAGAAATCACAATAGAAGATGTACAGCTATACAATGGGTCGTGAAGCCTCCATCGTGATTTACTGATATATTATCATCATCAACATCAACATGAAAATAAAAACCCTAAGCTTATATCCTAAATCATCATGAACAATACTCTTACATGTTAAAAAAACTATGTCGTCGCCGCTGTCATCGTCACCTTCGACCAGCCACCATCTTCCGCCCGTTCATTTCCTAACCCCGTCTTCAAACAAGCAACAACTAAGATCTACGAATATAGTATTATCATCATTCTTCAACAACGATGACTCAAAATAAAATTTCTCAAAAGAAAAAAAATGAAGAATGTGGTGGTGGTGTGGCAAGCTGGCAGTCAGGGTTGTGGGTTGTGGTCATAAAATGGGTTGTTTAAGCATGAATGTAAAAAATGGTGAAGTACTTCAACCACAAGAGAAAAATGAAAAACAAGATATTAAAGACGAATAGGCGATAATTTCGATCTCCCTAATTTGATCAAAAGAAATGGTTTTGGGGGTCTAGATTTACTAAAAGAGTTATGATATAGTGATGGGTAGTAGATATCAGAAATGGGTGAGATACAATACGTGTTGTTTAAAATAGCAATGTGGAGTAGTTGTACTATAAATGTACGGGCCACATACCCCGACCACGGAATCTTCGGTAACCCGACCACACCCCTTTAGGAGCGACTGTCGCTCCTAAAGGGTAGACCCATTTATTGCTCGCGGATACCCATGCATATACCCGTTAGAACCGTTGACCGTCAAACCCCCTCTTTAGGAGCGACAGTCGCTCACAGTCGCTCCTAAAGGGGTGACTCGAAAAAATGAATATATTCTTTCTCTGTACCGATCCATTCATTCATTCCCTTCTTCTTCCCTTTCTCTTCTCCATTCCAACCGATCCAACCCCCCTCTCCCCCATATTTTCCGGCCAAGATTTTCCGGTGAGGCTTTAGGAGCGACCCAGTTTTAAAAATGTAAAATAAAATGTCAAAAAAAATGAAGAAAATGTAAAAAATGATATAAAAAAAAGTTCATGCGAAATTTTACGTTCAAAAAAAGTACTTAAAAATGTTTAAATAGAAATTTAAGTTCAAATAAATTATATATAAAAAATTTAAGTTCATACGAAATTTAAAAAATGTTTATAAAAAAGTAAGTTCAGAAAAGTTTATAAAAAGTTAATAAAAAATTAAGTTCAAAAAATTATAAATAAAATGTTTATAAAAAATTATATATATATATAAAAAAAGGTTCTTACGAAATTTTACGTTAAAAAAAGTACTTAAAAATGTATAAATAAAAAAGGTATGTAAAAAGTTTTACATTATAAAACATAAGTATAAAAAGATATTAAAACATATATTGAAAAAGTAGTAGTACAAAAGTCATATAAAAAATTAAGTTAAAAAAAAAGTAGTTCAAAAAGTTGATATAAAAAGTATTATAATACGTGTATTATTTATGTAGATTTAAGAAAAATGCTAGGAGCTCACGGCGGCGACGGCGATGGAAACGATCCGCACCGATCGTGGTGGAAGAAAATAACAGGCTGCAAAAACAGCGGTAAGAAAATTGACTTTACATTAAATTTAGTTATGCATTGAAATAATTGTATTCTTATCGTTTAAAGTAACTTATTTATGTTATTGTTACTTATTGGTTTTGTAGGGTCGAAGAAAACACCACCACCACCAAGAGGGGCAGCCAAACATCTAAACCTTGAGGCTGCCTTCAAGAAAAATGGAGGCCCGTTACCCATGTACTTCGATTACAAATCGAAGACCTTTCAGTCGATCGGGGAATACGGGGCTATGTACAAATCTTTGTTAGGCTCATTGATCGGAGATGTCCCCCAGTACTACGAGTCATGGGACGATGTGCCTGAGTCTCTGACGGACAATATCTTGGAGGAAATACAGGTTAGAATATGTTTCTTTTTATATTTTTTTACTTAATATGTTTTACAATGATAACCCCGAAAATGCTAACTTGTATTTGTAAACAATGTAGCGCTGGTTTGCGATGGACCAGTACTTAGAGCATGATGAGGACGACCCCACCCGGAAGGCAGCAAAACAAGCTTTCCGTGCTGATGCAGCTAGCATATATAGGCAGAGAAAGTCAAAATTCAAATCTCAACATTTTACAGCACGGGGGGGTGTAGACGAAGCAGATACCCTGCAGACAGCACCGCCAGCTGGTATGGACCCGGAAGAGTGGGGAAAACTACTGCGTTTCTATACGAGGGATGACCGGGTCAAGCGGGCCGCGACAAACAAGACAAACCGGTCCAAACAAGCGGTGGGGACTCAGGGTCGGCGATCTATTTCTCTTGCCCACGATCGGGCGTTGGTACGTTTGGTTTTAACAAAAGTATACAATTCTTGTGTTTTTTATGCTAATTATTTGACTTGTTTGCAGGCCAAGCACCATAACGAAAAGAAGGAGGGGCCACCGCCCACGTGGGAGTCGACTTGGGCGGCAACCCACAGACTACAACCTCCGGAAGTTGCGGTATATACATAACTTTAAGTTAAATTACTTTTAATTACTGCTCCATTTATTAAACTTACCTTACTATTTATATGCAGTCCCGTCTGGAAGCTGCGCAGGTGAGACATTCACAGGATCCTGCACCGACACCTCCAACCCAGTTGTTCCTGGAAGCGTTTGGATCGCGATCGGGACATCAGCGCGGACTAGGGAGGATTCTCAGGGGTTTCGGATCCCATGATTTCCCTGTTGAGTTGCCGCAACCACATTATGGACCTCCGGAAGGCCCATCTGGATCGTATTCTGTCCCGTCTGGATCCCAACCTTCCGGCTACTATGTTGACTTGAACCAGCCTGGTGATGAGTATTTCGACCCCCGCCAGTTATGGAGTGGGACATCGTCGCATTATGGACCTCCATCAGGGGAATTTGGTAGCTTGTCGGATATGAGTGGATTTTTTAGTGGAACAGCTCTGTATCCGGACCAGGTGTGGGTGATGATAATGCCGGTGAGGACGACGACGGTTCCGGTGATTAGACTTTTTTTATTTGTACGAAGTATGGACATTTTTATAAATACAGTTTGTTATGTACATTTTTATTATTTGTATTTGATATGGACATTTTTATTATTTGTGTACTGTTTGTTTATAATGATGGTGGACTATCCGGTTTGCAAAAACAAAAAGCTTTATTTTCCCCCACTTAAGAGGGAACTAAACCACTGCCACTTTAAACAACATAGTCAAAGATTCAATCTTTTTATTAGGCCTTTTCCTTATAATTATGGCTGTCCAACATAGTCAAACAACATAGTAACTATTAAAAATAACATGTGTATGTATCTATTAAAAATTACATAACATCAGTTGTGTTTTACAAAAATATGAATTAATGAACAATATTACAAAAATACCAATTAATGAACATGTGTATGTACCAATATTACAATCCTAATCAGATGAGTCCACTGTTCCCATATAGGTGGGAGGAGGTTTTGTTGCATCTATATATCTATTGTAGGCTAACTGGCGGTGTCGGTACAAATCTTTCCATTTGCTCACGGGAGTCCTTACACGATCCTGTACCCAATATGCGATCTCCGGGGCCATCGGGTAGTCACCTTCCAACTGCACCATGATATAGTGACCGTGACCATGTACTAATGCTATTGATATGGGCTCTGTCCTAGGCACCTCATCAGGACCATAGGTAAATGGGAACGATGTCCAACTTGCGGCAGTAGATAAACAGTTAATTACTATACCCATCCTGTTGGACAACAACATGGCCCCCATAGTCATGTGCATCCAGTAGCCAATTGGTCTAAACACCCATACATAAGACCTTGATAACCCCTCAAAAAACCTCGCTTCAGCCTGTTCCCCTCTTGTTAGTTCATCGTAGAATTGTTTGTTGTTTTCATACTCGGCCAACATATGTAGTCGGATCCACTCGTAACCTTCGTTTTCATCGTACCCCAATGCAACAGCAAGTGCCCGGAATCCACAGTTGCCATCACCCGTGACATTAATAATCCCCTTGACGTATGGTCTAAATACCTTCGGTATGTCATCAAGGTAACCCTTTATACCCGTCGTCTGCAGTGGGCGAGTGTTAGGTGGTGGTACTGGTAGAGCAGCCAATTGCTGCTCAGCTGATATGGGAGATATTGGTGATGGTGCTGGTGCTGGTGGCATCGGAGGTGATGGTGCTGGTGGCATCGAAGGTCGTGTGGGCGTAGTGAAAAAATCAAAGTACGGTGCTGGTGCTGCTGGCATCGTAGTGCTAGGACCTGTAGGAAAATAAGTATCGGCACTGAAGAACTGATCCACTACGCCTGTTGGTGCTGTTGGTGGCACAGGATAGTACGCGGGTTCGGCTGCGCCGAACAACTGATCTAAGAATGAGGGTTCGGTTGTTGGCTCATTACTCGGCCCTGCTGCTGAAAATTGTGACGATCGGATCAACTCATCAATATATCCACTGTGTCTCGCCGACTGAAAGTCTCTGTAGCATGAGCCTGAGTCTGGTGCGGTATCCGGATACTTAGGTGTTGTCACGTGCACGGACCTCGACTTTTTCATCTTTGGTGGTGGTGGTATCGGAGGTGATACGTTCAAGTCTGGCATCTGCAATGAATGAATGAATAATTAAGTTAGATGTATACCCGTATAGTATTTAACAATTAATAATTTGCTAGACTATAATAATATACCTTTTTCTTTGACCCAACAGGTCTACCACGTGTTTTCTTTTGGACCTCCGGATCCTTGATTTTGGACCGACCCGGATAGATGAGGTCCTTTATTTTTGACATCAAGCTTTTCCTTTGTTTTATGGGTTGTCGTTCCAAGGCAGTAGTAACCTCGCCACAAAAGTCCTCAACAGGCTCGTCATCATCCGAGTCTTTCTTCACATTTCCAGGCAGGCAGGTGGACGGGTTTATATCGAGCCTGCACCAAAATGCATCTATCTCATATTCTTGAACACGCCTTCCTGCAGGAATAAAAATATTACATTAAGTATTTTTAAGTAAAATGGACCATTTGTATTTGAATGAACTGTACTTACGTTCCTGCATGTATGTTAGAAGTCGACAACTACATGGCAAGCCACAGCTAGCCCATACTGTACACCCGCACTTTGACACGTCCCCTTTTAGTGTATTTTTCAATCGATCAATTTCGTCAACCATAATTTGCAAGGCTACATGGGAGCCTTTACCAAGCAAATCCTTTAAACAGGGATAGTTATGTTTATTTTGATTGTACTGCCTGCAATGTTCCAGTGACCCCTTTATTTCGGTGTATTGCCCGCTGACAACAGAGTTAACACATTCAACGATCCTGTGGAACGTAAGCCGCTTTTGATGCATAACTGACTTCAGCAAAGAATGCTCGCTCTCAACCCTGTTGGTAGTGTAGTTACGATAGTTGCGGTGTTGGTCGACCCAACATGACACAAATAAGTCCTTGTACGAGGCAAGCCACTGTATTTGTAGATACTTATAAAGATCTGCAGGAAAATACAAAGTGATTTAGCTACATGGTTACATCGTAAGCTTTATCATAAAAACAGTATGGGGACGGGATGTATATACTTGGTTTATCTGCCAAGAATACTTTTAGCCGCTGCTCATTCTCTGCGTATTCTTTAACCGTGCTTGACTTTACGAGTTTATCCCACCGGTGTCTAAACGAACCATAATCTTTTTTTGTCCTAAACGATGGGTTGGCATGTAAATCAATATTCCTCCAAATGTGTATTCTACACAGTATCAGCTTCGTTTCCGGCATCACATCCTTAACCGCTTTCATGAGGGCCAGATCCCGATCAGTGAGTGCCACACGCACGACGAACCCTTTTTCGAGCGTCGACCTCAAGCACTGTAACACCCATGTGTATGCCGCATGTTGCTCATTTTCAATTAGTGCGTGCGCAATGCTGAATGTCTTGCCAGTTGGAGTGACACCCACAATCTCAACAAGCGGCATGTTGTAAACGTTGGTTTTATACGTGGCGTCTATTTCAATGATCCAAGGAAATGCACGCCATATGTCAAGTGATGTAGGATGTACGAAAAAGAGATTGGTCAAACATCCGGTTTTGCTATCCGTCGTGTACTGATACGTGTACTGATGGTCAGATAGTAATTGGAGCACGATCTGCAACGGGTAAACAACCAAAGTATAAGGAAGTCGTATTTTTTTAAAAAATAAACATATAGTTATACGATCCACATGCAGGTATGTTTCTTATTTCACCTGCATTCGAGTTTCCCCTCGTTGTTGGGCGTGCTTTAGCCGGTGTTGCCGAAGGTAGTTAGAAATGTCTTGTGAACGGGTCAAGATGCCGGAAAATGCATCCTTCAATTGGTCCCTTATGCTATTTGGCCCAAAACCTAGCAACGCCTTTTCGTCCACAAATTCTTTTTGAACATCGGTTAGTCGTCTTGCGTACGCAATACCTTCCAAATTACGAGCTGATGGATGGTTATGTCGGTGATCTATAACTTCAACCCACCAACTATGGTCCTTTGTCAGACGGCCTACCAATTTGAATGGACAGTCAATTTTGGTAGTCCCTTTGGGTGCCCCGGTTGACCGCTTATCTCTTTTTCCACCACGGTTGCAAATAAGGACCACCTTTTTAACTTCTCCGTCTTTTGTGGCATTTGATCTTCGTGTTACTAACACATAACCAAGCTCCTTTGCCGTTCTTTGAGCCCAGTCTACCAGATCTATGTGTGTGTCAAACACCTGAAATATTTTATACACTTTTTTTTAATACACTTTTTATACACTTTTTATTTTACTTTTTTATATACTTTTTTATAATTAGATTTTATATGCACTTTTTTATAATACATTTTTTTTAATACACTATTTTATATACTTTTTTATAATCCACTTTCTTATACACTTTTTTATAATACACTTTTTATACACTTTTTTATAATACACTTTTTATACACTTTTTTATAATACACTTTTTAACACTTTTTTATAATACACTTTTTTATACATTTTTACAATTTTTAACAATACACTTTTTTAATACATTTTTTTAATACATTTTTTTTAATACACTTTTTTATAATACATTTTTATACACTTTTTTATAATACATTTTTTTTAATACACTTTTTATACACTTTTTATACACTTTTTTATAATACACTTTTTATACACTTTTTTATAATACACTTTTTATACACTTTTTATTTTACTTTTTTATATACTTTTTTATAATTAGATTTTATATGCACTTTTTTATAATACATTTTTTTTAATACACTATTTTATATACTTTTTTATAATCCACTTTCTTATACACTTTTTTATAATACACTTTTTATACACTTTTTTATAATACACTTTTTATACACTTTTTTTTTTAACAATTTTTCAATAGCTTTTGTTAATCTACATTTTTACGTACATTTTTTAATATGTTTTTATATACAATTTTTTATCCGTAGTTTTAATAATTAGTTTTCTTACATACTTTTATAGCAACAAATCTAATGAATAATAACAAAATACAATTACTCACAAAATAACAACACAAAAAATGAAAAGGTTGGATTATATACATACCTCCTTGGTATAAAAAACACCGTGATCGTAATCAAATTCAGCACAGACATCTGGGGATTCAAATTCGTCATCGGGCTCTTCGTACACAAACTCGTCATTTACACCTTCCGGCGCATTTGGATTTAAGAAAATGTCCTCCAAGCAATCCATCTAAAATAATAAAAACACTTATCAGTAATATCTATACTTACTATACTTTATATCCAAAAACGACCGAATGAGTTTGAATAAATGAAAACTTGATTTACCTCTTTTATACGGAGTAATTCAAATGAGGAAGTGTTGATCTAAGAATGAGCAAATGAAATGCCTCGATCGTTCGAACTTTTAAAGCCATATGTAATCGTCACGGGGAAACAGAAACATTACCCCTTTAGGAGCGACAGTCGCTCCTAAAGGGGTGGTAGGTTCGAATCTTACTATACATTTGTCGTATGCTGTCGCCTGTTGTCGTATGTACTACCCCTTTAGGAGCGACAGTCGCTCCAAAAGGGGTGGTCGGATTACATATGGGGTGGTCGGCCTACACGTCCCCTAAATGTATTACTGGGTGTTGTGTTGTCATTTCCAATATTTCTTGGTAATGTTTTTAGAGTTCAAAGTCAGAAGTGTCACGTGAATTTGTGCTTATAAAATTACTATATCTTTTTTTATTTTATCTTCGTACAAGGTATCTTTTATATACAACTTTCAACCAAATGATAAAAAAAAAAAACCTTTTTCAAAAGCTCACACATTATTTTTGTTTAGTCATATATTACGATTAGTGAGTTTGGTATCGATAAATTATATTTAGGATTACGACGGTTATGATGATTAAAATTGAAAATTGGACACAATTAAAAACTAATATCTTTTTTTACATATAATTTACGATTGTTCGGTTGGCAAAGTAAAATATAGTACGTCAGTGTATATAAAAAGTATATTTAAGTTGTGTCGTAACGCAGTACTTTTAGTGTTATAGTTTTTTTGCTTTATTATACGCTTCCGTATTGTACGTTATGTATGTATCACCATAACTTGCTCTGGAAGATAAACAACTATATCCCTTTACAATGACGGCCAATAACTGTTATGTAATTCAGGCTTTAGAGTTTACGTTGTAACGACGCATACATACCTTACAAAAAACAAGCAAAAACTTCGACCCCGAGCAAACCTTAGGAATAGTAATGTTTTCATCTTTTAAACTTTTTCACCAAATTTTTTTATTTTCTATTTTTGTCCCTTCAATTCACTCTTTTTAATTTTCACTTTTAACGCCCCAAGTTTCTAAGCTTTTAATTTTAAGCCCCAACTTATGATTTCTATCTTTTAAACTTTTTCACCAAACTTTTTTATTTTCTATTTTTGTCCCTTCAACTCACTCTTTTTAATTTTCACTTTTAACGCCCAAAGTTTCTAAGCTTTTAACTTTACCCCCAACTTTTGATTTCCTATTTTTGTCTCTTAATATTTCTTTTTTAAATTTCCACTTTAAATCCCTCAGGTTTCTTAGTAATAACTTTCACCACTTAACTTTTTGGATTTACTTACGGTTTCACCATAACTTTTTGAATTCCTTTTTCTGTCTCTAAACTTTGTCTGTCTTTATTTCCACTTGCACCGCCGGGTTTCTAGGTTTTATTTTGACCACCTGATTCTTTGACTTACTTACGTTTTTTTAAACTTATTTATGGTTAACCCTTATATAAACTTTTAGGGTTTCTAACTTTTATCATCAAACTATTGGATTTTTCCAACCTTGGCTACCCATTTTTTTTTACTTTCTACCCTTATAGTAAGCTTTATTTGTTTTTAACTTTTACCACCAAACTTTTGGGTAATGCTATGTAAGTTTACACGATGCAGCGACGATAGTGTTAGTGAGGGTGGTTTGGTGATGGCGGCAACGACGAGTGGTGTAGATTATTATTGTAAAGTTAATTGATGTAAAAGATGGTCATGAGTTTATTTATACCTTTTAAATAGACTTTTGCATCACTTTTTATTTTTCGTGTTGTACTTTTAATATTTATAATATCCTTTTGTAATATACGTTTATCATTTATATGTATCAACCACCTTATACGCGTCACAAATTTTATGTATTGTTAAGTTCTCCGGGGCAACGCCCGGATAAAAAACTAGTTATATATATTATATATAACATTTAAGGTTTGGCTTATGAATTGTAAGCCAAGCCTTAAATAGTAACCGGCTCGGCTCGGCTCAGCGGCTCGAGCCATGAACAGTACCGGCTTATTTTTTCTTTTTCCTATTTTGTCTTTTTTTTTTTTTCCTCTTTTTTTTGCTCTAATTTTTTTCCCCCTTTTCTACAAAAAATATTTAAAAAAAAAAAAAATTATACTTTTTGCCTCGGTGATTAGACAGCTAACTAAAAGTCTAAAACTTTTGCCGCCAGAGTTTAATCTTAGCTACTTTTTTTCACATAACTTCGAGTTTTTTAACTTTATCCACCAAAGTTTCTTAACTTTTGACACGAAAATTTGGTTTTCAACTTAATGTTTTTTAACTTTTATCACGAGAGTTTTGTTTTTCTCCCGGGGCAACGCCCGGGTAGAAATGGTTCTTTTTTTTCTCTAATTTTTTTTCCCCTTTTCTACAAAAACTATTTAAAAAAATAAAAAAAATTATACTTTTTGCCTCCGTAATTAGACAGCTAACTAAAAGTCTAAAACTTTTGCCGCCAAAGTTTCATCTTAGCTACTTTTTTTCACATAACTTCGAGTTTTTTAACTTTATCCACCAAAGTTTCTTAACTTTTGACACGAAAATTTGGTTTTCAGCTTAATGTTTTTTAACTTTTATCACGAGAGTTTTGTTTTTCTCCCGGGGCAACGCCGGGTAGAAATGCTTGTTTAATATACTATTCATCAAACTTCCTATTGTAGATCTGTAGGTAATAGCATGTTCATCACGGATCCAAGCCCTAATGAGCCAATGAGGCTTTGAATTTCTGTTAAGAGATCAACATCTAGAAACTAGAAAGTCCACTTTAAATTATGTTATTCCTATGTTACCCTTTCCAAGTCAGATATTAGTTTTGCTATTTCCCATGATAACAAGTACGGAGTAATAGAGTTTAAAATAGGAAAATGATTTATGTGCCTAAAATTTAGGCCTAAAAGTATGCCTAATAAGGAATGATTGACACATGGCAAGATCAATGATAAAGATTAAGAAAGAGAATATGTGGAATCCATGTGTCAAAATTTAATGGATTAGGCATACTTTTAGACATATTTATTAGACATATCTATCATTATCCATTAAAATAACTTGTTAGAATCTAGGTGATTTTGTATGTACATAGGTATATGTAACAACCATAATGTGATGTTGTCAGTTTGCCATTTATATTAATATATATTACTTTTGCCGTTCTAAAAAAATAATGTGACGTTGTCAGTTTGCAAGTTATTGATTCATCGGATACGTATTATAACCAGAATTTAAAAGTTCATTATATACATGCAAATAATTAAAGTTCAATATATATATATATATATATATTATATATTATATATATATATAATATATATATTATGACATATTGTGTAAAGTTGTTTACATTATGAGATACCAAATCCTTTTACAAACATATGAGAAGAGCCAACTAACTAACAAATATTTAATGAAGATATATATTATATTTATTTATATATAATATATAGGAAAATGCTAAACGCAGCCCTTAGGGCTGCATTTAACGTGCATAAAAATTTGTATCTTCCATGTCAAAAACTCACCCCCTGAATTTTATAATAAGTATACAACTATTTAATGCACCTTAACTACAACCCTAAGGGTTGTGTTTAACAAAACCCATATATATATAAGGATGACCTGTCAGATGAAATAACATTTCTTGAAGTATATTATCATTGATTAATTGCAAGGTTGAACTAATAAGTGATAACTTTAAGGAAAATGCTAATTAGATCCTACGAACTATCATTAGCATGTATTAAATAACCATCACACATTATATATATCCTAAAAACCATGAATTGTTTTGCGTGCCCGTTTTCTTTTCTTTTAGGACGAAATGCATTTTTGGTCACTGTGTTATCACCTCATTTGCAAGAATCGTCCAAACTTATACCAAGTGGCGTTTTTGGTCCCTGTGGTATCCACTTAGTGGCAATCTCAGTCCAAATAGACGGATCCGTCTATTTTTACCGTTAAAAACATCATGTGCCCCTCACGTGAGGGGCAATACTGTCTTTTTCGTATGAATGAGGACTATTTGAAGACGAATCTCATTCCAACTTAACTATCATTCTAATCTATATATTTGAAGTGAAACTCATTTTAGAAAAACTCATTTCCCAGTCAAAATACACCCACACCAGACTCCTCACCATCTCCTCCACCTTCAATGGTTGTTAGCCTTTACACCAATCATCCATATGACCCCATCACCATCTTTCACTATACCCACATCACCATTCCTCAAGATATCAATTATTCAGGTAGCAGCAACAGATTCTGAAAACCAACAGCAGATTACGGCAGCAGTGATATATAGATCTATATGTCTTGTAATATGAATCGGAAGATCTGATGTATAAATCACCTACCTCCAGA
>CM067167.1:263373639-263408639 GCA_034093135.1 Erigeron breviscapus
ACATGCAGTGTCAACAGCTTCAGCCCACATATTGGATGGCAATTTGGAATAAGCAAGCATTGTCCTTGCTGCTTCCACCAGCGATCGATTTCTCCTTTCAACAACACCGTTTTGTTGTGGGGTGCGAACTGCTGAGAATTGATGAGTAATACCTTTGGATTTGCAGAATTCATCAAAAACAGCATTCTTGAACTCAGTTCCGTTATCCGAACGGATGTAACGAACTGGAAGTTGAAGATTTACTTGAGTATTAGTGATGAAATCTATCAACATCTGAGTTGTTTCATCTTTGGATGCAAGGAACTTGACCCAAGTATATCTTGAATAATCATCAACAATAACCAAGATGTATTTCTTCCCATTTCGGCTTTGTACTTTCATCGGCCCACAAAGATCCATGTGAAGCAAATGAAGAGGTGCTAAAGAATTTGGAGATTTCTTCGGTTTATGAGAAGCTCTCTTAATCTTCCCAACAGCACAAGAAGGACAAACATGCTCACTTTCATACTTATAGTCAGGTAAGCCTTTAACAAGATGCTTGTTGACCAAAATATTGATGGTTTGAAAATTCAGATGCGACAGCCTTCTATGCCATAACCAAGAATTCTTTGAAGCAGCCTTTGAAATGAGACAAATATTATCGGTTGGTTGGTTATCATCGAGATTGACGGTAAAGAGATTATCATCACGGTCACCACAAAGAATATCAACTCCATCTAGAGTTTGGACTTTGCAAAGAGATTTTCGAAACAGAACTTGAAGATTGTTATCACAGAATTGTCCAACACTGAACAAGTTGTGACTTAATCCTTCAACATAGTGAACTTTCTTGATGATAATTCCATTTCTTTCAATGTCTCCATAACCTAAGATAGGAGCGAAATTGTTGTTTCCAAAGCGAACTGTTCCCATGAATCTTTCAACAAAATTCTTGAGCAAAGATTTATTTCCAGTCATGTGCTTCGAACACCCGGAATCGAGTATCCAAACACAGATGGTTATTTCCTGCAATCAAAGAAATTTAACCGTTTTTAGGTACCCACTTGAAGACGGGTCCTTTATGGTTAGTTAAAACAGGCAGGGTATATAACTTAGGAATCGCATTCAAACATGTTTTTGAATCAACATAAGCATTGACAAGCACATTATCAACAAACACATTTGAATAAAAAGTACGAACATTCACATGAGAATTAAAAGTAACATGTCTACAAGCATTAACATTAGATACACAAGTACGAGAATTAAGATTGTTTACAAGCTCACAAGGTCTTGCCTTGGTATTTTCAACATTATTTGACAAAGAAAAATTGTTTTGATTAACATGAACACCCTTCCTCCTATTAACATTCTTTCTCCTCTTTCTTTTCTTCTTTTTCTCAACATCCTTTTGGTTACTAGTGAACTTAGGTACTAAAGTATTAGCAACCCATCTAGCACCACTAGTTATGCTCTTTCCACCTGTTGAATTGAATTTAAGAAGATTAGAACTAGAAGTTTTAAACACTTTCATCTTTTTGGAATCTTTTGGAGGTGAGGAAACTTCTTGCTTCTTTGGTTTATCATGAGAAAACCATCCATATCTATCCCTATATCTAGTTGTACCATTTGATGCATCCTTAGTTAGCGAAACTGTGCTAGACTTAGACACCTTAGGTATAGAACTAGATTGAGAGCTAGATTGAGAAGCATTAGGATAGTCTTTCGGAAGTTTCACTTTGGTGTACTTTGTCCTGTGTGGAGTCTCAGCTTGTTCCTTTTTGACATGTTTCACAGGGGTAGCAACAAAGGTTTCTACCTTAATGGTCTTTGGTTCAGTCTTGACGAGTTTGGTCTTAACTCGTTTCTTTGAGTAATATGAAGTTGGAGCTTTGGACAATGGTTTTTGAGATTCCACTTTTGTTTTCACTTTGATTTTGGTAGATTCAATCTTTTTCTCAGTTTCTGAATCAAAAACATATTCTCCCTCCATGAATTTATCAAAATCATCTTTCGTGAAATCTTTTGAAAAAGAAAATTTCAATGGAGATTGATTAATTTCAGATTTAGTTGAAAATTTTGAAAAATCAGGAATCTTGGTGTCCAACTTCACATCATGGTTAGTCTCGGAAATTAGGTCAACTTGAACTGACACATCTTTGGTTTCACAAAAAAATTGAGTAGAGGTATTGGTAGATGAATCACAAGTAGTTTGTGTAGAATTGTCTACTAAAGCACTTTGGTCAGTTTGAGTAGAAGCAATCTCACAAACTTTCTTAGTATCAACAACAATACATTTATCCTCTGAATTCGGACTTTGAGACTTGAGATGATCAATAACTTTTTGTTGAGATTCTACCTTTTGTTGTAAACCTTCTATTTGTTTTTCCAAAAATGTGGTTGGAAAATACATTTTAGTTGGTTTAGGTGGAGTACAGACAGATTCTTGGTTTTGAAAATTTGATTCAATTTCTTCCAATTTGAAAATTGAAGACTCTTTTGTTTTGTATGAATCATTTATTGCATCATAATTAACCAAAAATTCTTGTTTTGGTATTCTCTCAACTTCATCAGTCTCAAATTCGTCATCCAATGGACGAATAAATTGTTGTATCATACCAAGTCGTAGGAATTTTTCATCATACAAGGGTTCAATTTCCTCTTTGGCTTTTTGCAATGGTGTGATATTCTCAAATCCCAACCCTAGAAGAAATTCTGTTTTGTCAATTTTTGACTTGTTGAAATAGGCAGTGAAATTCAAGAGAGGATTTTGTTCAACTTTATATAACTTTTCTTGATAGAAAAGTATATTCTTTTTAAATTCCTCAACTTGTTTTTCAAGATTCTCAATCTCAATGCCTTTTAGAAAACAATTATGATTTAAATCAGAAATCTTCCTTTCGAATTCAACATTGTTTGGTTTAGCTTCTTGGAGTTTTTTATTAAGAATATCAACATCCATTTGTCTTGCATTTGCCCGAAGCCATTCATTGGTCTTTTGGATTTCAAGATCTTGATTGGCCTTTTCAAGATCATGAATGGTCTTTTCAAGATTTTCACATTTTTGTAATAACTTAGAATCAGGAGAGACATTCAACTCACATTCTTTAACCAACATCTTATCTTTGTAAGCTTGAAAATCTTGTTTAATAGCTTCATGTTCAAAAAGTAATTTTGAATGTTCTTCAATAAGTTTTGAAAATTCACTTTTAGAAAATGAAATGCTATTTTTCAACTTTTTGTTTTTGTTGGCTAAAGAATTGATATGAGTTGTTAAATCTGATAAAGCTAATCTACATGACTCTTTGTCCTTAATCAAAGAAAAAGTAGAGTCGAGATTTACCTCATCATCTGGGTATTCATCATCAGTGCTTTCTTCTTTAAAGTCTTTGTTCTTGGCCAACCTTGCCATATAGCAAACATTAGCAGAGAGATCTTGATCTTCATCATCTGTGAGTAACAGCCATTTGTCATCTTCAGCTAGCAATGCATGTCCTGCTTCGACTTGTTTGGCTAACAGCATCTTCTGCTTGTAATACTCATAGTTCCGCTTTCGAGGTTGTTTGCAATCAACAGCAAAATGTCCAGGAATACCACAATTGTAGCACTTTTTGTCTGATGCCTTACCCTTCTCAACAACTTGTTTCTCATAAATTTCCTTCTTTTCACCATACCTTGATCCATTAGCTTCACCTTGCTCATTACTCCTTGGATGATAGTGTTCCTTCTTGGGAAATGCACTTGTAGAAGAAGTGCGGAGATTGTTGTTTGTTGGCCTCGCTTTGTAAAATTTCCTCTTGAAATGCTTTGTTACCGCGGCAAGAGCTTGATATAGTTCATCTGAAACACCATCTCTTGTAGCCATCAGATCATCTCCCTCCTCATCAGACGAAGAAACAACTACCATTTGCCTGTTAAGAGCTTCAGAAATCTTCCTTTCGAATTCAACATTGTTTGGTTTAGCTTCTTGGAGTTTTTTATTAAGAATATCAACATCCATTTGTCTTGCATTTGCCCGAAGCCATTCATTGGTCTTTTGAATTTCAAGATCTTGATTGGCCTTTTCAAGATCATGAATGGTCTTTTCAAGATTTTGACATTTTTGTAATAACTTAGAATCAGGAGAGACATTCAACTCACATTCTTTAACCAACATCTTATCTTTGTAAGCTTGAAAATCTTGTTTAATAGCTTCATGTTCAAAAAGTAATTTTGAATGTTCTTCAATAAGTTTTGAAAATTCACTTTTAGAAAATGAAATGCTATTTTTCAACTTTTTGTTTTTGTTGGCTAAAGAATTGATATGAGTTGTTAAATCTGATAAAGCTAATCTACATGACTCTTTGTCCTTAATCAAAGAAAAAGTAGAGTCGAGATTTACCTCATCATCTGGGTATTCATCATCAGTGCTTTCTTCTTTAAAGTCTTTGTTCTTGGCCAACCTTGCCATATAGCAAACATTAGCAGAGAGATCTTGATCTTCATCATCTGTGAGTAACAGCCATTTGTCATCTTCAGCTAGCAATGCATGTCCTGCTTCGACTTGTTTGGCTAACAGCATCTTCTGCTTGTAATACTCATAGTTCCGCTTTCGAGGTTGTTTGCAATCAACAGCAAAATGTCCAGGAATACCACAATTGTAGCACTTTTTGTCTGATGCCTTACCCTTCTCAACAACTTGTTTCTCATAAATTTCCTTCTTTTCACCATACCTTGATCCATTAGCTTCACCTTGCTCATTACTCCTTGGATGATAGTGTTCCTTCTTGGGAAATGCACTTGTAGAAGAAGTGCGGAGATTGTTGTTTGTTGGCCTCGCTTTGTAAAATTTCCTCTTGAAATGCTTTGTTACCGCGGCAAGAGCTTGATATAGTTCATCTGAAACACCATCTCTTGTAGCCATCAGATCATCTCCCTCCTCATCAGACGAAGAAACAACTACCATTTGCCTGTTAAGAGCTTCAGAAATCTTCTTCTCAACTATCAATGCCAAAGGATCAGAAGATACAACTTCTGGCATTTTGTTTGATGAAGCTTTGTTTAGGACTTGGTTTTCATTGAGTTTGAAAGATTCATAAAGAGTATGAATGGTGAACTTGGTCAGATTTTGATGTTGCTTGATCTGTGTTCCAAAATCTTCCCATTCTGGACCAAGAGCTTTGATGAATTTGATGTTTAGCTCAATCTCTGTTTTCTTGACATTGTTCTTCCTCAGCTCATTTATGACATTGCAGAATCTGTAGTAGACAGCTTCAAGAGTTTCATTAGGCAATTTCGCGAAGTTGTCAAACTCAGTCAAAATATTGGTCAATCTTATCGTCGAAGTCACGTCAGCTCCTTCCATCTGTCTAGCCACCTCATCCCAAATCTCCTTGGCCGTATCATAAGAATCAACAGAGCCATAGATTTCATCCGGTAGAGCTTTGTATAAGCATGACCTAGCTCTGTTATCTGCAGCTGTTCGATCTTTTTGTTCAGCATTCAAAAGATCAGGAGTTAGAATTATTGCATCAGTAGTGGGATGGCGATGAACGGCAAGTCCATTAAGGATGGAATCTTTCATCATATGACCATTTGTTTGACTTTCCACATAGTCCATAAATCTTTTCTTCCATAGTCCATAGGAACCACGGTAGAGAACTGGAGGTCTTGTATCTGAACCCAATGCCAATGCTTCACGAGAAGTCATTTTGAAATTGATTTGATTTGAAAAATTGAATTGTATTAAGAACAGAAAATGAAACGATCTTGAGAAGATCGTCCTTGGTAAGATCGTCTTGGGTGAGATCGTCTTGAGTGAGATCGTCTTGAGTGAGATCGTCTTAGGATTTCGTCTTGAGTGAGATCGTCTTGAGTGAGATCGTCTTGAGTGAGATCGTCTTGAGTGAGATCGTCTTGAGTGAGATCGTCTTGAGTGAGATCGTCTTGAGTGAGATCGTCTTGAGTGAGATCGTCTTGAGTGAGATCGTCTTGGTGAGATCGTCTTGAGTGAGATCGTCTTGAGTGAGATCGTCTTGGTGAGATCGTCTTGGGTGAGATCGTCTTGAGTGAGATCGTCTTAGGATTTTGATGAATTTTGTTAAGTCTAGAAAATGAAACGATCTTGAGAATAACAGGAAATGAAACGATCTTGAGAAGAACAGAAAATGAAACGATCTTGAGAATAACAGGAAATGAAACGATCTTGAGAATAACAGGAAATGAAACGATCTTGAGAATAACAGGAAATGAAACGATCTTGAGAATAACAGGAAATGAAACGATCTTGAGAAGAACAGAAAATGAAACGATCTTGAGAAGAACAGAAAATGAAACGATCTTGAGAAGAACAGAAAATGAAACGATCTTGAGAATAACAGGAAATGAAACGATCTTGAGAAGAACAGAAAATGAAACGATCTTGAGAAGATCGTCCTTGGTAAGATCGTCTTGGGTGAGATCGTCTTGAGTGAGATCGTCTTGAGTGAGATCGTCTTAGGATTTTGATGAAATTTGGTTAAGTCTTGAAATTGAAACGATCTTGAGAGGAACAGAAAATGAAACGATCTTGAGAATAACAGGAAATGAAACGATCTTGAGAATAACAGGAAATGAAACGATCTTGAGAATAACAGGAAATGAAACGATCTTGAGAAGAACAGAAAATGAAACGATCTTGAGAATAACAGGAAATGAAACGATCTTGAGAATAACAGGAAATGAAACGATCTTGAGAAGAACAGAAAATGAAACGATCTTGAGAATAACAGGAAATGAAACGATCTTGAGAAGATCGTCCTTGGTAAGATCGTCTTGGGTGAGATCGTCTTAGGATTTTGATGAAATTTGGTTAAGTCTTGAAATTGAAACGATCTTGTGAAATGGTCTTAGAATTTGGATGAAATTTGGTTAAGTCTTGAACTTGAAACGATCTTGGTGAAGATCGTCTTAGGATTTTGATGAAATTTGGTTAAGTCTTGAATTGAAACGATCTTGGTGAAGATCGTTCTTAGGTTTTGAGAAGAACAAAGAGAAATGAAACGATCTTGAGAAGATCGTCCTTGGTAAGATCGTCTTGGGTGAGATCGTCTTGAGTGAGATCGTCTTAGGATTTTGATGAAATTTGATTAAGTCTTGAAATTGAAACGATCTTGAGAATAACAGGAAATGAAACGATCTTGAGAATAACAGGAAATGAAACGATCTTGAGAAGAACAGAAAATGAAACGATCTTGAGAAGAACAGAAAATGAAACGATCTTGAGAAGATCGTCCTTGGTAAGATCGTCTTGGGTGAGATCGTCTTAGGATTTTGATGAAATTTGATTAAGTCTTGAAATTGAAACGATCTTGAGAAGAACAGGAAATGAAACGATCTTGAGAAGATCGTCCTTGGTAAGATCGTCTTGAGTGAGATCGTCTTAGGATTTTGATGAAATTTGATTAAGTCTTGAAATTGAAACGATCTTGAGAGGAACAGAAAATGAAACGATCTTGAGAATAACAGGAAATGAAACGATCTTGAGAATAACAGGAAATGAAACGATCTTGAGAATAACAGGAAATGAAACGATCTTGAGAAGAACAGAAAATGAAACGATCTTGAGAATAACAGGAAATGAAACGATCTTGAGAATAACAGGAAATGAAACGATCTTGAGAAGAACAGAAAATGAAACGATCTTGAGAATAACAGGAAATGAAACGATCTTGAGAAGAACAGAAAATGAAACGATCTTGAGAATAACAGGAAATGAAACGATCTTGAGAATAACAGGAAATGAAACGATCTTGAGAAGAACAGAAAATGAAACGATCTTGAGAAGAACAGAAAATGAAACGATCTTGAGAAGATCGTCCTTGGTAAGATCGTCTTGGGTGAGATCGTCTTAGGATTTTGATGAAATTTGATTAAGTCTTGAAATTGAAACGATCTTGAGAAGAACAGAAAATGAAACGATCTTGAGAAGAACAGAAAATGAAACGATCTTGAGAAGATCGTCCTTGGTAAGATCGTCTTGGGTGAGATCGTCTTAGGATTTTGATGAAATTTGATTAAGTCTTGAAATTGAAACGATCTTGAAAAGATCGTCCTTGGTAAGATCGTCTTGGGTGAGATCGTCTTAGGATTTTGATGAAATTTGATTAAGTCTTGAAATTGAAACGATCTTGAGAAGAACAGAAAATGAAACGATCTTGAGAAGAACAGAAAATGAAACGATCTTGAGAAGAACAGAAAATGAAACGATCTTGAGAAGAACAGAAAATGAAACGATCTTGAGAAGAACAGAAAATGAAACGATCTTGAGAAGAACAGAAAATGAAACGATCTTGAGAAGAACAGAAAATGAAACGATCTTGAGAAGAACAGAAAATGAAACGATCTTGAGAAGAACAGAAAATGAAACGATCTTGAGAAGAACAGAAAATGAAACGATCTTGAGAAGAACAGAAAATGAAACGATCTTGAGAAGAACAGAAAATGAAATAATTTTGATTTTGTTGAATTTGTGATTGAATTCAGTTATGGATCGTCATCAGATTGATGTTTTGCTCTGATACCACTTGTTATAACACGATTTCTATCACTGAATTCAATTCATCAATGGCGGTTTGGATAGTGTGTGTTCTTGGTGTTTGTGTGTGTTTTGAGAGAGAATCGAAGGTAACTGTGTGTGAATTAACAGGTATAAAAATTATGTGTAATGTTATCTGTAATTTTTTTTTATCTCTAAGGTATGAGAGGGCTATTTATAGTCTAATTCTACAATTATGCTAATTGTCACAATTAGCCCCTCAACCTTAGTAATCATTTATCTATGAATTAACAACAAGAAATTCCTCTAATCTAGATTACAATTTATCACTATTTTTGGATTTCTAACAAGTCATGAGCAATGGCTGGAGGTCTTATAGGACTACCACGGTTGGTAGGAATAGTGCGGACCCTCTCACCATAACGTATATCATTCGGATCCCTTTCTTCGTCTCCCATTTCCTCTTCTAACTTAACTTCAAGATTGAAAAACTCGTCTAAATAAAACCCTTCCTCGTCCGAATCAGGAGTGGGTCTAGCAATAGGTGAGAATGGTGTAGGTGTAGTGAAGTTAAACCTACGTCTTGTTGGTGTTCTCAAAGGACTATTTAGAGGTAAACCCGAAGACCGCAAGTTCATCAACTAAGAAGTAGACCTGCAAAACACAACTACCAAACACGTCAACTGCACCTATGATAAGACAAGCACAGAAAAACTAAACTATTAAAGCAAATAACTTCCTCACACGTGAGGAAGGATCAAACCACTAAATTAACAACTAAAACGGCACACAATCCCCGGCAGCGGCGCCAAAAACTTGATGTGCCAAATCGAGTTTAAAAATTAAAACTAGAACCACCTCGAAACTCACTACTACACACTATCGGGCAGTGGACCCGATCGTATGCAATATAGTTAAAAAGTAAATCCAGGTTCGTTCACGGGGATTGGTCTGAATCAATTGTCTAATAAAGTAGTTTGGAAAATAGGGTGTTGCTTCAAATCTCTCTTCGGCAATTAAAGTAAAATAACTTTGAAGACAAAAACGCGTAAAAGTAAAGGTAAAGCTTCAAACAATAATAGTAAAGATCATCCACCTTGACTTCGCTAGACTTCAAACATGATTGCATTCAATTAAGACCAAATTCAATGAGAGTTGACACGATAATCGTGAAAGGATAAAATGCTCGCGTGGTACCACCAACCGTTACAAAACACGTTGACAAAATGATTCCTTTTATTAAAATGACATTCACTATCATACCATGAACTAGTGATAATTGCTCATAGACAAGCAACCGTTGAAAATCACATCTGTATCCAACTAGTACCACTAACGTAGGACACACATGCCACCAATATCATAATAATAAATGTAAAGGAATCAAATCATCAAGATCTCGACACAACGATAAATGAAATCAACTCTTGGAATTAAAACATATAGCAATCACGTCATTCGTCTAGTTTCATCAAGGTGGATGATTGAAAGTTTAGCCACTCATGATTAAATTGAAATAACAATCAAAATAAAGGAAGAACATGATGTACCAATCGTGCGAGAAATAGAAATTGCAAGACAATAGAATAGATACGATCTAAGTGGGTGCACGTGAATCTTCAATGAATCGGAAGACGATGAAATCTTGATTTGATCCTTGAAGGTGTTCCTTGTAGTGCAGCTCTTAGAAAGAAGACTTGATAATTTGGGAATTAGGTTGAGTAAACTATTTATACCTCCCTTTAATCTGAAGCAAAAGCTGCCCAAAACCCTTCAGCCCCGTACTCTCACTGCGGCGCAGTGGGCGAGTGATGCCCCCACTGCGGCGCAGTGGGCTTGTTCACCACCACTGCGTCGCAGTATAACTATACTGGTCCGAATAACACTTCTTCAAAAATAAGAACTTGCATAAATTTTCTATCTCTTTTCACCTAAATAACTCTCGAACTCTCCAATCAACTTCATGGCCTCAAAATTACTCGAAATTGCAAGACAATAGAATAGATACGATCTAAGTGGGTGCACGTGAATCTTCAATGAATCGGAAGACGATGAAATCTTGATTTGATCCTTGAAGGTGTTCCTTGTAGTGCAGCTCTTAGAAAGAAGACTTGATAATTTGGGAATTAGGTTGAGTAAACTATTTATACCTCCCTTTAATCTGAAGCAAAAGCTGCCCAAAACCCTTCAGCCCCGTACTCTCACTGCGGCGCAGTGGGCTTGTTCACCACCACTGCGTCGCAGTATAACTATACTGGTCCGAATAACACTTCTTCAAAAATAAGAACTTGCATAAATTTTCTATCTCTTTTCACCTAAATAACTCTCGAACTCTCCAATCAACTTCATGGCCTCAAAATTACTCGAAATTGCACGAAACGGACACGTCACCTGTTTAGAACCTGAAACCACTAACAAAACCCATAAACGCGCCAAATGCCAGCAAAAACGACTAAAAATCATATAAATAAAAGGCCAATAACGATGTGGGCGATGGGGTGCCGACCAGCAAACTAATTTTTGTTCTTTGATCAAACGAATTCCATACGAACCCATACCCCAAATCCAACCTGGGGACTTAAAATTAATCCTTTTAATTGCACTTTCATCAACTTTAACCATCCTATTAATCCTTTAATCCTTTACATCATGAATCAATCATTTAATCACCCGAATAACATGAAATCGGTGAACGTTTAATCAAATAACCTAACCCAAACCCTTATGGCCTGGATTAAGACTAATATAAGACTCATACAATCATATTTCAAAAGAGGAATACCAATATTACCTGTATTAGGTGACAAAGATCCAAGATCTAAGCAATACACGATCGATTTGGCTCCAAAACGAATAGATCTAGAGAGAAACTTGAGAGGGAAGGAAGGGGATCGGCTAGGGCTTGTTTAGGAGGAAGAAAATCTGCATAATGGCTCTCTAATGACAACCCTAAGCCTCTAAACCCGTTTTTGACTTTGCACACATGTCAAAACTAGCCCCTAAGCTTCCTAATCCTTCATTGTTGGTCACAAACTACTTTATTGACCATATACATCATTAATCCTTCATTAAATGTCACTACATAGACATTAATCTTCATATTACGCACATTTATACTACATTAACATTTAGGCTTACAAGCCTCACACATAACACACATTAACCACATATAAGCATTAAATCTAAAATAGACTTAACGACACACACAATATTGACTTAACGGCACTAGTCAACTAGTAAAGAAAAGTTTGGGATGTTACAATTACCTCCCCCTTAAGAGGATTCCGTCCCCGGAATCTCATCAGTAAGGAACAACTCGGGATACTTTTCCTTCATTACTGCTTCAGTTTCCCACGTTAAGCTTTCTCCATGATTATGCTTCCACTTTATCAACACAAGGTCAATCACTTTTCGGCGTAACTTCTTTTGCTTTCTTCCAAGTATCGCTACTCCGGTTCGTCTACTATTCTCTTCATTGGGTCAATACTCACGTCTTTAATAGGAATCACACTTGACTCCTCAGCTAAACATTTCCTCAAGTAGGATACATGGAAGGTGTTGTGAATTCCATCCAATTCTGGAGGTAATTCCAACTGATATGCCACGTCTTTAATGCGCTTCACAACTTTAAAAGGTCCAATGAAACGTGGACTCAACTTTCCCTTCTTTCCAAATCGAATAACTCCTTTCCAAGGTGATACTTTCAGCATCACTAGATCACCAACATTAAACTCAATCGGTCTCCTTTTCTTATCTGCATATGTTTTCTGCCTTTCTCTTGCCACACGTAAGGCTTCTTTAGCTACATTAACCTTTTCAGAGGTAATTTCAATAATTTCGGGACCAGTCAACTGCTTTTCACCGGGCTCCATCCAACAACTTGGAGTCCTACACCTTCTACCATTTAACATCTCAAATGGTGGCATTCCAATGCTTGCATGGTGACTATTGTTGTAAGCAAACTCAATCATCCTCAAATGATCATCCCATGCTCCACCGTATTCAAGTACACACGTTCTCAACATATCCTCCAAGGTTTGAATGGTTCTCTCACTTTGCCCATCGGTTTGAGGATGATAGGCGGTACTCAAATTTATTCTACTACCCAACTCCCGTTGAAGACCCTTCCAAAAGTTTGACACAAACCTCGAGTCTCGATCCGAAACAATAGATAAAGGAACTCCATGTTTCGCAACTACTTCATCAATGTACATCTTTGCCATCTTCGTTAAAGGCACATCTTGTCGGGTAGCTAGAAAATGAGCACACTTCGTCAATCTATCCACAATCACCCATATCATATCATTCCCTTTCGGCGTTTTAGGTAGCTTCGTTACAAAGTCCATGGTAATATGATCCCATTTCCACTCGGGAATGTCTAATTGATGCAACAAACCATACGGCTTTTGATGGTCCGTTTTCACACGTGCACACGTCAAACACTTTGCTACAAAATGAGCTACTTCCCCTTTAATATCCGGCCACCAATAAATCGACTTCAAATCTGCATACATTTTGGTGACACCGGGATGAACCGAATATCTACTTCTATGGGCTTCCTCAAGGATCAATTCTCGGTTATCACCAAGCAATGGCACCCAAATTCGACCCTTGTATGTTTTGAACCCACGGCTATTAGTCTCCATCACAAGACGTTTCTTCTTCCCAATGCTTTCATTGTCAATGTTATCCTTCATCAATGCCCTCACTTGTGCTTCTTTAATTCAATCAAGTAGCCCCGACTTGGCTTGAACTTGCATGCTCATTAACTTACAAGAAGAACTTTGCACCTTCCTACTTAGTGCATCCGCCACTACATTGGCTTTACCCGAATGGTATTTGATTTCACAATCATAATCCTTAAGTAATTCCATCCACCTCCTTTGTCTCACGTTCATTTCCTTTTGATTAAAGACATACTGTAAACTTTTATGATCGGTAAACAAAGTGCATTTTGTACCATAGAGGTAATGTCTCCACAATTTCAATGCAAATACAACTGCGGCCAATTCAAGATCATGGGTAGGGTAATTCTTCTCATGTGGTTTCAACTGGCGGGAAGCATAGGCGATCACCTTGTCCCTCTGCATCAGTACACAACCCAAACCCGTGATAGATGCATCACTATATACAACCAAATCATCGGTACCTTCAGGCAAGGCAAGTATAGGAGCCTCACACAACTTCTTCTTCAACGTTTGAAATGCATTCTCCTGCTTATCGTTCCACTCAAACTTTACTCCTTTCTTCGTTAGTTCAGTCATAGGCTTGGCTATTCGGGAGAAATCCTGAATGAACCTTCTATAATATCCAGCCAAGCCAAGAAAACTTTTAATCTCAGTAGGTGTCTTTGGCTGCTCCCACTTTGAAACAGCTTCAATCTTTGAAGGATCTACTTTAATACCTTCCGATGAAATAACATGACCAAGAAACTGTACCTCTCGAAGCCAAAACTCGCATTTAGAAAACTTGGCATACAACTTCTTCTCCCTCAACACCTCCAAAACTGCTTTCAAGTGCTCACGATGCTCATCTTCTGACTTAGAATAGATCAAAATATCATCAATAAACACAATAACAAAATGATCTAGAAAGGGACGGCATACCCGATTCATTAAATCCATAAACGCGGCTGGAGCATTAGTCAACCCAAATGGCATGACCAAGAACTCATAATGACCATATCTAGTCCGGAAGGCTGTCTTTGCTACATCCTCCTTCTTAACCTTCAATTGATGATAACCGGACCGTAAATCTATCTTTGAAAAATATGAAGCACCATGTAGTTGATCAAAGAGATCATCAATTCGCGGGAGAGGATATTTATTCTTAACCGTTCGCTTATTCAACTCACGGTAGTCTATGCACATGCGCATAGATCCATCCTTCTTTTTAACAAAGAGAACCGGAGCTCCCCAAGGCGAGGAACTAGGTTGAATGAAACCTTTGTCAAGTAACTCCTGAAGTTGGGACATTAACTCTTTCATTTCTATAGGAGCTAATCGGTAAGGTGCTTTAGCAACAGGTGTAGCACCAGGAATAAGATCTATCTGAAAAGTAACTTCACGGTCAGGAGGGATACCGGGAAGATCTTCGGGAAACACATCGGGAAAAGCGGATACTACATCAACACTAGCAATAGAAGGCTTCTCCTTTCTCACATCAATAACATAGGCCAAGAAATGACTCTTATTCTTCCTTATACATTTAATAGCCTTCATCATACTAATGATCTTTATCCCCCCTCTCTTCTTATCTCCATAAACCATTACCACATTACCATCGGATGTAGGAAACCGAATAATCTTTTGGGAACACAAAATATTAGCTTCATTTCTAGACAACCAATCCATACCAATCACTACATCAAAACCGGCTAAAGTAGTAGGCAATAACTGGACCGGAAACAACGACCTTCAATCTCAATGTCACAATCATCATAACCCACACGTATATCACTAACCGTACCATTAGCAATTTCCACCTCTATCGAGCAATCTAAAGGGGTAGTGACTCTTCCTAGCTTAGGAGCAAATAAAGTAGACACAAACGACCTATTTGCACCCGAATCAAATAAAACAGAAGCAGGTTTTGAATTAACAAGGAAAGTACCACTTACCACCTCGTCGTTGTTCTTAGCATCATCCACAGTCATCTGCAAGGCTCTCACTTTTGTTGCTGAAGTGGCTGCTTTCTTCCCGTCATTCTTCATTTGTGGGCAATCGGCAATAAGATGACCCGTTTCCTGACACTTGTAACAACGAGTCTTGTCCCTACATTCCGTTGCAAGATGTCCCGACTTCCCGCACTTATGACACCTTCTTGTCTTGTCGGAACATTGACCTTCATGAACATTCTTGCAAAAAGCACACCAAGACCCATTCTTCTTTTTATCTTTGTCACCACTTGAGCTAGAATTCCCACGAAACTTCTTATTATTGTTATTAGATGACCAATTTGACCCTCTTTTGAACCTTGCTTTCTTGTCATCAACCTTCACCACAACTTTCTCACTTTTGAAGTCATCATCCAACCTCTTTGACTCCTTAATAGCCGCCGATAAAGTCACATGTTGTCTACATAATCCACGATAACTAACGGGGAGACCATCACAATAAGCCTCAATTTGGTCCTCCTGCCTTCGAACCAAGTGTCCAACAAACTTCAACTTCTCCATAAACGAGTGTGCATAATCAGAAATTGCACCGGGTTTAGCAACCAACGATCTAAACTCCTTTTCAATCAACCTTAACTCACGCATTCCCACATACTCCTCTAGAAACTTCTCCTTAAATGTTCCCCAAGGCATAACTGCAAGTACCTCAGGAGCCATAGACACTGTAGTAGCCCTCCACCAATTACGGGCATTCTTCTTCAACATCCTACTAGCACACAAAACCTTCATATCATCCGGACAATAGCAAGATGCAAAAACTACCTCAATATTCTCGATCCACTCCATAGCACCCACTGTATTTTGGGTACCATCAAACTCCTTAGCACCACATTTCTGAAAACTTTCATATTTGAAGTTATTAACACGAGGTGCATTAACAACTCCAAGTCCTCCACCATTAACTTCATTAACACCCACGGCTGCCATGGATGGTTCAGCACTTTGGGAGGGATTAGAGTAATTCCCTTCCGAACGTTCACCCCTTTGTTCACTCCCAATCCTTTCTGCATTTCTTTCAGCCCTCAATTGAGCTAATTCCTCTTCATTTCTCATTAAGAGAGCTCGGATAGCTCTCAATTCTTCATGTAATTGGGCTTGATTGGGAACCTGCTCTATTACCGGGTTTGCTCTATCTGCTTCAGAGGCGGTTGGTGGATCACCAAGACGGCGATTTTGTACACGGGGTAGCCTTTGCTCTACTTCATTTCCAGCCCCGTTTTCGTTAGGAGGAACACCACCACCATTTCCTCCCGCTCTCTGGTTACTAGCTCTAGTGTTTGCCATTAACTCTACAAAGCAACAATGACGGTTAGCAAAAGTTAAAGAGTAACTACATATGTTAAGGCTCTACTACATATAACCACATTATCACACACAATAATCAAGCCTTAAATCACACTCTCAATCACTCCCCAACCCGTCTTAGAGCATTCCACTTCATTAGCTAGGCATCCTACTTAAGCCTAACCTATTTCTCGTCGGTCTAAGTCCAAAATCCTACGGCATAAGTCGAATTTTGGTTCACTTAAACCAATGCTTTGATACCAACTTGTAACACCCGACGTTTAAAAATATGGGTTTTCAAAAATCTTTCACCTAACGGTGTTAAATTGCGGAAGTAAAGACCGTAAAAGTCAAAACCGATAAAAACATTTCGGTTTCTGCATTTAGTTGGTGTTACATGCCATATCAAACAATAGTTCAAATGAAAACCCAATGGTTGCCCAACATTAAACAACCGTTCACACATTATTACATATATTCGACATCAAAATGAGATGTAATCAAAAGTCTCCATAATAAGCAACTAGGGGTAGCTAAGGAATCTGCATGCTTTCTACCCACGCTCTCACGTCCTGCACCTACAAGTCCTTCAAGCTAAACCTGAGGGAACAACCACATTAAAGAAACAAGTGTTAGCTATAAGAATAGCTAAGTAAGACCACACTTAATTTAAAAGCATTTGTCCAATTAAAACATTTCTTCGTTAATAGACAAACTCATTAGGCACAACACACAACACACATAACTGCATAACAACTTCATATCAATTAGGATAATCATCCTAAATGTGCCTATCCTGCATTAGTTCACACATTGTCACACATATCTTCGTTTACTGCATATAAGTGTGCCCTGCATCACACCCGACTGGATGATCAACCAAAGGCTAATCATCGTTTGTCGTTAAGGAATGGCAAGCCAATCCAAGAGTAATCCGTATGTGGAGGTTGGTCAAACCCCTCGTATTACTCGCCCTGCATTATAAAGACCATGTTGCAAGGAGCCACCCAAGCAACAACTACGTCAACGTACTCGTCCGGCTAAGACTTGTACGGGTTAAGCTTAACACTTTCCCTGCATTATATTTACGAGCTCGATTTCACACATAATAGTTTAGGCAACACACATAACTGCATAACAACTTCATATCAATTAGGATAATCATCCTAAATGTGCCTATCCTGCATTAGTTCACACATTGTCACACATATCTTCGTTTACTGCATATAAGTGTGCCCTGCATCACACCCGACTGGATGATCAACCAAAGGCTAATCATCGTTTGTCGTTAAGGAATGGCAAGCCAATCCAAGAGTAATCCGTATGTGGAGGTTGGTCAAACCCCTCGTATTACTCGCCCTGCATTATAAAGACCATGTTGCAAGGAGCCACCCAAGCAACAACTACGTCAACGTACTCGTCCGGCTAAGACTTGTACGGGTTAAGCTTAACACTTTCCCTGCATTATATTTACGAGCTCGATTTCACACATAATAGTTTAGGCAACACACATAACTGCATAACAACTTCATATCAATTAGGATAATCATCCTAAATGTGCCTATCCTGCATTAGTTCACACATTGTCACACATATCTTCGTTTACTGCATATAAGTGTGCCCTGCATCACACCCGACTGGATGATCAACCAAAGGCTAATCATCGTTTGTCGTTAAGGAATGGCAAGCCAATCCAAGAGTAATCCGTATGTGGAGGTTGGTCAAACCCCTCGTATTACTCGCCCTGCATTATAAAGACCATGTTGCAAGGAGCCACCCAAGCAACAACTACGTCAACGTACTCGTCCGGCTAAGACTTGTACGGGTTAAGCTTAACACTTTCCCTGCATTATATTTACGAGCTCGATTTCACACATAATAGTTTAGGCAACACACATAACCTAAACATAATCACACATTACCTTCATTTCGTTTGGGCCCTTAAACGTGCAAGTGACATGGCAACCTACCAAGTCTAGTGAGCTAGGTGTACAAGCCATGTAGTATGCATATGTCATACATTAACTCCATTTCTACATTTCACACATAATAAGATACTTCGTAATTCTACATAAACTACATATCAATACACTACATTAAACAATACTTCATTTCACTACATTAGGGTCTGCATTTCAGGTCTCATGGTCAACTACATATCCCATAGTACCTCCCGTGTAACCCGAGATACCCACATATATCATATGTTACCGTTAAGGAAGTTATAAGTATGAAACCTTTGCTTGTTGAACCCTCAGCGTGACAAAAGTAGTGTATCTTACCTTGATACAGCTTAACAACAAGCTACAAGCACAATACAACGATGACTAGGTGTCTCCAATATCCTAGAACAAGTATAAGATCAAAATATAAGCTAAACGACACATTTTGTAAAATCTGACCAAGTGGTGCGCCGCACCTTCCAAGTGGTGCGTCGCACCAAATCTCCAGAGAATTCAGATCAACACTAGGTGCGCCGCACCAGCCCTTGGTGCGTCGCATATCGGGGTCCACAAATTAGATCAACACTAGGTGCGCCGCACCTTCCAAGTGGTGCGTCGCACCAAATCTCCAGAGAATTCAGATCAACACTAGGTGCGCCGCACCTTCCAAGTGGTGCGTCGCACCAAATCTCCAGAGAATTCAGATCAACACTAGGTGCGCCGCACCTTCCAAGTGGTGCGTCGCACCAAATCTCCAGAGAATTCAGATCAACACTAGGTGCGCCGCACCTTCCAAGTGGTGCGTCGCACCAAATCTCCAGAGAATTCAGATCAACACTAGGTGCGCCGCACCTTCCAAGTGGTGCGTCGCACCAAATCTCCAGAGAATTCAGATCAACACTAGGTGCGCCGCACCTTCCAAGTGGTGCGTCGCACCAAATCTCCAGAGAATTCAGATCAACACTAGGTGCGCCGCACCTTCCAAGTGGTGCGTCGCACCAAATCTCCAGAGAATTCAGATCAACACTAGGTGCGCCGCACCTTCCAAGTGGTGCGTCGCACCAAATCTCCAGAGAATTCAGATCAACACTAGGTGCGCCGCACCTTCCAAGTGGTGCGTCGCACCAAATCTCCAGAGAATTCAGATCAACACTAGGTGCGCCGCACCTTCCAAGTGGTGCGTCGCACCAAATCTCCAGAGAATTCAGATCAACACTAGGTGCGCCGCACCTTCCAAGTGGTGCGTCGCACCAAATCTCCAGAGAATTCAGATCAACACTAGGTGCGCCGCACCTTCCAAGTGGTGCGTCGCACCAAATCTCCAGAGAATTCAGATCAACACTAGGTGCGCCGCACCTTCCAAGTGGTGCGTCGCACCAAATCTCCAGAGAATTCAGATCAACACTAGGTGCGCCGCACCTTCCAAGTGGTGCGTCGCACCAAATCTCCAGAGAATTCAGATCAACACTAGGTGCGCCGCACCTTCCAAGTGGTGCGTCGCACCAAATCTCCAGAGAATTCAGATCAACACTAGGTGCGCCGCACCTTCCAAGTGGTGCGTCGCACCAAATCTCCAGAGAATTCAGATCAACACTAGGTGCGCCGCACCTTCCAAGTGGTGCGTCGCACCAAATCTCCAGAGAATTCAGATCAACACTAGGTGCGCCGCACCTTCCAAGTGGTGCGTCGCACCAAATCTCCAGAGAATTCAGATCAACACTAGGTGCGCCGCACCTTCCAAGTGGTGCGTCGCACCAAATCTCCAGAGAATTCAGATCAACACTAGGTGCGCCGCACCTTCCAAGTGGTGCGTCGCACCAAATCTCCAGAGAATTCAGATCAACACTAGGTGCGCCGCACCTTCCAAGTGGTGCGTCGCACCAAATCTCCAGAGAATTCAGATCAACACTAGGTGCGCCGCACCAGCCCTTGGTGCGTCGCAATATCTCCAAAATTAGAGCACTTTCATCAACTTTAACCATCCTATTAATCCTTTAATCCTTTACATCATGAATCAATCATTTAATCACCCGAATAACATGAAATCGGTGAACGCTTAATCAAATAACCCAACCCAAACCCTTATGGCCTGGATTAAGACTAATATAAGACTCACACAATCATATTTCAAAAGAGGAATACCAATATTACCTGTATTAGGTGACAAAGATCCAAGATCTAAGCAATACACGATCGATTTGGCTCCAAAACGAATAGATCTAGAAAGAAACTTGAGAGGGAAGGAAGGGGATCGGCTAGGGCTTGTTTAGGAGGAAGAAAATCTGCATAATGGCTCTCTAATGACAACCCTAAGCCTCTAAACCCGTTTTTGACTTTGCACACATGTCAAAACTAGCCCCTAAGCTTCCTAATCCTTCATTGTTGGTCACAAACTACTTTATTGACCATATACATCATTAATCCTTCATTAAATGTCACTACATAGACATTAATCTTCATATTACACACATTTATACTACATTAACATTTAGGCTTACAAGCCTCACACATAACACACATTAACCACATATAAGCATTAAATCTAAAATAGACTTAACGACACACACAATATTGACTTAACGGCACTAGTCAACTAGTAAAGAAAAGTTTGGGATGTTACACGTCCCTACAGAGCAACGTTTGTTGAAAGCACAGGCCCCATGTCGCCATTGTGAAGCAACGAGGTTTCAGTTTGAATTTCCATCCTTTTGTTGTATGGGGGGAAGACACGGTTGGCGGCGACAAATGTCCCAACTGAACTCTACAATCTCTTTACGGATCAATCTGAATTAGGAAAGACTTTTAGGCACCACATACGTTCCTACAATACAAATTTCTCATTCACTTCAATAGGCGTCAAGTTGGATAAAACGATGGCAAATATGACTGCTGGAGTATATACCTTTCGTGTTAACGGGGGAATATATCACACGATTGATCAGTTGGTGCCGAGAGATGGACACCCCAGGTATTTACAGATGTATTTTTATGATCAAGAAAGTGAGTTTGCTCTCAGAACACAATGGTTGAATCTTGATAGAAACATCCTTCGTATCTTGACGCGTGCCCTTGCTACAAATCCTTACGCAATAACCTTTCGCAACATGGCGCAATTAGGACCCCTGGACAACTACAGGGTCACATTGAATGCATCGGTTGAACTTGACCAAAGGGTGTACAACCGCCCTACTACATCAGAGGTACTAAACACAACATTATATTTTAGTATACCATATCGTCGTTTTACAAGTTTCTGTGCATTTGAATTATACATTACATGACTTAAATGATTTTGATTACACACAGGTTGCTGGTATATGGGTTGAAGGAAACGATGAAATCACTGCATATAAGAGAAGCATTGTTGTTTACAGAAGGTCCGAACGTTGCCAACAGATTCAACCTTATTTTGGTTGTTACGATCCACTATCTTATCCTTTGTTTTTCCCGAACGGTGAGTCTGGATGGCATGACATGATACCAAGAAATGGTTTTTCCACGGATGACATTGTTAACGGCGAAGATAACTTTGGAGAAGATGAAGATGCGGAAGGTAATATATATAGCATTAACTTATATACTTATTAATTCATACAACTGGAGTACTTTACACCTTACCAATGTCACAGGATCAAACGCGAGTACAGGTAAGAATAGGAAAACAGTATCAATGCGCGAATATTACTGCTACAAGTTCCAGATCCGCCCCACCGAGAACGTAATTCTGTTGGGTGGAAGGTTGCTCCAACAGTTTGCTGTAGACATATACATAAAGATTGAAACGTCACGTTTACAGTTTTGTGAACATAACCAGGACAGGATAAGGGCTGATTTGTATCAAGGCATAGTGGATTGTGTCAACGCCGGTGAAGTTCGGCCAAGTAGAATTGGAAGAAGGGTTGTGCTCCCTGCGTCTTTCATCGGGGGTCCGCGTGATATGCGTCGACGCTTTTTAGATGCCATGGCGTTGGTACAAGATGACGGTAAGCCTGACATATTCCTTAC
Source organism: Erigeron breviscapus (assembly GCA_034093135.1). Lineage (NCBI taxonomy): Eukaryota > Viridiplantae > Streptophyta > Magnoliopsida > Asterales > Asteraceae > Erigeron > Erigeron breviscapus. The sequence goes on from CM067167.1 coordinate 263,396,042, forward strand.
GTTCACTTGCAACCCAAATTGGACAGAAATCACTGAAAAACTCTTACCCGGGCAAACTGCGCAAGATCGCCCGGGTTTGGTTGCAAGAGCCTTTCGGGCGAAACTCGAGGATCTGAAAAAACAACTGCTCGAGAAGCATGTTCTCGGTGAGGTAGGTGCTTATGTTTATGTCATTGAGTTTCAGAAACGTGGTTTGCCTCACGCACATTTTCTTTTGATAATGAAATCAACACACAAGATTACCTCTCCAGACCAATACGACAAGTTTGTTTGTGCTGAAATCCCAGACCCCTCAAGGTATCCCGAAATGCATGAACGGGTTGTTCAACACATGCTTCACGGACCATGTGGTCCTCTAAATACCAAATCCCCGTGCATGCAGGGAGACCCAAAAGCATGTCATTTTCATTATCCTCGACAGTTTAATGAACACACTGTACAGGGAGATGACTCATATCCATTGTATCGGAGGAGAAAAAATGGGATCAAAGTGAGGAAGGGGAAACACGATATCGATACCAGATGGGTTGTACCATACAACCCGACGTTGCTGATGATGTTCAATTGTCACATGAATCTGGAGATTTGCTCGAGTATAAAATCTATGAAGTACGTGTTCAAATACATCTACAAAGGTCACGACAAACAATCTGTTCATATTGATCCTGATGAAGAAGAAGTCGTGATTAATGAGATTAAGCGTTTTCAAGACGCACGCTACGTGTCAGCCCCCGAGGCAATGTGGCGTATATATAGCTTTCTACTTTCTAAAATCAACCCCACAGTCATGGCATTGCACCTCCATCTCCCACGTCAGCACTACGTTCGATTCAGGGAGAGTGAACGACTAACAGCTATTATGGAGAGGGAGCGAAATAAAAGAACAATGTTGACTGCATTTTTTGACCTCAACGGAGAATTCGAGCCTGCAAGACAACATTTGTACAAAGATATCCCAAAACACTTCACGTGGCTTGCAGACAGAAACCGATGGAGGCCTCGCGATAGGAACAGTTCAACAAGAGGGCGGGTTGTCTCAGCCAACCCAGCAGAAGGTGAGCGATACTACCTACAGCTGCTTTTAATGCATGTGAAAGGACCTCAAAGCTTTGATGATCTTTATAGAGCCAACGGTGTGTTACACACAACGTTTAGACAATCTGTAACACCCGACGTTTAAAAATATGGGTTTTCAAAAACTTTCACCTAACGGTGTTAAATTGCGGAAGAAAAGACTTTAAAAGTCAAACCGTTAAAAACATTTCGGTTTCTACATTTTATTGGTGTTACATGCCATATCAAACATTAGTTCAAATGAAAACCCAACGGTTGCCCAACATAAAACAACCGTTCACACATCACTACATAAATTCGACATTAAATACGAATTGTAACGAATGTCTAAAGTAAGCATCGTCTAAGGGTAGCTAAGGCTCCTGCATTGCGTCTACCCAAGCTCACACGTCCTGCATCTAGATTCCATCAAGCTAAACCTGAGGGAACAACCACATTAAGAAACAAGTGTTAGCTATAAGAATAGCTAAGTAAGATAACACTTAATTTAAAAGCATTTTGTCCAATTAAAACAATCTTCATTATTAGACAAGTTTTATTAGGCACAACACACATCACACGTTCACACATATACTGCATTTCAACTTCATCTCAATTAGGATAATCATCCTAAATGTGCCTATCCTGCATTAGTTCACACATTGTCACACGTATCTTCGTTAACTGCATATAAGTGTGCCCTGCATCACACCCGACTGGATGATTAGTCAAAAGACTACTCATCTTACGTCGTTAAGGAATGGCAAGCCAATCCTTGAGTAATCCGTATATGAAGGTTGGTCAAACCTCTCGTATTACTCGCCCTGCGTTATAAAGACCATGTTGCTAGGAGCCACCCAAGCAACAACTGCATCTACGCACTCGCCCGGCTAAGGCTAGTACGGGTTAAGCTTAACACTTTTCACTGCATCTGTTTTATGAGCTCAATTTCACACATATAGTTTGGGTCCCTGCATTCCCAAACATTCACACACATATAGTCTAGGTAACACACATTCCTAGACATTCACATACTTTAACTTCATTACGTTTGGATCCTTAAACGTGCAAGTGACATAGCAACCTAGCAAGTCTAGTGAACTAGGCGTACAAGTCAAGCATGCATATCACACATCAACTTCATTTCTATATATCATGCATATCAAGATACTACATCAAACTACATCAACTGCATAGCTACACACTACATTAAGCAATACTGCATTACACTACAATAGGGACTGCATCTCAGGTCTCATGGTCAACTGCATAACCCATAATACCTCCCAAGTAACCCATATGCCCACATGCAATAATAAGGTACCGAATGGAAGTGTTTATGATTTGAAACCAGCTTTTAGTTGATCCCCCAGCGTGTTAAAGTAGTGTATCTTACCTGGTTGTAGTACACGCGCACAAACAAACAGCTAATATTGCTTATCAGTAATCTCCGACACCTATTGTTCATTAACATATAAAGTATAAGTCATTTAGGACCTTAAATGGACTCTCGAACGACCTTAAGTACCCTACAGGCCTTACGAAGATGACCTGCAGTTTACTTCTTACGAACTTAATTACACCTTACGAACTTAATTACACCTTACGAACTTAGTTCTTATCTTCGTTTCAATTGTTCTTACGAACTTAATATTCAACTTCGTTTGCTTGTTCTTACGAATTTAGATCTTAAATTCGTTTGGTTTTACCTCACTAAAATAGTTTACAAATTTATCATTTAACTTCGTTTGATTTCTTCACGAAAATGGTTTTCATTTTACGAACTTAGTCAACGAAGATAGTGACTGAACGAACTTACATAACTTACGAAGATAACTTTTAACTAACGAAGATAACCATAACGAAGATTAACTTCGTTTCACCGCTGATCGACAGATTTTCAAAAACGACTAAGTTCTTTGTTTTCCAGATTTTGATCGATCAAGACTTCATTCCAAACATGTTTTTGACACAAATAAACATCTCTTGATTAACTGGATCGATCATAGACTCGTTTAACATCACATTCGATGTTAATTACCCCAAAACACCACATAAACCCTAATTACTTGCATAATCCCTTTTTAATCAGATTTGATTCATAATTAAACAATCTCTAAATCTGAAAATACAATCAATACATCAATGATTACCTGCTTGCTAGATGATCGATCGATTACAACACCAAAATACCCAATCGTTAGACCCAAAACTAGATTAATTGCTTTAGGATTCAAGAAAGATTAAAGAGGCTTTGTGTGTGAGTTAACAATTGCTAATGGCTGCTAATTCAGCCCTAATTACACACAACAAATCCTTAAACCCGTTTTTAGATTTCAACCTATGTCAAAATCAGTCCCTGGACTTCTAAACCCTTCATCATTGGTCACAAACTGCATTATTGACCATATACAACATTAGTCCTTCATTAAAAGGCACTACATAGCCTTTAAGCGACATTAATCACACTTTTATTCGTCATTAAAATTTAGGCTTTTAAACCTAACTACTTTATCTACGTTAACCACACATAACTACATTCAAATATTAAGTGAAGACTTAACGACACCCCAAATTGACTTAACGGCATTAGTCAAACATTAAATAAAAGTTCGGGATGTTACAATTACCTCCCCCTTAAGAGGATTCCGTCCCCGGAATCTCATCAGATAGGAACAACTCGGGATATTTCTCCTTCATTACTGCTTCAGTTTCCCAAGTCAAGCTTTCTCCATGATTATGCTTCCACTTTATCAAGACAAGTTCAATCACTTTTCGGCGTAACTTCTTTTGCTTTCTTCCAAGTATCGCTACCGGTTCGTCTACTATTCTCTTCATTGGGTCAATACTCACGTCTTTAATAGGAATCACACTCGACTCCTCAGCTACACATTTCCTCAAGTAGGATACATGGAAGGTGTTGTGAATTCCATCCAATTCTGGAGGTAATTCCAACTGATATGCCACATCTTTAATGCGCTTCACCACTTTAAAAGGTCCAATGAATCTTGGACTCAACTTTCCCTTCTTTCCAAATCGGATAACTCCTTTCCAAGGTGATACTTTCAGCATCACTAAATCACCAACATTAAACTCAATCGGTCTCCTTTTCTTATCTGCATATGTTTTCTGCCTTTCTCTTGCCACACGTAAGGCTTCTTTAGCTACATTAACCTTTTCAGAGGTAATTTCAATAATTTCGGGACCGGTCAACTGCTTTTCACCGGGCTCCATCCAACAACTTGGAGTCCTACATCTCCTTCCATATAACATTTCAAATGGTGGCATTCCAATACTTGCATGGTGACTATTATTATAAGCAAATTCAATCAACTTCAAGTGTTCATCCCATGCTCCACCGTATTCAAGTACACACGTTCTCAACATATCCTCCAAGGTTTGAATGGTTCTCTCACTTTGCCCATCGGTTTAGGGATGATAGGCGGTACTCAAATTTATTCTACTACCCAACTCCCGTTGAAGACCCTTCCAAAAGTTTGACACAAACCTCGAGTCTCGATCCGAAACAATAGATAAAGGAACTCCATGTTTCGCAACTACTTCATCAATGTACATCTTTGCCATCTTCGTTAAAGGCACATCTTGTCGGGTAGCTAGAAAATGAGCACTCTTCGTCAATCTATCTACAATCACCCATATCATATCATTCCCTTTCGGCGTTTTAGGTAGCTTCGTTACAAAGTCCATGGTAATATGATCCCATTTCCACTCGGGAATTTCTAATTGATGCAACAAACCATACGGCTTTTGATGGTCCGTCTTCACTCTTGCACACGTCAAACACTTTGCTACAAAATGAGCTACTTCACCTTTAATATCCGGCCACCAATAAATCGGCTTCAAATCTGCATACATTTTGGTGACACCGGGATGCATCGAATACCTACTTCTATGGACCTCTTCAAGGATCAACTCTCGGTTACCACCAAGCAGTGGCACCCAATGCGACCCTTGTATGTTTTAAACCCACGGCTATTAGTCTCCATCACAAGTCGTTTCTTCTTCCCAATACTCTCGTAATCAATATTATCCTTCATTAATGCCATCTCTTGTGCTTCTTTAATTCGATCTAATAGACCCGACTTGGCCTGAACTTGCATGCTCATCAACTTACAAGAAGGGCTTTGCACTTTCCTACTTAGTGCATCCGCCACTACATTGGCTTTACCCGGATGGTATTTGATTTCACAGTCATAATCCTTAAGTAATTCCATCCACCTTCTTTGTCTCACATTCATCTCCTTTTGATTAAAGACATACTGCAAACTTTTATGATCGGTAAACAAAGTGCATTTTGTACCATAAAGGTAATGTCTCCACAATTTTAATGCAAATACAACCGCGGCCAATTCAAGATCATGGGTAGGGTAATTCTTCTCATGCGGTTTCAACTGGCGGGAAGCATAGGCAATCACCTTGTCCCTCTGCATCAATACACAACCCAAACCCGTGATAGATGCATCACTATACACAACCAAATCATCGGTACCTTCAGGTAAGGCAAGTATAGGAGCTTCACACAACTTCTTTTTCAAAGTTTGAAATGCATTCTCCTGCTTATCGGTCCATTCAAACTTTACTCCTTTCTTTGTTAGTTCAGTCATGGGCTTGGCTATTCGGGAGAAATCCTGAATGAACCTTCTATAATATCCAGCCAAACCGAGAAAACTTTTAATCTCAGTAGGAGTCTTTGGCTGCTCCCACTTTGAAACAGCTTCAATCTTTGAAGGATCCACTTTAATACCTTCCGATGAAATAACATGACCAAGAAACTGCACCTCTCGAAGCCAAAACTCACATTTAGAAAACTTGGCATACAACTTCTTCTCCCTCAACACCTCCAAAACTGCTTTCAAGTGCTCACGGTGCTCATCTTCTGACTTAGAATAGATCAAAATATCGTCAATAAACACAATAACAAAATGATCTAAAAAGGGACGGCATACCCGATTCATTAAATCCATAAACGCGGCTGGAGCATTGGTCCCAATTTCCATTTTAAAACACTCCCCGATTCATTAAGTCCATAAACGCGGCTGGAGCATTGGTCAACCCAAATGGCATGACCAAGAACTCATAATGACCATATCTAGTCCGGAAAGCTGTCTTTGCTACATCCTCCTTCTTAACCTTCAATTGATGATAACCGGACCGCAAGTCTACCTTTGAAAAAAATGAAGCACCATGAAGTTGATCAAAAAGAGCATCAATTCGCGGAAGAGGATATTTATTCTTAACCGTTCGCTTATTCAACTCACGATAGTCTATGCACATGCGCATAGTTCCATCCTTCTTTTTAACAAAGAGAACCGGAGCTCCCCAAGGCGAGGAACTAGGTTGTATGAAACCTTTGTCAAGTAACTCCTGAAGTTGGGACATTAACTCTTTCATTTCTGTAGGAGCTAATCGGTAAGGTGCTTTAGCAACGGGTGTAGCACCTGGAATAAGATCTATCTGAAAAGTAACTTCACGATCGGGAGGAATACCGGGTAGATCATCGGGAAACACATCGGGGAAATTGGATACTACCTCAACACTAGCGATTGAAGACTTCTCTTTTCTTGCATCAATGACATAAGCCAAGAAATGGCTCTTGTTTTTCCTTATACTTTTAATAGCTTTCATCATACTAATAATCTTTATTCCTCCTCTCTTCTTGTCTCCATACACCGTTATCACTTTACCCTCGGATATAGGCAATCGAATTATCTTTTGGGAAAATAAGATACTAGCTTCATTCCTAGCCAACCAATCCATACCAATCACTACATCAAAACCACCTAAGGTAGTAGGTAATAGTTGAACCGGAAAAGAACAACCTTCAATCTCAATCTCACAATCGTCATAACCCACACGTATATTATTAACCGTACCATTAGCAATTTCTACCTCTAATGAACAATCTAAGGGAGTAGTGACTCTTTCTAGCTTAGGAGCAAATAATGTGGACACAAACGACCTATTTGCACCTGAATCAAATAAAACAGAGGCAGGCTTTGAGTTAACAAGGAAAGTACCACTTACCACTTCATCGTTGTTCCTTGCGTCATCAACCGTCATTTGAAGAGCTCTCACTTTTGTTGCTGTCGTGGCGGTCTTCTTTCCAGCATTCTTCATCTGTGGACAATCGGCAATGAGATGACCCGTTTCTTGGCACTTGTAGCAACGAGTCTTGTCCCTACATTCAGTGGCAAGATGTCCCGACTTCCCACACTTGTGGCACCTTCTTGTCTTGTCGGTACAATGCCCTTCATGAATTGTCTTGCAAAATGTACACCATGAACCATTCTTCTTTTTATCCTTGTCACCACTCGAACTACCACTTCCACGGAACTTCTTATTATTATTGCTATTGGAAGACCAATTTGACCTTTTAAATCCCACTTTCTTGTCGTCGACTTTCTCAACTACTTTCTTGTCCGAAGCAAAATCATCGTCAAGCTTTTTAGACTCCTTGATTGCTTCAGTTAGAGTCTTGTGCTGCCTGCAGATACCTCGATAACTCGGAGGCAAACCATCAACATAGCAAGCAACCTGATCTGCATCAGTACGGAACAAATGGCCTACGAACTTCATCTTCTCCATAAAGGAACGAGCATAATCATTAATTTTGCCAACTTCAGCTGTCAAAGCACGGAACTCTTTTTCCATTTTATGCTGCTCATGTACTCCAATATATTCTTCAATGAATTTCTGCTTAAAGTCAGCCCATGAAATAGCAGTTACCATAGCCGGAGTCATCGAAATAGTAATGCTCTTCCACCAATCTCGAGCACCTTCTTTCAACATCCTACTAGCACACAACACTTTCTTATCCTCGGGACAATCACAAGCTTCGAAAACCATCTCAGTATCATCAAGCCATTCCATGCAACCTACTGCATTAAGTGTTCCATAAAATTTCTGAGCTCCACACTTCTGGAAACTTTCAAACTTGAATCGAGGGGCATGAACATCATTACGAGGAACCACATTAACATTAGCATGAGGAATAACAACATCATCGACTGGTGGCTCAGTGTGGTGAGAAGGCACAGAGTGACTGTTACCAGTTCCTTCTGCGTTAGCTGCCAACGCCTGATTCAACTGTTCCTGTGTTTGGGCCAACTGGGCCTGAAGAGTTAGCACAAGATTATACATCTCCATCTGATTGGGAATCTGATCCACAGCTACATCGTTAACTCTCGGAGGATTGCCAGGTGGTGGAGGCATCGGACCCAATGAGCCTGGTTGATTAACACGGCGGGGGTTCACACGATTCACATTAGCATTAGCAGCACCTGCACCCGGATGGACAGGTGGAGTAACGCTAGCAGTAGCTCCGTCTCGTTGGATTTTGCGGTTGCGAGTGTTTACCATTTTCCTTCAATAAAATGGTGGAGTCGATAAGCGCAAAATAAAACAAAAAGCTCGTCGAGATAAGGCTAAAACATATCATCGTAACATAAACATCTCGTAAGCCCTACTACACTCGCACTCATCCCAACCCATCCTACATCGCATGTCATCTCTAGCTAAGGCATCCTACGAGTACCTAGCATGCACACCTTAAGTTTAAGTCCAAATCCTATGGTCAATAGGCCTTGGTTCACTTAAACTACTTCTCTGATACCAACTTGTAACACCCGACGTTTAAAAATATGGGTTTTCAAAAACTTTCACCTAATGGTGTTAAATTGCGGAAGAAAAGACTTTAAAAGTCAAACCGTTAAAAACATTTCGGTTTCTACATTTTATTGGTGTTACATGCCATATCAAACATTAGTTCAAATGAAAACCCAACGGTTGCCCAACATAAAACAACCGTTCACACATCACTACATAAATTCGACATTAAATACGAATTGTAACGAATGTCTAAAGTAAGCATCGTCTAAGGGTAGCTAAGGCTCCTGCATTGCGTCTACCCAAGCTCACACGTCCTGCATCTAGATTCCATCAAGCTAAACCTGAGGGAACAACCACATTAAGAAACAAGTGTTAGCTATAAGAATAGCTAAGTAAGATAACACTTAATTTAAAAGCATTTTGTCCAATTAAAACAATCTTCATTATTAGACAAGTTTTATTAGGCACAACACACATCACACGTTCACACATATACTGCATTTCAACTTCATCTCAATTAGGATAATCATCCTAAATGTGCCTATCCTGCATTAGTTCACACATTGTCACACGTATCTTCGTTTGATTTCTTCACGAAAATGGTTTTCATTTTACGAACTTAGTCAACGAAGATAGTGACTGAACGAACTTACATAACTTACGAAGATAACTTTTAACTAACGAAGATAACCATAACGAAGATTAACTTCGTTTGATTTCTTCACGAAAATGGTTTTCATTTTACGAACTTAGTCAACGAAGATAGTGACTGAACGAACTTACATAACTTACGAAGATAACTTTTAACTAACGAAGATAACCATAACGAAGATTAACTTCGTTTGATTTCTTCACGAAAATGGTTTTCATTTTACGAACTTAGTCAACGAAGATAGTGACTGAACGAACTTACATAACTTACGAAGATAACTTTTAACTAACGAAGATAACCATAACGAAGATTAACTTCGTTTGATTTCTTCACGAAAATGGTTTTCATTTTACGAACTTAGTCAACGAAGATAGTGACTGAACGAACTTACATAACTTACGAAGATAACTTTTAACTAACGAAGATAACCATAACGAAGATTAACTTCGTTTGATTTCTTCACGAAAATGGTTTTCATTTTACGAACTTAGTCAACGAAGATAGTGACTGAACGAACTTACATAACTTACGAAGATAACTTTTAACTAACGAAGATAACCATAACGAAGATTAACTTCGTTTGATTTCTTCACGAAAATGGTTTTCATTTTACGAACTTAGTCAACGAAGATAGTGACTGAACGAACTTACATAACTTACGAAGATAACTTTTAACTAACGAAGATAACCATAACGAAGATTAACTTCGTTTGATTTCTTCACGAAAATGGTTTTCATTTTACGAACTTAGTCAACGAAGATAGTGACTGAACGAACTTACATAACTTACGAAGATAACTTTTAACTAACGAAGATAACCATAACGAAGATTAACTTCGTTTGATTTCTTCACGAAAATGGTTTTCATTTTACGAACTTAGTCAACGAAGATAGTGACTGAACGAACTTACATAACTTACGAAGATAACTTTTAACTAACGAAGATAGCCATAACGAAGATAACCATAACGAAATTTAACTTCGTTTGATTTCTTCACGAAAATGGTTTTCATTTTACGAACTTAGTCAACGAAGATAGTGACTGAACGAACTTACATAACTTACGAAGATAACTTTTAACTAACGAAGATAACCATAACGAAGATTAACTTCGTTTGATTTCTTCACGAAAATGGTTTTCATTTTACGAACTTAGTCAACGAAGATAGTGACTGAACGAACTTACATAACTTACGAAGATAACTTTTAACTAACGAAGATAACCATAACGAAGATTAACTTCGTTTGATTTCTTCACGAAAATGGTTTTCATTTTACGAACTTAGTCAACGAAGATAGTGACTGAACGAACTTACATAACTTACGAAGATAACTTTTAACTAACGAAGATAACCATAACGAAGATTAACTTCGTTTGATTTCTTCACGAAAATGGTTTTCATTTTACGAACTTAGTCAACGAAGATAGTGACTGAACGAACTTACATAACTTACGAAGATAACTTTTAACTAACGAAGATAACCATAACGAAGATTAACTTCGTTTGATTTCTTCACGAAAATGGTTTTCATTTTACGAACTTAGTCAACGAAGATAGTGACTGAACGAACTTACATAACTTACGAAGATAACTTTTAATGAAGACTTAACGACACCCCAAATTGACTTAACGGCATTAGTCAAACATTAAATAAAAGTTCGGGATGTTACACAATCAGCACTTGAAAGAGGTTTGATTGAGAACGATGACTGTTTGTCAGAATGCCTTACAGAGGCTGCCGTGTTTCAGTTCCCACACTCTTTGAGAAGACTGTTTGCCACTATATTGATATTTTGTGACCCGGGGGATGTTCGGAAGTTATGGGATGACCATTATGATTCACTTTCAGAAGACTACATAAGACAATTCAGAAATAGTGATCAAGTTCTAAATATGGTTCTTAAAGATATCTCAGTATTTCTTCAATATATGGGTAAGAGTCTGCATGATTTTGACCTTCCTCATATGACTACCAATCCTACCGAATCAGGGGGTTTTCGTGAGTTACAAGAAGAAACTTCCATAGTCGTTCAAGACGATCATCTGCGAGCCAGGCATGAACTAAACCCTGATCAGCGGTTCGCATACGACACCATAATGAGGCACGTTGATAGTAATATTCCAGGAGTGTTCTTCATAAATGGACCTGGCGGAACAGGGAAAACCTTTTTGTATAATGCTCTGCTTGCTGAGGTTCGTTCCCGTGGACAGATTGCCATAGCCACTGCTTCGTCTGGAGCAGCGGCAAATAACATGCCCGGTGGGCGAACAGCTCACTCGAGATTTAAGATTCCCCTAACCCTGAATAATAACTCTCTTTGCAACATCAGTAAACAAAGTGGGACTGCTCACCTACTCCGTACTGCAAAGCTAATCATTTGGGATGAAGCCTCGATGGCAAAAAGACAAGCGGTTGAGGCACTAGATCGAACAATGCAGGATATCATAGGCGTAAGGCAGCCATTTGGCGGAAAAATTATGGTTATGGGTGGTGATTTCAGACAGGTGTTGCCAGTAATCAAGAAAGGGACCCGCGCACAGATTGTCGACTCGAGCCTTCGAATGTCGCCACTATGGTCTGTGACTAAAAAGATTCGTTTAACTATAAATATGAGAGCGAGAACAAATCCATGGTTTTCGGATTTCCTTTTAAGAGTCGGTGACAGAGAAGAAGAGGTGATTGACGACAACTTTATTCGCATACCTGATGATATGACCATCCCATACACTACCGAGTCGGTATCGAAAGAGGACTTAATAAGTGCCATATTCCCCTCCATTGAAGTGAATGGGAATTCTTCAGAGTACATAATTTCAGGGCAATACTGTCAACTAAAAATGAAAATGTCGAGGAGATAAATAATGAGCTGATTGATAGATTTATTGGCCAGGAGCAAATATATTACAGCTTTGATGAGGCGGAAGACGATGTTAACAACTACTATCCGGTTGAATTCTTAAATTCTCTTACTATCGCTGGTTTGCCCCCTCATCGGCTATGGCTCAAAGTTGGGTGCCCGGTTATAATATTACGTAACATCGACCCATCCAACGGACTCTGTAACGGCACACGGATGATATGCAAAGGTTTTCAACGAAATGTCATCGATGCGGAAATAGCCGTTGGTCAGAATGCCGGGAAAAGAGTTTTTTTACCGCGAATACCCCTGTGTCCCTCCGATAATGATATGTACCCCTTTAAGTTGAAAAGAAAACAGTTCCCGATTCGACTTAGCTTCGCGATGACAATAAACAAAGCCCA
>CM067167.1:263413639-263533639 GCA_034093135.1 Erigeron breviscapus
ATTTATATATAAATACCGTATATATATTTATATATAAATACCGTATATATATTTATATATAAATACCGTATATATATTTATATATAAATACCGTATATATATTTATATAAATACCGTATATATTTGTTTTTTATAATATATATAATAACATTTAGAAATTAAAAAAAAAGAATGCCTCAAAGGGCATTCCTCCACCCCAAGGAGAATGGGTGGAATGCCCCTCATGATTGGGGAGTGCCACATGTCATGTTTTTATTGGACATGGGGCATTCCCATGAGTCTAAAAGTTGTTTACATCACCGGCCAGTAATATTATGTTTACATTACTATTATTATGATTTTTCACTTTAACCCTCAACTATTTCAATTTTGTTAAATAAATATAGAAGTCTTGGTTAATTGCATGTTGTACCCTTCGAATAAATTTAAAAGCAAAATAACTAAATTCCTTTTACATATATTGATAAAAATTTCTCCATTTGGTAACAAAAATAATACGAAGGTATGACTAAAATTTAGTTTTGTTTTTGATGATTGATGTTAGAATTTAGTTTTGTTACAACTTAATATTAGTGAACTTATTTGTGATTAAGTTAGAATTTTTTATGTATTACTTTGATAAATGCATATTTCGTCAAAAACCCGGTCCAACCGATCCGACCGGTCCGACCAGTAAAATTATGTGAGACCGGTTCAGTGTCTAGTCTAATTTTCAAAACATTGCTAACAGTCACACTCAATATGTACCCGTTTAAATGTCTTATAAGTTATAACAATAACAATAACAATATTGAATTATGATCAGTCTTGTTGGGAACCACTTTATCGATCAGTCTCGTCAAGGTTTTATAACGCACTGTAGTAAAAAAGAATTACGATACGGTTGACATTTGGCTAGTTCTAACATACTCTTAAAAGATGTAGTGTTCTTGAATGAACGATGTGTTCATCAATATTTAGAGTTAACTTAATGGTAAGAGGAAATGGGGTGTAGAAATGGGGTGTAGGCTATATATATGATCATATCAGGGAAGATAGACATAAGTGCATAACTCGTTTGCAAAACATTTGAAATGGTGGGATTTCTAGTATGGTATTTTCGTGAGTGGTTCGTACTTTGTAAGTTGTATGTGTCCGTCTTTGGATAATTGTTGGTGTGTAGGCCACAGAAACATGAGGCGGAGGTCAACCGTTCGTCCGTTCCTCACAAATATTCAAGTTTTAGAGTCGTCTAATTTTTAAGGACAAAACAATCACTTTACTTTTAAGAATTTAAGGCTTTAATATTGTGAATATACACAGTTTTATCTCGTATTAATTTTTAATAAATATTTAACTTGTTAGTCGAAATGTAATTATTCTTATCAAATCGAATTTTTAATAAAGTTACATCAACTATCATCTCTGACGGTGTATGTGGAAAATGAGATACAGACATTCTAATCCATATCTAAGACATAAAAACTGCTTCTAGAAAATAAGTTCTGGTCAACAAAGAATGAAAATTGAACCATTGAATTCTGTTTTCAAAGACAAAAGTTTTTCCACTCCATTCAACTCATTTGATCTAAAATAGATGCAAGTATGTTTAGGGACCGTTCTTTTTTATAGTTATTAAGCATTGAATGTATTAAGTAGTTGAATGTATATATAATGTCTGTATGTATTAAGTAAAAAATAGGTAATTGACGGTTATTTTTGTTTATTAAGTCAAAAAAGAACATACAACAATATTTATATATATATATATATATATATATATATATATATATATATATATATATATATATATATATATATATATATATATATATATATATATATATATATATATATATATATATATATATATATATATATATATATATATATATATATATATATATATATATATATATATATATATATATATATATATATATATATATATATATATATATATATATATATATATATATATATATATATATATATATATATATATATATATATATATATATATATATATATATATATATATATATATATATATATATATATATATATATATATATATATATATATATATATATATATATATATATATATATATATATATATATATATATATATATATATATATATATATATATATATATATATATATATATATATATATATATATATATATATATATATATATATATATATATATATATATATATATATATATATATATATATATATATATATATATATATATATATATATATATATATATATATATATATATATATATATATATATATATATATATATATATATATATATATATATATATATATATATATATATATATATATATATATATATATATATATATATATATATATATATATATATATATATATATATATATATATATATATATATATATATATATATATATATATATATATATATATATATATATATATATATATATATATATATATATATATATATATATATATATATATATATATATATATATATATATATATATATATATATATATATATATATATATATATATATATATATATATATATATATATATATATATATATATATATATATATATATATATATATATATATATATATATATATATATATATATATATATATATATATATATATATATATATATATATATATATATATATATATATATATATATATATATATATATATATATATATATATATATATATATATATATATATATATATATATATATATATATATATATATATATATATATATATATATATATATATATATATATATATATATATATATATATATATATATATATATATATATATATATATATATATATATATATATATATATATATATATATATATATATATATATATATATATATATATATATATATATATATATATATATATATATATATATATATATATATATATATATATATATATATATATATATATATATATATATATATATATATATATATATATATATATATATATATATATATATATATATATATATATATATATATATATATATATATATATATATATATATATATATATATATATATATATATATATATATATATATATATATATATATATATATATATATATATATATATATATATATATATATATATATATATATATATATATATATATATATATATATATATATATATATATATATATATATATATATATATATATATATATATATATATATATATATATATATATATATATATATATATATATATATATATATATATATATATATATATATATATATATATATATATATATATATATATATATATATATATATATATATATATATATATATATATATATATATATATATATATATATATATATATATATATATATATATATATATATATATATATATATATATATATATATATATATATATATATATATATATATATATATATATATATATATATATATATATATATATATATATATATATATATATATATATATATATATATATATATATATATATATATATATATATATATATATATATATATATATATATATATATATATATATATATATATATATATATATATATATATATATATATATATATATATATATATATATATATATATATATATATATATATATATATATATATATATATATATATATATATATATATATATATATATATATATATATATATATATATATATATATATATATATATATATATATATATATATATATATATATATATATATATATATATATATATATATATATATATATATATATATATATATATATATATATATATATATATATATATATATATATATATATATATATATATATATATATATATATATATATATATATATATATATATATATATATATATATATATATATATATATATATATATATATATATATATATATATATATATATATATATATATATATATATATATATATATATATATATATATATATATATATATATATATATATATATATATATATATATATATATATATATATATATATATATATATATATATATATATATATATATATATATATATATATATATATATATATATATATATATATATATATATATATATATATATATACACATATATATACAATGTCTTATAATTATAAAAAAATAAATAAAATATATTTGTATACTATAATTATACATATATATGCATCATTCTGATCCAACATAAATTTAGGAATTAATACATCTACAAACAATAAATCCTCCAACTTAATTCCATCAATTACGCTCCAATTCAAATTAATAGATATATAAAATGAAATCCCTGCAATTTTAAGGTTTACATCAGATGGATCTCAATATTAACTGTTTATGTGGTTTTTTCATATTTTTTTATTAAGTTTAGATAGTTAGAATTCGAGTGTTCTTCATGTTTTTTGTTTAATGTAGCCCGAAGTCGGTGTTGAAATTAAAAAAGTCTTGGGTGACATGAAAAGATGCAATCTTTTCTATAGAAAGAATATGACTTGAACCTTGGAACAATAGTTAAGGTCATGAAAATTTAAGTATGTTTGATCGACTAATGAAATAATGTTGTACGAGTAGTTTGCAATGAGATACAACAGAAGAGGAATTAGGGAGACAAGACTAAAAGGTGCAAATGGTGATTTTAATCAAGTCGCATTGGTTGATTGCAGCCAGATGCTTTGAGGTTGTGGCTTCTGATGTGAAAAGCATTATCTTGGATTCAGTCGTTGATCTGAAATGTCCAGAATTACAATTTCATTTTTTAAATAGTAGGGAACTATGCGGCAGGCAGCTAATGTGTATATTTAAAGCCAAAACCTCTGAGTTGTTACTAAAACGTTATAATTTTTCTATTTGGTGATATGGTATGCCTCTTAATTGTAATGGATTATATTACATGTTGTTATGAACCATTTGAAAGCCACGTTGTAAGATTATAGATAGTAAGTCACGTTTGATATATTTAGCAAGTGTATTATCAAACTCTTTCAATTTATAACACCATAACTTTTCAGTTCAGTTCTCTTGACTTAGGCTTTGCTATCTAAGCTGTTGTTTTCCTTTTGTCGTTGTTTGGGCTCACATTTTGCGCTTTTTAGGTTGTTGTTCCGGCCATTTTCAGGCTGTTTAAGCTACTGTCCATGCCATTTTTCTGAACAACACCTGCTTTGGAGTTCATCAAAGTTTGACATCATTTAATCTGTAGATTTAGTCAACGGTAACTATTATCCTTTCCATGGGCATTTTATAGTGTACAAATTAATTGTATTGGTTGTCATAGGCTCATTGCACAACGTATTATGATTGGACTGCATATATTAAATTGTACAAACGGGTTAAATCATACAGATAAGAGGTATTCTCATGTTCATAACATTATCTCACTCGAGATAGGAGTTGAACCTTGACTAATCATGTATGAGCTAATAATTGAAAACCACTTCTATGCTCAAAAGATTTGTATGCTTGATTTTTCGGATAGATTTCAAGATAACCATTTTCTTATATTGTTTTTTATTATAGAAGGAAATAATACGCAAATTACGGGATTACCTTTTGGCGGATGAACTATGACGAGTGACATGATTTGAGATGTGATCATGGAGTTAGAGGAGTTAATCAGTTTGCAATTTGGCTTCGGGTTTGATTTGTTCAGGACACTTTCCATGTTGTTTTGGCTGATGTTCTTCGGCTGCTCATCAAGCTACCGTTCGAACGGTGATGTTCAAATATTGTTCAGGCTGTTGGGCTGGTGTTATAGCAGTTGATCTGGTCAATTTTCAGGTCACATCCCGATCCAGGTTATGTGAAATTTATTAATATTTTCATTTCCTATACCTATAAAGTCAAAACATGCGGCCATTTTTACTAATTCTATGTACAAACTTTACATTTGGAATATATCAAAATTACAAAATTGTTGCTTCTATGCCTATAATGTTTGTCAATAACTGCTGAAATAATTGAATAACTTGCTTAATGAATTAGTTGCACCACTAAGTCACTAACTCATGTAAATAAGATAGTACATCTTGGCTTTAAGATACAAATGTATCACCTTTTACATACGAATTGGAGACTCATGTTGGCATCATTAACTGTTTATGTGGTTTTTTCATATTTTTTTATTAAGTTTAGATAGTTAGAATTCGAGTGTTCTTCATGTTTTTTGTTTAATGTAGCCCGAAGTCGGTGTTGAAATTAAAAAAGTCTTGGGTGACATGAAAAGATGCAATCTTTTCTATAGAAAGAATATGACTTGAACCTTGGAACAATAGTTAAGGTCATGAAAATTTAAGTATGTTTGATCGACTAATGAAATAATGTTGTACGAGTAGTTTGCAATGAGATACAACAGAAGAGGAATTAGGGAGACAAGACTAAAAGGTGCAAATGGTGATTTTAATCAAGTCGCATTGGTTGATTGCAGCCAGATGCTTTGAGGTTGTGGCTTCTGATGTGAAAAGCATTATCTTGGATTCAGTCGTTGATCTGAAATGTCCAGAATTACAATTTCATTTTTTAAATCCTTTTACATCTGTGACGATTAAGAGTAATTAAAAATTGCAGCTCACTATTCCTATAGAACTCCTACCCATTTTGGGTTTACCCAAATGGTCATCTGTCGTGGTTGCTGTTATGGTTTTTCCACATTAGCTTAAAGGACAGTGATATTAGGTTTTGTAATTTTAGTATCATTTTGTTCCATTTAGAAATAAAAGATTCCCAAAACAGGTCCTCTTGATATACATTCACAAAATAAGTTATGGGATCATTTCTTTTTCAGAAACAATAATACAAAACAAGCTCAATATATCAAGGCATGAGTTGTCCCTTATTATTATTGTCCACTTTTTGATAACCTCTCGCTGATTATATGTATATCTTGAAAAGTTCTATGTGTTTTAGGAAATTTATAACCTTTCTTTTGAAGTGTGACTATAGTTCAAGACTTCAAGCTTAGAAATTTCTAATACACAGCCTTCAACTTTTTAGCTAAAGCGGGTAATACTGTGATGGGTAAAATAGGATGTACACGGCCCCGAGGATGGCTGTAATATCTGTGGCCAAGAGGGTGGCCGATGAGTTTGGTTGTCGTTTAGAGGCAAAAGTTGGATACACTATTCTATTTGATCTTCATTGTTAATCTTTTCTGGCTCATAATGACATTTTTCATCAGTATTAATCTACTTTAACATTTACACTTACACCTTTTGTTCTTGAATTACAATGTTTGTTCATCTAGATTTGGTGACTGTCGCGAATGCTTTTTCTGGATTGAAGCTCTTTGTTAACAGTGACATTGATGAGGTTACAAGCTTCCTACAACGGTAACTCCAACTTTGATTAACAACTGCACATTCTTGAATATGTATAATTTGGGTAACTTTGTACAATATATAGAAAAATCACAAATACTTTGATTTAGGGTTGTTTTATTATTCTTGTGTTCTTAGTAATGGATTTTGGTTAATTCGTATATGCTAATGATACAAATAGTTTCATCTTAGTTTGCAATGTTAATGATGATCCAGTGAGTATTAATGATAGGAATGAATAATAGTATTAGTTATGATATGTTTACGGAAGAAGTTAGATTGAGCCCTATGTATATGTCGTATTATTATACTCATGGGAACTTTAACCCGCGACTCCTACCTTCTTTATTGTCAAAAGAGGATTGTCGGCTCTCACAAAGATTTCAAGGAGGCGGGTCATCTTGTGAAGGAACTAGAGATTGGTGGAAGAAGAATGTGTAAGGGAGTAGTAGTGTTATTAGTAATGGAAGTGGTAGTTCTTCATCAATTCATCTGCAACCCGGTTTAGGCTTTACACAAGGATGCGAAATCTGAATTGACAGAGATTAATAAGGCCCAGAAAACCCTACTGAATGGGTTAGCAGTCCCGTTCATTTGATTGGTTTACCGGCTGCTACAATGGGCGGTAGAAGCTAAGACAAGCTTTGCAGATATTCTTCAGGTGATATACTGTATATCTTTTAAAATCTTGCTTTTTTTTTCAGATTTCTTGATGTTAACTAAAGTTGAGTTCTTATTTTTTGTCTATGCAGGAAGGACTCGAAGAGCCTGAATCTTCATCCAATCTAGATCTAATTCTCATTCATCAGTTTTATGTAATGAAGAGAAAGTTTATCGGTTCCACATTCTTTTACACCAGTTTTATGCCAAACAATTACTTTGCTTCAGGTAAAGACTATAATATGTTTATTAATATTACATGTATACAAGTCCATTTTTGAAAATGAATGAAGTGAGTTGGTAGGTTAACCCATATCTCATACCATGCAGCAACCATCAGTCATGTGAAAAACATTCCTCAACAACAAGCCCTTTGGTATAAAAAGAGCACGGTCATTGTTATAATAATAACAATACAACCTTATTATGTTGAATCTATTTTATGGTTAAGAATAGTATGAACAAATATTTATCATAATAATTTGAACCGTAAATATTTAAAGTTATTGTTTATTTAGTATTATAAGACCGGTGCAACGCACGGGTTTCACCTAGTTATATACATGTTGGTAGTATGGAAGGTCAGTCTAAACACAAATCATTCTTTAAAAGTGCTAATTGTGTTGTTCGTTTATGACTCAACCCTATTTAACGACAATCCATATGTGTTATGTTCATGTTTAATTATTTGCAAAGCAAATCATATTGGAAATTGTAATCTACTATATAAATAAAAGAAAATTGTCTTTTTATTTTAATTGATATATGACATCACATTTATTGTAATTTTGATTTTCAATTTTCTCATTAATAAAATGTTAATTATATTTTTTTTGAACATTCAGTCGGAACACGACATCGGGGAAACCTCACCGTAAATGGTGAAGCCTTGCACGTACCCTAGACAACGAGATGGTTGACCATGGGCCGTTACAAGTGTTCAGGGAACCACAGGGGGAGGAAAACCCCCAACTAAGCCGCCCGAAGGCACGACACTTAAATTGGGGTAAACCTTGCCCCCTCCAGGATTCGAACCGGGGTTCTCTTCCTTTCATAGGAGGACTTGGGAGATGAGGAAACCACTGCGCTAGGCAGGGAACCTCAAAATGTTAATTATATTAAAATCAATATATACATAAAATTTGATATAGCTAATTCATACATTTATGTTTATAAACTAGAAAAATAAACCCGCACTTCGTTGCGGTTTATTTTAGTATTTGTTAACTAACAAATTATATAGCATTTGTATATAATACATCATATTGAATATAAATAAACCGACAATACATATTTGTTATTGTTGTATCAAAACATCTAATGACATCTTTTTCAGCAATAACTTTTGACAAATTATAAAAACCGACATACATATTTCTTATTAATTAGCACAAATCTACATAATAACCACACTAAAATACAAATATATATAAAAAAGTTTGTAATAATTATTTAAAACGTGATATAAAAATATCATTAATTATGAAATAAGTTACAAAGTACCGTGTATAAACAGTGTTAATATAACCTACGCAATAGAATATTAAGGTATAATTTGATTATATTTTAAAAAGTAACTTCACTTTGTGAGTGCTTTATCATGTAGCTAAAAGTATGCATTTATATGCATGATGTACAAATGCTTCATGCAACTAAGTCAATGGCTGAAAGATATTTTCACTTGGTCATGTACAAACACATCTTATCACTATCCTCCCTTCACATCTACTATTTGACTCTTTGTGGCTTTTTTTAAAAGGTTACAATATAGGTTCAAGAATTATATTATTATACATTACTAAAAACCAACGTGAAAAGTACAAATTTTAATGTTTAAGGTGCAACTCATTTTATACTTTATCTTTTTTCTTTCTTTTACCCTATACTTTTTATCTTTTATACTTTGCCCCCTTAATAGTATAACTTTATACGCATGAGGTACAATGCTTTTTGACTTTCACTTCTTTCTAGCTTTTAAGTTTTGTCGCACATCAAAGTTTTCGTTTTCAGTTTTTTTAAAAACTAACTTTGTTCTCAATTTCTCATTTTTATATTAAAAACTTTCACACAATTAGGTTTTACCTTTCAACATTTAGTTTTGATTATTTTTTTCTCATTTGGTTAAGTAACACTTAAAGAATACGCTATATTATATCACCGACATCAAAGTGCCGGTTTTTGCTTAATATAATTATTGTTTTTGTTATATGTTTTTATACGTCTTATTATTATTATTGTTACGTATTTTGTTTCCTTTGTTTATATATGGATTTGAAAATCTGACATAAAAGTATTTGTATTACACTGATACTACTATACATTGTTTGTATCCAAAACTTTGGCGTGTAAAAAACATGTTTCGCGGCAACGCGCGGATGCAATGACTAGTTATTATTAATTAGTACGTGCTACAAAGTTAACTATAAAAAAGGATGATTATTACACGTGTAGAGGTGTTTGGCATGCTTAGTTTCATTTCTTTCATTATCACATGGTGAAGCATCATCATTCATATCTTCTTCTGCACTTTCTCCCTCCTTCATTCTTTCCATTTTATTTTATTCCCAAATATTTCCAAACAATCAATATATTCATAACCGAATCCCAAATTCTTCTATTACTGCTATCATTATTCTACATACAACAGCACCACTATTATTATTCTAGTAAAAAAAGGGTAAATTGATGGGAACCCCTTAGGCCCATGTACCTTTTTGGTACCCACATAACCCCAGCAAGGATAGTGTCAAGGTAATTCAGCCACAATTTAATCTTGCTTTTGGCAAAATTCGAACCTGGGTTTCCCCCAGGGAGTAGCGGCTGGTGGCCATCCCACCAAAGTGAGATGGTTATTATTATTCTAGTAATGTTAATATGTTTATGTATATTAAGAGTTAATTTCAAAAATCGTCCTTGTGGTTTTACCAAAAAATCACGTTTCATCCTTTAAACTTCAAAATGATACTGGTAGTCCTTTATACGCGGATAATGGTCACGTTTCGTCCTTTAGTCGACCGTATAAAGGACGAAACGTGACCATCATCCGTTAGATTAAAGGACCAAACGTGACCATCATCCGTTAGATTAAAGGACGAAACGTGACTATTATCCACGTATAAAGGACTACCAGTGTCATTTTGAAGTTTAAAGGATGAAACGTGATTTTTTGGTAAAACCACAAGGACGATTTGTGAAATTAACTCTGTATACTAATAATAATACCGATTATACAAAGTCAAAGAAAGAAAAAGGTACATGAAGCTACGAAGAAGATGAACAACAAACATTTCTGAAGTCTACAACAGAAGCTAATTTAAACACACACACAAAAACAACCCATCATAATATGTGCTGCAGACTTGTACAAAAGTCTTCCACCGCCTCCTACCACTATGTTGCCGCTTCCCCCATTACCATGCTCCATCATCTTTTCCTTGAAGATGCTCTTAAGTTGTAATAAAGATTACCGAAAAAAGTTGTATTTTTCTATTTTCCAGATTTGTAGCTTTGTATGTATGTATGTATATAGGAGTTAGGCTTGTATTGTTGTACCTAAAGCTTATAGATATGTACCTAAAGCTTCGATATTTCCTAGACACTAATGCACAAAAGGGCTGACTTTTATCCTGCTGCAGAAGGTGTACTTGTTGCACTAAGTTAGGTACGGCAAATTTTTTTGGGCAACAATGTTATACTATTTACAATACTGCCATTGTGAACATTAGTTAAACGTCAATTTTTTTTGACAAAACGACATGACGTATAATCATTGAGCGGTATGTAAATGATAATTAAAATGTATTTTTCATCTTAATTTTTTTATGATAGCCGTTCGAAAGAATGTGATTTATTTTTACTATTTTCGACATATATATCAAAAATTTGAAAATAGCTAAGTAGTTTATTTTGAGTTTTATACGTATTTTTTTTTAATGTCGGGCTACATGACATATACAAACATTTTTTGGTATATTCATATAAATATTATCTTAATTTGCCCGCGTAATACATGGGTTACTAAGCTAGTTCGTGTATATAACAAAATGATGCATATTAAAGTTTTGAAGGGTTAATTGATTTGAGTTAAACCACTCTAATAGATTAGCAATCTTGAGTGTCAAACTGAGAAATCAAGCTTGATTGATAGTTTAATACTGATATTCGAGTGCAACCCATCTCAAATTTAGGTGAGGATGAATTAAAGATTTAATCGAGTTCGACTTTAATAATTGAGCCGAGCTTAAGCTTGCAAATTAAATAAGACATTCGTCAAACTCAAGTTTAGCCTCGAGATTAACTACCAAGCGAATTGAGTTCGACCTCAAACTTGTGCTTCACATTGTGTCTGCTTAACTTGATTCATTGAAAAAACCCATACCGAACCGATTTAGACTAAATAAGAGGTTAAGTAATAGTGGAGGGAGCAATTATGTGAAGCAAATCAAAAAGTATGCTTCTATCAATCTAACTTTCAATAAAAAAAAAGTGCTCATTTTCATGGGTTTTGAGTCTCAATACCTCGACGATATATGAAGAGGTTAAAATACAGGCAAACTTTACCTCTGCCTAGGTAAGGTAAAGAGACTTAGGTTCTACTTACATGGTAGAAAAAGAACCTTATGCCTTTACATAGAATGAGGATTAAACCCTTAAACTCTGTCTTCAGAAACCAGGGTGTTATCACTAATCTAAACCACGCTACTCTTTAATCTAACTTTCAATCTAACTTTCAAATAAAACGTGAGTGGGCGTGAGACTGTGAGAGGATCCAAACACAGCAAAGCGCCGGCTTGCATCCAATCTAATCCCCACCATCACGTGTATTTTACTTGCTGATTTGGCGATATTCCTCAAATAAAACGACAATTTCATCTTCGCTGTTTGTGTGTGTGTCTGTCTAGTATCACACACACTCTCATTTTTTCTTCTTTATTAAATATCATCAAACTTCAAATCTCTTTTTGCAAATCCAGATCCTCTTTTCACTTCCCACTAGTAACATCTCTTTCTTTCACTCTTTATTTTTGCATCTCTTTTTTCTTTATATCTTCTGTTATATATATATATATATATAATTGTTTTATTTGGTGTTGATAGAAGAAAGAATGTCGAAAGCTGGAGCGTTGGATCTTGCGTCTGGACTCGGTGGCAAAATCGATAAAGATGATGTCCTTTCCGCCGTTGATAAGTATACCTTTTGATCTGTTTTTCATTGATTGTTTTTTCATTTTTTTTTTGACAAACATCTTTGCATGTGACAAGTAGTATAAGGATTTTTTTGTTAATGTAGGAATATCTTTAGTATTGAGGATCTAAGTTTAAGGTGATCATTTTAGAAGAAACAAAATAAAAAAACATGTTGGGGACTAATTTATATGAATGAATCATGTTGTCATTATTGTGTTTGTACACATCTTAAAAACTCCTATTAATAGGACTTCCATTATTATGTATGTATATATTTGCATATGTATTCTCCTATTTCCCCACTCTCATTGGCGAAGCGAAGAGATACTAAGGGGGGTCGGTTAATTTGATTTGTAGGGGCCGGCTAAAAAATGTACATGAAGTATTACGAACCAGAAAATTAGTTCTTAAATTGCAACTGTCAATCATTGTTACAGACTTGGTGAATAAAATACAATGTGAAAGTAGAGGGTTACTTATCGAAAACCAAGGTTGTATTTAGCTGTTGATGCATGTAGTGTATGTTATGGATTTGATCTTTTTGGTCGTTTTGTGGACTTTTATTTAGGTATGAGAAGTATCATTCGGATTTTGGAGGTGCGGAAGAAGATAGAAAAGCCAACTACACTGACATGGTAAAAAGAAAAACATTTGTCCAAGTTTTTAGATCTATGTTAACCCTCCCTTATATACATGTATATATACTGTTACTATAGCATAATAACAAATACTAGTTAGTCTATTACGAGGACTAAAAGTTTTATCTTTTGTTTCAGGTTAACAAATATTATGATCTTGTCACAAGCTTCTACGAGTACGGTTGGGGAGAATCATTTCATTTTGCCCCAAGGTAGATATAGTCTAATTTCAATGATCACCCTTGAGCCTTGACGTAGTTTGTTTTTCTGTAGTGCTAAAATTATGTTTACTATATTTACAGGTGGAAAGGGGAATCACTTAGAGAGAGCATTAAGAGACATGAACATTTTCTTGCTTTGCAATTAGGCTTGAAGCCTGGACAAAAGGTCTTACTAATATTCATGTCAGTTTTAAGCTATCTGATTGATTGTGTAGTTTTAATTGATAGCAAGTGTTGGATGCTCTGTTTTTCTAAAGGTCTTGGATGTGGGATGCGGAATTGGTGGACCTCTGAGGGAAATTTCTCGGTTTAGGTAACTGGATAGTATTGTCATTTCTCAAAACGCATAGGTATAACTGTGTTTTGACTTTGATATTGCCTTGTTGCAGCTCCACATCTGTGATGGGAATAAACAATAATGAGTATCAGATCACAAGAGGAAAGGTAGAGTCTCTTATGATACTAACTATTATGTAAGTATGAAGTTTTATTTGGATCTTTAAGTATTTATGTTTTCTCTAGGCATTGAACCGTGTTGCAGGAGTAGACCGAACCTGTGACTTTACAAAGGTCAGTTTCTGCTGACCTGCAAGTGTACATTATGCCCGTTTTTGTTTTATGTATTACTGAAAAAAGGATTGTATGGTTTTAGTGGAATGGACCTTAAAATTATTTTGTTACCCATTAATATGCAGGCTGATTTTATGAAGATGCCCTTTTCCGATGCTACTTTTGATGCAGTGTATGCGATTGAAGCTACTTGCCATGCTCCAGATGCGGTACATACATATCACTAATGAAATGATTTTGAAGCTAGGTTACTATCTAACCATGCTGGTTTATTTTGGGTTCCCTTATTAAATTATTCGTCATATCTAACTGCAGGTTGGATGCTACAAAGAGATATTTAGAGTCTTGAAGCCTGGTCAGTCGTTTGCCGCATACGAGTGGTGCATGACCGATGCATTTGACCCTAATAACAAAGAACACCAAAAAATTAAGGTACATGGCATTTTACATAGATTGCATAATAATGTATATATTTTTGAGCTTCATGGGCCATATAATAATAGAACTTTACGGTAACAGGCAGAGGTCGAGATCGGTGATGGCCTTCCTGACATAAGATCAACTAAACAATGTCTTGCAGCTCTAAAAGAAGCAGGTTTTGAGGTGAAATTAGTAGCTATTAATGGGGAAATGTTAACCCATTTACTTTTGGACGGGTTGATAATAAAGGCACTTGATGTGTATTCTTAATGCACAGGACTTTCTAAATCTTTTTCTTTTTTCTATTTGAAAAGCGGTATATTTATTTCCCACTAAAACATACAGTACATAAAGTCCAGAAATCATTATTTTAAAATGGTTTATAATTTCTGTAGTGAAATTTGACACTAGTTATGTATTAAAAATTTTAATAATTTTGTACAAATATTTTGGATCAACCTGACATGACTCATACATTATACTGCCCGTTTTGACCTGTTACCCAACCCGTACATTTTGCCACTACTAAAAACTATCTGTACTAGTGTACCAAATCTCTTGTGCCAAGGATGTGATGTATTTTTTGCTATTAAGGTTATATGGGAGCAAGATCTCGCAAAAGATTCACCACTTCCATGGTACTTGCCCCTGGATACAAGTCATTTCTCTCTCAGCAGTTTCCGTCTTACAGCAGCTGGACGTTTTATTACTAAAAATATGGTAATAACCGCATATTTTTTGCATATTAAAAGAATGTTTTCATTTCAGATCAGTGCATTAATTTGTGGTTATTTGCAGGTGATTGCCCTTGAATATGTGGGACTTGCACCTAAAGGAAGCCAAAGGGTTCAGTCCTTCTTGGAAAAAGCTGCAGAAGGCCTTGTTGCTGGTGGAAAGTGAGAACATACCTCCTCTCATAAAACCATTATTTTTGATTGCATTTCAACTTTTTCTCACATCACCACCTAAAAAGAACTGAAAAAAAGTTGTATGTATATCTTATTGTTAATATTATCATGTTAACTTGTGTGGCAGGAAGGAAATCTTTACACCAATGTATTTCTTTTTGGCACGGAAGCCACAATAGGACACTGGTCAGTGAAACGGATATCTTTGATTTGCCTGCTGGTGCATACTTGACTGTGTTTGGTGGTGCGTACGTACCGTGTTTTGACTGGTAGAACTTTTGGAAGGATGGTGTTTTTTAATGTGACTGATAGGTGGTTGGTAATTTTATCATGTTTGTTGTTTTGGTTTTCTTGGTTTCCTAGAGGCTGTTGGTTGTTTTTTTGAAGTACTATTGATCTCAAAGTTCAATAGGAACTTGATTGCAAGTGATGCATTAAATTCTTTAATTTGCATAATTTCATAACCTACAACTACAAGGTGTAGTTTTTGATGCAAAACAGACGTCACGAAACTGGTTAACACACTTTTAACGTCGGATCATTTCATCCTTAATCATTTTAAATTATTTAGTATGACATTTTCCCGAGATTTAAACTTCTGTTAGCATTTTGGAACTTTTCATTGGCTATGTAAAACGAATTATTTTGGACTCAATGGTGAGGCTCATCAAGCTCCTTCATTGTTGATCCTTGTTTCATTTGGACAACTAGATCATGAATCCGAAGTTGTGATGTGAAATGTAATGGACTTAACTAGGTCCTGGACCTGGTTCACTTAACAAGATTATGAATCACAAGTCCACGACCAATATTAAAGTGTGAAGAATCGGTTCCATGTTACCTTTTATAATACTCCATTCATAGTATGTGGAGGAATCAACCAGCCCTGACCTAAAATAGGTATCCATCAAATATCTAGCATAAAGAAGCAAAATCAAATATGTTTGTAGTTTAAGTTTCGATGCAAAAGAAAGTATTGGTTCTTAGAATATGGTATGCAAGATTGATTCTTCATTCTTCACTATCAACAAAATGATGCAAGGGTTGAGGAAATAGCAAACATATGTTGGATCGAATCCGTGCCAGTGGTCACAAAAGTTCTAATAGATGTCGAGTTTTATTTTGATATTGGGGAAGTTATGGAAACATGAGTAGTGAAAAATGCAAGCAAATACATACAAAACTGTAATCCTAATTTGCATGTTAAATTAAAAGACATTTCACAATAATGGTGGCTTTGATCAAAATTAATGATAAAAAGAAAGAAAGCAACTAGAACATTTTGACTGTGTGTTTAGATTCATCTGTCATTTAGCATCTTAATCTTAATCTTATCTTATCTAAATTTAATCTAAATATATAGATACTAAAAGAACTGACCTAATAGCTATTGACAATCACTGTCAATTCCTCAAAATTAATTAAATCAGCACATGTCTAAATTAATTTACACTTTTTTGTTTTCCTTCACCAGTTTACACTTTAACCCAATATCAAAATTGTTAATACTTTATTGCATAAATCTATCTAATAAAAAAATATACCTAAAATTAGAGATATAACTAATACGAATTAATATATATATATATATATAGTGAAGGGATCAAGTGAGAACCAACATATATGGTGAGAACCGTGAGAACCACTAAAAATCCATCTCTAAGGGCTTTGCCCTTAGAGTTAAGGGCTACGTCCGTACCGTATCAAACCGCTACCATCTCTTGGATCGCCGCCCATCAAATCCATACCATTCCCATATGCGTCCGGTGACAACCCCTTTAGAACGGATGAGGGCAACGCCCGTACCGTATCCATACGTTTTCAACACGTAACCCATATGATTTTTTACAAAAAAAAAAAAATTAATTTTTTTTTGGAATGGGTTTTTGTTAAAAGAAAATAAAAAACAAAAAAAAATTCAAAAAATAAAAAAAAATTAAAAAATTAAAAAACCACACAAAAAAGGAGAAAGAAGAAGGGAAACTAGTGGTTCTCACGGTTCTCTCCATATTTGTTGTTCTCACGTTAACCATACCCTATATATATATATATAATATATATTTATATTATTTTGATTGTAAGGTTTATCTAAGTTATTTAAAAATATAAGTAAATTACTTAGTTTATATTATTTTTATTGTAAGGCCAATCTAGCTTACTAAAAAATATAAATAAAACATTATATTTTAAATATTATTTTAAATGATTAAATATATATATAAAAAATAAACAGAATTTATCAATTAAAAACATAAAGCTAACATTATTACCAAGAATTGATAATATAACATAAACAAAATTTAATTTGATTTTACAAGGATTTTTTGATAAATAAATTTAATATTATCTCGAATATGTGATAAATAACCCTTGTATTTGACACGGAACTAAATCTAGTTATAATTTATAATCCATTTGTTATATATAAGTGTGTATTAATAAAGATGTGCTTGTAATGAAAATAATATGTATTGTTGTTGGGAGAACAAGAATCAAACATGATGCTATATTTCATTTGGGCAAATTCTGTTATCATAGAGAAAACAAGAACATAATTATGTGGATAAATTCATATATACTATAATAATAATAATAATAATAATAATAATAATAATTGAAGTATATGTTCCAAAGTGATCGAGGTCCAAACTCAATTAGCATTTGACCAGATCTATTTGCATTGTAACAAATAGGTTACAAAGAATATTTACATCTCGAGGTTGACAAAGAGTATTCCGGTTTCCCATCTATACATTTTAATTTTCAAGCATTAAAAAAATGTGATCCATACAACTTATTTTCAGGCACCCCTAAAATAATTTATTTTTCGTTATCTTCTATTTAAATTAAGGTTGGACGTGTGAGTGTGTGACTCTCATTTGGTACCACTGATTGAAACGGTAACGGGACGGGTCTAATACCTCACAGCTGACAAACTCTAAGAGCATCATCTTTCTTGTTTAAAACCAAATAGTCAATATATGAATTTACCATTTTACGTTCACAAGGATTACAATGCTTTTTTTTTTTTGAAAGTTGAATTTCGTTTGAAACTTCGGTGTCGCGATTCGATAATAAGAGGTCTAGCATACGTTGTCTTAGCCAGGTTCGTGCTAGAGAGCTCTCTCGAAGTAGAAATGTCTATTTCAAATTCCCATCGGGGAGAAAACCTTTTACTAATCCGCCCGAACACACGACGAATAATAGGGGTAAACCATGCCCCCTCATAATTGAACCCAATTATACCCAAGCCGACTTTCTATATCCACTTCAATCTTGAACACAAAACTTGTTGAATGAGAGGATGTATTTTCAACCATTAAGCTAATACTTAAGGACTAATGCTTCTTATCTATAAAGTGGATTTCTTTTGAAGAGTATTGCCCAATAATCTTAGAAAGTTAAAATCGACATTAACACAATGAAATTAAGAGGCTAATACGCCCCATATACCTATTATATCTATATGATTATATCTATTATTCTATTCTCAATCCTATAAGAAATCAAAACATATCCTAATTGCTCATTCAATCTTTTTTTAATTATATTAAAACTGATTTTCGTATCTTTCAAGTTTTTTTTGTATTCTGTAGATCCAAATAAGTATTTCAAAAATCAAAAAATGATAGTTAAAAAAATACTGAAGGAATAGTAGGTTTTTTCTTTATTTCATACGCGCATCCCTTAAATATATGTTTAAAAACCATTTTACCCATAAATAATTTAACAACTATCCCTTTGGTTCAAAATAATAATATATTTCGATTGACTAAAGTAAGAAATGTTCATCTAAAATCGACCACTATTTTCCACTTTTCTTTCAAATTAATTGTTTAATAAAAGTCAAACACCGTTTTTACTTTTCTAAGCTCCTTGACGACTTTCATCACAAATCAACTACTCGTACTATTTTCCACATTTCGTTTCAAAATTAATTGATTTGAAACCTCTACCTTTTTAGTAATGTATAATTGTTTAAAGTGGTGGTGGACTGGTGGTAGCACCATGATAGCCACATCTAACTTTTTTTTTGACAGGTAGCCACATCTAACTAACAAGAGCCTAGAAGAGTACAAGTTAATATAATGAAAATATTCAGGCAAAGGAACATCAAGAATTTTAATCTGACAATATTAAATCTTGTTTTATCTTCCTTTTTTTTCTTCTTAATTTTCATTGGTGAATCATGAGTTTTTTATGTTAGTTTGTTATTCTAACATCTTTTTCGATCTAGCTATTAGCTATAAATATTTGTCTCAAATAGTCAAATTGACCTGTTTGTTGAATAATATAGCGTCACAAGCTTTCCAAAGTTGCTAGCAAAATGTGAGGATAATAACATTGATAACTCTAAGTTTGGTGGCCAAGACTCGAGAGCAAGCATATTAGTGTGGAAAAGAACTTTAACTTAAAAATTACGAATTTTGAGGGTATACATTGCAGGCAATGAATGCTGTTGAAGAGGTGGTCAATTGTTTATGCGGTGCTCAATGACAAATGTCAAAAAGGTGTCCTCGTCAATGTAAACTAGCATGGTATCCGCGCAATGCAGCGGTGGTGACAGGGACGACTGTCTAGCAGTGTCGGTGACGGTATTATTGGTGGTGGCGGTGTCAAGTGGTGTAGGTTGATGTAAAGGTGATAGTGGAATATTTTATAATGTAAGGGCTTAAAGTGTTAACTATTGTAATAAAGGTTTAGAGTGTAAATTAATTCATTAAGGGCAAATTTGGTATTTTATAAAAACTCTTCCATAGTGGGTGTTTATTAAGGGTAATTTAGTACTTTTGTATCTAATCATTTTCTAACACTTTTTAAAAATAGGGGTTGATAATTATTATAAAGGAGTATAGATATGTTAGAAGACTTTTTAATTTTGATTGGAGATGAAAAGGAAGACCCGCAATTTTGTGAACAATGCGGAGTCGAGTTGGATTCTGGCAATGCAATGTAGTTGGACTCTCATGTCGATCCGAATGAATCATGCTTTCCACAGAGGCAAAGATTTGCTTACTCTTTTAGGGTAAGAAACATAACATACTCGATACTCCAAGGTAGTAAAATCAAAATATCACTTAAAAGAATAACGTGGCTTAAAGAAGAAAAAAAAAGATGCTGCCCTAAACGCCGCGGCGTATAATCGTCGTGTGTATATATAAATACACACACAACTCCAATGTCAAATCTGCATCTCTTTTTCTTTCTCTCCAAACCAAACCCCTACTTTTATGGGCTCTTCTTCTAACTTTGTTTGGCCTGTTTTTTAGTCTTTTTATTTCAGTCTTTATTCTTTTTAAGATAGTTTGTTTTATAATTAAATCATTATTTTCATAGAAAGAAAGAAGATGGGAAAATATACAGAAATATTGGATGCATTTAGAATTGCTTGCAGGGTCCATTCTCATTGTCCACAAACTGCTCGGATGTACTATCATCCACCGTCGGCGGAGAACCAAACTCACGGCGGAGATATCAAGATGAGCAACGACGGGAATGGTGGTGCAGCGGCGGCGTCGGTGGGTAGTAAGATGGGGTTTGTTATACCTACTGATGATATTCTTTATTACGTTGTATGAGGCTAAAAAAATATTTATATAAAAAAGACACGAAAAGACGTGAGATTTTGTATTCGTTATTTATACTATTGTTATTTCTGTTTCAGGCATTTGATATTTTTGTTAGGTTATTACTTTTTTAATATTTATTTGAGCTTTTGTTTGACTTTATTATGATATTTTCCGTATCTTGGTGGACATCAAAATATAATTTGTATATAGTTAATTTTAAAGATTGTGGTTCTTTCAGAATGCCTATTTAAGAAAAGTTAAATGAAAAAATTGTTTATCTATCCATTGCCCTTTTAGTAAAAAGTACTTGTGAATTATTAGCAATCTATTTTTTTGTAAATAATGACAATTTGGGCTCAACGAAATTGTTGTTTTTTGTGGGCTGGTAAGCAATATGCCAATATGGCAATATGTATGTCTAGCAAAATAACGCACATAAGTTAGAAAAAAAGTTTTAAACGAAGTTAGCACCTTTCGTTAAGGTGCATTAACTAGTCGTTAAGGTGCATTAATTAGTTGTACACTTAAATGAAGCTAAGGAGCACCAAAAGAATTGATTATACGAGATTTTGCGTATTTTTGAAGCCAGCTTGCAATGACTCGGTAATCAATAGATTGTGAATATACTTTTTGAGGAGCTTTCTTTCATTAAAAGTTCGGTAGCTTATTTGACCTCAATATAAAGTTAAAATATGTGGACCAGACATTTATTTGTATTTACGAGTATTAGAACTGCTACCAACAAATCAACAATGGGTTAGCTCATGAAAGATGGGTTTATCAAACCTTTAACATTATTTTTTATTTTGCGAGTTTTATTTTTTTTTCCCTATGTATTTCTAAAACTAATGATAGATAATTAGAAGGTTACCTATAAGTGTGGTGTATCGTTTCTTGTTTAATTACCAACCATGGTCAATCAAACATCCCCAAAATAGATTAAGGACTTTTTATAAATTGAAATTAGATAAATAGTAAGAATCTGATTAAAGTTAATATTCTTTAGGTAATTTTTGTAATTAAAGTTAACAAGTTTCCATATATGAGGAATGAGGAATTCCGATTTAGAAAGCAAGCACAAAAAGCGAGACGTGCCTTGTTGTGGAACCGTGCCTGACGTTTGAGGAGTTTGGTAAAGATGTTCCGATACTCCGATAGCGTAGAAAGAACTGATATTTTGTGAAAAGTTTTAGTTTATTATTACTTTTTCAACTTTACCTTACTTTACTATGCGAAATACCTACTCCTAAATCACTTGTATAATATAGAACTTTTGATTTTACTTCAAGAGAGAAGATCGAATTACTACCAAATGATTAACCCCACATTGGCTTTTTAGTTTATTTAGTAATGGATAATAATGATGTAAGGTTCTCTTCATAATATTTCAAAAGAGAGAGCTATATATATATATATAATCGTTAAAAAGAGAGAGCTATATATATATATATAATCGTTAAAGACTTTTTAAAAGACGTCCTTGAGCATTAGCTTTGGGGAGAACATAGGAAGTCTCTTTATGAGGGCTCGACTTAGGTATACCTAAGTCTAAGTCTGAGGGGGCATGATTTACCCCTATTAATCGTCGTGCCTTCGGACGGATTAATAGGGGGTTTTCCCCCAATTGGGTATTTGAAATAGGCATTTCTACTTCGAGGAGCTCTCTAGCGCGGACCCGGTTAAGACAACGTATGTTAGACCTTCCGCTGTCGAATCGCGACACAAATTCACCTTTAAAAAAAGACTTTTAAAAAGACAAAGCCTCCCAATTTTCTGATAAACTATTAAACCAAGAGTTCTTTGCATGTATCCGTAGTAGAATAAAAATGTCAAAGATATAAGAATTCATTTATCATAGATATTTTGATGGAATAAAATAAATAACATGGAAGGGGGTTCACATGTTAACGATGATGTTATCATCTATTTGCTTCATTCTTTTAATATATAATTTTCGCTGGCTTGGTCAGATGAGTATATTCGTTCAACTAGGATGTGAAATGGTTGGTGACCATGATACCATTTTGTCAACAGACAGAAAATGGTCAACTTAACAAAAAAAAAAAAAAAAAAAATTTATAATCTTTGCAAGTTAATATTTAATAAGTTGAAGACAAATTTTATAAGATGATGCATACATTGTAGTGAATGTCCAGACACGAAATTTATATTTATAAATACATATTGGATGGGATTTCCATTAGATTCATCAATTATCATTTCTGAGTTGTTGATCTCATTTTAATGTCCATTGATTTATTAATTCTTGAATCTTTGTTCTTAAACTAAAAATCATCACTTTATTTTATTTTTATAACTTTATTTTATTGTAGTTTTTTTTTTGTTTTTGTATTAAATTTTAAGAAATTTTTTCTTGAGTCCAATATGAGATAAGTTTAATCATTGTAACATATAATACTTATATGTAATTATATTTGGTTTTAGAAGTATTATGTGTTAGAATGATTAAATTTATAAGTATATACCCAGTTGCTTTCTTTTAAGTTTGCAATTAACCTAGCATTATAGTACGATTTTTACTTGCCTTGATAATGCAGTTAGTCTAAGATTCTTATATTATAGATGCAAATATGCAAATGATGTTAATATAGAGCAACATGAATTTTCAAGATATAGATTTACGGATTTGTAAGGACTATAAATTAAGATCTAAACAATGATCTTAGCGAAAGTTTGGAGCATTGTAATTGGCGAAAGTTTTTTCATCCTTCTTTATGATCTTAGCAATTTAGACCCCAGGTTTTTGTCTAGATTGTGTTATAATGTTGTATATCTAGGCTTTCTGTAGTATTTAGCTTGTACATTTTTGACCTCTAGTGTTTTGCTAGCTGGTCTTGCTCGTATTCAATATATATATAATTTTACCGTTAAAAAAAAAATAAAAATTAACAATATAAATGTATATATATATATATATATATATATATATATATATATATATATATATATATATATATATATATATATATATATATATATATATATATATATATATATATATATATATATATATATATATATATATATATATATATATATATATATATATATATATATATATATATATATATATATATATATATATATATATATATATATATATATATATATATATATATATATATATATATATATATATATATATATATATATATATATATATATATATATATATATATATATATATATATATATATATATATATATATATATATATATATATATATATATATATATATATATATATATATATATATATATATATATATATATATATATATATATATATATATATATATATATATATATATATATATATATATATATATATATATATATATATATATATATATATATATATATATATATATATATATATATATATATATATATATATATATATATATATATATATATATATATATATATATATATATATATATATATATATATATATATATATATATATATATATATATATATATATATATATATATATATATATATATATATATATATATATATATATATATATATATATATATATATATATATATATATATATATATATATATATATATATATATATATATATATATATATATATATATATATATATATATATATATATATATATATATATATATATATATATATATATATATATATATATATATATATATATATATATATATATATATATATATATATATATATATATATATATATATATATATATATATATATATATATATATATATATATATATATATATATATATATATATATATATATATATATATATATATATATATATATATATATATATATATATATATATATATATATATATATATATATATATATATATATATATATATATATATATATATATATATATATATATATATATATATATATATATATATATATATATATATATATATATATATATATATATATATATATACAAATATATCGCCTTTTCATCACACGCGATTTTGGCGTTACATGAGCTTAACCAATCCATACCCAAGATTATATCAAACTCTCCCATCGGAAAAGGGATTAAATTGGCTTGAAAGAGTTCCGAAGAAATTTTAATTTCACATCCCCTATACACATCCTTCACTAATTCCATTCTACCATTACCAACCTCAACTTGCAAAGTATTTTCTAGACACGACTTCGACACGGGAATAACATGAATTACTCTAGTTGCAACGAATGATCTATTCGCCCCCGAATCAAAGAGAATTCGCATAGGCACATCATAAACAAGAAATGTACCTGTGACAACATCATTCGTGTTCCTTGCTTGATCCACAGTGAGTTGAAAGGACCTTCCTCGTTGATTCCCGTGAGTTTGGGCGTTTTTCCTTTCCGCTTCCCTCCTCTTTTCCTCGAGTCTCTCCTCATGGGTCAACTTAGGGCATGAGCTTCTCATGTGGCCCTCCTCAAAGCATTTGTAGCATATGACGGCCTTTTGTGGCTTGGACTTGCACTCCTGGCTTGAATGCCCCGGTTTCCCACAAGTAAAGCAACCTTTCCCCGACACCTTACATACCCCCCAATGATTCCTCTTGCACGGTCGGCACCAAGGGATATTCTTTCTAGTAGAGTGGTTGCCGGAACTACCCTCTTGTCTAAACCGTTTGTTCGGAGAGTTGGTCCCCTCATGCTTCCTCTTCAACTCACCATCATCATCAACTCTTGATTGTTCAATTTCATGGTCTCTAGCCACATCCGCCAACATGGAAAAAGACTCCATTTGACGTAGGCTTATCCTTTCCCTCAAGCTCTTCTTCAACTTCATATAGAATTGCTCCTTTAACAATTGGTCGTTCTCAAGAAATTCCGGACAAAATTGAGCCTTGTCCAAGAAGTGGGTTCGAAATTCGTTCAAACTCATACTACCTTGACAATCATTGAGAAATTCACTTCTCAACTTGGTCACTTCAGCTTCTGATCTAAACTCCTTGAAAAACATTGTCTTGAATTCGGGCCATTCAACATGATCTAACGCTTCCTTCTTTATTGCCAACAAACTATCCCACCATCTCTTTCCACTGTTCCTTAGCATACCAACCGCAAAAATGACCTTCAGGTGCGAGGGGCATTGACTAGTGCGGAATGCCCCTTCAATCTCAGATATCCATCGTGTACAAACGATGGGATCACGATCACCGTGATACTCCGGCGGGTGACACACTTCAAAGTCTCGAAAGGTGAACTTCTTCTTGTAACCCCTTTCTCCCGTCACTTCTACTTCTTTCTCTTCTTCATCCTTTTTGTCCTTACCCTTGCCATCCCTCTTCTCAAACTCTAGTTGCACATTCAAAGCCACTTCCTCTCTGATCATTT
This sequence comes from Erigeron breviscapus, assembly GCA_034093135.1. Taxonomy (NCBI): domain Eukaryota; kingdom Viridiplantae; phylum Streptophyta; class Magnoliopsida; order Asterales; family Asteraceae; genus Erigeron; species Erigeron breviscapus. Next base: position 263,440,603 of record CM067167.1, read on the forward strand.
GAGCTATGTGATCATTCACAGCCCCTTCCATAGTCTCATTCAATTTCTTAAGTAGTAGGGGTGTATATTTCTCTAATGCTCTCCCTATTTGATCCGAGATATCCATGCTACCTTCGGCAAATAAAGGCTCTTCTTCTTCGTTCTGATTATGGTGCTCTTCTTCCTCATTATGATCGTCGGCCATACTTCAATAAGAGTAGATAAAACGAATTTAATCACGCAACCTATCTAACTCTATGACTAGGAGTCAAAACTTATAACTTGATACTACACCGTCCCAAGGTTTGATGCCGCTAGTTTATAAATTTATTAGTATTTCAACCACAATAAGGCCGGCTTCTTATTGTGCTTTAAATACTAACAAATAGATAATCTAACATTATCAAACACATTTTTCAGTCCCATATAAAATTTCGGTTACCTAAGGTCGAGTCTCAACTAAGGTTTAAGTCTAGGCACTCTCTATACAAGGGAATACCTAAATCCCTTAAACCCAGGCTCTGATACCAACTTGAAAGAACTGAACTCGATAAACCGAAAACACAAGATTTTTTTTTTTTTTTTATATATATACCCCACTGCGCCGCAGTGGGTGGAGAACCTCCCACTGCGCCGCAGTGGGAAATCTCGGACTCGGGTCTGGAAAAGCCCCACTGCGCCGCAGTGGGAAATCTCGAACTCGGGTCTGGAAAAGCCCCACTGCGCCGCAGTGGGAGGAAAGAAATTATGGCAGTGGGATTTCACTGCGCCGCAGTGGGCAAAACCAACCCCACTGCGCCGCAGTGAGCATCAGAAACAGCAGACCTAAAAATCATTTCAACACTTGCCCAAGCTTGTAACCTTCGAAATTCAAAACAAACATCTTAAAACACAATTCAGAAATTGATATCAACTTCATGGACACATTTTAAACATACATTACAACATCAACTTGTTTTGAATCCCATGAACACCATCAAGTGGGTCATTTATCCATTTCGACACAATTTCGACCAAAACGCAACTTCCCAAACTTTCCAAAAGCTTTACTCCTGGACTTTTACATAATTTTAACAAAAGTATGACCATCAAATCAAAATGTACCAAGAGCCATGAGGAGAGGGATTTCTAAGCCTCTAAACCAAAAGTTGCCATTCATCCAAGAATGACCTAGTACCTTCACGTCTTCCAAAAACACTTCAAGCTCTAAACCAAGACTTTCAATTCAACAACACTAGTTCCTTCTTCCGGAACTACCTATAAAATGGTAAACAACTAAAATATAAGCAAAGGCTTAGTGAATATACTTGCATACATTTACGAATACGAAGGAGGGCAACGCACAAAGGACTATTACATGTAACCCATGACACCGTCGTGCCATACCTACATGCTCACCTTTGCACTATAAACAACATATATGGATCCATTAGAGAATATCGGGGTTCTTAGGCCCCGAGAGGTTCTTAGGCCTTTTCTCAAACAACAATAGGGGTTCTTAGGCCCCGGAGGTTCTTAGGCCTCATAACAATTGACCCCACCCGGGTCTAGCCAAATCAATTACCACACATGAATATCACATTTCAACATGATGTGGTCAATTGACCCAACGTAAACATAAAGGTATGCAAATATACTCACCTCCTCCGCAACTAGATCAACAAAGCTAAAACGATTAAGCACAAACAAGCTTCAACCTATAATCATGTCATAAAATGCATAAGCTTATAATCACAACTTGACTAGCTTAACCTAGCCATACTCAATCACTAGCCTTTCTAAACCCAAAACCCAACCCATTTGTCATTGAGTCTCCTTTTTACTTCCACCATGTCATAGGTAGTTCAACCTACCATTTTCATCAACATTTCAATTACTTGTAAAAACTCATCTTTTCTCATAAACCACATTATCACATAAGCTTATCAATTTCATAATCAAACTCAACACAAAACTCAATGACAACTAGGTTAACTAAGGAATTGGGGAAAATTAGCCACAATTCATTTTCTAGCAAAACCCCCAATTTGGTTCATCCCTGAACCCTAATTTCAAAAGAAGATAAAACTAATTTTAGGGGAAATCAATACCTCAACAAACAATAAGTTAAATCAAGACTTTGGATTACAACTTCTTTTCTCCCCTTTTTCCTCTAGAATTTCGGCCACCACCACTTCATTCCTCAAACCCTAGCTTTTCAATTATTTGATTTTAAGAGGTTATTGTTATGATGATCTTAGAGTAGCTTGATTGAATTGCATGAATTGATAATGGAAAGCAATGAAGAAGAAATGAGAAGAATAGGTGGGAGTTGTGGAATGGTGAATCACCAACAAAAAAAGTGGCTGGCACACTATGGGGCTGCCACGCCCCATTTACTTTTTGGGTAATAAATACCCGCTATCCGCTAAAGTTCCAACTAAATTAACCCCATTTCCAAAAATAAAATACTAGGAAATTAATTTAATGCCAAAACTATAAAAATGGTTAAATTCTTTTTACCTTAAATCTTTGGGGTGTTACAACTCTCCCCCACTTGGAACGGATCACGGCCTCGTGATCCAAGCCATATGCAAAGACGGATAGTAAACTAGAACATCACGCTCGGACTCCCACGTACAATCGGACATCTTACCATGCTTCCACAAAATCTTATAAGTCCTCACCGTCTTATTTTGTACCCTTCTAAGTTCTTCTTCAACTATGGCAATCGGCTCTTCAATGTAGTTCAACTTGTTATCAATCTCAATTTCATTTAATGGCACATAAGAAGACTCATCGGCAAGGCATTTTCTAAGATGAGACACATGGAAAGTTGGATGAATTCCCGAAAGTTCATCCGGTAACTCTAAACGGTAAGCAACCTTGCCAACCTTGGCCAATATTTTAAACGGGCCAATGAAACGAGGACTTAGCTTTCCACGTTTTCTAAACCGTAGAACACCTTTCCACGGGGAGACTTTCAACAAAACACGATCGCCCACATGAAACTCAATCGGTCTCCTCCTTTTATCCGCATAAGACTTTTGCCGATCTTGAGCCGCTTTTAATCTCTCTTTGATCACATCTATCTTTTCGATGGTCTTTAACACTACTTCCGTGCCACCTATTTCTCTTTGACCTACTTCTCCCCAACAAATTGGAGATCGACATTTCCTCCCATACAACATTTCATAGGGCGGCATTTGGATGCTAGAATGGTAGCTATTGTTGTAAGAGAATTCCACCAAAGGCAAGTGAAGATCCCAAGTGCCTCCAAAATCGATTATACATGCCCGAAGCATGTCTTCAAGCGTTTGAATGGTTCTCTCACTTTGACCATCCGTTTGTGGGTGATAAGCGGTGCTAAGCTTGAGCTTGGTACCCATATCTTCATGAAATTTCCGCCAAAAGTGTGAAGTAAATCGAGTGTCTCTATCCGAAACAATGGAGATGGGAACTCCATGTCTAGCTACAACTTCCTTCACATAGATCTTTGCCAATACCTCGGATGATGACGCCTCACGAATAGGAAGAAACAAGGCACTCTTGGTTAATCTATCAACTATTACCCATATTGTATCAAATTGATTTCTAGGGGTCTTGGGCAATTTTGTGATGAAATCCATGGTGATCTCTTCCCACTTCCATTTGGGAACTTCCAACGGTTGTAACATACCATAAGGCTTTTGATGCTCCGCTTTCACTTGTGCACAAGTCAAACACCTTTCGACATATTTCACCACATCCCGCTTCATTCCGGGCCACCAATACTCTACCTTCAAGTCATGATACATTTTTGTAGCACCGGGGTGAATAGAATATTTGGATTTGTGGGCTTCATCAAGTAGAACTTGTTTCAACTCACAAGAAAATGGGATCCAAATCCTCCCAAAACGTACGGTAAGGTCACGAGAATCCTTAGTGAAATATTGAATTTGACCTTGTATTCTTTCCTTCTTAGGATCTCGTTGCAAGGCCCTCTCTTGAGCTTCTCTAATTTGATCAAAGAAGTCATTGGTGATCAAAATCCAAAGGGGTGAAACGACTAAGGTATGATGAGAACTCTTCCGACTCAAGGCATCCGCTACCACATTAGCCTTCCCGGGATGATACAAAATTTCGCAATCATAATCTTTCAAGAGATCTAGCCATCTACGTTGGCGATTGTTGAGATCTCTTTGCTCAAAGAAGTATTTGAGGCTTTTATGATCGGAATAGATAGTAAACTTGACTCCATAGAGATAATGGCGCCAAATCTTCAAAGCAAATACCACCGCCGCTAGCTCCAAATCATGAGTAGGGTATCGTTTTTCATGCTCTTTCAATTGCCTTGAAGCGTAGGCGATGACTTTACCCCGTTGCATAAGAACACAACCTAGGCCATTAGACGATGCATCACAATATACCACCATATCTTCAAGTCCATCCGGTAAAACAAGAACCGGTGCTTGGCTTAGCCTTTCTCGAAGTTGTTGAAAAGCCAACTCTTGCTCGCTTTCCATTCGAACTTGATATTCTTTCGAGTCAACTTGGTCAATGGGGAAGCTATTTTAGAGAAGTCTTGAATAAAACGATGGTAATAGCCCGCTAGACCAAGAAAACTCCTAATCTCCGACGGATTCTTTGGTTGTTCCCACTTCATCACCGCATTAATCTTGGCCGGGTCCACCATAATTCCCTCACTATTAACAACATGGCCAAGAAATTGCACTTCTCTTAACCAAAATTCGCATTTGGAGAATTTGGCATAGAGCTTCTCCTTGCGTAATGCTTCCAACACCTCACGTACATGAACTCCATGATCGGTTGAGCTTTTAGAGTAAATAAGAATATCATCAATGAACACGATTACGGATTTATCGAGCATAGGGCGACAAACACGGTTCATGAGATCCATGAAAGCCGCGGGAGCATTTGTAAGACCAAAAGGCATGACAACAAACTCAAAATGACCATAACGAGTACGGAAGCGGTTTTAGGAATATCTTCATCACGTACTTTGAGTTGATGGTAACCCGAACGAAGATCTATTTTTGAGAAATATGACGCTCCTTGAAGTTGATCGAATAAGTCGTCGATTCTAGGCAAAGGATACTTGTTCTTTACGGTGACTTTGTTGAGTTCCCGATAGTCGATACACATACGCATGCTTCCATCCTTCTTCTTGACAAAAAGTACCGGTGCGCCCCAAGGAGAGTTACTAGGTCGAATAAAACCCTTATCAAGTAATTCTTGTAGTTGCTTCATCATCTCTTGCATCTCCGATGGAGCCAAACGGTAGGGAGTTTTGGCAATGGGGTTAGCCCCCGGAATGAGATCAATGGAAAACTCAACTTGCCGTTCGGGAGGAATGCCCGACAAATCTTCGGGAAAAACATCGGCGAATTCACTAACAATAGGGATGTCTTCGATAGTTAGAGGTTTCTTTTCAACATCACGATGTGAGCAAGATAAGCATGACATCCATGAGAAATGTAACGTTTGGCACGAGCAAAAGTACATACGGAAATAGAACGTTCCTTCCTATCACCATACACCACCAAGTCTTCGCCTTTAGAAGTCTTCAAATATATCGCCTTCTCATCACACGCGATTTTGGCGTTACATGAGCTTAACCAATCCATACCCAAGATTATATCAAACTCTCCCATCGGAAAAGGGATTAAATTGGCTTGAAAGAGTTCCGAAGAAATTTTAATTTCACATCCCCTATACACATCCTTCACTAATTCCATTCTACCATTACCAACCTCAACTTGCAAAGTATTTTCTAGACACGACTTCGACACGGGAATAACATGAATTACTCTAGTTGCAACGAATGATCTATTCGCCCCCGAATCAAAGAGAATTCGCATAGGCACATCATAAACAAGAAATGTACCTGTGACAACATCATTCGTGTTCCTTGCTTGATCCACAGTGAGTTGAAAGGACCTTCCTCGTTGTTCCCATGAATTTGGGCGTTTTTCCTTTCCGCTTCCCTCCTCTTTTCCTCGAGTCTCTCCTCATGGGTCAACTTAGGGCATGAGCTTCTCATGTGGCCCTCCTCAAAGCATTTGTAGCATATGACGGCCTTTTGTGGCTTGGACTTGCACTCCTGGCTTGAATGCCCCGGTTTCCCACAAGTAAAGCAACCTTTCCCCGACACCTTACATACCCCCCAATGATTCCTCTTGCACGGTCGGCACCAAGGGATATTCTTTCTAGTAGAGTGGTTGCCGGAACTACCCTCTTGTCTAAACCGTTTGTTCGGAGAGTTGGTCCCCTCATGCTTCCTCTTCAACTCACCATCATCATCAACTCTTGATTGTTCAATTTCATGGTCTTTAGCCACATCCGCCAACATGGAAAAAGACTCCATTTGACGTAGGCTTATCCTTTCCCTCAAGCTCTTCTTCAACTTCATATAGAATTGCTCCTTTAACAATTGGTCGTTCTCAAGAAATTCCGGACAAAATTGAGCCTTGTCCAAGAAGTGGGTTCGAATTCGTTCAAACTCATACTACCTTGACAATCATTGAGAAATTCACTTCTCAACTTGGTCACTTCGGCTTCTGATCTAAACTCCTTGAAAAACATTGTCTTGAATTCGGGCCATTCAACATGATCTAACGCTTCCTTCTTTATTGCCAACAAACTATCCCACCATCTCTTTCCACTGTTCCTTAGCATACCAACCGCAAAAATGACCTTCAGGTGCGAGGGGCATTGACTAGTGCGGAATGCCCCTTCAATCTCAGATATCCATCGTGTACAAACGATGGGATCACGATCACCGTGATACTCCGGCGGGTGACACACTTCAAAGTCTCGAAAGGTGAACTTCTTCTTGTAACCCCTTTCTCCCGTCACTTCTACTTCTTTCTCTTCTTCATCCTTTTTGTCCTTACCCTTGCCATCCCTCTTCTCAAACTCTAGTTGCACATTCAAAGCCACTTCCTCTCTGATCATTTGAGCTATGTGATCATTCACAGCCCCTTCCATAGTCTCATTCAATTTCTTAAGTAGTAGGGGTGTATATTTCTCTAATGCTCTCCCTATTTGATCCGAGATATCCATGCTACCTTCGGCAAATAAAGGCTCTTCTTCTTCGTTCTGATTATGGTGCTCTTCTTCCTCATTATGATCGTCGGCCATACTTCAATAAGAGTAGATAAAACGAATTTAATCACGCAACCTATCTAACTCTATGACTAGGAGCCAAACTTATAACTTGATACTACACCGTCCCAAGGTTTGATGCCGCTAGTTTATAAATTTATTAGTATTTCAACCACAATAAGGCCGGCTTCTTATTGTGCTTTAAATACTAACAAATAGATAATCTAACATTATCAAACACATTTTTCAGTCCCATATAAAATTTCGGTTACCTAAGGTCGAGTCTCAACTAAGGTTTAAGTCTAGGCACTCTCTATACAAGGGAATACCTAAATCCCTTAAACCCAGGCTCTGATACCAACTTGAAAGAACTGAACTCGATAAACCGAAAACACAAGATTTTTTTTTTTTTATATATATATACCCCACTGCGCCGCAGTGGGTGGAGAATCTCCCACTGCGCCGCAGTGGGAAATCTCGGACTCGGGTCTGGAAAAGCCCCACTGCGCCGCAGTGGGTTTTACACTCTCCCACTGCGCCGCAGTGGGAGGAAAGAAATTATGGCAGTGGGATTTCACTGCGCCGCAGTGGGCAAAACCAACCCCACTGCGCCGCAGTGAGCATCAGAAACAGCAGACCTAAAAATCATTTCAACACTTGCCCAAGCTTGTAACCTTCGAAATTCAAAACAAACATCTTAAAACACAATTCAGAAATTGATATCAACTTCATGGACACATTTTAAACATACATTACAACATCAACTTGTTTTGAATCCCATGAACACCATCAAGTGGGTCATTTATCCATTTCGACACAATTTCGACCAAAATGCAACTCCCAAACTTTCCAAAAGCTTTACTCCTGGACTTTTACATAATTTTAACAAAAGTATGACCATCAAATCAAAATGTACCAAGAGCCATGAGGAGAGAGATTTCTAAGCCTCTAAACCAAAAGTTGTCATTCATCCAAGAATGACCTAGTACCTTCACGTCTTCCAAAAACACTTCAAGCTCTAAACCAAGACTTTCAATTCAACAACACTAGTTCCTTCTTCCGGAACTACCTATAAAATGGTAAACAACTAAAATATAAGCAAAGGCTTAGTGAATATACTTGCATACATTTACGAATACGAAGGAGGGCAACGCACAAAGGACTATTACATGTAACCCATGACACCGTCGTGCCATACCTACATGCTCACCTTTGCACTATAAACAACATATATGGATCCATTAGAGAATATCGGGGTTCTTAGGCCCCGAGAGGTTCTTAGGCCTTTTCTCAAACAACAATAGGGGTTCTTAGGCCCCGGAGGTTCTTAGGCCTCATAACAATTGACCCCACCCGGGTCTAGCCAAAATCAATTACCACACATGAATATCACATTTCAACATGATGTGGTCAATTGACCCAACGTAAACATAAAGGTATGCAAATATACTCACCTCCTCCGCAACTAGATCAACAAAGCTAAAACGATTAAGCACAAACAAGCTTCAACCTATAATCATGTCATAAAATGCATAAGCTTATAATCACAACTTGACTAGCTTAACCTAGCCATACTCAATCACTAGCCTTTCTAAACCCAAAACCCAACCCATTTGTCATTGAGTCTCCTTTTTACTTCCACCATGTCATAGGTAGTTCAACCTACCATTTTCATCAACATTTCAATTACTTGTAAAAACTCATCTTTTCTCATAAACCAAGATTATCACATAAGCTTATCAATTTCATAATCAAACTCAACACAAAACTCAATGACAACTAGGTTAACTAAGGAATTGGGGAAAATTAGCCACAATTCATTTTCTAGCAAAACCCCCAATTTGGTTCATCCCTGAACCCTAATTTCAAAAGAAGATAAAAACTAATTTAGGGGAAATCAATACCTCAACAAACAATAAGTTAAATCAAGACTTTGGATTACAACTTCTTTTCTCCCCTTTTCCTCTAGAATTTCGGCCACCACCACTTCATTCCTCAAACCCTAGCTTTTCAATTACTTGATTTTAAGAGGTTATTGTTATGATGATCTTAGAGTAGCTTGATTGAATTGCATGAATTGATAATGGAAAGCAATGAAGAAGAAATGAGAAGAATAGGTGGGAGTTGTGGAATGGTGAATCACCAACAAAAAAGTGGCTGGCACACTATGGGGCTGCCACGCCCCATTTACTTTTTGGGTAATAAAATACCCGCTATCCGCTAAAGTTCCAACTAAATTAACCCCATTTCCAAAAATAAAATACTAGGAAATTAATTTAATGCCAAAACTATAAAAATGGTTAAATTCTTTTTACCTTAAATCTTTGGGGTGTTACAATATATATATATATATAGTGTTTGATGATGATAAATCTATTTGGGCAAGAATAGTCCTCATGCATACGAAAAGACAGTATTGCCCCTCACGTGAGGGGCACATGATGTTTTTAACGGCAAAAATAGACGGATCCGTCTATTTGGACTGAGATTGCCACTAAGTTGATATCACAGGGACCAAAAACGCCACTTAGTATAAGTTTGGACGATTCTTGCAAATGAGGTGATAACACAGAGACCAAAAATGCATTTCGTTCTTTCTTTTATTTCCTTCCGTATGTGCCATGGTATCTTTGTAATTATTATATAACTATAAGGGCAAATGAAACTTCAACTGTGTCCGTTTTTTTCTTTCTTTGATTCTGTTATTTTATTTCTTTGGCCCCACGTGAGTTTTTGTATTTAGAGTTTACTACAACTTTTTTTGTTGCACAACAAATTCAGGCCCAATAAGCCTGCAATGATAAATCCATTGCTTACAAATTTACAATTGTTTCACATAATACGGCGGTGTGGTTGTGGCGACGACGGTATGGTGGCGGGTCGAGTGGTGTAAGTAATTAATGTAAATGGTTAATGAAGAAAAATTAAAAAAATTAAAGATTGATAATATAATTTAATCATTAATGTTAAGGGGTTGTGTATGTAAATTTTCATTTTTGATTTATTACTTATAATATATATATATATATATTCTTTTTTCGTTTTTAATTTATTCTAACATTTTTATTTTTTCGTTTTCACCGCCACTTGGATGCGACAATATTTGTTTCATATAACCTGACCTTATTTTCGTTTGGCGCAGTTCATATTTCATATACCCCTGTCATACTCAATTCTATGCTTTTTTTAATTTTAATATTTTTAAAACTTATTATTTTGATGTCATCTCTCGGGTTCTTTCTTTCGTTTATAGTTTCTAAGATTTTTTTAGGTCGTTTTCAAGTTGAGTGAAACTTTATCAATATTAAGTACGTGCGAGGATCTTAATATAGGAAGTTAAAAAGATCAATGTTAATTTCTACATGTACTAAAGCGTAATGTCTCCTGGGGCGAAGCCCGGGCGACATACCTGGTTTATATACTATAATAAAAACGGAAGTACGGGGTTGCGTGTAGATTTTTTTTCCATTTTTTAATCGCACTAAAAATGAAACGAAACTTACAGCAAATAAATAATAATGAGTGAAAATATATATATAATGAGTGAAAATAGAACTTAAAAGTTTGCTGGTGGAGTTGGTTTGGGCAGCTCACATTGAAGCCCTAGATCCTGTGTTTGAGTCCGCCTCTGTCTTCTACACATTTTTCCTTTTTTTCCAGTTATCATTAGTTACCAACATGGCAGCATCTATAATTTGTTTCACCAAACAAATTTACTGACGACTTACGTGGCCATCAACTTTCATAATTTTTTCTATAGCCAAATTATGACAGTTATTTATAGAGTTAATGACATAAATCGTCCCTGTGGTTTGCCTAAATAGTCACCTTTCGTCCTTTAAAATTCAAAACCTCAAGGACAGTCCTTTATAGGTGGATAAGGATCATGTTCGGTCCTTTGACTATTTGACCGTCAAGTGGTCTCCGTTAAACCCCCCACGTGACACCCACGTGAGGGGTACTCCAGTAATTTGCCACCCCCTCCGTTTCTCTTTCCTTTATTTATTTATATATATATATCGAAATCCCTTTTTCCCCAAAATCATTCACAAACCCTAATTCCCCCCGTCGCCCCAAACCCAGGAACACGAACTATAAATCACAAATTATGGTTTTTTATGGGTGTGGTAAGCAGGCAATAATCGTAACATCATGGACCCCCAAAAACCCAGGAAGAAGGTTTTATGCTTGTCCTAACCAGGTATGATTTCTACAATTTTGAATTCTATTAAACCTTTTTTACCAAAATTGAAAATTGGGGTTTTATGTTGAATAGGGTTCAAAGTGTAAATTCATAGGATGGTTTGATCCTGCTATGTGTCAACGGGCTACTAATATCATACCAGGCTTGTTGAAATCGAAGAACAAGCTTGAAGCAGAAATCAAAGAAAAAGATGGGCAAATCAAGAAATTGAAGTTTATGTTGGTGTTTGCTTCAATTGTCATTGTGTATCTTGTTTCTTTATTAGTAGTTTGAACCAAAGTAATGTACTTTTTTGCAAATTTTGTGTTGTATCAATGCTGATGATGAATGAATGGTAATGGAAGTTATTTTCTTGACATTATGTGTTGTATTTTTTTTGCACATACATACTGCTAGTTATATACACCATTTTTTGCAAAATTAGATAACAAAATTAGATACCAAAAATAAATACCAAAATTACATGCCAAAATATCAGAATTGTGACATACATGCATACTGATATTTAAATATAAATAGACGAAAATTATATACCAAAATTTGCCAAACATGGCATAATAGCACATTGTCATAGATAACATAGGTTCCAGTTTAACACATTACATAACCAAATGTAGCAAAAGAGAACACATAAAGCCCAAATTGTAGCAACATACAATAAAAAGTGTTAATATTACATGCCCAGAAGGAATGAAACCAAATTAAACTTGTTATGTCTAGGTGCTTTTGAGATAGCATCTTTTTGTTCCACCTGGACTTGAAATCAGACATGCTTTTACTTGCCCTTACACTGACACCTTCTTGAGTTGCCCTGCCCACACTTATACTTGCTTGACTTGTGCCAGCAGCACCACCTGCACTTGCTTGTCTTGTACCTCCATCACCACCTGCACCTGTTTGACTTGGACAACCAGCAGCAGCTGCACTTGCTTGACTTGGACAACCAGCACCACCTGCAGCTTGTCTTGGTTGGCTTGACTGACTTGGGGTTGGATTTGGAGCATTTGAATTGCCTTGACTGGAACCAACATTTTTGCAAGACCTCTTGTTGTGCCCCATCTTGCCACAGTTTTTGCATACAACTGACCTAAGTTTCCTAGACAATTTACCATTGTTTGACATTTGAATCTCCTCTGCAGTCTTTCTTCTTTTCTTCCTAGGTCTACCAACTGGTGTGTGGTATTTTGGTGGAATGATGAGTGTCAAGTGGTCAGGAGCTTTGGCCCAAATGCTCATTCCATTAGTTGGGTTAATGGTAAATTGGTACATAAGTTTCCATGTGTCTAGCCTGTAATAAGGATCCACCCATGCTTCAACCACATCAGTTGCCACACCATTGTTTACCATATTGTAGTGAACTCCTACTGCATGTTTGCAAGGCATACCAGTAATTTCCCACTTCCTACATGAGCATGTCATATTGGTCATATTAACCACACATTGATCTCCCAGGGGCCACTGACTTGATACTTATCAGTACCATTGAATATGGCTTTGTAGGATTCTGCCTCTGTTTTAATCAGTTCAAAAATCCTAGTTGCAGTTGGTGTTAATGGCCCCTTGCTCTTTGCTATAACCTTCCTCACATTGTCTATCCTAATCATTAAGTACTCCCTAATGAATTCTAGGCAATGGATTATAGGCATAGCCCTACCCTTAACCAATCTGCTATTCAATACTTCACACATATTGTTTAGCAATACATCAGATTTTGCCCTGCCTGTTTCACATAATGAAATTTCTTACAAAACTACTAAATAATCAGGTGAAGGTATGTAATTAAAGTACTTATAAATATACCTGTAAAATGTGACCTTGCCCAATGTTGAGGTGGGATTTTTAGCAACCACTTGTATGCAGCTTCACTGTAGTTTTTAAGATCCAGCATACACTTGTTAAACTCTGGGACTGTTGTTGCTGTAGCACACTTCCAGAGATGGTTTTTGAAAGCAGTTCCCCTCCATTGCAACTTCATATTTTCATGTATATGCTTCAAACAGTACCTGTGTTCAGCACATGGAAATACCTTTGCAATTGCTTGAATTATGCCCTATAAATGATAAATTTATTAGAATACAATATGCAAGTGTAAATTACAATATGAAAGTGTAAATTACAATATCCAGGATAACTAAAATATAATACCTTCTGCCTGTCACTCATAAAAGTGTAATTAGACCTATTATCAAGATCTAAATCATCAGCTAAGCACTCCAAGAACCATGTCCATGAGTGGGTGGTTTCTGCTTCCACTACTGCATATGCAACTGGGTAAATTCCATTGTTTGAGTCAATACTAACAGCAGTAAGTACTTGTCCAGGGAATGGACCAGACATAAATGCACCATCAAGACCCAATAACTCTCTACCAGCAGTTTTGAACCCCCTCTTCAAGGCTCCTAAGCAAACATAAATCCTTTTAAAAATTCTCTCATTAGAATCTGGATTCATTGGTGGTTCAACCTCCAACTTTATTGTTGACCCAGGATTTAAAGTATGCAACTCCAGTACATAATCTCTCAACATGTTGTACTGCCTAGTATAATCTCCTCTTAGTTGACCTTGTGCAGCCCTTTTAGCTCTTTGTGCTTTCTGCTTAGATAATCCAAGCTCAAACCTTCTTTGAAGTTCACCTTGTAGAGCTGAGGATGGTATTTCAGGATTTCCTGTATCAGAAATAGTTATATTAAAACAGTTATATTAAAACAGTTAGATTAAAACATTAACAGAAAAATCTTATACCTTCTATCTGTTGCAGAATACTTTTGCCAAGAAACTTTGAGGTGAAATGCTTGATAGATCTAGATTGAAGGCATGTGTGTTCTTCTTTATATGTTTTTACCATCCATGTTGCCATACCATAAAGCTTGGACACATGTAATGTCCATGGACAGGAAAGTGAATTGCTTTTTGACTTCTTTCCCCTACCACCCTTATTTTTAACTTGAGAATCTTCAACTGCCACCCCACATGTATTTATTGGACCATCTTCCAAAATTGTCCCCTTATCCTTTGTTTTTTCTTTCTTTTTTGACCTAGTGGACTGACTAGGCCCAACTACATTATCTGTCTTTGTTTTTTTCTTCTTTGGCCCATCTTTTGGCCCAACTGCTTCATTATTAATTGGCCTGGCTCCTGCATCAATATTAGATGGCCCAACTTTTACAATAGGATCAAAAACTGGCATCTTGCCTTCACATACTACTCTGACCCTCTCTTTATCATTCTTCACAATTTTTAATTCCCTTCTTGTCTCTATTGCATGTACCTTTACCATATCCTTAACCTCCTTGGCAGTCCCAAAAGTTTGAGAGAAATGAAACCCAGTTTTTGAGATTACAGAATCCCCACTTCTCTTCTCCTTAGACATTATTTTCAACAATCTATTACTACTCTTATTCACATCATCTTCTGGGTCAGAACCACTTTCAAACTCATCATTGTGTAATACATCAACCTCTGGATCCTCATCACTATCTTGAAAATGCTCCTGTGTACCAACATTCCCACCCAAAAATCCACATCTGCATCAACATGCAGTTGAAACTGTCTCATATCAACTTCCACATCCTCTATCTCATTCTCCTCATCTACAATGTAGTCACTATCTTCACTGTCATCACCCTCTTCATCCTCATCATCCTCTTTCTCATTTTCATGACCCTTACCATCATCACTCTCATTTTCACCACTGCTACTGTTAGTTATATTGTAACACCCCAACATGGCGGAATCATGGGGTATCACTTAGAAAAGCACATCACGACATAGGAATTATGTAGAGTCAACTATATGAAAACATAGGATTGAAACAATCCTTAAACTTGTACAAACGTATACAATCATCAACATTCATTGAAATACATGTTCAATCAATAATAAAAGGCAATTTAATTGATAGTAATTGATCCTAAAAGTAACCCATAAAAGGGAAGTAAGGATCATGGATCCAGAAAGTCCAAAGCTAGTCCAATCCTAGCAAGCAAGCATGCAATCATCCATTTTGTCTCTAATTAACTTGATTACCTGAAAAGTGTACTAAAGAGCGTCAACATAAAGTTGGTGAGTTCGTAGGGACAAGTAACAAGGAATAACCGTATCGGATACAACCGTTAACAATAAGTGAGGATTAGGAGAACTAATCACATCCAAGGAAAACTTATAAGGTTTCACATTATCACAATTCAATACAAGTCAACGTTCAACAACAACGATTCCATATAACGTTCAACAACAACGATTCCATATAACGTTCCAATAACGATCAATAACGTTCAACAACGGTGCGGCTTACATAGTTAATAATTAACAATGCTTTAACGGTGCAACTTATATAATAAGTAATGCGCTAACGGTGCGACTTATATAATAAGTAATGCGCTAACGGTGCGACTTATATAATAAGTAATGCGCTAACGGTGCGACTTACATCGTAAACAATGCGCTAACATGTCCACATCAACAATTCAATCATACAATCAATCAAATCAACAATCAACAGTTAAACAAACATGTACACTTTTCAGCCGAATCTCAATTGAGTAGGGAGGGTTTACGAAACTCACCTTATTCTTGATAATTCAACAGCAAAGTAGAAGAGATTGATGTAGTCAACGATGACGAGTGAGTCAACTGGCCACGTTACGTATTCCCTAATTTCAATGTTAATTGATTTATATTCGTGCTAAATTCCAAATATAGACATACAACTATAAGGTTATCTTTTTAATACGTTTGTCAACGTAATTTACTTCCTGTGTTTTTATAAGTCTTTGAATTTATCTTTAAGTATCATTTCAAGTATTTTCCAAATGAAAACTCATTTGTGTTGCAAAAATTTAAAAGGACCAAATTGTCATTCTTGAAACTTGAGGGGCTAAATTGTCATTCTTGAAACTTGAGGGGCTAAATTGTCATTCTTGAAACTTGAGGGACTAAATTGTCAAATGTCCAAAGTATAAGGACGAAAAATGATACCTTTGAAACTGTAGGGTAAAAATGTAACTTTCCGTATGTAATACGTATCCGTAGGATATATAAAGTATTCCTCTGATATTTCTAAATCCTTTTGAAGTATTTTTAAATAATAGGATTAATACGAAGAATGTATTAATCTTGTAACGAATAGATGTTTTCAATAGCAGAGATATGAAAAGATACCTTGAATGGTATGTATTATAATCAATACAAAATGTATTGATTACAATTGAAGAAATACCTTAAATGGCAGGAAAAACCAGCATTTTATTTCCAAGTTGTGTTAGGGTTGGCCTTGGGTCGTGGAGAATACCGGGGCGAATTAAGTTGCTTAGTGAATACTTATGCAAACTTTTCGCGAACTACCTTCCATTCCTCCGGTATAAGCCAAAGAGGCCCAAGGTGCAATCACTTTCGGAAACATTGTGCGGTTAAAAGCGTATCAAGGATATATTCTATCCATAAATCAAACAATTCGAAAATACGAAATAATTCACAGATGGTGAATAGTAATTATATGAATTAGGATAGTTAGGTATATAACTATGCCTTGTTTATATACCATAATAAGTATTTAAAATGATTTAATAAAAGTTTTACGATTTCTCGTACTTTCGCTAATAATTCATTTTTCGCAATAGTAACAATATTTCAATATTCATATATAAAAGCGATAGTTACCGTATTTAAATGCAATTATGTATCAATTGAGTATAAAATTAAGTTGACAAGCATTTCAATACATAACATATAGTCATATAATCATAAAGCAAAGTATAGCAAGGTTTCATAGAAACACTTACAAGTATGGAGATATTATGAGTTCTAAGATCAAGGTAACGATATAGGGATGAGCTCCAAAGAAGATCTTGAGAGAATCGACTATAACTTGGATTTGTAAACTTGATGAATATGGAATAATCCTAACTCCATGTGGCCATTATAACTAGGCTTTGATAAGTTCTTGAAAGAATTCGCAATAACAACGTCGTGTTTACAATTTCGAAACCAACGAATTCAAAACAACTTTGGTTGAATCGAAAGCTTGGGATGATGAAAGGTTGTGTAAGATATGCTTGAACTTGAACAAGTATGGATCTCGGAATGATAGGGATTTAAGAAGAGAAGTGTTGAGAGTGGGAATTAGCAATTAGAAATGAAAACCTTAGCTTGTATTTATAGGTAGTAATTTACCATGATTACTAGTTTAGTTTGTTGGTAACTATGGTTAAGTTAAGGAATACCATGGGCTAGTTTGATGGTTTTGTAATACCATGGGCTAGTTAACTAACCTTGGTTAACTAACCTTAGTTAACTAATCCTAGTTAGTTATGTCTTAACTTGGATTAGATGTAAGGTTGCGAGTGTTTCGGGTTCGTTTCCTTAATGAAACAGATCATCCAGATAGCAGATATTACAATATCTCACTAGTCCGACACACATATATATATATGCACCAAAAATACCCAAAGTTTTCTTATATTCATAAAGTTTGTCATTATCATATATAACAAGTAATGGACTAAAATGGCAAATGTTACATATATCATCTTGTACAACTGCCTTATCCTTTTCATTCACACATGCATTGACATTCACATTAGCTTTCACAATTGTTAAGTTTTGTTGACTACTAGGGGTTAAAACAGGTTCCTCATGCTAATCAAGCAATATTTTTCTATAAGTGCCACTATTATTCTTTGGTCTAGTCTTAGGTTTTTTAGATGATGTAGCTGTATCATCATCTGGTATCTCTTCTATCACAACATTTGTTTTTCTTGGCAAGAAATAACCAACTAAATTTGTCATGCCATGTTCAATGTAAACACTTATAAGGTTGGCCTTCTCTACATAATTAGACAACTCATGGACATCTTGGTCACTGACTAGGGGGTGTAAGCCATCATCTAATGAATGCCCAGGTTTCAGAAAGTGATAGAACATTACCTGACCTTCAACATATCCTAGATCCATCATAATTGAGTCCAACTCAAGAACTGAAAATTTATCGATATTGATACAGTCATCATGGTCAATCTTGCCTCTTTCATAAGTCATCCCTGGCCATTCAGTGAAAAAACCTCCATGGTGCACCTTGAAGGAGAACAATCCAGCATAAGAATCTACAATGTATAAGAAATATGTTAATATAAACCCTAAAAATTCATAAAATCAAAACCCTAAAATTTATTTACTTGTTAAAAAACCATAAAAATTCATAAAATATAAACCCTAAAAGTAATAATACTCACGATACATAGTATCCAGATCCCATAAGTGATCTTCACCATGTACACGAATAGTATATAACGGGCATGTCATTTTCTTATTGCAGATTTATTGATTGATCATCGGTTTTAGGGATTGAGAGGGATTATTTTCGTATATTTTGAGGATTATGAATGATTTTGGGGAAAAAGGGATTTCGATATATATATATAAATAAATAAAGGAAAGAGAAACGGAGGGGGTGGCAAATTACTGGAGTACCCCTCACGTGGGTGTCACGTGGGGGGTTTAACGGAGACCACTTGACGGTCAAATAGTCAAAGGACCGAACATGATCCTTATCCACCTATAAAGGACTGTCCTTGAGGTTTTGAATTTTAAAGGACGAAAGGTGACTATTTAGGCAAACCACAGGGACGATTTATGTCATTAACTCGTTTTTTATATGATAATATTTTTTGTGAGATAGTGAAAAAGAAATTTTTTTGGAACAACCTTTGTTTCTATGCCACGGAATTTTTATTTTTTATTTTTTATTTTAGATTTTTCAACCTTTGATTTTCCCCATATTTCATTGTACACCCATCAATTTTTTCTTCCTTAATATTGTAAAAAGATGATAATCATTTTTAACTAATGTTAATTTTTTGAGTTAATTTCATTACATACCCCTGTGGTATGTCATTTTATCAAATTTCGCCCATGTACTATTTTTTTATCATTAAATCACCTTAAGGTGACTTTTTGCTTCACTACATACCCCTGCTTTTAACGTCTGTTAGTGTATCTCTGTTAACCTCCTCATGTGAGGGTAAATCAGTCCTTTCAATCAAATCTCTTCTCTAACCTCTATCAGTATCATCTTCATCTTCATATATGTTCAAGAACAACAACCCAGATATTTTACACTTAAACCTAATTCCAAATCATCAAACCTAATTACAGATAATCAACTCTTCATACCATATTCAACAAATGATACTAGTACTGATACTTCCATACACAATCAATTTAAAATTCAGATAATTATTTAAAAATAATAAGCCATTAATTATATAGATACATAATCAAAGCAGACCGGTAGCTACTTCGCTTGACGCATAAGGTCCAACTGTCCATGTATAGTCCAAGCATCCATCAGTTATGAACATTGAAGAAACACATTTCCGGCCACCACTCCTTCACCGTCATCTTTTCCGATCACCCTCAAATATCGTCGGGAAACAGGGACCAAATCTTTTAATCACCCAAATAATCATTATAATAACATTCAAACTTGCCTCAAAAATAAAAATCAAAATCTAGATTAGAATACAAAATTGGTAAGTAAATAAATAACAAAATTACCTTCAACTTATTAAAGCAAACGAAAATTGGTGGACATGTGATGGATTTCAGTCACACTCCAGTGAGATTTAGAGCCTAATTCCATAATAAAACTATTAGCCACCTCCGGAGCTATCGACACCGTCGCCACTATCAACTGTTGATAAGGCGGCAGGGATGATGTTCAAACCGAGATGATGATTTTCATAACAGATCTGGAGTGTATGTGTATATGGATCTCTTTTTTTGTGAGGGTATTGTATAGATATAGATGTGTGTATATATATAAGATTTGCCATTAGGAATAAATTTTGGAAATGAAATAGAAATCAAATTCTCAATTGAATCTGCAAAAGAAAAATTATGCATCTTCATGATTGGATGGCAGAGAGAAAGATAAGGTTTCTTGCTTTTTAGAGAAAGAGAGAGTGGTAGTGGAGATTTATATATATATAATGGAAAATGAAAAATAAACCTAAAGATATGCCTGAAAATCAACCTAAAATTTTAAAATTTTGACATTTGTATTCCACTAATTCTCTTTCTTATCTTATCCTTGAATCTTCCAAATGTCATCATCTTATTATTAGGCATATCTTTAGGCATACAATTAGGTTGATTTATCATTATTTATCTATATATATATATATATATATATATATATATATATAAATATATATATATATATATATTACTTGTAAGTATATATGTATGTATAAAAGATATGTTAGTGGAATATATATATATATATTATATGGAAAATGAAATGACCTAAAGATATGCCTAAAAATCAACCTAAAACTTTAAAACTTTGACATGTGTATTCCACTAATTCTCTTTCTTGATCTTATCCCTTGAATCTTCCAAATGTCATCATCTTATTATTAGGTATATCTTTAGGCAATCAATTAGGTTGATTTATCATTATTTATTATATATAATATAAAAATATGTAGGAAAATAAACTATGTGGAAGGAAGATAAAAAAAAATTGGGTTCTTGAGTACTTTTTAATAAAAGAAAAGAATTGATTAGGAAAGAAGTGATTGGATGGCCCCTATACATTTTGTTCCTCAAATCTTCTGCCCAATGGGCCGATTGAGATGGAAAACAAAGAGACATATTATGAAATTATTATATATACATTTCATGTGGCCTTGCCGTAGCATTTACTGTAGCACTACAGTACCACGCTGACGTCAGCAATTCAGTAATATTTTTTTTTATTTTTTAAATAAAGACTAAGATATATATTTAGTTTGCGAGTAAGGAAACAAAGTAGGCATTTGGTGGGGTGGTCCGCGCGCGGGTTTTTGTGTGAGAGGTCAGGGTTCGACACCTGCCTCTCCTTTTTTTTTTTTTTTTTGCTTTTTCCATCAACATGGTTATTTGACAAATAATAAATTGATTATGAGTTTTATTTGTTAATCTATTACATATGTATGTAACCTCATTGCATCATAGAATCTTGAAATCAAAACAAAGTAAAAAAGATACTGTATTTATGTTGGTTGCTATCAGATCACAAATGTTTCTATTTTGATAAAAGATATCGTATTATGAAGAATGTTGAAAGCAAGTATTTGTTACATTGTTAGTCTTATGATTTGGGTGATAAACAAAGAAATAAAACATAAACCAAGCACCAGATAGTCTCACTTTGTAATAATAGTTTATGTAACTAATTCATCCCTATTGTTAGTTCATCATGAGCAAAAAAGGAAATGATTCTTGGGTTATATATTTTGTAACTTTTTGTTTTTTAATAACTTTTTTAAAATTGTTATTTTTGGGTTTCTTTTTTATACTTTTCCTTTTTTAATTTTTTTTATAGTTTTTTTGGCATTTGTTTTACAGATTTTTTTAAGCCTTTACTTTCGAACTAAACAACAACATGTCGTTGTTTTTATGGTAATACCCTTTTAAATCGAATACCTCGAGAAAAATAAATGCTTTACTTTTACAAAGTTGTAAGTATAATTTACTTCTAAAAAAGTTTTAAATTTCTACCAACTAATTTTTTGGTTTTTAACTTTAATCATAAAATCTTTATTTTTTACTTTCGATCACTTATTATGAGGTTTTTAACTTTTGCAATCGAAATCTTGGTTTTTTCAACTTTGGCAGCCCACTATTTTAACTTTCTACCCATTATAGTAAACTTTAAGTGTCCAAACTTTTGGGTAATGCTATATGTATGTTTGCATGATGCGACGGCGATCCGGGACAACGCCCGGGTTAAAATTCTAGTTACTTATATACCCTCTATATCCGTATAAAATAAACATAGTTCTCCCTCCAAACTCACTCTTCACTCTTCAGCTTCTTCTTTTTGGTGCCAAACAACATAGTCTATCTCCCTCTCTTCCAACCCCATTGATCTTCAGGTAATTAACTTCTTTGCTTATCAATCATCTATGTTTTTATATTTTTCTTGCTTTTTTTTTTTTTTTGCTTTTTCCATCAACATGGTTATTTGACAAATAATAAATTGATTATGAGTTTTATTTGTTAATCTATTACATATGTATGTAACCTCATTGCATCATAGAATCTTGAAATCAAAACAAAGTAAAAAAGATACTGTATTTATGTTGGTTGCTATCAGATCACAAATGTTTCTATTTTGATAAAAGATATCGTATTATGAAGAATGTTGAAAGCAAGTATTTGTTACATTGTTAGTCTTATGATTTGGGTGATAAACAAAGAAATAAAACATAAACCAAGCACCAGATAGTCTCACTTTGTAATAATAGTTTATGTAACTAATTCATCCCTATTGTTAGTTCATCATGAGCAAAAAAGGAAATGATGAAACTACTCGAAAGAGAGAACTTCTTGTTTGGACCGGACCTATGGATGATGCATTCATTCAAGCAATGCTAACTGAGAAAGACAAAGGCAACAAAATTGATGGCACTTTTACTACCCAGGCATACACAAATATGGTGACTAAGCTATGTAAAAGCCTTCAAATAGAGTTTACCAAAATACATTTGTAAAATCGACTAAAAACTCTAAAAGAACACTTTGCTCAATGTTACGATATATTTAGAGGAGCTTCATTAAAGTGGATTTTCATGGAACCCCAACACTAAAATTATTGAAGCCGAAGATGAAGTGTGGGAGGCATTGATCAAGGTATGGTTTATGTTTACTTCATTATACTTCTTTAGCTAATCATTTATTTGTTTATGTTTGTAATATATACCATTTTTGTTTGGCTGCACTTAGGATAAGCCTCAAGCTGAAAAGTGAAGGACCAAACAAATTTCTCATTACAACGAGATTCTAGAATTGTTTACTAAAGATAGGG
Organism: Erigeron breviscapus; assembly: GCA_034093135.1. NCBI lineage: Eukaryota > Viridiplantae > Streptophyta > Magnoliopsida > Asterales > Asteraceae > Erigeron > Erigeron breviscapus. The sequence continues at coordinate 263,463,723 of CM067167.1, forward strand.
CTACTGGTTTTGTTGCTAGAACTGCAAAAGACAAGGAACCGACTAAACAAAAATGACCAGTTTGGAACCTAGTAAACAAAATTGACCAGTTTGGAACAATATGAAATTAATCCATCGTTAGAAACCAATGAAATCAGTTTGGAGAACTTCAATAGTGGTGAGGAAATACACGTCACACCTCCTTCAGAGGTGAAACTTCCAAGTAAGCTCTCATCCAAGCGTAATAAGCGGAAACTGGAAAAGTTGGAGGAAGAGAATGCATATGCATCAATGATTATGAGCTCCATTAACAATGTTGCTAATGCTCTAGATAGAAATACTAAGGTACAGGAAATTGAGTGATTAACGGGTCAGTTGAAAATGAGTGATTATTTCCTTCAATTTTCGGAAATTTTCAATTTTCTATTGAAGTATATCAAATATAAATCTGATCACAATATCACTTGTGTGCTGCATAAATTATTTGATAGTATATCTATGATGACTTTAGGTTTTTAGTTATAGTTAGTTATACTTTTGAATGACTAGAATACTAGATTGCAAATACTACGTACCATCTATAAATGGAAGTTACTTGAAGTTAAGTACAAAGATGATCTAATATACAGTTATACTTGAGTTAGTTGCTGCAAGGCCATGCCATTGGGCTGTTTTAATTGAGTTATGATATGGTGGAAGGTGTGCACGATTAGAATGTTGCATCACATTGTTGGCTATGTCTTTGACTTGTGCATATTTAGTGAAAATAAGTTAATGGCATGTTTTAATAAGTTTATCCTAAGGTATTAAAATTGAATCTGTTCATGTTTAAAATGCAGGGGAGAGATTTTTGCAATGCTATTAAATGAAAGTATATTTGAGAATGGTGTTGCTTAAAAGGGTATAATTGTCAAAATATCAATTTTTATTTCTTTTCTCATCAACTCAAGAACATAAAAAGATTATATCTTCACTTCTTTTCTTTTCATTTCCATAAAACTCAAGAACACAAAATAGATATATATATATATATATTTTTTCTTTCTTTTATACTTCATTTATATATATATATATATATATATATATATATATATATATATATATATATATATATATATATATATATATATATATATATATATATATATATATATATATATATATATATATATATATATATATATATATATATATATATATATATATATATATATATATATATATATATATATATATATATATATATATATATATATATATATATATATATATATATATATATATATATATATATATATATATATATATATATATATATATATATATATATATATATATATATATATATATATATATATATATATATATATATATATATATATATATATATATATATATATATATATATATATATATATATATATATATATATATATATATATATATATATATATATATATATATATATATATATATATATATATATATATATATATATATATATATATATATATATATATATATATATATATATATATATATATATATATATATATATATATATATATATATATATATATATATATATATATATATATATATATATATATATATATATATATATATATATATATATATATATATATATATATATATATATATATATATATATATATATATATATATATATATATATATATATATATATATATATATATATATATATATATATATATATATATATATATATATATATATATATATATATATATATATATATATATATATATATATATATATATATATATATATATATATATATATATATATATATATATATATATATATATATATATATATATATATATATATATATATATATATATATATATATATATATATATATATATATATATATATATATATATATATATATATATATATATATATATATATATATATATATATATATATATATATATATATATATATATATATATATATATATATATATATATATATATATATATATATATATATATATATATATATATATATATATATATATATATATATATATATATATATATATATATATATATATATATATATATATATATATATATATATATATATATATATATATATATATATATATATATATATATATATATATATATATATATATATATATATATATATATATATATATATATATATATATATATATATATATATATATATATATATATATATATATATATATATATATATATATATATATATATATATATATATATATATATATATATATATATATATATATATATATATATATATATATATATATATATATATATATATATATATATATATATATATATATATATATATATATATATATATATATATATATATATATATATATATATATATATATATATATATATATATATATATATATATATATATATATATATATATATATATATATATATATATATATATATATATATATATATATATATATATATATATATATATATATATATATATATATATATATATATATATATATATATATATATATATATATATATATATATATATATATATATATATATATATATATATATATATATATATATATATATATATATATATATATATATATATATATATATATATATATATATATATATATATATATATATATATATATATATATATATATATATATATATATATATATATATATATATATATATATATAGAGATCAATGTATGTCACTTGTATGATTGTTGGGATAGTTTAATTAATTGATCATGTAAGAATAAATTCAAACAGCATGAAGGTACATATTCATGCTCTTAGACCATCTTTAACCCAACACATTGAAAACTCGGTTCATTGATGTCACGTCAGCAATATACTGACTCACCACACTGAATCATTTTTATCATTAACCCTCACACTGAAATATCAGTTTATTGATGTCACATCATCATTTAAATTAATATTAAAACCTACATTATATTAAATTAAAAACACATCTCATTATAATAAAAATAAATACAAATACTAAAATTTAGAAAACAAAAATACGTTGTAATCAAAAAAAAAGATGCCAAATGGTAATCAGGGGATTATTAAGTGGTTGAGAATCACCTGGACACTAGCCTGGCTGGGTGATTAGTAGGTACCATATGGTACATGAGATCAGGGGGTTTCATCCAATTACCTTTTTAAAGATGCCAAAGACTAATTAACATTACGTACAAAAAAAATTTAACAGCTTTAGAAAGCAAGGTAAACAACTTCACACTTGAGGGGCTTAAATGAATTATTAAAAAAACAAAATTAAAGAAAAAACAAATAGAAAGCGTGGGTCTTCTTCTTCCCCAAATTAAACACAATAACCCTAATAACCCTACACACAGACACAATACGCCACATCTGAATACATTAAACATATACACACATATCAGAAATTAAAATTAAAAAAGCCTACAACCCATCCAAAACGCCCAACATCACAGCGCGATGGCCATCGCGCCGGAAGAAAACGCCGACGAATACGCTGAAGCCATTAACCCATCGCGCCGAACTTCCGGCGTTTTGGATCCAACACGCCGCACAATACACTGGCGTTAAAGATGGTCTTAGGAGTAACTTACATGATGAACTGATATAATAAATGGATAATGATAAATATGTCTAATAATGTGCCTAAAAGTATGCCTAATGCATTTAAGTTTTGACATATGGATTACACATATTCTCTTTCATAATCTTTACCATTAGATTTGTTATGTGTCAATCCCTCCTCGTTAGGCATATTTTTAGGTCTATATTTTAGGCACATTAATCATTTTCCTAAATAAAATCTTGTATTATTAAGGCTGATTTTATCACAATAGCTTGAGTTTAAAAACTAGACTTACATATTATATACGTCTCAATGGACCAATATAACTAACTATTTGAGATGATAAACTGTTGATTCCGAACTTTAGTTACCCATGATCAAAAATAAAATGAGAATTGTGAATAAAATGAACAACCCGCATATAAAAATCACCCTTTTATATTTGATATGACAATTTACTCTGATTAGTTATGCAAAAATATGTTGTATATATATTTTGCGTAGGTGATTTTTTTTACATATAATATGGTTACCCCAAATGACAAAATACTTAATTTAAGAAAATTCCTTTTACGGTAGGACTAGACACCGGGAAAAACTTACGACTAGCACAAAGAACTTACATGTTATGTATGCATCATGATTGCTTAAATTTAACTCTTGATTTTTGAGATGAAGTGTGATCTTAAATTTCTCATATTAGACACATGGTGAGGATAGATTTGAACTAATAGCCAAGGGGGAGGCGTTCAACTAATCTATTAGTTTAGTAGTAAGCCTTGACAGTACTTACATAATATGTGTAACCATGTTAGCAAGGAAAATAAAGGGGCATCAACAGAAATTACTAATAGATGATAGAATGTAGAAGCTGGTTACTTTTCATTGCATTGTTCGATACCTCATTCATTAAAATTATTTTTTAAAGAAAAATGGCACCCATGAGCGCTGCAAGAATTGAACAATTGATAGCTCAACGCGTAGCCGAAGCATTAAGAGCCGTAGAAGTCGCTAGAGAAATAAGGTCTGGAAGTCAAAATGGAACCAAGAGCACCCCCGCAAGGCTCAACAATGGGCAACAAACTTGTACTTTTAGGAATTTCCAAAATTGTAAGCCACAAAGTTTTAATGGAACGGGAGGAGCAGTGTTTGGCTAACTTAGTCTAAAAAGAGTCAAATTACGCTAGTTTGAGATAAAGGATATTAAAAAGGTATGAATTGAGTTGAAAACAAGTAGAGACATTAACTATTTGACATGTATTAGAAGTATCAGCTTGGTGAATGAGCTAAGTTTGACCCAATTAGGTCAAACGGGTCATTATGTGCATTTTGACCCCAAAGTACTTAACGAACATTTAAATGAATTGGTCATAATGAAATCGTAATGATGAATAAAAGAAATGAAATCAAATGAGTTTGTATGCATTGTTAGCCGTAAAGATACATGATGAGTGAAATTTGACTAGAAAGTCTATAAAAATGGCTAAATTGGACGAAATGAGCATTTAGCATAGAAATGGATATTTGACTTCCAATTTGTTAAGTTATAAAAAAGTTAATATGAGTTGTTACACTACTTACTATGTGGTGAAAGTGCATAAGTTGTAAAATTGGTAGTTTGACCTAAACAGGTCAAAATTGACATAATGGATAATTTAGCTTGGAAAATGGTTTTAATGCATAGAAGTGACTTATATAAACTTGTCGGAAGCTGATATGAATGTAAAAGTAGTCAAAAAGTTTGTGTGTTAGTTTGGTGTGGTATGCTAGTATTATTGAAACGAGTCAAATAAGTGGCAAAATGGGTAATGGTAAATATATTACCATTCATGAGAAATGGCTAAAGGAAAGAATGCATAGTTTGAAATGATAAACTGAAATTGATCCATAAGATGAATGAAATTAATAAGTTGAAATGATGAATGTTAAAAGAGGATATGGGGCAAAACGGGTAAAATAATATATAATGGTATATGTTATTAGTTGATTGTTTATGTCAGTACATGAATATACATTCTGGGTCAAGAGCTTGTGGATAAGTGTTAGGATTGATTGAAATATTCGTTGTGGCGGTTAACCAACATTCAAGGTGAGTACGGGGTATATACAATTGCATCGATATAATTGTTTAAAGACCATTGGCGAGTGAGACCCGTGACATTATTATTGTGTTATAAGACCATTGGGTAGTAAGACCCGTGACATTATTTAATGTTGTTATAAGACCATTGGGTAGTGAGACCCGTGAAATTGATATTGTTGATATAAGACCATTGGGTAGTGAGACCCGTGACATTATTATTGTAGTTATAAGACCATTGGGTAGTGAGACCCGTGACATTATTATTGTTGTTATAAGACCATTGGATAGTGGGACCCGTGGCGTTATTATTGTAGTTATAAGACCATTGGGTAGTGAGATTCGTGGCTTTATTATTGTTGGTGTTAGACCATTGGGCTAGGCGACCCATGACATCATTATAGTGGACAACTTGAATGTAACCGCATATGTATTTTGTACTCACTGAGCATGTTAAGCTTACTCGTTATATGTTTTCTCTTTTTAGGTGCATTTTACTAGGCCAATGGGGCAAGGGATTATTTATGTAGAGTGGGCAAGGTGGAGGCTTGAATGGCTTAGGATTCGAGCTAATTTCGGTAAACCATGTTTTGCTACTATTTTGTATGAACCCGAGTCTTGTGGTAATATGACATGTTAAATAATAAGTTAAAGAAAATTGAGTTTTGGCCATCCTTGGGAGTCTATAAGCTCTACATTTAATATACATATGGAAATTAGTTTTGAACATATTAAGGAGTATATTTTAAAATTAAAAAAAAAAATCTTAAATTTTCGGGTGTTACGGTATAGGTACAAGTTTTAAAGATATTTTCTAGTAAATATTAAATTTCATATTTAATAATATTTTAGTGACGGTTTATTTTATTTGACAAAAAAGAAATACGCACCTTGTCTCTCCACGGTTCGACTCAAATTGATGACTTGCAGATACAAGAAGAAAAAACAAGTTGAGTAGTTCTTGACATTAGAAGATCTACCTTTTTGATTAATCAATAATGTGTGATCTTTTTACCATTATGTAGGATGGATCTTGTTTAAACTGTGAAAGTGGCATTTCACTAGCATTTCACTTCTTTTCTTGGTTGGTGCATGTTTGTGCATGAGATGTAAGTCGTCTTGACACTTTATCAAGCGCCTGTTTTTAATTGATAAGATACATAAAATCTGACAAATACTTCATCACACTTTATTGCTGAGACTATTATTGTTTTCTTTCTCTTTTCCAATTTTGTATATAACTACTTCATCACACATTTAGTATGATAAATTTAATCAAACATAAAGCTAAGATAAACCGATTATATATTTTTAAGCCAAAATGACAGAGGTTGTTTTCTACCTTTAATGAACCTGTGAAACCACTTCAACCAAATACATCTTTTGATCTTGGCCTTCTCATGAGCCATTTTTATAAGATTTGTTGCAATAACCATTAAAACCCGGTCCTTATAGAGCTTTCACTTTTAAGATTTCTATACCACAAGAGGTCTTTTGTTGAGTCATGGATTCGCTGAAAGACTCAGCGAGTGACTTCGTCAGCGAGCTCTCAGCGACCATCAATTATCTTCAAGTTAAAGGATAAGTTCAATGACTCACCGTCTGTTTTGTAAGTCAAATATGGGCGGGAAGATGAAGATAAGAAGGCTGGTCCCCAAGGACACGTGTTGACAGATCAGAATGAAGACATGTGACCTTGTACCAAAATGGTACTAAGGTGTTTCTCTTTCATACCGTTTTGGGAAAGAAAAAAGATGGTAACCAGAGATTCCTGAAGACCAGTCTTACACACCAATAGATAGTTGACAACCTTTATGTGTCAACATCTATTGGGTTGTCATGTGATGTCTTTTCTCTCCTATATAAAGCATCACTTGACCTAGCCGCAAAATAGTTGGTGTGTGCCATATTTACACTTAGTGTGTTTTTCTCTATTTGTATAATTGTTAAGTTTTTAGTGTGTCAAAAACTTAACAATATTTTCTCTTATTTCTTTGTAAAACCGACCATGTATTCACTGTTTAATCTATGTTACTTATGATTAAACTTCTTTACTTTCTTCTCTTTTGTTCTTAGTGTAATTTACATTAGTTGTTTAATTACTTAATCGTTGCAAACTTGGGACTTTCAGTTGGTATCAGAGCAGTTTTTCGATACACTGAAACTGATCTGAAAAGTGTTTGCAAGATTACCCTTTCTTTCTGTTCTTTAATTTTCTGCATCTAAAATCTTTTCTTTTTCTTTTCCTTAAAACCTTTTTCTTTACATGGCTTCGGTTCCTACTCTGGTTAATACCAGAGACTTTGGGTATGTCTCTATCCCACCTAGATTCGAAACTCATGATTTCGGATCATGGAAAGAGAGAATGCTCCTACACATTGTAGGAGTTGAACCTTACCTAATGACTATTCTGACCAGAGGGCCATATGTACCAGTTCTGGTTACCAGGACACCAGGAACCACCACTGATGCTCCTGAGGTTGTCACTGAGCTTATAAAACCAGAAGTACAAAGGACAGATGATGAGCGTAGGCTTGTCAATCTGGATGCTCAGTTAAGAAATCTCATTATCAACACACTTCCCGATGACATTATGAAATCTGTCATCAAACTTTCTTCTGCTAAAAAGGTGTGGGATAATCTTTGTATCAGATTTGATGGTACAGAAGATGTTCTTGCCACCAAGAAAATAGATTTAAAACGTGCCTATGAAGGATTCTTTCTCTTCCTAATGAGAATCTGGATGGCACTTATAACCGTTTTAAATGTCTTCTGAATGACATGACGAACGCTGGCATAGAGCATGATATGCTTGAAGTATGCCACAAGTTCATCGATAGCTTGCCCATTAAGTGGCAAGGTCTAAGACAAATCTTAAGGACCACCAAACAATTGAAACAGCATGACTTGGAATCACTTTATGGCACTCTTCAATTTGAAGAGAGAGCCCTCGCTCAAAACTTGAGAGCTGAAGCTGATTCCAAAAGGCATGTTGGCTCTTCTTCTTCCTCCTCTCTATCGTTCTGTCCCTCATGCTCATGACCCTCTTGCCTTGGTCTCTGCTGAAGTTAGCACTATTCATGTTAACAACAGCAATTCTACCCCATCTCATATCCAGGACCTTGTCAATGACCTCGATTTCAAGGAGAGACAAGAGATGTTCTCGGATTTCATGCAATTTGCTCTTATCGCTGGTAAAAGATATTCCAAGAAATGGAACAGTCGTAGGTCGACTTCTTCCCAAAGACCAGTGGTAGACAAATCACAGGAAGAATGTTGGAGATGTGGTCGAAAAGGCCATTATCAAAAAGATTGCAAAGTCTCTATTCCCTCTTTGCAGGTACCAAAGCCCTCTTCTTCGTCAGCAAGACCTTCTTCTTCTGTCAAGCCTGCTGATGAATACAAGAAGAAGTATTATGAGCTTCGTGCAAAAATGGCTGATGTAGAAGAAGCTAAAGCCCCTGCCAAAGGTCTTGTTGCTGAAGAACATGACTGGGCCAAATCTGACGTTTCTGACAGCGAGGACTTCGTAGATGCCATCTGCTTCATGGCACTCGCTGATGATCAAGCGCTGACAAAGGATCAAGTGTGCTCCAGTCAGTGGGTGAATGTCACAATCAAGAAGGCCTCGCTAGGAAAAGAAGTGTGGTATTTGGACAGTGGTTGTTCAAAACACATGACTGGATCCAAGGATCTGCTGGATAACTTTGTGGCGACTGATGGTCCCACAGTTGTGTTTGGTGACAACTCTACTGGCCAAACTGAAGGATACGGGTCTCTCTCTAATGGGCTAATCAAGTTCACTAAGGTCGCTTATGTGAACGGCTTGAAACACAATCTGATTAGCATCAATCAACTGTGCGATGCTGACTACAAGGTTATCCTTGATAAGCATCAAGGCACAGTAATTAATGTAAATAAAGAAGTAGTTTTGGTCGCTCCTAGAAAGAGAGATATCTACTTGGTAGATTTCACTCCTGTCAAAACTGACAGTGAGACCTGCTTCTTCTCAAAAGCTGCCCCTCAAATCAATTGGTTGTGGCACAAGCGTATGTCGCATGTGAACTTCAAAACAATCAATTTCTTAACCAAGAAAAATCTTGTTCGAGGCCTTCCTCCTCTCACTTATGAGAAGGACAGGCTCTGTGGTGCCTGTGAGAAGGGTAAAAGCCACGGAGCCACCTTCAAAACTAAACAAGCCAATTCTATCAATCCCTGCTTCCATCTACTTCACATGGACCTTTTTGGTCCAGTGAATGTCCAAAGCCTAAGGGGTAGCAAATACACCTTAGTCATAGTGGATGAATATTCACGATATACTTGGACAATATTTTTTCATTCTAAGAGTGATGCTGCTGAGGAAATAATTAATTTCATTAAAAAGATGGAAAACCTCAACAGCATACGTGTTAAAGAACTCAGAAGCGATCATGGCACTGAGTTCAGAAACCACACTCTTGAAAGTTTTTGTGCTGATCAAGGGATTAGACAAAACTTCTCTTCTGTTAGAACTCCTGAACAAAATGGAGTAGCTGAAAATAGAAACAGAACTCTCATTGAAGCTGCTCGAACTATGCTCAGCGAGTCTTCCCTTCCTAGTAAATTCTGGGCTGAAGCAGTTAGTACTGCTTGCCATACTCAAAATAGGTGTCTTATTGTCAAGCAACATGACAAGACTGCCTATGAAATTCTTAAGGGTAAGAAACCCCAAATTGGATATTTCCATATTTTTGGATGTCCAGTGTTCATCCTGAATGATAAGGATCATTTGGGTAAGTTTGATCCCAAAGCTGACGATGGCTACTTTCTGGGATATTCTTCTATTAGTAAAGCTTTCAGAGTTTTCAATACTCGCACTCAAAAAGTAGATGACTCTATTCATGTTACTTTTGATGAAAGCTGCTCAGCTCTAGGAGATCTCTCAAGTGAGACATCTGCTGAAGGCATCTTCAGCGATCTTGCTGATCCTTCAGTAGAGTCAGCGACACATCATGATGTTGCTGACTCACCTATTGCTGATACCTCAAGTCTCTCAACTAATGATGAGTATGTGGCAGCACACATTTACTCTATTGATCCAGTTGAGCCTCTTCTTAGGACTGTTAATGCCACTTCCATTAACGTCACTCCTTTAAATTAACCTCAAACTGCTGACGGTGGTGTTGAGGACATCTTTCATGATGCTTCAGCGAGTCCTGTTTCAGGAGATGCTGAGGATGACAATTCTCAGCAAGAGGTACCCACTGCTCTCAGTGACCCTCCTGTCAGCAACTCTACACCTTCTCTAACCATTGATCTTTCCACTTATTCTCTTGCACCAAGTGATCCTACCTCCACCTTATCCGCTATCACTCACTCTTCTTCTATCCATACACCAGCACTCAAATGGACTGCTGATCACCCTCTTGACCATGTGATTGGTAATCCATACAATGGTGTCCAAACTCGCTCAGCAACAAGTAATACTTGTCTCTATGTCAATTTCTTATCTCAAATTGTGCCTGCCAATATTGGCGAAGCCATGGCTGATCCTTCTTGGGTGGAAGCCATGCAAGAAGAATTGACACAATTTGAAAGAAATCACGTTTGGTTTCTTGTTCCTCCTCCCTATAAGGAACCCATTGGCACTAGATGGGTTTACAGGAATAAGATGGATGAAGCCGGTGTGGTTATTCGTAACAAGGCAAGACTGGTTGCTCAAGGTTATACTCAAGCTGAAGGCATTGATTATGATGAAACCTTTGTTCCAGTCGCTCGCCTTGAAGCCATTCGTTTCTTTCTTGCTCACGCTGCCTACAAAGGCTTCACTGTCTATCAAATGGACGTCAAGAGTGCCTTTCTAAATGGTGCCCTTGATGAGGAAGTCTATGTTAAGCAGCCTCCTGGCTTTGAGGATCCAAAGCATCCTCACTATGTTTACAAGCTAAATAAAGCTTTATATGGTCTTAAACAAGCCCCTAGAGCTTGGTATGACACATTGTCTACCTTCCTTCTTGACCATGGCTTTCGTCGAGGAACCATAGACAACACTCTCTTCATCTATAAGAAGAAAGCTGATGTTCTGTATGTTCAGATATATGTCGATGACATTATCTTTGGTTCCTTATCTTCTAAGCTCTGTCAAAAGTTCAACGCTCTCATGTCTAGTACTTTTGAAATGAGCATGATGGGTGAATTAACCTTTTTCTTAGGGTTACAAATCAAGCAGCTTCCCACTGGAATATTTATCAATCAAGAAAAATATATTCGGGATATGTTGCATAAATTTGACTTCACCCATGTCACTCCAAAAGGAACTCCGATGTCCCCTCCTAATAACCTCCATGCTGACCCAGATGGTAAGTATGTGAATCCTACTCACTATAGAGGCATGATTGGTTCGCTGATGTATCTTACAGCGAGTCGTCCAGACATCATGTTTGCAACATGTCTCTGTGCTCGCTATCAAGCCTCTCCTCGTGAGTCTCATCTTCTTGCTGTCAAGCGTATCTTTAAATATCTTAAGGGTACACCCACGCTGGGTCTCTGGTACCCAAAAGATTCCAACTTTGAGTTGGTTGGATATTCTGACTCTGACTATGTTGGTTGCATGCTTGATCGCAAAAGCACCAGTGGAGGATGTCAACTGTTGGGGGGGGAAGCTGACTAGTTGGACTAGTAAAAAGCAACACACAGTTTCCATCTCCATCGCTGAGGCAGAATATGTCTCTGCAGCGAGCTGTTGTGCCCAAATTCTTTGGATGAAACATCAGCTTGCTGATTATGATTTGGAATATACCAAAATTCCAATCATGTGTGATAATACAAGTGTTATTGCTATTACACACAACCCTGTTCAGCATTCAAAAACTAAGCATATTGATATTCGATATCACTTTATTCGTGACCATGTCATGAAAGGTGATATTGAAATCTATTTCATTCCAACTGATGATCAAATCGCTGACATCTTTACTAAACCATTGGATGAAACTAGATTCAAATTGCTTGTCAGCAAGTTAGGAATGTTAAATGGGGAATCAGCAACATGACTTATCATGTTAGCTAACTCGGCGAGTTTAAGTCTGTCTTACTCGCTGGACCTAAAGCAATGAAGAGCTTAAAGTCTTCATCTAGTCCAGCATAGCAAACGGCTATGGTAAAGACTTCTTAAATCCGTTGATCCATGTTGCTTTGGGAAAAAGCAAAATAAAAGCAATGGAGAGCTAAAAGTCTCCATCTAGTCCATTAGCAAACGGCTATGGTAAAGACTTCTTAAATCCGTTGATCCCTGTTGCTTTGGGAAAAAGCAAAATAAAAGCAATGAAGAGCTAAAAGTCTTCATCTAGTCCATTAGTAAACGGCTATGGTAAAGACTTCTTAAATCCGTTGATCCATGTTGCTTTGGGAAAAAGCAAAATAAAAGCAATGGAGAGCTAAAAGTCTTCATCTAGTCCAATAGCAAACGGCTATGGTAAAGACTTCTTAAATCCGTTGATGGCTGACAGTTTGCCAAAAACTGTAGTCAGCAACCAACGTTAGTTGTGAAGTCGCTGACAAAACATTAGATGTTTTCAGCGCCCAAAATTTCTTTTCTCAAATGGGTGCTGAAGAAAAAGGCATTTAATTGAATTAAAAAATCCCTTTTTAACATTAAATTTTTTATTCAATACAACATAGGATATTTTCGAAACTAAGTGTTTTCAAAGTAACTATGTGGGTGACGTGGCGAAATCTTGAACCACATGTTTTATAAACTCAAATTGAAAGGTCACCTCGATTTCTGCCTTGATCACGTCATTTGTCCGTATGTGACAGTCTGATTGACAGGTTACTACTGCACAATACGGCGCACACTCAAGTATTTTTGGATAAAATTTCTTTTCCTTTTATTTATACGTTACTCACAAAACTCTTTTATAGTATATATATGTACGTATCTTATGCGTATATATATATATATAAACATAAAACAGTTGTTGTTTACAACTGTTACACAGCTTGAAAAAGAAGAGAGAGAAAACTTCTTTGTCTCTTCGTGTGTAAAATCATGGCCCACCTCCATACCCTATATATTTCCGCCTCTCTTCTCTCACCTCACTTTACACACACTTAAAAAATCTTTTCATCTTCTAATTCTCAATCTCTCTCTCCTTCTCTGATTCATCTTCATCATATATCTCTTCATTTGCCTCTAACAAAAATCAATGGCATCCTCTTCTGATATCCCTCAAAATGTTGAAATCCCTTCTTCTTCTTCCCCCGCCGTACAAAATCCACCTGTTCCTGAACCACAAGTTCAGGAACAAACTCCTATTACTTATTTAAACTCTCCAATTTATACTCCTGTAAATGTAAATAAATCTTCTAAGGTTTCCTTTTCTTCCTCGAAGATGATTGTCAAACCCAACAATCATCTTGGCTCGCTTGACGTACCAAAAGGTGCAAAAGGGTATAAGCCAATGCTGGATTTCATCCATGCATCTCCTGCAAATCATTGCATCATGGCGGACCTAGAAAATATTTTTGTCCATCTTCTTAGAGAATTCTGGTGGACTTGTGAATATGATGATGCAAACAAGTCCATCACTGGGTCTGTCCGCCAGGGGGAGAAGACAATCACCATCACTCCTGCTTCTCTTCGTCTCACTCTTGGGTTTGCACAAGAAACCGATGATAATAAGTTTGTGGAACCAACAAATGAAAGTGAATGGAAGGCATGGTTGCCCTCCATTGGATATAATTATAACTTGAAGAACCCTCCAGCAATTCCAAGCAATCCTTTAAAGCACAATCTTCCTGGGATCTAGAGAGTTCTGTTCACCCATGTGATTCAATGCATGGGTGGAAATTCTGGATCATACAACCAAGCATCAACAACATCAATGCCCATGATCCATGCTCTGGCTGAAGGGAGATTTGTAGACTATGCTCAGTTGATCTTCAATGATATGAAGAACAAGGTCAACATGAACAATAGGTCTCACACAATGCCTTTTACAAGATTCTTTTCTTTAATCTTCAAGGAGGCGATGGGTGATGAGTATGTGTTGCCAAATGCTTCAACAATTCCAACAGCAAGGGTTGGAAACAATATTTACAAGCAACCAGCTGAACACTTGGTTGCTCGCCTCACTCCACATATAAAAGAGGTACTTTTCTCTCTTGACTCTTCTTTATACCCCAAAGACAGCGACTGGGAGGCAGCACTTCCTACTGATGAAGTGGCTGATACGGTCGCTGTGGATGCTCAAATGCCTTTAGAGGCTGGCTCGCTGGAAAACCCCCCAGCGACCTCCAAAGCCTCCAAAAAGACCAAAAGTAAATCTAAGGCAGCATCCTCAACACAAAATATACAATCTTCACCCTCCGCTCACGTCCCAAAACGTAAGCGGAGTGTATCAAAGGGCAACCCCAAGGTTAAGAAGTCCACAGCGCCCATGGACACTAGTACCCAAGCCACCCCATCAGCAGCCTCCCAATAGGCTGTTGACGAGTCAAATGGGAACAGCAGGCAGCCACCTCAAACTTCTGTAGGCGAGGTTGGTGAAGATATTGGGTCACCCCAACCCACTAGAGGTCAAAGTCCAACCCCTCCAAATATTTCCCCTTCTTCTCAAAACCCTTCTGAGTCGTTGTCAGCAGCCAGATCACAGGTGATGCTAGAGACAACACATTCTACGGCCGATGAGGTCTTGGTGGAACAACACACTAAGACTGAGGCACCAGGTTCCCCTACCCAAATATATTCTACTGTCTCGGAAACTGTTTGTGCAGGGACCGAGACAAATGTTTCTCAGGATGATAATGTAAGTGATGAAGAGTTAGGCAGCGAGTTTAGCCAACAAGATGATGAGGCTGAAATCAAACTCGCTGCCACTGAAGAAAATGAAGAAGAAAATTTCAGTGGTTTTCTGGATGCTGATATGGGCTATTTGTTAATCTCCTCACCACTTACTGAATTTGAAGATGGTCCAGTGTCACTATCTGATATGCCTCCTCCTCCTTCTTACTCACCAAGGCCCACTGCCTCTCATGAACAAATTGGGCACTTTGGAGATTATGTGCCGGCCTTGGATGATAACGAACTCCTCAGGGGGATGCAAATTTGTCTAGAGTACATCCACAAGGCTGATATTTTAAATGTAGAAGAGGATGTTGATGATGAAATCATCATGGAAGTGCCCTCATTGCACCATCCAGACTTTTTCAGGGTACCTTGTTCTACGTATCCTATCTCTTTGAAGGATCTCAAGGTTCCCTCTGCTGATGAAGCCACCACTGTTTTCACTGCTGTGAATGTGCCTGGTCTTGACTACGTTGAAACTTGTCAATTGCAAGAAATCTTGAGAAGATTGCAGATTGTGCAAAGTCAAGGAAACATGCATGGTTATCTATATGCATGGTTGGTAGATAAAATGGCTGAAATGAACACTGGGGCATTGGCCAAGTTTGGAGAATTGGTTTCTAGAAACAATGAATTGCTCGATGAGCTAGCTGAGCTGAAGGACAGAGTGTTTAACATCACCAAAAAGCAACATGCTGACACCCTGTCCAATGCAGATCTATTTAGGAGGAATCAAAAGCTGCTTCACCACAACATGCAGAGAGTCAGCAATTCCAACTCTAAAATCTCCGCATCGCTGGATAAATTGAAAGCTGAAGTTAAGTCAGCGGATGTCACTGAAGTGCCTGGTCTCTTATCCTCTCTCCAACAACTCTCTCAATCCAACATTCTCTTCACTGCTCACCTTCGCCAACTTCATAATACCGTTTCTTTCTTTTCAAAAAATCAAGATGATTTTCACTCTTCTCTCACCCAAGAAATTAATTCTCTCAAAAAGAAAATCTTCTCTCACACGCCTTTCCAAGTTGTTGTTGACAAAAAGTTACTTGAAGAATCTGTCAGCAGGCAAGAAACTTGAAGCAGAGGTTGCGAATCTTAAGGAAATGATGAGTACAATGCTGGGACTCCTCAAGAAAGAAAAAGTGGAAGTAGCTAGTTCCTCAGCTGCTTCCAAGGGGGAGAAAAGTGCTGAAGAAGCCCTGCAACTGAAAATGCAAACTCTGGAAATGCTCCCCATGCTCCCCAAGCTGAAACTGAAAGTGCTGATAGGGTCGTTGAACCGGCAGCAAGTGTTGAGGGGGAGCAAGCTGATAAGGTTATTGAACCGGCAGCTGATATTGAAAAGGAGAAACGTTCAAACACCGCTGAGGATGTGCCAGCAAGTGTTGTGAAAATGGTCGCTGCTGAGAGTATTCCAGTGAGACCAATCAATGTCTCTATCTTCAAGCCTACCGCTGAGTTCCACGCTGCCCTTGAAAAGAAATATGCTGATAAGGGTAAAGCAGCTGTGACTACTCAAAGCAAGCCACCCAAAGTTTCCACTTCAGCTAGAGTACAACAAGAAAAGCTGATGTCTGGAGCTTTCCCCAAGACAACATCAACTCCACAAGCAACTGCTGAACTTACTCCTGAAGAAGTTGTGCTTCAGGAGGAGCTAAAAAGGAAAAAGAGAGAAGAGGAGCTCTCTCAAAAATTTATAAGTGAGCAGGTTGTTAGTGAAGAATTAAAAGATGCTGATGATGAAGTAAAGATGTTGGCTCAGCAGTCTGGTGGTCTTGAAGCACTTAAGAAAAATGAGGAAGAGTTCTTCGCTAAGAAAAAGAAAAACTTTGAAGAAGGTCAAAGACTCTACCTCAAATCAAGGGAGATAAGGCAGAGAAAAGAAGAGATCATGTTAGTCAAGGTCACTCTAACCCAACAAGGGATGAGTCTTACCCTACAAAGAAAAGGAGTGCCCAAGTTGTATACTCTGAAAAATGTTACTAAAGATACACTTGGGCCAACTGAATGGATCGAAATTTACAAGCTGGTCAAGGATAAGACAGCTGTAAGTTATGAACCGCTGATCAAGATGGCAGGTGAGCAGATAAAGCATACTCGCAAAATGGAACAGAAATACAAAGTCAAAGACTCTCTGCTCAACTCCGCAAGACATCCCTTCCCTCCTCCACCTCAGCAACCCAGAGTTGGATCAAAGAGATCAGCGTCTGGATCCCAAGTTTCACGTCTCCCCACTGTACTCAGAATGGTTCCCAAGACTGATATAGATGAGGAGCCGCTGCTAAATTTGAAGATGCCTTCCAGAACTATTTTTATGGAAGGTACCTATGATGAGAAGCTGGGAGGTTTTTGCTTCTGCAATGTCCATGGTCATGAGCTCTTCTTCAGGACCAACGAAATTGGAATTGCTCCCTCTGCCTTCCTTCTAAAAATAAGGAAGTATTGTGCTCAGACTTCCAATGATCCCACGTTCATAAAGCTGATTGATCAAGAGCTGCTGAAGCCTGAAAGACAACAAGATAAAGCTGATTGTTGTAAAGATGTTCGTCATATATGCAATATCAACATTCCCTCATTCTATTTCTTAGTCTTGTAAGTTCAAGCGACTTATACTCAGCTAAGTCTCCTCAGCGAATAGGGGGAGATTGTTGAGTCATGGATTCGCTGAAAGACTCAGCGAGTGACTTCGTCAGCGAGCTCTCAGCGACCATCAATTATCTTCGAGTTAAAGGATAAGTTCAATGACTCACCGTCTGTTTTGTAAGTCAAATATGGGCGGGAAGATGAAGATAAGAAAGCTGGTCCCCAAGGACACGTGTTGACAGATCAGAATGAAGACATGTGACCTTGTACCAAAATGGTACTAAGGTGTTTCTCTTTCAGACCGTTTTGGGAAAGAAAAAAGATGGTAACCAGAGATTCCTGAAGACCAGTCTTACACACCAATAGATAGTTGACAACCTTCATGTGTCAACATCTATTGGGTTGTCATGTGATGTCTTTTCTCTCCTATATAAAGCATCACTTGACCTAGCCGCAAAATAGTTGGTGTGTGCCATATTTACACTTAGTGTGTTTTTCTCTCTTTGTATAATTGTTAAGTTTTAGTGTGTCAAAAACTTAACAATATTTTCTCTCTTATTTCTTTGTAAAACCGACCATGTATTCACTGTTTAATCTATGTTACTTATGATTAAACTTCTTTACTTTCTTCTCTTTTGTTCTTAGTGTAATTTACATTAGTTGTTTAATTACTTAATCGTTGCAAACTTGGGACTTTCATCTTTTTGCCACTATACCATTTATAGATAGTTCATTTTTTTAAAATTCAGTCATAAATGTCTTTAGTACACTGTTTGGTGAAAATGTTTTAATGATAGTTATAAGCCATAAATGTCTTTAGTACGTTGTTTGGTGAAATTGTTTTGATGACAGTTATAAGTCATAAATGTCTTTAGTACGTTGTTTGGTGAAATTGTTTTGATGACAGTTATAAGTCATAAATGTCTTTAGTACAATGTTTGGTGAAACGGTTTTGTTGACATTTATAAGCCATAAATGTTTTAGTACATTGTATGGTGAATTAGGTTTGGTCACATTTATAAAGCATAAATATCTTTAATGATATTTTTCTTATGATTTCATGCGTTATCATTCATAATATGATTGTTGATGATAAACGACATACCTCTACACTTATGATCCATTTGAATTTCTAAATGATAACCTAACAAACCGACATCGAACAAGCTCTTTTAAAGAAGATAGACAACAATATTAATACTTTGTCAAAAGAATTGCAAGCCTATCTAGATATAGACCAATAGAGCACAGCTTCACAATAAAATGGATCATAACATGTTTTAAAAGACGATCTAATTGAGCATAAATAGCAAAAAATTTCTAATGTTGCATAATTATATACTTTGTTTAATTATCAATGTTTATGATTATAATTTGGTTGAGTTGTTTAAAGGATTATATTTTAAAAGTTATATAACTTTAACTAGTCCTAATACCCGTACGATGTACGGTAGCTATATAGATTGTATCATAAAGAAATTCGAATATGTCTCATACATGATTTGTGAGTATGAAATAAATTGTGGTTAAAGTAAACTGATGATCGAAGCTAAGTTATAATAACAGTAATGATAAATATAATATATGTTTAGTTAAAGTTTTGGATTTACCTTAAATTTTTAAAATCACATTCAAAATCGGAACTTGTAAGCATACACGATGACGACAAATAGCCTTGTGATTTTGAATCGTAAACTCAACTTTTTGAAGTCTTCATGTTATTAACTTATTATAAGTAATATAAGTAATAGGAGTTGAAGAATTGAGAAAGAAAAAGAGACAATTTTATTAATGAGAAAACGATCAATCAAATAAGGTTATAATGTGTTTTGTATCTATAAGCTAAGAGTTAGAGTTTAATTCTAAGTCTAATAAGGAAATTGAATCTGTATACAATTAAAAAAGCTAATTTAATAAAATAAATTAAAAGGACACGTGTCGATCAAAGATTATGTCACGTGTCGTTTTAAAAATATCTCAATCCGGTTTTAGTTTATTGATAGATATCTATAATAAATATCATTGAATTAATACAAATCATGAATTATATTTATTTAGTTAAAAGATAGTTTAGGTAAGTTGTAAATGTTTATAAAAGGGTTGGATTGTTTAAAGGAAATAGCGAAATTACTATTTTTTTGTTAAATGTTAGGGTTGATGTAAATATTGAGCATGGATGGTCTAAATCTCACCACTTATAAATACAACCTTATCCTTACAATCCAAAAACAAAAACCCTATTCCTTTCATTTAAATACAACCCTTGAGATCCCCTAGCTTGCAAGACATCTTCTTCTTGATTTCAAGTTCCATCTTCATATTTTTAAGTAATGTCGTGCCCTCTATGTCAGTTTTAATTTTTTACAAGTTACATCTCAAAACTTCTGATAGTAACCCTTAGAGGGGGTTAAGCTCCAAGAAATATAGAATAAAGAGAGACAAAGGCTTTGCCAAATTTCTTCTTAACATTTCATATGAAAACATTACAATTTAAAGGGAAAGCAAGAAGTAAACGTGGGTTCCTAAAATAATGGAGAAAACTGAAATTGCAAATGATAGTGGAACCACTATCCTAACCACATAACTACATGCATGCATAATGGAAAACTAATTAACTCCATGAAGAGATCGTGTCCCTCAAGTTGTGGGTTTGTTGACTGGGTCCTTTGTTGGGCCAGATCCTGGGTCAGTAGTGGGTTGGGCTTGCTGGGTTGGGTTGAGTGTGACATGGGTCGTATCATTGCCCCCCCATGAGAAGCGACCTTGTCCTCAAGGTCGGTAATCGTAACATTGGAGGAAGCGGTTATCTGCGGCTGTGCACCCAAAAGAGTAACTAACTGATTATTACAGTGAAACGAAATGGATGGGACAGAAAAGTCAGCGGTAATTAATCCCAGCGAGCGCAGCCAATCAAAACCTAATATGATCTCACAACCCTTGAAGGCTAAAAGAAACAGAGAAATGGGAAACAAGGTACGATTCAAGGTAATTGGAACATTGGAGCAAAACCCGGTGCACTGAAGTGGCTCGCCATTACCAACAAGAACCGGAAAGGGTGTTGTATGGGTTGTTAAGTGCAACATGGCAGCGACATGAGGTTGGATGAGGTTATGGGTGCTGCCCGAGTCAACCAGAATGCTAACTGGGTGGTTTTTTATCAGCCCGTAAAGGCGCATTGAGGTGGTTGTAGACATCCCAAAAAAAAGTGCTGGTGAGATAGAAATGAACCGGGGAACAGAGGGGTTGTCTTCAGGGGAGTTGAGAGTAGAGTTGGTGGATAAATCATTGTTGTCAACAATGATGAGAAACTGTGGTGGATTACATCGATGACCAGGTTGGAACTTTTCGGGGCATTTAAAGCACAGTCCCGCAGCGCGACGTTGTTGCATTTGTTCTGGTGAGAGCCTAGCGGTGGGGAGGGTTGATGGTACGACAGTGGAGGAAGCCGGCAACAAAGACAGGGGGTTAGCAGACGGTGGTGGTAAAAGGGCAGGTGGTTTAGCGGAAGGAGAGCTAGAGGTCGTGGTGGAATAAACCGGAACGGCAGCCGCGAGTTTCTCTTCCACCTACTTGGCGAGTCCAACGACCTGTGGTAATGAAGTTGGTTTAAGCACCGAGAGTTCCTGTTGGATGTCAACACGGAGGCCGGAAATGAAGCAATTAAGCAAGGCGTCTGGTGGTAACCCGACAACACAATTGCTCAAACGTTCAAAGTCTGCAACATATGCAGCAACAGTGGTGGTTTGGCTAAGTTTAAACAAGGCCGCTTGATGGTTCTCGTAAGAAGAAGGACCAAAGCGGAGTTCGAGAGCACGCGAAAACTCAGGCCAATCTGTAAGGAGGTTGTTTTTGGCAACGTATTTGTACCAACTAAGAGCTTCACCAGTGAAGTAAAATTGAGCCAATGAAAGATGGTTTTCCGGTTGGACGGAGTAGTACTCAAAGTAATTGGTTGCTTGAAAGATCCAATCGAGTGGGTTTGAACCATCAAAATTGGGGAGGTGAATCTTTGGTTGACGAGGGGTAAGATGTGGTTGTGGATTGTTGTTAAGTGGTGTGTTTTTTTTGGAACTGGAACTAGGGGAGTCGTTGAGATTTAGAGAGCCAAACGAGAGGTTTGCAGGAATTTCATTTTTTTTTTTCCAATTGAGGTGAGCAGTTTAGATGTAACATCTAGTTGTTGTTTTAGAGTGTCTTGGAGGATTTGGAAATTGGCAGTGTTTTGGTTGTTGATTGTGGTGTTGGAGTGGGTCTGTTGGGTGAGTAAATCTTGCAAGGCTTGAAGATTGGTAGAAGTTTCAGCAGTGGTGGTGGCATGATTGGTGAGAAACTGATCTAATTTGTCGATGAGGGTGTTGAGCGGATCATCGTTGGGATTAGTTTCCTTCCGAGGAGGCATGGTACGAGAATGAAAGCACCAATTGATAGTAACCCTTAGAGGGGGTTAAGCTCCAAGAAATATAGAATAAAGAGAGACAGAGGCTTTGCCAAATTTCTTCTTAACATTTCATATGAAAACATTACAATTTAAAGGGAAAGCAAGAAGTAAACGTGGGTTCCTAAAATAATGCAGAAAACTGAAATTGCAAATGATAGTGGAACCACTATCCTAACCACATAACTACATGCATGCATAATGGAAAACTAATTAACTCCATGAAGAGATCGTGTCCCTCAAGTTGTGGGTTTGTTGACTGGGTCCTTTGTTGGGCCAGATCCTGGGTCAGTAGTGGGTTGGGCTTGCTGGGTTGGGTTGAGTGTGACATGGGTCGTATCATTGCCCCCCCATGAGAAGCGACCTTGTCCTCAAGGTCGGTAATCGTAACATTGGAGGAAGCGGTTATCTGCGGCTGTGCACCCAAAAGAGTAACTAACTGATTATTACAGTGAAACGAAATGGATGGGACAGAAAAGTCAGCGGTAATTAATCCCAGCGAGCGCAGCCAATCAAAACCTAATATGATCTCACAACCCTTGAAGGCTAAAAGAAACAGAGAAATGGGAAACAAGGTACGATTCAAGGTAATTGGAACATTGGAGCAAAACCCGGTGCACTGAAGTGGCTCGCCATTACCAACAAGAACCGGAAAGGGTGTTGTATGGGTTGTTAAGTGCAACATGGCAGCGACATGAGGTTGGATGAGGTTATGGGTGCTGCCCGAGTCAACCAGAATGCTAACTGGGTGGTTTTTTATCAGCCCGTAAAGGCGCATTGAGGTGGTTGTAGACATCCCAAAAAAAAGTGCTGGTGAGATAGAAATGAACCGGGGAACAGAGGGGTTGTCTTCAGGGGAGTTGAGAGTAGAGTTGGTGGATAAATCATTGTTGTCAACAATGATGAGAAACTGTGGTGGATTACATCGATGACCAGGTTGGAACTTTTCGGGGCATTTAAAGCACAGTCCCGCAGCGCGACGTTGTTGCATTTGTTCTGGTGAGAGCCTAGCGGTGGGGAGGGTTGATGGTACGACAGTGGAGGAAGCCGGCAACAAAGACAGGGGGTTAGCAGACGGTGGTGGTAAAAGGGCAGGTGGTTTAGCGGAAGGAGAGCTAGAGGTCGTGGTGGAATAAACCGGAACGGCAGCCGCGAGTTTCTCTTCCACCTACTTGGCGAGTCCAACGACCTGTGGTAATGAAGTTGGTTTAAGCACCGAGAGTTCCTGTTGGATGTCAACACGGAGGCCGGAAATGAAGCAATTAAGCAAGGCGTCTGGTGGTAACCCGACAACACAATTGCTCAAACGTTCAAAGTCTGCAACATATGCAGCAACAGTGGTGGTTTGGCTAAGTTTAAACAAGGCCGCTTGATGGTTCTCGTAAGAAGAAGGACCAAAGCGGAGTTCGAGAGCACGCGAAAACTCAGGCCAATCTGTAAGGAGGTTGTTTTTGGCAACGTATTTGTACCAACTAAGAGCTTCACCAGTGAAGTAAAATTGAGCCAATGAAAGATGGTTTTCCGGTTGGACGGAGTAGTACTCAAAGTAATTGGTTGCTTGAAAGATCCAATCGAGTGGGTTTGAACCATCAAAATTGGGGAGGTGAATCTTTGGTTGACGAGGGGTAAGATGTGGTTGTGGATTGTTGTTAAGTGGTGTGTTTTTTTTGGAACTGGAACTAGGGGAGTCGTTGAGATTTAAAAAAAATATAAAAAATAAAACGATACTAGAAGAATGAACTTACATCGCAGGTTCTAAGATAATTTGTGAATGTAGACGGCCCGACCTCATCAGTGAAGCCACAACCATCACATGTAACAAATTCCTTTTGAAGTTTTGGAACCCAAGATTTTGGGAGCCCTTTTGTGATTTTGTTAAACTCTTTGTCTAGATCAATTGCGGCTTGATTTGCGCTAACGGATGCCATGAAGGAATTTAGGGTTTGGGCGGTTGGTGGTAGGTCAGGTGAGTTGAAAATGAGAGATAGCGAGTATATAAAGCCACAAATTAGGGTTCTATGTTATGACATGGGCTTAGACTTGGGTTGGTCAGTCTTTTCAAAAAGAATGTCAAATTAGTTTATATGTAATTGTTGTTGATGATTCAAAAATTTTTGTTTAAAAAATCTTGAAAATGAGTTTGAACTTTGAAGGGGCAAAAAGTAAAGAATAAAAAATAAAAATACTAGAAGAATGAACTTACATCGCAGGTTCTAAGATAATTTGTGAATGTAGACGGACCCGACCTCATCAGTGAAGCCACAACCATCACATGTAACAAATTCCTTTTGAAGTTTTGGAACCCAAGATTTTGGGAGCCCTTTTGTGATTTTGTTAAACTCTTTGTCTAGATCAATTGCGGCTTGATTTGCGCTAACGGATGCCATGAAGGAATTTAGGGTTTGGGCGGTTGGTGGTAGGTCAGGTGAGTTGAAAATGAGAGATAGCGAGTATATAAAGCCACAAATTAGGGTTCTATGTTATGACATGGGCTTAGACTTGGGTTGGTCAGTCTTTTCAAAAAGAATGTCAAATTAGTTTATATGTAATTGTTGTTGATGATTCAAAAATTTTTGTTTAAAAAATCTTGAAAATGAGTTTGAACTTTGAAGGGGCAAAAAGTAAAGAATAAAAAATAAAAATACTAGAAGAATGAACTTACATCGCAGGTTCTAAGATAATTTGTGAATGTAGACGGCCCGACCTCATCAGTGAAGCCACAACCATCACATGTAACAAATTCCTTTTGAAGTTTTGGAACCCAAGATTTTGGGAGCCCTTTTGTGATTTTGTTAAACTCTTTGTCTAGATCAATTGCGGCTTGATTTGCGCTAACGGATGCCATGAAGGAATTTAGGGTTTGGGCGGTTGGTGGTAGGTCAGGTGAGTTGAAAATGAGAGATAGCGAGTATATAAAGCCACAAATTAGGGTTCTATGTTGTGACATGGGCTTAGACTTGGGTTGGTCAGTCTTTTCAAAAAGAATGTCAAATTAGTTTATATGTAATTGTTGTTGATGATTCAAAAATTTTTGTTTAAAAAATCTTGAAAATGAGTTTGAACTTTGAAGGGGCAAAAAGTAAAGAATAAAAAATAAAAATGGAAAAGTTGGGGCCAAAGTTTGCTAAACTTTTATAACAAATTCAAGTTTTTTTTTTCTATATATTCTCTATATATATAAACAAGTCTTTTGTAAATTATAAACTATCTCATCAACAACAATTATCTATAAACTAATTTGACATTCTTTTTAAAAAGACTGACCCAACCCAAGTCTAAGCCCATGTCACAACATAGAACCCTAATTTGTGGCTTTATATACTCGCTATCTCTCATTTTCAACTCACCTACCTACCACCAACAGCCAAACCCAAAATTCCTTCATTAGCACAAATCAAGCCGCAATTGATCTAGACAAAGAGTTTAACAAAATCACAAAAGGGCTCCCAAAATCTTGGGTTCCAAAACTTCAAAAGGAATTTGTTACATGTGATGGTTGTGGCTTCACTGATGAGGTCGGGTCGTCTACATTCGCAAATCATCTCAGAACCTGCGATGTAAGTCCATTCTCTATTATCGTTTTATTTTTTTATTTTTTTTTGAAAGGTTATTATCGTTTTATATATAAAAAAAATATAAAAAATAAAACGATACTAGAAGAATGAACTTACATCGCAGGTTCTAAGATAATTTGTGAATGTAGACGACCCGACCTCATCAGTGAAGCCACAACCATCACATGTAACAAATTCCTTTTGAAGTTTTGGAACCCAAGATTTTGGGAGCCCTTTTGTGATTTTGTTAAACTCTTTGTCTAGATCAATTGCGGCTTGATTTGCGCTAACGGATGCCATGAAGGAATTTAGGGTTTGGGCGGTTGGTGGTAGGTCAGGTGAGTTGAAAATGAGAGATAGCGAGTATATAAAGCCACAAATTAGGGTTCTATGTTATGACATGGGCTTAGACTTGGGTTGGTCAGTCTTTTCAAAAAGAATGTCAAATTAGTTTATATGTAATTGTTGTTGATGATTCAAAAATTTTTGTTTAGAAAATCTTGAAAATGAGTTTGAACTTTGAAGGGGCAAAAAGTAAAGAATAAAAAATAAAAATGGAAAAGTTGGGGCCAAAGTTGTAAAGTCCTAAAGTTTGGTGGTAAATGTTAAAAGCTTTAAAAGTTTACTGTTGGAACTTACAATGTAATATATATAATTGAGTGCGTGGAAATCCGTGTTGCCTCATTTTTTGATAATATTAGTCCCTGTCGTTTAATTTCTTGCAATAATAGTCCCCCATCATTAATAAATACTAAAAAACTTTAATGAACACTAATGGCCGTTTAGCTTTTCTTTGGGTGTTTAACGGGAATAACAATAACGGCTGCAAATCAGGTCCTTTTCTTTAAAAGGGAGTTAGGTCATTTTCTAAAACGGAGGTCAATGATCGTTACATGTTATTTAGTATCTTTCAAGAGTTAGAAAGGCTGATGTAACCAGGTCCATTTTTCTAACGAGCGTTGGAGTATGTAGTATTTGTGTCAAATTAGTAATGTCTATCGGTCACCCAACTTAACAAAAAAGCGTAAGTTTGTTTTTTTGTTCTACGTTTTTATTTTTGCCTTATACTTTTAACTAAAATTGTCGTTTTTTCAGTTACTTTTGGTTTTTTACAATTTATTGTACAAAGTTAATATGGTATTCAGATTCATTTGTCTTTTATTTTTTATAATGATTTATATGGTACTTTTCATTTCTTTTTAAATTTCACATATAATAGTATAACTTTAGTGCGTTTCATTCCCCCCGTTTTGTCACATTATCATATATAGTTGATACATAATTAACATTCGGTTTTTTTTCCTTCAACTATTCATAGAATTGATCATGTAAATGATTACTATATCTTATATCTGTACACGACAATACATTTTTAGAAACACGCTTAATCAATAAACAAACGAATGTATCTCACCTGTATAAGGTTTAGAGCAACGTTATGTTTCCCGGGACAACGCCCGGGTTAAAAAACTAGTTAATATTAAATATGGAAATCTATAATCTATTATTACAATATAACTAAAATTAGGAACATCTTGCACAACCGACATTCTCATATCCAACCAAATTAAATTGTGAAGTTTCTTTAACTTATTTAGTAGCAACATTTCTTTCATCCATATTCAATTCAGCCGCCATTCTATTTAGTGGGGCAAACGACCTCGGCATACTTGTTTTTTTGAGGTCGCATGTGAGGTTGCATTTGTTTTTCAGGATGTATGACCACTCTAAATTTTGAGGTCGCATGGCACAACAAACTTGAGCTTGCATGTTTTGGTCCACAGTTGAGGTCGTATATTTTGTCATTAGGTTTGGGGTCGCATATTCTGGTTCTAATTTTCGGTCGCATAGTTATATTACAAGATCTAGGGTTGTAAAACTTTTAGCCTCGGAAATTTGGTCCAAGTCAAACCAATAAACTTTTTGGTCACGTCAAGTATAAACACTTATCTTAATATATACTTGCTGCTTTAGAGAGTGTTGAGTACGTTATCTCCTTTAATGTGGCCAGTGGCTACTTAGACTTAATTTCACTTGCATATATGACCTTTTGTGTGAACTTCTAGTGAATACATGGTGGATTACATTTATTTTTGTCTTTTTTTAACAGGTATTTTTGTCCTTTTTATTTCTTCTTTATATGATTGATTGCTATCCCTTCTTTTTATTATTTATTTATCTGTTCAATATTCGAAGAATGTATTTCTAAAAAAATTTTTTTTTTTTTAAATTTTTTAATCTTTTTTTTTAATTTTTTTTAATTTTTTTTCTTCTATGTTCATGTGTTATTTTTTCGTAGTTTTTTTTTTTTTTTTTTTTTTTTATCAGTTTTGTGTTTTTTTTTTATTATATATATAGTTTCTTTTTATTTTTTCATTCGTGTGTTATTTTTTTTTTTTTTTTTTTTTTTTTTTTTTTTTTTTTTTTTTTTTTTTTTTTTTTTTTTTTTTTTTTTTTTTTTTTTTTTTTTTTTTTTTTTTTTTTTTTTTTTTTTTTTTTTTTTTTTTTTTTTTTTTTTTTTTTTTTTTTTTTTTTTTTTTTTTTTTTTTTTTTTTTTTTTTTTTTTTTTTTTTTTTTTTTTTTTTTTTTTTTTTTTTTTTTTTTTTTTTTTTTTTTTTTTTTTTTTTTTTTTTTTTTTTTTTTTTTTTTTTTTTTTTTTTTTTTTTTTTTTTTTTTTTTTTTTTTTTTTTTTTTTTTTTTTTTTTTTTTTTTTTTTTTTTTTTTTTTTTTTTTTTTTTTTTTTTTTTTTTTTTTTTTTTTTTTTTTTTTTTTTTTTTTTTTTTTTTTTTTTTTTTTTTTTTTTTTTTTTTTTTTTTTTTTTTTTTTTTTTTTTTTTTTTTTTTTTTTTTTTTTTTTTTTTTTTTTTTTTTTTTTTTTTTTTTTTTTTTTTTTTTTTTTTTTTTTTTTTTTTTTTTTTTTTTTTTTTTTTTTTTTTTTTTTTTTTTTTTTTTTTTTTTTTTTTTTTTTTTTTTTTTTTTTTTTTTTTTTTTTTTTTTTTTTTTTTTTTTTTTTTTTTTTTTTTTTTTTTTTTTTTTTTTTTTTTTTTTTTTTTTTTTTTTTTTTTTTTTTTTTTTTTTTTTTTTTTTTTTTTTTTTTTTTTTTTTTTTTTTTTTTTTTTTTTTTTTTTTTTTTTTTTTTTTTTTTTTTTTTTTTTTTTTTTTTTTTTTTTTTTTTTTTTTTTTTTTTTTTTTTTTTTTTTTTTTTTTTTTTTTTTTTTTTTTTTTTTTTTTTTTTTTTTTTTTTTTTTTTTTTTTTTTTTTTTTTTTTTTTTTTTTTTTTTTTTTTTTTTTTTTTTTTTTTTTTTTTTTTTTTTTTTTTTTTTTTTTTTTTTTTTTTTTTTTTTTTTTTTTTTTTTTTTTTTTTTTTTTTTTTTTTTTTTTTTTTTTTTTTTTTTTTTTTTTTTTTTTTTTTTTTTTTTTTTTTTTTTTTTTAATATTTTGGTATGTTGATGTCCACGATTGAACCTGTTGGACTGGCAGGTACGACCCGATTTTCAAAATATATGCTCAATAATACACACAACAATAATAGCAAAACACATTTTCAAGTTTACAAGATGCCAATTTTTTCTCCCGGAGTTCATGTGTCAGGCTTCAATTAACATGGATTAGACGACCTTCATAAATGAAACACATTTTCAGGTAATTTTAATTTGGTTTCATCTCCACATACTTGAAGTGTGTTATGTGCAAGTTTTCATTTTTAGTGCTGAATTTTGACGGCCAAGTTGACTTGCATTTTTGATTCATTTACAATTTAATGGATGGAGTAAATAAATTTAAGAGTTAATTACTTAAATGGTACCTAACGTTTGCGCGATATTGCTGGTTTGATACCTTTCCTTTCGATATTACACGGATCATACCTAACGTTTTCAAAACTCCACTCGGACCATACTGGAACCAAACGCCGTTTGATGGTCGTTAAAACCCCCCCACGTGACTTGCACGTGAGGGGTAAAAATGTATTTTCGCGTTTCTTAATTACTTAAATGGTACCTAACGTTTGCACGATATTGCTGGTTTCATACCTAATGTTTAGTTATTAATTATTATTTTTTTGTATTTTTTTAATTTTGAAAGGTGAATTTTGATTTAAGCTTCGTGTCACGATAGGTCTAACATATGTTGTCTTTTTTTTTTCTAACGACATTAAATTTAATTAAACAAATAAAATGCTAGTAAAAACTAGTTGATACAAAGGAGTACACAGTCCGATTTAAATTAAACCCGATGGGAAAAAACCCCTACTAATCTTGGACTACCGGTATCGAATCTTGGAGGAGGCAATTCTGTTTCGAATGAGCTCTCTAGCGCGGACCCGGTTAAAACAACGTATACTATGTTGGTCCATCAACAAACGAGGATTTGAATGCTGAAAATATTTGGTACTATAGAGACCCGACTGGAAAAGTCATGTGTCGTTCTCACTCACTCAGTTACATAAGTGGAGCGAATATCTCCCCATCGGTTTAATTTGGATCGGACTGTGTAATCTTTTGTATAAGCTAGTTTCTCACTAGCATTTTATTTGTTTAATTAATATTTAATGTCGTTAGAAAAAAAAAGACAACATATGTTAGACCTATCGCGACACGAAGCTTAAAGCGAAATTCACCTTTCAAATTAAAAAAATACAAAAAAAATAAAAATTAATAACTAAACATTAGGTATGAAACCAACAATATCGTGCAAACGTTAGGTACCATTTAAGTAATTAAGAAACGCGAAAATACATTTTTACCCCTCACGTGCAAGTCACGTGGGGGGGTTTTAACGGCCATCAAACGACGTTTGGTTTCAGTATGGTATAAGTGGAGTTTTGGAAACGTTAGGTATGCTCTGCGTAATATCGAAAGGAAAGGTATCAAACCAGCAATATCACGCAAACAAGTAATTAACTCTAAATTTAATGGTGGAATTAAAAATCAAAAAATTTAAATCTTCAATTTCAAGTAGGCATGAGCACGGACATAAGACCGGACTGGACCGGACCGGCTAGGACCGAAGACCGAGATGGCATGAAAACCCAAACCGAAGCCCGGCCCGAAACATGCTCGGTCGGTCCGGTTCGGTCCCGGGTTTAACGGGTCGGGTTCGGTTTATGCAGGCTTGGACCGAAATAGCAAATGGACTTGAATATGTGGATTCTGCTGGGCTCAACCATGCTGCTGGGCTGCTGCTAAATCCGTTTTTTTTTGCTTGGTTTTGATCAAAAAAACTGTAGGCATGGACAGAATAAAACACAGAAGCTTTATTATTGGTGAAGTTGTTTCTGATTTGGTGTAGTCGAGCGTCCGACTCCATGAAAGTTAATTGAAAGCTTTTTATTATTATTGATTGAGAATTGAAAAGGGAGCATTGAATTGTATTACTTTACTGATACAAAAGTAAAAGTAAAGAGTAGATGTAGGAAATAGGAATAGGAAAAGGAATATATAATAAAATATTAATAATTTGTACTCCAACTTCCAACACCCACTGTTTCTTTTTGCTTGATTTTGATCAAAAATATTATTATATTAAAAATATCTCTTAGTCATATTGCCATACATGCATACAGCTGGCCACTCTTGTCATAACTATTTTTATATTATATTTATAGGAATAGAAATAAATGTACATAGTAACTTGTTTTGACCCATGCTTAAACATTTATTCTTCTCTTCTTTTTTTTCAAACGGATATTACTCTCTTCTCACCTGCAACTCCTCCAATTTCCATGAAAATATTTGGTACTATAGAGACCCGACTGGGAAAAGTCATGTGCCGTTCTCACTCACTCAGTTACATAAGTGGAGCGAATATCTCCCCATCGGTTTAATTTGGATCGGACTGTGTAATCTTTTGTATAAGCTAGTTTCTCACTAGCATTTTATTTGTTTAATTAATATTTAATGTCGTTAGAAAAAAAAAGACAACATATGTTAGACCTATCGCGACACGAAGCTTAAAGCGAAATTCACCTTTCAAAATTAAAAAAATACAAAAAAAAAAAAAAAAAAAAAAAAAAAAAAAAAAAAAAAAAAAAAAAAAAAAAAAAAAAAAAAAAAAAAAAAAAAAAAAAAAAAAAAAAAAAAAAAAAAAAAAAAAAAAAAAAAAAAAAAAAAAAAAAAAAAAAAAAAAAAAAAAAAAAAAAAAAAAAAAAAAAAAAAAAAAAAAAAAAAAAAAAAAAAAAAAAAAAAAAAAAAAAAAAAAAAAAAAAAAAAAAAAAAAAAAAAAAAAAAAAAAAAAAAAAAAAAAAAAAAAAAAAAAAAAAAAAAAAAAAAAAAAAAAAAAAAAAAAAAAAAAAAAAAAAAAAAAAAAAAAAAAAAAAAAAAAAAAAAAAAAAAAAAAAAAAAAAAAAAAAAAAAAAAAAAAAAAAAAAAAAAAAAAAAAAAAAAAAAAAAAAAAAAAAAAAAAAAAAAAAAAAAAAAAAAAAAAAAAAAAAAAAAAAAAAAAAAAAAAAAAAAAAAAAAAAAAAAAAAAAAAAAAAAAAAAAAAAAAAAAAAAAAAAAAAAAAAAAAAAAAAAAAAAAAAAAAAAAAAAAAAAAAAAAAAAAAAAAAAAAAAAAAAAAAAAAAAAAAAAAAAAAAAAAAAAAAAAAAAAAAAAAAAAAAAAAAAAAAAAAAAAAAAAAAAAAAAAAAAAAAAAAAAAAAAAAAAAAAAAAAAAAAAAAAAAAAAAAAAAAAAAAAAAAAAAAAAAAAAAAAAAAAAAAAAAAAAAAAAAAAAAAAAAAAAAAAAAAAAAAAAAAAAAAAAAAAAAAAAAAAAAAAAAAAAAAAAAAAAAAAAAAAAAAAAAAAAAAAAAAAAAAAAAAAAAAAAAAAAAAAAAAAAAAAAAAAAAAAAAAAAAAAAAAAAAAAAAAAAAAAAAAAAAAAAAAAAAAAAAAAAAAAAAAAAAAAAAAAAAAAAAAAAAAAAAAAAAAAAAAAAAAAAAAAAAAAAAAAAAAAAAAAAAAAAAAAAAAAAAAAAAAAAAAAAAAAAAAAAAAAAAAAAAAAAAAAAAAAAAAAAAAAAAAAAAAAAAAAAAAAAAAAAAAAAAAAAAAAAAAGCATTGAATTGTATTACTTTACTGATACAAAAGTAAAAGTAAAGAGTAGATGTAGGAAATAGGAATAGGAAAAGGAATATATAATAAAATATTAATAATTTGTACTCCAACTTCCAACACCCACTGTTTCTTTTTGCTTGATTTTGATCAAAAATATTATTATATTAAAAATATCTCTTAGTCATATTGCCATACATGCATACAGCTGGCCACTCTTGTCATAACTATTTTTATATTATATTTATAGGAATAGAAATAAATGTACATAGTAACTTGTTTTGACCCATGCTTAAACATTTATTCTTCTCTTCTTTTTTTTCAAACGGATATTACTCTCTTCTCACCTGCAACTCCTCCAATTTCCATGAAAATATACAACCTTCTCTTTTCTTTTTTTTTATAAACATCGGCTGTAAGTATAAAAACCCAAAGTAGATGTACAATATATATATAAAGTTTGTTTTATCGGGTTTTCGGATCTGGCCCGGTTTTTGTCGGGTTTTAGACCGGCCCGGACCGAAACCGAAATTCCACTGATTTCTAGGACCGAAGCCCGGACCGTTTGGTGGTCGGGCGGGCCGGGTCGGGCCGGGTTCAGTCGGGTCAGGGTCGGGCTTCGGGTTTCTGGTCCAAATTCTCATGCCTAATTTCAAGTACTCATTACCAACTCTTTATTTTTATTTCCTTATATCGCCTTGATTATTTTTTGATCTATTTCTTTATTAATTAATTTTTTTTGAACGGCAAAAATAAGTATAGATTAATAGCAAGTAACTAGCAAGACACTAGTTACCAAAGTGTACAATTACAATTACAATCTAGAATTGAAACAATATAAACGTAATTCTAGACTCATCCCGTGCAATTAACTACAAGGATCACGTACAACAGGAGTGAAAAAACTCATGCCGGTTAAGCAAAACATGAGAAATAATTATTTGCATTTGTATATTTTTTAGATTTGTGTGTTATGTTATACTCCCTCCGTCCTAATTTAAATGTCCGAATTTGACTTGCTGAGTTTTCTTCTCTAACTTTGACCGTAAGTATTTTTGTTTGTATAATATAATACCTAATGAAAGTTATATCAATGAAAAGTACATCTAAACCTCAATCTATTCAAATATTTTACATCAATTATTGTATAACACACACGAAACAATTTACTGTCAAAGTTGTGAAAGAAAGACTTCAAAAGTCAAAATAGGATATTTAAATTGGGACGGAGGGAGTATATAGATACGTGTTCAATGATACTTATATGTAATCTAGGTTTATGCATATATGTTAGGACCAGTTTACTGGTAATCTGGCCAGTCTCCAGTTGCACCTGGAGACCCAGTGAAACTGGAGACCCAGAAGATTTGTCCAGAAATATATTGAAGTCCAGTTGCATCGTACAGTCAATGCAACTGAAGACTTCCTCCAGTTGAGAACTGACCAGTTGAAGAATCCTTCCAGTTGAAGTCGAAGACAACAAGTGGAAGATAGAGAATGACAATGGCAGCGAAGCCCAGTTGACATTCTAGTCAGTTACAAACTGAAGACCGTCAGTGGAAAGCTCTTACAAAGCTTTACACTGATTACAAGGAATTGACTTTTGTGCTTTATGTGCTTTTACCCGGATAATAAGATTTATTTTATTATTTAAGTACAAAAAGGTACATAAAGCTGGTTGAGTAAAGTTGCTTTATACTGCAACTTTACACTGCATTTTAAGGAATTAAATGCTATTCCTTAAATGCTCTCAACCACATTTGTACGGCCAAAGTTAACATCCCAATGTTAACTTTGCCTATAAATATAAGTCATTGCACACCAAGAATATTACTTCTTCGAACACACTTCGAAAGATTTCACACTTTGCATACCTGCAATATTTTTGGTGAACTTGTGCAATATTCTCTCAATCACAAAAGGAACATTTCACAACTTTAAGTGTTTCGATTGTTTAGAGAAATTCCAAGTGTAGATCAATTGTAGTTCATAGGTTGTTAGGATATTTACATACTTTGTATTATCTTGGTTCCGCAACAACCTTGTAATTTATTTAAAGTTAATAAATAAATTACACTTGAAAATTACATATTGTCTCACCAATTTACTTTAAGTATTTTACTTTATTGCATTGTTCTTTACTTATTATCACTTAATAAGTAATCTATCTAGAACTTGGTATATACTCTCTGTAACTGGTCGTCTCCAGTTCAGAGCTTATATTGCAAAGTAACTCCACCATCGACATTGAGGTGTCTTCAGGTAGTACCATCTATTGAGTTGAGACTTACAATATATAAATAATTGTATTTGTAACCTAAGCTTGATTCTAGATATAAATCTACAGTATGTATATTTGTGTGTATGTGTGTTTGTATATATATATACTAAATCTAGATTTAAATCTACAATGTATCAGTGTGTGTATATATAATGTTGTGGAGGGTTAGGCATCGTGTTTCATAGTTATTGATTTCGTTTATGTGTTTTTTTGTTTGTACATAATGAGTTTTGATATTAGTCTTATTTGTACAACTTTTATTTGATTTTAGTTTCTGTTCCTGACATCGTTATGAAGCAAATTAAACTTGTGCACGATATGTATAGAAAAGGTAAAACAAAATTTTAAGTTTAACACATGTGACACGTGTTTTTATCTAACAGAATATGATAAAAATTACAGATTTGTTTACAAGTACCTACAATGCAAGGTCTGGGATTCCGGGACACATCAACCCCTGGAAGTACCTCAGCATGAACGATTTCCATTTCATCCCACCCAAAGTTAAAATGAAAGAAAAAAGAAAAAAGTTGTAAGATTTCTATATTTTCTGACTTCTGATCCCTTTCACTCTGTTTTGGTCTCTTTAGTAGGCTTATTGTATTTCCCACAATCATAATAGTTTTTTTTTTATGATTAATTGATTAAGAAGAAGAGAAGGAAAACAAACCATCTTTAAAGATTAAAAAACAAAATATTTTTAAAAACAATTACATGAATAAGTCGAAAAACTCTAAAAGAACTCAACGAAGTATTATTATTAAGTTGTAACTTGTCGATCGAACGTTTGAATTTAGTTGTGTTTTTTGTGTGCACTTAGACTCAAAAGTGAAAAACTATAGCGTTGTTTGTTTGTAGCCAAATGTTTATGTGTCGAGAAAATATTATATGTAAACTAGCATGGTGCTCGTGTAATGCGGCGACGGTGGCGGCAATGTGGTGGTGACGGGCGGCGGCGACCGGTGGTGGTGCGACAAGTAGTGTATGCTATCTATGTAAATGTAATTGATATAATTTTTAGTGGTTATTTTAAGTATTGAGATATTGGTGGTGTAATTTGTTTCATTAAGTGTATTTTATATATATTAGTGGAGATAATTAAATTAGTAAATAAAGAAAAGGGTTATTTTAAGGGTATTTAAAAATAAAATAAAAAGTAAATATAAAAGAGGGCGATTTAAAAAAAAAGAAGAAGGGGTATTTTTGTCATATCACATAGAGTAACTTTCAACATTTTCATAAATAAAGAGGGCTATTTTTTTTTATAAGTAGGTATAGATATAGATGAAGCATTTAAAGATGTAATTTGTTTTCAATAGCATGTGGGAGATCAAGCATATAGCATTCAAATTAGTAACCTTAATCCACAAGTCTCAACACATGATTTGATATCAAAATTCAAACAATTTAGAGAGGTTGTTGGCGCATGGATGTTATCAAAAGACGATGAAGTCTCACTGGGTCGCGTCATAGTTAGAAAGAATAACAACCATGAATTTACCAGAGCAATTCTTTGTTTGGACAGAAAGGTATGTAAACTACTATCTAAAATAGCTAGTGTGACATTTACTTATTTTTCTAATTGTCTCTCTTGTGTCAGCTTATGTAGGGTGAGTTTATGTTGATTGAGGCAAGAAACGAAGAACTTAATCCTCATTTGGCTAATGGGTTCGATGGCAGAGATACATAAGTCAACTTCCGTATCTCTGTCATCGTACCCATTAGCCAAATAGGGATTAAGTTCATCGTTTCCTGCCTCAATCAACATACACTCACTGTCCATAAGCTGACACAA
Organism: Erigeron breviscapus; assembly: GCA_034093135.1. NCBI lineage: Eukaryota > Viridiplantae > Streptophyta > Magnoliopsida > Asterales > Asteraceae > Erigeron > Erigeron breviscapus. Next base: position 263,500,931 of record CM067167.1, read on the forward strand.
AAAGAAAATTAGACAAATAATCAAGTCAACGTTACAATAATTATCATAGATTGCTAACACTAGTAGTTTACATACCTTTCCATCCAAGCAAAAAGTTGCTCTCGTAAATTCATGGTTGTTCTTCATTCTTACTATGGCGCGGCCCAATGACTTCATCGTCATTTGATAACATCCATGCGCCAACAACCTCTCTAAATTGTTTGAATTTTAATATCAAATCATGTGTTGAGACTTGTGGATTAAGGTTACTAATTTGTATGCTATTTGCTTGATCTCCAACATGCTATTGAAAACAAGTTACATCTTTAGATGCTTCATTTACATATAATGTTTTCTCGACACATAAAGATTTGGCTACAAACAAAGCAACCCTAGAGTTTTTTCACTTTTGAGTCTAAGTACACACAAAAGCCACAACCAGATTTAAACATTTGATCGACAAGTTACAACTTAATAATAAAGTTCTTCATTGAGTTCTTTTAGAGTTTTTCGACGTATTCATGTAATTGTTTCTATAAATTCTTTGTTTTTTAATCTTTAAAAAAGGTTTGTTTTTTCTTATCTTCTTCTTAATCAGTTAATCATAAAAAAGCCAGTATGATTGTGGGAAATACATTAGGCCTACTAAAGGGACCAATACAGAGGGAAAGGAATCAGAAGCCAGAAATATAGAAATCTTACAACTTTTTTCCTTTCCTTCCATTTGAACTTTGGGTGAGATGCAATGAAAGTCGTTCATGCTCAGGTACTTCCAAGGGCCATTCTGTCAAAAGATTATGTTAAACTCATTGTCAAATCAAATCTCATTCATTCTATAAAGATAAAGATAGAATTGTAGGTACTCACCATTTAGACGAAATAGGGGTTCACGTGTCCCGGAATCCCAGACCTTGCATTGTAGGTACTTGTAAACAAATTTGCAATTTTTATCATATTCAGTTACATAAAAACACGTGTCACATGTGTTAAATTTAAAATTTTGTTTTACCTTTTCTATATAGATCGTGCACAGGTTTAATTTGCTTCATAACGATGTCAGGAACTCAAAGGGGAACAGAAACTAAAATCAAAAAAAAGTTGTATAAATAAAACTACGTAATATCAGAACTCACATTATATACAAACAAAAAAACACAAATGAAATCAAGTACTATGAGCAAACATGATACATTGTAGATTTAAATCAAGTACTATGGCCAAGTCGGTGAATTGGATATATGGGCAAGATTTACATAAATGAATCAAAAATGAAAGTCAGAATGGCCGTCAAAATTTAGCACTAACTTGCACATAACACACTTCAAGTATGTGGAGATGAAACCAAATTAGAATTACTTGAAATGGTGTTTCATTTATGAAGGTCGTCCAACCCACGCTGATTGAAGCCTGATACATGAACTCTGGGAGAAAAAATGGCATCTTGTTAACATGACAATGTGTTTTGTTGTTATTGTTATTTGTAATATTGAGCATAGTTTTTGATGGACTTAATCCCCAAAAATTTAGCATGTCGACTAGTACAAGGAGGAGGTAGAGATACAGAGGACTTGTAAATACATGTCTATGTCAATAGCAGTCTAGATTGTTTGGGATTATATGTATTATGTCTTTGTAAGTGATTGTCATTAATAAACTTCGTAATATGCATAGAATACTATATTAAGTTTAAGTATTGAATGTATATATGATTATGTGAATTACGACCTCGTAATTCAGAGGGCAATTGCGACCTCGTAATTGGAGGCTCAATTACGATGCAGGCCATGAATTGCGACCTCTCAATTATGTCGAGCTGAGTTGGATTTGCGACCCCGTGCATATAGAGCCCAAGTCGAATTGTTTCTCTATAAATAAAGAACCCTATTAGGTTTAGGGTTAACACTTGTCGAAGTTACTGAGATATTTCCGTACAAGGTGTTCGTACGACCTAGAGAAGATCTGCTACCTCGCAGATAATCTGAAGGCTTTTTCTTAGTCGTTGTGAATCGCCGAGTTATAGTGAGGGATTCCGTACCTCAAGATAACTGAAACAATCTATTAACGATCTGTTTCCAAAGGAATTTTTCTCTTGATCTTGACGGAAATCCTAAACTATGTTGTATTTTGCATTGCTTGATGAGTTATGTTCTTGCGTGATGACCATCTATTTGAATACGCATCTTGATTTGATTTGATAATTCTGGACAGGCAAAGGTGATCTGGACTCATTTCTTTTTATTGATATGTTGGTTAGAATTAGCCATAGCTTCCATCTCTCTGCAAAATTATTTGTGTTTTTCTTCGATGTCCACATGTGCTGTTTTTCATTTATACCACTGGAGATCCTAAAGCCATGTCCTTCCTTCATTTGTATTTCAAGTTCAAGCGTATCATACTAATCTCTGTTGAATTGTTCATATGATCCATCATCATTCATCAATTCTACCCTAGACATCCAATTTTTGTTTTAGACTTATTAGACTAAAACTGTTAGGACCAGTTTCAGTGAAACTGGCCAGTCTCCAGTTGCACCTGGAGACCAAGAAGATTTGTCCAGAAATATATTGAAGTCCAGTTGCATCGTACAGTTAACGCAACTGAAGACTTCCTCCAGTTGAGAACTGACCAGTTGAAGAATCATTCCAGTTGAAGTCGAAGACAACAAGTGGAAGATAGAGAATGACAATGGCAGCGAAGCCCAGTTGACATTCTAGTCAGTTACAAACTGGAGACCATCAGTGGAAAGATCTTACAAAGCTTTACACTGATTACGAGGAATTGACTTTATGCTTTATGTGCTATTACACGGATAATAAGATTTATCTATGTATAAAGTACAAAAAGGTACATAAAGCTGGTTGAGTAAAGTTGCTTTATACTGCAACTTTACACAGCATTTTAAGGAATTAAATGTTATTCCTTAAATACTCTCAACCATATTTGTACGGCCAAAGTTAACATCCCAATGTTAACTTTGCCTATAAATACAAGTCATTGCACAACAAGAATCACACTTCGAAAGTCACACACTTTGCATACCTGCAATATTCTTGGTGAACTTGTGCAATATTCTCTCAATCGTAAAAAGGAACATTTCACAACTTTAAGTGTTTCGATTGTTTAGAGAAATTCCAAGTGTAGATCAATTGTAGTTCATAGGTTGTTAGGATATTTACATACTTTGTATTATCTTGGTTCCGCAACACCTTGTAATTTATTTAAAGTTAATAAATAAATTACACTTGAAAATTACATATTGTCTCACCAATTTACTTTACAAGTATTTTATATTATTGCATTGTTCTTTACTTGTTGTCACTTAAATAAGTAATCTATCTAGAACTTGGTATATACTCTCTGTAACTGGTCGTCTCCAGTTCAGCGTTTATATTGCAAAGTAACTCCACCATCGACATAGAGGTGTCTTCAGGTAGTACCATCTATTGAGTTGGGACTTACAAGTGGTATCAGAGCAGAAGACTAATAAACTTGCCTAGATCTGCTTAGATGACTACTACTGAAGGTGGAGATGGTTCTGGTTCAGGTGAAAACCCTTTGAATACTAATACACCACCTCTTCAAAATGTTAATACAAACCCTCCTCCTCCTACTGCCCCTAACCATGTCCATGTACATTATTCTAACACTCCTGTTCCAAAATTTGATGGAAATAGTGAGACCTTCGGTACATGGAAGGCTAGAATGCTTTTGCATTTTGGTGGGATAGAGAGGTATATGTTGAAAATCTTTAAGGATGGACCATATATACCCATGTCTCTTGGGTAAGTCCTCTTCTAGATCCAACTGGAAGAAGAGGTTCAAGAGAAAAGCTCGAAGACCACTGGTCTGATGAGGATCGTAGACTTGTAGATCTGGACACCAGACTCAAGAACATGATCCTTGGAGCTGTTCCTGAAGACTTAATTCCAACACTTGTGTTGTTCCCCAGTGCCAAGTCAATGTGGGATGAATTAGTCATTCAGTTTGAAGGAGGTGATGACACCATTGTCACCAGAAAGGTTGCCCTGAACAAGAAGTATGAATCCTTCTTTGCTCTGCCCAATGAAAGTCTAACTGGTACTTACACCAGGTTTTCTAGCCTCATTAATCAGTTGAGAGGCTTGGGTGTAGAGAAGGATAAGGATATTCTTCTTGAGAAGTTTTGTGATATTCTTCCTTCCAAATGGGAAAATATGGTTCTTGTCTTAAGACAAGGTAAAACCCTGCACAACCATACTCTTGCATCGCTCTATGGAGCCTTCAGATTCACTGAAGACAATAATGCTGCAAGACTGGTGGCTGAGCAGGATGCCATGAACCATGCCCAGAGTCCCAAGGTTGCTAGTGTAACTGAGCGACCTTGTACTGCTTTAATGTCTGCAGAGAGTGTCCAGGCACACTCAATGAAGGAGATGTTAAACAGTTTCTTGAACTCTGGCTGACCACTGAAATCAGTGACGGTTGTGATGAAACTGACGATGATTATCTGGTAGCCATGATCGCTAAAACCTTTAATAGGTTTAAGCATAAATCTAAAAGATTTAATGGCCCAAACAATGCTTCCAGCTCCAGCTCTCTGGATAAAACCAATCTTACCTGCTATAAATGCGGTAAGAAAGGTCATTTTATGAAGGAATGCAGATCTAGTCAGATGAATAACCAAACTGGTCCCTCTGTCCCAAATTTCAATCGGCCTGATGATAGCTACAAAGCTAAATATAAGAAGCTTAAGGCCCAGATTGCCCTCTTGTCCATGGAAAAGAAAAGGATCAGTGCTTGATGGCACAAACTGAGGAAAATGGGAGTACTCTGATGACTCATCAGCTGATGAAGAAGAGGAAAGGGACATGTGTTTCATGGCCTTGGAAGATCAACAGCAGCATGTGGCAAAAGAGATGTCATCACTGGAAGATGGGTGGACATCATTTTGAAGAAGGTATGTGATTATGACAATCAGGTGGATCCAGAACTGAAACTGGACCTTGCTGAATCATTAAGTGGTGATTTGGCTTTTGTGGAAACTGTTAGAGCAGATAGTGAAAGATATCTGGATACTATCTTAATTGAATTGAACAATGTTAAACCACAACTTAATGATTTACAAAGTGTCCAGTTGGCTCTCAAGGAGTCAGTTTTGAAAATTGAGGCTTTAGAATTTGATAATCAAAAACTAGTTTCTGATCTTGAAAAAGAACAAATGATTATCAAGTCATGGGTAAAAGCATCTGGAAAGAACTATGATGCATTTTCTAGAACAATTGATGCCCAGAAAAATGCATGGAAATCTGGAGATCTGGAAATGGCAGCTCTCATACCAGATCTTCATGCATTGCCTCCAGCTCTCAGGGTTGAAACTTCTTATGATCAACCTAAAGCTGTTGAAACTGAACCCATTGAGACCACCCCCATTGAGGTTAAACCTGGAGCCAAACAGGCTAGTGCTCCAGTTAAAAAGGCCACTGGTAACAAGCCTTTACCTCAGAAGCCTAAGGAGCCCAAGACCCAAAAGACTAAAACTCCAGCTGAACCAAGGTCCAAGGTTCAACAGCCTGATGAAAACAATATTTTGTTTAAACTGGAAAGTCAACTCCAACTTTTGTCTCTACAGGTTCAGAGTTGTACTGCCCGGATTAAAAATCTGGAAGGAGGTTCATCACCTCCAGTTGTAAAACAAAATATTAAACCCCCTTCAAAACCAAAACAAAAGAATGTTCCATCTGGAACTAAATCTGATAAGAAAAAGGGGAGCAGGTATCAAATACCAATCGTTTTACTCCTGCACCTGGATCTGGTGAAAAAGATCCAGATGTAGTCTTCAATTACCACCACAACAATCAACTGTGACTTCTGTAGAGAAGTCCAGTGAACCCATCAAGAAAAGATGGGTTCACAAAAATAACTGATGATTTTTGTGGTTGTGCAGGGCGATCGAAAGAAGAATATCTGGTATCTGGACAGCGCAGCTGGCCGGGCTATGACCGGATGTAAGCCCCTGCTTGAAGAGTTCACTGTCCAAGATGGACCGGCAGTGACGTTTGGTAATGATCAAAGTAGAAAGACTGAAGGATATGGTGTGCTCAATAACGGACAGGTCGAATTCAAAAGAGTTGCATTTGTGAATGGTTTGAAATACAACCTGATCAGTGTCAGCCAACTTTGTGATGATGGCTACAGAGTTTTGTTCGATATTGCTCAAGGCACCATATTTAACAAGGATTGGAAAGTGGTGATGGTTGCACCAAGAAAAGGAAATGTGTAACATCATGGATATGGAACCAGCTCCAAAAGAGCAGTGTTTCTATACAAGGCTGATGAGGACACCAACTGGCTGTGGCATAAAAGATTATCCCATCTTAATTTCAAAAATATTAACAAGTTGTCTCGCAAACAACTGGTTGATGGATACCTCAAATTTCTTTCAATAAAGAAAAGCCATGTCCAGGGTGTGAGATGGGCAAGCAGAAAAGGGCCAGTTTCAAGACAAGGCAAAACTTTAGCATCACTAAACCTCTTCACATGCTTCATATGGATCTCTTTGGTCCAGTGAATGTTCAAACTAGAGCTGGAAAGAAGTACACTCTAGTTGTGGTCGATGAATTCACCAGATACTGTTGGGTGGTATTCCTCAGATCCAAAAGTGATGCACCTGTTGAAATCATCTCTCTCATCAAAAGAATTGAACTCAAGTATACTCGAAAAGTCTGTCAGTTGCGAAGTGATAATGGTACTGAATTTCAAAATAAGGTACTTGAAACATTTTGCAATGACACTGGCATCTCTCAAAACTTCTCATCAGCACACTCTCCAGAGCAGAATGGAGTTATGGAAAGAAAGAATCGCACACTGATAGAAGCAGCCAGAAGTATGCTATCTGAATCAGGTCTTCCCACCAGTTTCTGGGCTGAGGCAGTTGCAACTGCTTGTCACACCCAAAACCAGTCAGTCTACATCAAGAGACATAAGAAGACTGCCTATGAAGTACTCAGGAATCGTAAACCAAATATTGGATATTTTCATGTATTTGGTTGTCCAGTTTATATTTTAAACGATTCCAGACAGCTTGGAAAGTTTGATGCAAAGGCTGATGAAGGGGTATTTTTAGGTTATTCAGATATTCGAAAGGCCTTAGAGTTTATAATTATAGACTCCAAAAGGTTCATGAGACAATTCATGTCACATTCGACGAATCAACTGAAGCAATCAACAAGAGACCAAGCCTTGATATTTCTCCAGTCGTTCCAATAAATTTTGGTGAAACTGACCAAGTTCATCAGTCAGTTGTTTCACCAAAAGATGTTTCCAGTTACAACAAATTGGAACCAGTTAAGAAGAAGAGCACCACCAGTGACACTTCATTTTATCCCTCCATCAATTTCAATTTACCACAGGAATTGGTGATTGGATCTGATGTACGTGCCACTCCAATGTCAGCACCAGTTCAAACTCCAACTTCTCCAGTTCTTCAAGAAATGCCTTTTAATGAAGAATTTCATGATGCAAATCGTGACCTCATTGACTCTGATGAGGACGTAGAAGTAGTTTGGACAGATCCTCCTCCAGAAGCTGCTGCAACTAAAGAAGATCGCCAGGTGACTTGCACTGATATTGTAATTCACCAGCCTAGTCAATACACTAGATGGACTCGAGCACATCCAATTGAACAGATTGTGGGAGATCCAAATATGGGGTTCAGACTAGAAGAGCCACCAGTGAGCAATGCTTAAACGTCACCTTCTTATCACTAATTGAACCGAAGAAGATTGACGAGGCTGTGGCAGACCCAAGCTGGGTGGAAGCTATGCAAGAAGAGCTCATCCAGTTTGAAAGGAATAATGTGTGGGAACTTGTTCCTTGTCTACCAGGGTTAAAGAAAGAACCCATTGGTACAAGATGGGTCTACCGAAACAAGATGGATGAAGATGGCCATGTTGTAAGAAACAAGGCCAGATTAGTTGTCCAGGGTTATTGTCAAGCAGAAGGCGTTGACTTTGATGAAACTTTTGCTCCAGTTGCAAGACTTGAAGCCATCAGAATATTTTTGGCTTATGCAGCCCATCTGCAGTTAAAGTCTTCCAGATGGATGTCAAAAGTGCGTTCCTAAATGGAACATTGGAAGAAGTTGTGTATGTTAAGCAGACTCCAGGCTTCATCAATGAGAAGCATCCTCACTGGGTCTATAGACTGAACAAAGCTTTGTATGGTCTTAGACAAGCCCCAAGAGCCTGGTATGATACTTTAACTAAACATCTTCTTAAAAATGGCTTTTCAAAGAGGTGCAATAGATAATACCTTATTTATCTTGAAAGAAAAAGGTAATATCTTATTGGTACAAATTTATGTTGATGACATTATATTGGTTCAACTGATGATGCAATGTGTAAAAAGTTTTCTAAAATCATGTCATCTGAGTATGAAATGAGTTTAATGGGTGAATTAACATTTTTCTTAGGTCTTCAGATTAAGCAAACTGAAAATGGAATTTTCATAAACCAAGGAAAATATGTCAGAGATTTGTTAAGAAAATACAAATATGATTCAATCCCATCGAAAAACACACCTATTGCAGCACCATTAAATTTGGACTCTGACCCAACTGGAAAACCAGTGAACATCACTGAATATCGTGGTATGGTTGGTTCACTGATGTATTTAACTGCCAGTCGACCAGATATAATGTTCGCAACATGTCTATGTGCCAGGTTTCAGGCTAACCCTAAAGAATCACATTTGCACGCTGTTAAGCGTATCTTTAGATACCTGAAAGGGTGTCCTAATCTTGGTCTTTGGTACCCCAAAGGCTCAGGGTTAGATCTAATGGGTTATTCAGATTCAGATCATGCAGGTTGTAAGATAGATAGAAAATCAACAACTGGTGGTTGTCATTTCCTTGGAGGAAAACTGGTAAGTTGGACCAGTAAGAAGCAGACGTCAGTCTCTATGTCCACTGCTGAGGCAGAGTACATTTCTGCGACCAGTTGCTGTGCCCAGATTCTCTGGATCAAGAACCAGTTACTAGATTATGGTCAAAAGTATACAAGGACCCCAATCTTTTGTGACAACACCAGTGCAATTGCTATATCTCACAACCCAGTGATGCACTCCAAGACAAAGCATATTGACATCAGGTATTATTTCATTCGTGATCATGTTATGAAAGGAGACATTGAAATTCATTTCATCCCCACTGACAAACAGCTCGCTGATGTTTTTACAAAACCTCTTGATGAGAAAACCTTTAAACATCTCATCAGTGAACTGGGAATGTTAAATCCTTAAAACTGGAGATTTTTGTTATGAACGTGTCAGTGACACTGATGAAGTTCTCCAGTTGAGGAGGTCCAGATAATCTTTGCTCGCCAGGCTATCGAACGCCTTTGTGATACTATCCTGGCACTAATCGATTTCTGGATCATCATTTTAGGGGGAAAGACTCAAAATAATTTTCTGACTAAAATTCGTTTTGTTTGAAAATGGCAACTGGAGAACTCTCCAGTTGGAAACTGGCGCTGGGCTAATCCTCCAGTGACCAGGTTCAGTCTTGTCTTATTTTTTTCATAACGTTAGAAAATACTTGGTCAATATCTGAGACACGTGATGGTACTCGAGTGTTTTAACCCACTTGATATCGTCATCTGACGTGTTAATAGACATTTTGGTAAATGACAACTGTTTTTATTGGGAAAATGAAAATTAGTGGGCGCGTGGGTAAGTTAAGCCGTCGTAGCATTTAATGCTGACACAATGAATTATGTTTTTGATTCAAAATTCAAACTTATTTTGTAAAAATATCTACAAAATTGATTTTGTTAATAAAATATAGTTTTTGGTATTTCATTGGGATCTTGAATTCCTTATAAATACCCTTATTTACTCCGATCACATTTACTTCCTTTACATTCTTTCATTTACTTCCCAATCATCTAAAATTGCTTCTTTTCTCTCTCTGCTTCATAAATCAAGAACCCTAATTCCAAAATTTCAATTTCATTTTCCAATGGCACCTAAATCATCCCGTTCTAGAGATGTAAATCTCTTATCTGTCCCATATGCTCCTCCACCAGCTGTCAAACAGGCATCTGGTGCTCCTGGTAATACTACGCTCATCAAACTAAATCCAAATAATCCGATGGCTAGTTTACAAGGAACCCAAGGGTCCGATACCCTTATTGGGAGAATCCAAAGATTTTTGAGGGATTCTCCAATTAGGACCCTCATTCTCCTTAAACCCACGCAAGATGTTTCACGACTACTTGTGTGAGTTTTGGTACACCGCTTCTCTTTCTTCCGATTGTTCTTCCATCAGTTTCACATTAAAAGGTGGAACAGTCCGGTGTACCTTATCAGCAAATGTATTGAGGGATGCTTTACACCTCAATTACTGGAGACAAGGAGAGTCTCCTGTTGTCATCTCCCCAAACATCAATTTTCACCAGGTCCTCCTTGATATGGGACACAAGGAGTGCCTCGAAAAAGGGGTTTTGAAAACTAAAGGTGCGATGACCATGAAGGGCCTTACACCTTCATGGAGGTACTTTTTCATCCACCTTGTGGAAAGTATGGGTGGGAGTTCTGGTGAACTTGACCAGATTAACTCCGCACAAGCAGAAATGGCATACTGCTTGTGGAATGGATTGAGAGTGGATTTTGCTGATATCCTTTACAGAAGCCTGGTACAAAAACTGAAGGGCACCAGGGGACTATGTATCCCCTTCTCCAGGTTTCTCTCTCTTTGTTTTCTACAAATTCTGGGCAGTGAAGCTTATTTAAGCACAAATTCACTTTACACTGTCCCAGATTTGTTGAGGAATCTTGACTCTCTAGTATCTGAAGCTGGAGAGGTCGAGATTCCAGAAAGAATGCGGCTGGCATTCATAAAAACCGATGCACCAGTCCAAGGTGAGTCGGAAAGACAACTGGGCGGGCCTCAAAACAATGAGGGACCCACCAGTTCGTCTGCTGGAATTGTGACCATTGCCGAACCCGGGCAACAGTCTAACCCCTCCAGCTCCAGCGTGTCTGTCCCACAACCATTTACCCTGGAGACCTCCCAACAGGTCTTTCAGGAGTTCCAAAGGCAACAAGAACACGTCGCATTAGGACCTTGTCAGCACTTGCCACTGACAGTAGAAACCTGACCAGCCCTCCAGTTTCCTCCCAACAGGAACCTAGAGAAAGTCAAACGGGACAACCGCAAGCAGCCACCCTCGTAATTTCTGTAGGAGACGGTGGTGAAGATGAAACTGGGCTACCCCAACCCAGATTAGAGTTTGAGTCAGCACAAAGTGTCCACGGCCTATCTTCTGACACTTCTATTGCACGAACTGACGAAGTCTCTGGCCAGTCACTACTGGAGATTGAGGTTCCCAACTCTTCGGCCGATGATGTTATGGTTGTGGATAGAGCAACTATAACTGAGGCAACCCCAGTGACCTCTATCCCTGGTGAAGATACCTCGGTATCTGATCCTCCAACAGATGCAACCTTCCAGGAAACTGGAGAAGGTCATATGGAGACTGACCCATCTGGTCAGCCCTCAGTTACATTCATGGATCTGGACATGAATGTTAATGACGAGGAAATCCTTATTGAGTCTTCGGATTCAGAAGGTACTGCATCAGACTTGGAAATTTTTGAGTCTTCTGTACAAGATCAAAACCCTTCATCTCAAGTCTCGCTTCCAGATGCTTCAATTTCAGTTTTACCATCCCTAATAAATGAGCCTACTGAAATACCATTCCCCACATATAACTATATGTCTGGAAACAGACGTATGGCACCATCACCATCTGGGCAGTTCTCACTCCTTCGAGAAATGCCACCCCCACCGCCGCCGTTGTTCACACCTGAGCATTCTCAGCATGAACAACACATTGTTACTTCAGTCCCTTCTTCTTCTACCACTCCAATTATTACTTCTTCAACTGCTGCGATGTCAACTGGGGAGGCTTCTCTCAATTTGCCTCCTCCAGTTGCTCCAGTGGAAACTGCTGCAGGTCCAGTGACACCTTCCCCTCCGTCACTGGACAGTCAAGTTGTGTCTGTTCAAGCCGATATCCAAAACCTTCTTACCAGGGTGGAGGATATTCAAAAGACACTTGACAAAAACACTAAGTCTTTCTCCAGATACCACAAGGACCATCTGACCAATATTAAAGTGGTTGATCTGGGATTAACAAGTTCTCATCAAATGAAGACTTGGTGTTAAAGAAGCTCAATGAGCTGGTCGGAGGCTGCAACAATCTGGCAACTTCTCTAAAGGAAGCCTTCGACCTCACTCAGTCCAATGTCACAACCTCAATCTCAAATCTGCTGGGTAACACTGTTAGAAGATCAGAAATTGATTTGAAGGAGATTGAAAAACAGGTGAAAGAGTTAGTTGAAAAGCCTGGGTTGAATGTGACTGAGCTTGGGCAGCAGTTGATGGTTTCAGTTGGTCAGAAGATCGATGATACGCTGGGTGCAAGGGAAACACAATTGATAGAAAAGTGATGTCTGAGATCACCAAGCTGGCCACTCCTCAGGTTGATCTGGCCCCACTCACTAATGAGATCAACCAGTTGAGAGGCAACATTGATAATTTAAGCACCCAGGTATCTAATCATACTCAGTCTATTGAAAATCTGACAACTGAAGTGAATAATTTGAAACAAAAGGATGAAGAAGTTAAAGAAAAGGTGGTTTCGGGTCTTAGTGAAGATTCTAAAATCTTGGAAGAACTGAAAACTGGTCAGCAACAAGTTACTGCAAATGTTCTGACCCAGTCAAAGGAGACCAACCATCTATGGAGGTCTTTCAGAATGATGTGTGGAATTTTCAAAGAGTGCAAGGACTTACAAACATGGCAGCCTCTTGACCGGTTGCCATCTCACCCCTCAGAATGGGAAGCTATAAGGGCAGGTCTAGATGCTGCCAAGGGGGAAAGAAGTGCAGTCCTTGCACCAGTTGCACCTGAAAGAACTCCAACTGAAAATCAATCTGGTGGTAATGTGATTGTGGCTACCAGTACTGAAACTGGTGAGCAAAGGTTAGAGAATGTGGATGTGATGGATAGGGGGAATATTGATAAGGGTAAAGGTTTAGCATCTGATGTAGCCCAGCCGGCCACTGATGTACCAATGTTGGAAACTGGCAATGCTGATGTACTTCCTCCAGTTTCTGAAAGTGATAGCAAACGTCTGGCAAGGCTTGGTGATCAAATCAAGAAAGAAAGAAAATGAAACAAGCCAACCAAGCTGAAGCCAGACAACATCTGGCCAAGATTAAATTGCTTGATATTAGTGATGCTCACTTGTTAGGAATCACTAAGGAGGAGTATGCTAGAGTGAAAGATGATGCCAGGATAGTGGGTATGTTAAAAGAAATGCTTGACATTGAACTGGACAGGCACTATCCTGATGATGAAGCTGAGCATGATGCCAGAAATTAAATATATCAGTGGAGAAGGCAAAGGAAAACAGGGCCAGTGGGATTCAGAAAAGAATCGAAAATGTTAGAAAGGTTGTGAAAAGGGTATTGAATCCACCAAGAAGGATCCCTCAACCAAGAAAACCACTGCATAGAGATGCTGACCTTAGAACTTTTGTTGAACCAACTGGCGATGTATCAAATGATGACATCAAGAATGCTGTGCTGGCTGCTGGAGCTGGGAGTATTAAAATATCAAATGAATCTGAAGCTAAGAGAATATTATTCCCAGATCATGGCAACCAGAAGACACAATGGGGCAATTAATGGTGTTCATGTAACAATTAAGCCAGGCACCAAGTACTTTCATGTTGAAGTCAGTTATGCCAGAGGGCCACTGGTTAGAACTGACAATCCTGGTGCAATGCAATATGGGTTCTCAGAATGGGTTGAAATGGTGAACTTTTTGGAAGCTAAGGCACAAAAGAATAGGTTTGAGAAAGCTTGGGTTAACTTCTTGAAGGGCAAGATTCAACATAAAGAGAATCTGGAGCTTAAGTTGAATATTGATCCTGAAGACTCTCAGCCTATCTCTTCAGTGTCAAAGAGAAGGAGAACTGGCGAAGGGCCATCTGATTAAGTTCTCTCTTCAGTTTATCTGCTTGTAATTTTGTTTACATTCTGTAACTTATGTATATTTCATTTCCTTGTATAAATGAAGTTACCAGTTTGTAACCACAAGATAGATAATAGATTAGATCTAACAAACTTAAAAGAAAAACCCAAGGCATTTACTGATCTATAAAAATGCCTTGGAAAACTTAGATAGATTTAATCGAACAAGTCTCTCCAGTTCACACTTGTACAGATACAAGAACTGAAAAAGACTTGGCAATATTTCAGACAAATAGGGGGAATTTGTTAGGACCAGTTTCAGTGAAACTGGCCAGTCTCCAGTTGCACCTGGAGACCAAGAAGATTTGTCCAGAAATATATTGAAGTCCAGTTGCATCGTACAGTTAATGCAACTGAAGACTTCCTCCAGTTGAGAACTGACCAGTTGAAGAATCATTCCAGTTGAAGTCGAAGACAACAAGTGGAAGATAGAGAATGACAATGGCAGCGAAGTCCAGTTGACATTCTAGTCAGTTACAAACTGGAGACCATCAGTGGAAAGCTCTTACAAAGCTTTACACTGATTACGAGGAATTGAATTTATGCTTTATGTGCTATTACACGGATAATAAGATTTATCTATGTATAAAGTACAAAAAGGTACATAAAGCTGGTTGAGTAAAGTTGCTTTATACTGCAACTTTACACAGCATTTTAATGAATTAAATGTTATTCCTTAAATACTCTCAACCATATTTGTACGGCCAAAGTTAACATCCCAATGTTAACTTTGCCTATAAATACAAGTCATTGCACAACAAGAATCACACTTCGAAAGTCACACACTTTGCATACCTGCAATATTCTTGGTGAACTTGTGCAATATTCTCTCAATCGTAAAAAGGAACATTTCACAACTTTAAGTGTTTCGATTGTTTAGAGAAATTCCAAGTGTAGATCAATTGTAGTTCATAGGTTGTTAAGATATTTACATACTTTGTATTATCTTGGTTCCGCAACAACCTTGTAATTTATTTAAAGTTAATAAATAAATTACACTTGAAAATTACATATTGTCTCACCAATTTAGTTTACAAGTATTTTATATTATTGCATTGTTCTTTACTTATTGTCACTTAAATAAGTAATCTATCTAGAACTTGGTATATACTCTCTGTAACTGGTTGTCTCCAGTTCAGCGTTTATATTGCAAAGTAACTCCACCATCGACATAGAGGTGTCTTCAGGTAGTACCATATATTGAGTTGGGACTTACAAGAACCTATAAAGGTTTTGATATCATTATTACTAGATTTATGCTCGTATCAAATACATGGGATGTTTATGACATTTAGGATATGATGAATTGTTAAATTTGTAAATTTAATATAAAAATGTTTGTAAAATAAAATAAAAAATATATCGTTTAAATATCACATATATCGTATTACATTCTGTAATACTTTTTGTTCAATAATATTTGTTTATATTTTTTATCTGACATTTTTTGTTGCTTATCAAGGCCTTTAGATATTTTTCGATTTAGCTTTATATTACAACACACATATGTCCATACTTGAAAAATGGAAGTTGTGCCAATGTACCTTTTATTTTTTTTTCAAAACAATGTATTAACTTGTTGGGAAAAAAATGTTATTTCTTAAGCTTGTAATTTAAATACTAAATATATTGATTGAAGAACAATATTTGAGATTGATGATCGAATTAAAAAATAGAAATCGAGATACAAATAAATAAAAAACGATACCAGTTAGTGAATTATTAGTTAATAAAACTTATATAAAGAATTATTAAATCAAAAAATTATAGAATTTTGTAAAAATCGTATCTGACTTATAATAATTATAAATTAAGTATTTAGTGGGCTAAAAAGAGTAAGTTATTGACGGGAAAAAAATGTAAATTTGAGAATTTTCAACAAATAGTAATATAAATAGTATTTGGATAATGATTATTAGGGTTTTTAATTTTTAATAATATATTATGATTAGAGTAATAATGACATCATGAATTTTTAATTTTGAGGATTGAAAATAAGTTGTTAGGTTGTCTTTTTAAAATACTAGATGTATTCCCGCGCGATGCGGCGATGATGATGTTAACGACGGCGGTTTAGTGGCGGTGGTGCCAGAGCTAGCGATAGAGGGCGGAGGCTCAAGGAGGAGATATATTTTAAGGTTAGAATTTAAGATATGTTTTAGGGATGAATACACACATAGTTAAGATTAGGAAAAAAGAAAAATGTGAAGAGTCTTGGAAAAAATAATTAGGGGTATTTTGGGGATAATGAAAAAATGCTTAATTTCTTAATCCACTTTGCTTTATAAGGGACTAGACGGATACCCGCACGATGCGGTGGTGATGGCGGTAACGACGACGGAGTGGCGGCGACGGCAGTGGCGGTGGCGATGTGCAGCGGTGGTGGTGGCGTGGTAGTGAATGTAAATTAATTGATGTAAGAGGGGTTAATATGGTTATTTAAGGGTTGGAGGATCTATGTTGTAAGTTATTTCATTAAGGGTATTATAGGTATATAGGTGAAGATGTTTAAATTAGTGAATAAAGAAGAGGGTAATATGGTCATTTCAAAGTCTTAATTACTTAAAAAAGGGCAGTTTGCTTTATATAGTAGTATAGATATAGATATATAAAAATTAAGATAAAAACAAAATATTATATAAAGTTCTAGCTAATACATGGAGTTTATGTCATGTTTATCTTTTGGGTTCATAGATGTTCAATGTTAATGGAGATTGAAACGAAAATTATTCGTAAAGGTTTTCGTTAAAATTATAAAATTAGGAATGAAGCGGCCAACAGTATAATAATACATGCGATAAAATATAGGGTTTAATCACGAATTTTTCCCTTTGTACATGGTTGCCCAATAAACATTTTTATTGATATATATTCACCACAAACTTGTAAAATTTGTACATGATTCACCAAATTTTGATTTGTTACCCTTAATAGCCGGTTAAATGCATTTTCCTTTTAATAAAATTGTGACGTGGATATTATGTGGAAAAATTAAAAAAAAAGCTTAATTACTAGATCACCAACGAACTTTTCATTTTATACATGGCTGCCCAACGGACCTTTAAAATTTGTACATTAAATTTGTACGGTTTAAGCTCAAGGAGGTGTTTGTGTAAGTCAAAATCATCCCATTTATTTCCATTTATGCTTGTTCATATGTTTCTAGTTGATTTGAGGTGATTTCGAGTCTTTAAAATGGTAAAAATGGAATTTAGGGTTAGGGTTAGGGTTAGGGTTAGGGTTAGGGTTAGGGTTAGGGTTAGGGTTAGGGTTAGGGTTAGGGTTAGGGTTAGGGTTAGGGTTAGGGTTAGGGTTAGGGTTAGGGTTAGGGTTAGGGTTAGGGTTAGGGTTAGGGTTAGGGTTAGGGTTAGGGTTAGGGTTAGGGTTAGGGTTAGGGTTAGGGTTAGGGTTAGGGTTAGGGTTAGGGTTAGGGTTAGGGTTAGGGTTAGGGTTAGGGTTAGGGTTAGGGTTAGGGTTAGGGTTAGGGTTAGGGTTAGGGTTAGGGTTAGGGTTAGGGTTAGGGTTAGGGTTAGGGTTAGGGTTAGGGTTAGGGTTAGGGTTAGGGTTAGGGTTAGGGTTAGGGTTAGGGTTAGGGTTAGGGTTAGGGTTAGGGTTAGGGTTAGGGTTAGGGTTAGGGTTAGGGTTAGGGTTAGGGTTAGGGTTAGGGTTAGGGTTAGGGTTAGGGTTAGGGTTAGGGTTAGGGTTAGGGTTAGGGTTAGGGTTAGGGTTAGGGTTAGGGTTAGGGTTAGGGTTAGGGTTAGGGTTAGGGTTAGGGTTAGGGTTAGGGTTAGGGTTAGGGTTAGGGTTAGGGT
Organism: Erigeron breviscapus; assembly: GCA_034093135.1. Taxonomy (NCBI): domain Eukaryota; kingdom Viridiplantae; phylum Streptophyta; class Magnoliopsida; order Asterales; family Asteraceae; genus Erigeron; species Erigeron breviscapus. The sequence continues at coordinate 263,518,801 of CM067167.1, forward strand.
TAGGGTTAGGGTTAGGGTTAGGGTTAGGGTTAGGGTTAGGGTTAGGGTTAGGGTTAGGGTTAGGGTTAGGGTTAGGGTTAGGGTTAGGGTTAGGGTTAGGGTTAGGGTTAGGGTTAGGGTTAGGGTTAGGGTTAGGGTTAGGGTTAGGGTTAGGGTTAGGGTTAGGGTTAGGGTTAGGGTTAGGGTTAGGGTTAGGGTTAGGGTTAGGGTTAGGGTTAGGGTTAGGGTTAGGGTTAGGGTTAGGGTTAGGGTTAGGGTTAGGGTTAGGGTTAGGGTTAGGGTTAGGGTTAGGGTTAGGGTTAGGGTTAGGGTTAGGGTTAGGGTTAGGGTTAGGGTTAGGGTTAGGGTTAGGGTTAGGGTTAGGGTTAGGGTTAGGGTTAGGGTTAGGGTTAGGGTTAGGGTTAGGGTTAGGGTTAGGGTTAGGGTTAGGGTTAGGGTTAGGGTTAGGGTTAGGGTTAGGGTTAGGGTTAGGGTTAGGGTTAGGGTTAGGGTTAGGGTTAGGGTTAGGGTTAGGGTTAGGGTTAGGGTTAGGGTTAGGGTTAGGGTTAGGGTTAGGGTTAGGGTTAGGGTTAGGGTTAGGGTTAGGGTTAGGGTTAGGGTTAGGGTTAGGGTTAGGGTTAGGGTTAGGGTTAGGGTTAGGGTTAGGGTTAGGGTTAGGGTTAGGGTTAGGGTTAGGGTTAGGGTTAGGGTTAGGGTTAGGGTTAGGGTTAGGGTTAGGGTTAGGGTTAGGGTTAGGGTTAGGGTTAGGGTTAGGGTTAGGGTTAGGGTTAGGGTTAGGGTTAGGGTTAGGGTTAGGGTTAGGGTTAGGGTTAGGGTTAGGGTTAGGGTTAGGGTTAGGGTTAGGGTTAGGGTTAGGGTTAGGGTTAGGGTTAGGGTTAGGGTTAGGGTTAGGGTTAGGGTTAGGGTTAGGGTTAGGGTTAGGGTTAGGGTTAGGGTTAGGGTTAGGGTTAGGGTTAGGGTTAGGGTTAGGGTTAGGGTTAGGGTTAGGGTTAGGGTTAGGGTTAGGGTTAGGGTTAGGGTTAGGGTTAGGGTTAGGGTTAGGGTTAGGGTTAGGGTTAGGGTTAGGGTTAGGGTTAGGGTTAGGGTTAGGGTTAGGGTTAGGGTTAGGGTTAGGGTTAGGGTTAGGGTTAGGGTTAGGGTTAGGGTTAGGGTTAGGGTTAGGGTTAGGGTTAGGGTTAGGGTTAGGGTTAGGGTTAGGGTTAGGGTTAGGGTTAGGGTTAGGGTTAGGGTTAGGGTTAGGGTTAGGGTTAGGGTTAGGGTTAGGGTTAGGGTTAGGGTTAGGGTTAGGGTTAGGGTTAGGGTTAGGGTTAGGGTTAGGGTTAGGGTTAGGGTTAGGGTTAGGGTTAGGGTTAGGGTTAGGGTTAGGGTTAGGGTTAGGGTTAGGGTTAGGGTTAGGGTTAGGGTTAGGGTTAGGGTTAGTATTAGTCCACGTCATTATCAACTAAATGACATGTTACCTGAAGAGAGGGTAATCGATAAACAAGTCAATAATTGGTGAACCATGTACAAATGTAAAAGCTCATTAGTCATCTGATAATTAAGCTCTTTATTTTTTTTTCCCACGTAATATCTATGTCACAACTTTATTAAATAAAAAATGCATTTAATCGGCTATTACCGGTAAACAAGTTAAGAATTGGTGAACCATGTACAAATTTTACAAGTTTGTTGAATAATAAGTAAAACAATGGCTTTAACACAAACTTTGTTAAGTTTCTATATAACATTTCTTAGGATTTAATTATTTAGCACAAGCGATTTGTAACACCCGTGAATTTTGACCCGTTGACTTTTTGTGTAAATTGACTAACAAACTTGTTGAATGAAATAATTGGGCCCATTTGTGATTATATGGCTATGTGGTATGCTAGTCGGGTTGTCGTATGTGTAGTCGGTATTTAATTGTGCAACTAATGGTAATGTGGTTGAGAAGGGAAACGGGTCGGCCCGTGGGTAGTCCATGACCCACCAGCCCCCCCAAGACCCATTTCCCCTTATCCTTTTCTCATTTCTCTCTTTTCTCTCTATCTCTCCTATCCTCTCTCAAGTAAAAGAACCCTCTTTTGGTTCTTCATCAATTCTTGCATCAACTTTGTGTTTGAAACTACCATAATACAAGAATCATAGCCATCTTCATCTCGTTTGCTTCCTATCGAAGAATCAAAGGTGGAAATCTTCCATTCTTAGCCATTTTGACCTAATTTCGGGTTTAAGCTCAAGGAGGTGTTTGTGTAAGTCAAAATCATCCCATTTATTTCCATTTATGCTTGTTCATATGTTTCTAGTTGATTTGAGGTGATTTCGAGTCTTTAAAATGGTAAAAATGGAATTTAGGGTTAGGGTTAGGGTTTGAATGATTTGTGAGTGATTTCGATGTTTTGGTCGGGTTAGGGTTAGGGTTAGGGTTAGGGTTAGGGTTAGGGTTAGGGTTAGGGTTAGGGTTAGGGTTAGGGTTAGGGTTAGGGTTAGGGTTAGGGTTAGGGTTAGGGTTAGGGTTAGGGTTAGGGTTAGGGTTAGGGTTAGGGTTAGGGTTAGGGTTAGGGTTAGGGTTAGGGTTAGGGTTAGGGTTAGGGTTAGGGTTAGGGTTAGGGTTAGGGTTAGGGTTAGGGTTAGGGTTAGGGTTAGGGTTAGGGTTAGGGTTAGGGTTAGGGTTAGGGTTAGGGTTAGGGTTAGGGTTAGGGTTAGGGTTAGGGTTAGGGTTAGGGTTAGGGTTAGGGTTAGGGTTAGGGTTAGGGTTAGGGTTAGGGTTAGGGTTAGGGTTAGGGTTAGGGTTAGGGTTAGGGTTAGGGTTAGGGTTAGGGTTAGGGTTAGGGTTAGGGTTAGGGTTAGGGTTAGGGTTAGGGTTAGGGTTAGGGTTAGGGTTAGGGTTAGGGTTAGGGTTAGGGTTAGGGTTAGGGTTAGGGTTAGGGTTAGGGTTAGGGTTAGGGTTAGGGTTAGGGTTAGGGTTAGGGTTAGGGTTAGGGTTAGGGTTAGGGTTAGGGTTAGGGTTAGGGTTAGGGTTAGGGTTAGGGTTAGGGTTAGGGTTAGGGTTAGGGTTAGGGTTAGGGTTAGGGTTAGGGTTAGGGTTAGGGTTAGGGTTAGGGTTAGGGTTAGGGTTAGGGTTAGGGTTAGGGTTAGGGTTAGGGTTAGGGTTAGGGTTAGGGTTAGGGTTAGGGTTAGGGTTAGGGTTAGGGTTAGGGTTAGGGTTAGGGTTAGGGTTAGGGTTAGGGTTAGGGTTAGGGTTAGGGTTAGGGTTAGGGTTAGGGTTAGGGTTAGGGTTAGGGTTAGGGTTAGGGTTAGGGTTAGGGTTAGGGTTAGGGTTAGGGTTAGGGTTAGGGTTAGGGTTAGGGTTAGGGTTAGGGTTAGGGTTAGGGTTAGGGTTAGGGTTAGGGTTAGGGTTAGGGTTAGGGTTAGGGTTAGGGTTAGGGTTAGGGTTAGGGTTAGGGTTAGGGTTAGGGTTAGGGTTAGGGTTAGGGTTAGGGTTAGGGTTAGGGTTAGGGTTAGGGTTAGGGTTAGGGTTAGGGTTAGGGTTAGGGTTAGGGTTAGGGTTAGGGTTAGGGTTAGGGTTAGGGTTAGGGTTAGGGTTAGGGTTAGGGTTAGGGTTAGGGTTAGGGTTAGGGTTAGGGTTAGGGTTAGGGTTAGGGTTAGGGTTAGGGTTAGGGTTAGGGTTAGGGTTAGGGTTAGGGTTAGGGTTAGGGTTAGGGTTAGGGTTAGGGTTAGGGTTAGGGTTAGGGTTAGGGTTAGGGTTAGGGTTAGGGTTAGGGTTAGGGTTAGGGTTAGGGTTAGGGTTAGGGTTAGGGTTAGGGTTAGGGTTAGGGTTAGGGTTGGGTTAGATGTTTTGGTCGAAATTGTGGGTTGGGTTATGTGTATTTATGTTCAATGATGCTAAGTTATGCTTCAAATCAGGTTAAAAGTCTTTACAAATCGATTTGGGTTGGTTTGGGTCGATTTGGGGGTTTTTGGGTTCGTGTTTCTTGATGAAACTGCTGGTGCTGGCTGCAGGAGGTGGTCACTGCGGCGCAGTGACATGGTTCTTGCCACTGCGGCGCAGTGGGCATGGTTCTTGCCCACTGCGGCGCAGTGGGCATGGTTCTTGCCCACTGCGGCGCAGTGGGCATGGTTCTTGCCCACTGCGGCGCAGTGGGCATGGTTCTTGCCCACTGCGGCGCAGTGGGCATGGTTCTTGCCACTGCGGCGTAGTGGGCATGGTTCTTGCCCACTGCGGCGCAGTGGGCATAGTTCTTGCCCACTGCGGCGCAGTGCATTGTTTCTGGTCCTGGTCCAGTTTAGCCACTGCGGCGCAGTGGGCATGGTTCTTGCCCACTGCGGCGCAGTGGGCATGGTTCTTGCCCACTGCGGCGCAGTGGCATTGTTCTTGCCCACTGCGGCGCAGTGGGCATGGTTCTTGCCCACTGCGGCGCAGTGGGCATGGTTCTTGCCCACTGCGGCGCAGTGGCATGTTCTTGCCACTGCGGCGCAGTGGGCATGGTTCTTGCCCACTGCGGCGCAGTGGGCATGGTTCTTGCCACTGCGGCGCAGTGGGCATGGTTCTTGCCCACTGCGGCGCAGTGGGCATGGTTCTTGCCCACTGCGGCGCAGTGGGCATGGTTCTTGCCCACTGCGGCGCAGTGGGCATGGTTCTTGCCCACTGCGGCGCAGTGGGCATGGTTCTTGCCCACTGCGGCGCAGTGGGCATGGTTCTTGCCCACTGCGGCGCAGTGGGCATGGTTCTTGCCCACTGCGGCGCAGTGGGCATGGTTTTGCCCACTGCGGCGCAGTGGGCATGGTTCTTGCCCACTGCGGCGCAGTGGGCATGGTTCTTGCCCACTGCGGCGCAGTGGGCATGGTTCTTGCCCACTGCGGCGCAGTGGGCATGGTTCTTGCCCACTGCGGCGCAGTGGGCATGGTTCTTGCCCACTGCGGCGCAGTGGGCATGGTTCTTGCCCACTGCGGCGCAGTGGGCATGGTTCTTGCCCACTGCGGCGCAGTGGGCATGGTTCTTGCCCACTGCGGCGCAGTGGGCATGGTTCTTGCCCACTGCGGCGCAGTGGGCATGGTTCTTGCCCACTGCGGCGCAGTGGGCATGGTTCTTGCCCACTGCGGCGCAGTGGGCATGGTTCTTGCCCACTGCGGCGCAGTGGGCATGGTTCTTGCCCACTGCGGCGCAGTGGGCATGGTTCTTGCCCACTGCGGCGCAGTGGGCATGGTTCTTGCCCACTGCGGCGCAGTGGGCATGGTTCTTGCCCACTGCGGCGCAGTGGGCATGGTTCTTGCCCACTGCGGCGCAGTGGGCATGGTTCTTGCCACTGCGGCGCAGTGGGCATGGTTCTTGCCCACTGCGGCGCAGTGGGCATGGTTCTTGCCCACTGCGGCGCAGTGGGCATGGTTCTTGCCCACTGCGGCGCAGTGGGCATGGTTCTTGCCCACTGCGGCGCAGTGGGCATGGTTCTTGCCCACTGCGGCGCAGTGGGCATGGTTCTTGCCCACTGCGGCGCAGTGGGCATGGTTCTTGCCCACTGCGGCGCAGTGGGCATGGTTCTTGCCCACTGCGGCGCAGTGGGCATGGTTCTTGCCCACTGCGGCGCAGTGGGCATGGTTCTTGCCCACTGCGGCGCAGTGGGCATGGTTCTTGCCCACTGCGGCGCAGTGGGCATGGTTCTTGCCCACTGCGGCGCAGTGGGCATGGTTCTTGCCCACTGCGGCGCAGTGGGCATGGTTCTTGCCCACTGCGGCGCAGTGGGCATGGTTCTTGCCCACTGCGGCGCAGTGGGCATGGTTCTTGCCCACTGCGGCGCAGTGGGCATGGTTCTTGCCCACTGCGGCGCAGTGGGCATGGTTCTTGCCACTGCGGCGCAGTGGGCATGGTTCTTGCCCACTGCGGCGCAGTGGGCATGGTTCTTGCCACTGCGGCGCAGTGGGCATGGTTCTTGCCCACTGCGGCGCAGTGGGCATGGTTCTTGCCCACTGCGGCGCAGTGGGCATGGTTCTTGCCCACTGCGGCGCAGTGGGCATGGTTCTTGCCCACTGCGGCGCAGTGGGCATGGTTCTTGCCACTGCGGCGCAGTGGGCATGGTTCTTGCCCACTGCGGCGCAGTGGGCATGGTTCTTGCCCACTGCGGCGCAGTGGGCATGGTTCTTGCCCACTGCGGCGCAGTGGGCATGGTTCTTGCCACTGCGGCGCAGTGGGCATGGTTCTTGCCCACTGCGGCGCAGTGGGCATGGTTCTTGCCCACTGCGGCGCAGTGGGCATGGTTCTTGCCCACTGCGGCGCAGTGGGCATGGTTCTTGCCCACTGCGGCGCAGTGGGCATGGTTCTTGCCCACTGCGGCGCAGTGGGCATGGTTCTTGCCCACTGCGGCGCAGTGGGCATGGTTCTTGCCCACTGCGGCGCAGTGGGCATGGTTCTTGCCCACTGCGGCGCAGTGGGCATGGTTCTTGCCCACTGCGGCGCAGTGGGCATGGTTCTTGCCCACTGCGGCGCAGTGGGCATGGTTCTTGCCCACTGCGGCGCAGTGGGCATGGTTCTTGCCCACTGCGGCGCAGTGGGCATGGTTCTTGCCCACTGCGGCGCAGTGGGCATGGTTCTTGCCCACTGCGGCGCAGTGGGCATGGTTCTTGCCCACTGCGGCGCAGTGGGCATGGTTCTTGCCCACTGCGGCGCAGTGGGCATGGTTCTTGCCCACTGCGGCGCAGTGGGCATGGTTCTTGCCCACTGCGGCGCAGTGGGCATGGTTCTTGCCCACTGCGGCGCAGTGGGCATGGTTCTTGCCCACTGCGGCGCAGTGGGCATGGTTCTTGCCCACTGCGGCGCAGTGGGCATGGTTCTTGCCCACTGCGGCGCAGTGGGCATGGTTCTTGCCCACTGCGGCGCAGTGGGCATGGTTCTTGCCCACTGCGGCGCAGTGGGCATGGTTCTTGCCACTGCGGCGTAGTGGGCATGGTTCTTGCCCACTGCGGCGCAGTGGGCATGGTTCTTGCCCACTGCGGCGCAGTGCATTGTTGGTTTAAATTGTGGTTAATGGCTGATGTTGATGAATGGTGATTATTGATTTATGATTGTCGATTTGTTGATTGATGACTCAGGATTGGCGAATATTGATTATTGATTCGTATTCATCGTATATCGATTGTTGGTTTACGATTTATGCATTTACATTTGATTGTAAGCATTGCATACATTATTGTTGGACCCTCAGCAGGGGATTGCCGGCATCCTGGTGCATAGATGTATGCACCCATTTTGGATGTAGACCTGACTCCGAGTATATAGACATATATATCTCGATGATTTTGAGATACAGCCTTGTCCATTGTGATGGCAGAAGGGTATCGTTGCATACGTGATTGAAGGTCACGCTTAGGATAGGCATGTTTGCTTATTCATACATTGGCACTTGCATTGATACGCATATCATTTGTGCATTCTCATTACACATTTTCTTGTCTTGTGTAATCTTGTTGTTGGGCGATGTTGTGTTATGTAGAGGCTCACTGTAAGTCATGTCTAGCCTCTATTCTTATATGTCGATTATTGATGTTGGTTCTTTACGAACCATTACTACGAACTCACCAACCTTGTGTTGACTATGCTTAGTACACTTTTCAGGTAATCAGGTCCTCCCAGGGCGTGGAGTTTAGTTGCTTTGCTTGCTGTAAACCCGGACTATGGACTTCATGGATCAAGGATTCATTGGCCTGCCTTTTGCATTATACTTAGGATCGTTTGCCATCTTTGGTTGTTATTTTGTTAACTTTGATGGCTATTTGCTCTTGTTGTATTTTGTTACTTGCTTCGTTATGCTTTGGATTCACCGAATCTTTAATTGCATTTAGTTTGTTCTATTGTAATTCCACCTGGTGATATGTGTTTTCCGTGATATTCCGAGCCTCGGCTTGGGGTGTTACAGATCTAGCATACATTGTCTTAACCGGGTCCGCGCTAGGGAGATCTTCAGCTGTCGAATCACGACACGAAATTTCCAATGAAATTCACATTTTAAAAATAAAGTACTTTACTAAATCATCATGTGAGCTATTGTGATAAAACTAGCTATATATAACATACTTATCTTTGATTTTAATTTAATATATATGGCATATATTCACCTTATATAATCAAATAAGTTATGTAAATATTTCATTAGATCCTAAGAATCGAATCGGTCAAAAAGAGATTTTTTGAATGTTTTCTATGGTCTATATGGTCTAAATGCATCCACATATGGTCTAAATCACAATCGAAACAAGCAACAGAAAATGATGGAAGTACGTTCTGTAATCACTGACCTTTTGATATATAATTTAGACGGCTGATTTTTACACGGAAATAGTTGATGGCTTGATGCACTACATAACTTTGACAGTATTTGATTAATATACCATTAAGTATCTTTTTCATTGATTTAGTCCTTTACAGCATTTCTCCTACCTTACGTAGCTTTATTCCTAATTTACTCTAGGTTTACTTTATCTTCCCAACATCACATAATCCATTTTTCTATAAAACGCTTGGATGTTACTGCTATGGTTCGAGTCACTAACTAACTAACACGCCGTTCTAAAAAAACAAAAGAATCATGAAGTAGAAGAAATTAATGCATTGAAAATTCCACAATTTCTTTTCTCCCAACTCGTTGGCAACTAGCAACTAATTAATAAGGTTTATTTGGTTTTTCATTTGATGGGTTTGTCAAAATGATGGGTTCTTCAGCATCAACGATATATAGTAGCGGTTTAAGTCCAATGGTGGTGGTTTAATTCCAATCTTTTTTTTTTCTTCCCTATGTGATAAGTTAGATAGCAGTAGTAGCTAATTGTGAAAGAAAAATAGTGTTTGCGAAACACGGTGGAGGGGATTGAGAGGTGTTGCCAGTTTCAATAAAAAAAAAAGCTAGTGATTCTTACACGGATCATTTTGATCTATACACGGAATATGTAGATAAAATTACCAGGTTACCCTCAGTTTTATTTACCCAATGCAATAGTAAACACCACCATGATCTTCTCTTTTTTTTCACTCCTCGAGTTCTTTCATTTCATCGAAGTGTTTAATAATTAACATGGTTACAAATCTATAATCAGAGGAGGAGCTAATCGGTGCACAAACATTTGGCGCCATCCGTGGGACCCCATATTCAGATCCCATAACCATTCTCAAAACCTGTTTTTTGTATCGAATCAGAAAAAATGGCCGACGTTCCAACAGGATTCGGGCAAAGCTCCCAGCAGATTACCGGGAACGAGCCCAGTGGAAACTCTCCACCCAGATCTGGGCCAGCGACTGAAGCGCCGACCAGTGGCGATCAACAAACGAATCGTCGAACTGGTGAAGACACTGAGCGCCCAGCCCAGACACCGGGGGGACAAGGTGGGTTCACTCGGGGATTCCCATACAGGACCCCGCAATTATTTGATCCAGACTATATTATTCGAAACTATGGTCACATCCAGCACACCATAAGGCATCTCCGAAGGGTCGGAGCACTTGATGGCATCACCAGGGTATTAAACTTTGATGATGTGGAGATACCCCCAAGGGGACTCCGGCGATACCCGCGGATCCCGAGATCCAGGGTCAGAAGCGATTATGGCTTCGGACTGAATAGTGAAGGCCTCCGGCCCCGAACACCTCCGCATCAGACACAGCCGGAAGATACCGAAGCCTCAAGGACAGAGAACGCCGCCTCTGGAGCGGGTGCTCAGGCTAATGTCCCCCAGGATCCGCAGGACCTAGGGGTCAGCAGTACAACACACCCCAGGCAGGATCTGTCCCCGGACGAGGTACCCAGTAAGCTGATAATGCCACTCCGGCGCACAGTACTCCCGCCGGCTACAATGTTCCGTCCGGAGGCTATCAAGGACCTTCGGGCCAGGGCTATCAAGGACCTTCGGGCCAGAGCTATCAAGGACCTTCGGGCCAGGGCTATCAAGGACCTTCGGGCCAGAGCTATCAAGGACCTTCAAGCCAGAACTATCACGGACCTTCAGGTCAAGGCTACCAAGGACCTACGGGCCAGAGTTATCAAGGACCTTCAAGCCAGAACTATCACGGACCTTCAGGTCAAGGCTACCAAGGACCTACGGGTCAAAGCTACGGAAACATGTATGGGTCCGGAACACAGCAATACTCCTCCCAGCAATATGGTACTCAACCTGCGGGAGGAACATACGACACCTAACCAGGAGGGCAAGCGCAGCCTCATCAGTATCATGCTTCACAATACACCGCGTCAACTCAGGGGGTCCCGTCAGGTACCGGAGGACCGCAGTATGCCACACTAATCCCTGGGTCCACACCCATTCCAGGAGCGTATGGCCCTCAGAACTGGGGGGCTCCAGTATACCAAAACGCGCTGGAATTGCAAATCGTCGGGGGAAGCGTCGAGAGTTCACAGTTCGTCGCCTGGATACAGAACTATCCTCTCCCGAAGGACCTGAAATATCCCTCTCACTTAGGGACATACAAGGGAAAGAGCGACCCAGGCGACTTCTTGGAAGCATTTGAAGGAGCAGCGGAAATGAAGGTATGGAATGTACCTTTTGCGTGCCGAATGTTCAGATATGCACTTGAAGGAGACGCCGGGGAATGGCTAAAGAGTGTAGTGAAAGGATCCATCACAAGTTTCGATGACCTCAAAGAAAAGTTTAGAGCCCGTTTCAGCCAGCAAAAGAAACACAAGAAGATCCATGTGGCGGCCCATGGAATAAAACAAAGGGACACGGAGGGTTGCAGGGCATTTATTGACCGATTCACCACCGAAACAGAGGATATCATGGACCTTCCTGAGTCACAAAGGATATCCGGACTGTTACATGGCCTCCGGAGCAAAGGGCTAGTTGAATTCCTATACAGAGACCTTCTGAAGACATATGAAGCAGTTCAGAAGAGAGCTCATGTATACCTAGATGCTAGGGACACCGCCTCAAAGGGAGACACCAGTCCCCCACGAGAGAAGGAGGCCCAGGTAAGTAGAAAAGGGAAATGGAGCAACGAAAAAGAAAAAACAAGATATAGCCCGTATCTCAAAGATGACAAAGGGTACCTCAAAATTAACCTCCCGGAGCTACACAAAAGCCCAAAAGAAATACTGCTCACCGAAAGTATCGCAAAGACTTTCCCCACTCCACCCAGGTTGAGCGGTAAAAATAGGAAAGACCCAGAGAAGTACTGTGAGTTCCATAGAGATCATGGCCATGATACGAATGCGTGTTGGCAACTCCGAAAAGCAATAGAAGAAGCGATTAATGAAGGGAAGCTGTCACATTTGGTGAAAAGCGTCAGACAACAACAGAGTGCTAAAAAGGAGGATGACATGGATGAGAAGAAAAAAGGCCCCGAGAGAACTATTTATACCATCATAAAAAGCAAACCGGGGATAGGACGTTCGCTCCCGAAGACCTACAGGGGAGATATGACAAGGATTACATTTCCCTCAACCTATAAGGCCTTTAGAGACCCCTTGGTGATTTCGGCACTCTTGAAAATATCAAAAGTCAAGCAAATTGTTATAGATACGGGAAGCGAATGCAACGTCCTATACGAAAAGGCATTCTGGATGTTACATCCTGTGTCACGAATGAACTTCAGGAAGACAGAAGCTTCGGTACAAGGGTACTCCGGGGATACTGCTACACCAATGGGAAAATTTTCGGTAAAAATGACAATTGGAAGAGGACGTTGGGAGTGGAAAGAGAAGGTTACTTTCTTAGTGGTCAGCGGAACATCACCCTTCCAAGCAATCCTAGGGAGACCTGGAATCCAGAAGTTTGAAATGATTACGTCTGTAGTACATGGCATGATCAAGTACGAATCTAACGGAGGAGTAGGGACCTTGGTGACAAAGGCAAAGAAGCTACCTGAAGAAGGCCAGGACGGCCCCCATTGGCTCTCATGGAGCGAAGGACTCTACTGCGGGCGCTTAGATGGATGATGATCCGTCCAAAAGCAAGCCCCATTCACAAGATCTATTAGTCTTTTATTATTTAAAGCCTAGAGGATATGGTATGTAACCTCACTTATATTACTAAATAAAGGCTTCTTATTTCTTTCAATTAATTTTCTATAAAAAAAAAGAGAGAAAGACGCAAATATGCGCAAAATAAACAAAATGCTATATGCATTAAAATAAAGACGCCCATATACTCAAACTCTGGAGGTTAAAAGGACCTATAGTCCAAACGAGACAACTAAAAGCAGTCATAACTGCTCCAAAAGACAGCTCTTAAGCTGCAAAAGCAACTGCTAAAATTGCATATCACTTACAAAGCAACAAAATAAGACTGCAACTACGAGACAGCTCCCAAGCTGCAATTAAAAAGACAGCTCTTAAACTGCAAAATATTAAAACACAAATGCTAAATTGCATATAGTATTCACAAAGCAGCTTACTAGGCTGCAATTATAAAAAGTTACCAAACTACAGTTAGCAAACTGCAGTTCAAAATACCACAGACAGCTATAAGCTGCAAACATAAAAGTAAATTGTTCAAAACACATCATAGGCTGTTACCAAAAGATAAATTGTTTAAAAGTGGCACAAACGCCATATCAGAGGCACGCAGGCCATGAGAATGTCATTGAGGGTTGGCAGCATCTTCAGGTTGGATTACATCAGGAACAATCTGGAGCAGGTCATCAACGGCAGCATTGGGATCAACCACAACTTTGTCCAGGTAAGGAAAGACTGCTTCTCTCCACTTCTGGTCGGCAATTTCAAGGTCATGGGAGGCATTTGCAATAAAATCTGCCCGACAATGCAAATCACACTTGCCCTCTGCAGAAAATTCCTCCAAAACAGTAGACCTTTCTTCTGCCCTTTCAGCTGTAGTTACATCCCCCAAAAGCTGCCCAACCTCATCACTGTATAGCTAAGACCTGCTCACATGAGGAACTACCTCCGTAATCAATCTAACCCGATCCTGCTTCAACACATCAACCTGCTTACGCAAAAGCTTACTACCCTCACGTTCTGCATCAAACTCCTGCTGCAACTTCAAGACAGCTTCATCATGAATGACTGCGTCCGCTTTCAACATATTTACCTGTTGCTTCAAATCTTGAACAATATCGGATGACTCGACGGTGGTAACAAACCTGGCCTCCCTAGCCTTAAGATCTTCCACAGTGGCTACCAAAGACTGCACCTCTAAACTCTTAGACCTAAGATCAACAGACATTCGGGAAAAACGCCTAGCAACAACAGCATCAAGATAAGTATGAAATTGGCGATCCTTCTTAAAAACCCGAAGGAATGTCTCATTATCCATGTTGTCTATTTTTTTGACATCCTCAGCATTCATATCCTCACCTTCCAACCAGGAGAGAATCTCCTGGTCATGAGCATCTGCAATAGATGAATGATTTATAATATTTTGTGAAAAAGAAAATCATCAAGAATATATGAAAAGAGAAAGAAATTGAACCTGTCTTCGGGGCAGAAGGTTTACGGAACTCAGCAGCTTTAGAATCACACCAACTTTTCTTCTCTTCACAACACGGCCTGCAACAGATTGAGGGATGTTAGAACCAAGGACTTCCTTCTTTTTTCTCTCTCTACTAGCAGCAGAGGCTCCAATAACTTCAACTTCAGATGTATCCACATTTAGCACAGGAGGATTAACAGCACTTGACACCTCTGGATTTTCGTTCTGAACACCAGAAGAACCAGCATCAGCAACAAGGCTCCCCTGCCCCGAAGTCACCTCCTTCACACCCTTCTTGACAAATTTCCTGAAAGTCATATCTGCAAAGGCAAATATCAACAACAAAGTCGATACAAAGGCGAAAAATACAACAGATAAAATATACAGCTAGTTCTTACCATCAATGTCTACACCACCAGGCAAGACACTTATCACTCTTGCTTTATACAACACAACATCAGGGTACAAGACAACCTTAATGGGATTAGACCGAATCTCCCGACACAAATCACCAATAACATATTCAGGAAAGGGATTCTCGTACTTCTTATGAATACACAATAACTTCCTATTGGTTACTGACTCATAACCATCAGGATCAGAGAAGCTTTCATAAAAACAAAGTCGCTCTTCCATTCACGGATATCCAGACCACCCCTTCTAAAGCACCCAGCTTTTGAACGGTTACCCACTGTAACCCAATCACCAGAAGGACAGGTTTGAACAAAATACCGAAACAGATCTAACGACGGTTCACCGCCATATGCCCTACACATAACCTCGAAGGCAACTATTCTTGATAAACCAAGTGGTGTGACAGTGGAAATATGGACATCAAAATAATCAAGGAGGCTAAGCATAAAAGATGAAAAAGGGTATCTAACATTACCCTCAGTCATGGATTTGATATAAAAACCGACATACCCATCCGGGGGAGTCAGAACAGTGTCACCGTCGGAAGGGATTTCAAATGACGATATTTTTCCAGGAAAATACTTATCTACAAACTTATTTAACTTTGACCAAATAACGGTCGATTCGGTAGTTTCAATGCCTCCCTTCGACATCAGAAATCACAAATCGAAAGACAAAATAGTAGAAACAAGAAAGAAATCGCGTACCTAATGGTATGATCGGAGGATATGAGGAGCAGAAACCCTAAGAAGAAAAGGGGATTATTTTTGGAGAGATATAATAAAAAGAAAAAAGACGGAAAAAGGATTTATATACCTGGCTGCATGAAGATCACACCCGTCCATAAGTCGCCTAGAGATACGCGCCCATCTACCACCCTTAATCACCTTTCAAATCAATTTAATTAAGGCGGTTTAGAGAATTTACAAGAAATATCCCTGGAGATTATAGAGAAGCCAGTAATAGTCCAACGTAATGCTTGTTTAGCAAAAATCATCACCTTGGACTGGGGGGCTTGATGACA